>OX038895.1:3544194-4744194 GCA_943789525.1 Agriphila geniculea
AAAAAGCGACCGAAATGGTGACCGATTGCCATCAATCGCTTTTTGGAGCATTCAACAGATAATTCACAAATTCGCAATCTATGTTTTAGCGATTAGTCTGCCAAAACAGAATACACCTAACTAAGGCTGCGGTCCCCATAGCGGTAATATCGATATTATCGCGATAACAGCCGGTCCGCATGCACGTTAGCGCGTTTACAAAATCTAGCGTGACGTCACTCATGACGTCATTACCAGCACCATCTTGGGCTTACAGCAACCATGCCTCGGAGCGTAATCACTGTGAACGTCCTGTCAAAAGTTATAAGTGACTGTCAAACGAAACAGGTGTCAGAATGTTATTGCGTCAAAAAATCAAAAAATGAGAGAGTTCGTTATAGAAGGATCTTTTCCTCACTTCACAACAAAAGGATAGAGCATTATATTGGTTAATATTTTGTTAATATTAATTTGGAGCTTATTCAAAAAGGTGGTTGATGTAAAAAGTTGAAAAAAAAGATGTTGGGTGCACACGACTCAATAATTAAACGTTCTTCATCATTATCATCGCTTTAGAGAGCAAAAATAGTATCTAGCACTTATTCCATCTTGTATTTGAGATTAGAATAAAACGTTAGCGCGCTTACGAGCGGTTCGCATTCGCCAACTGTCATTTGTCGATTTTATCAATTTGAGCGCGATATCGAATGCGGCCCTCGTGTAAGCGTGTGTGAGCGTTGTAAACGCCGTAATCGATGTAATCGCCATGCGGACCGCAGCCTAAATGTCACTGTCAATCAGGGTTGCCATATTGGGCGATATGTCGCGATTTGGACTACCTCACAACCGAAATTGCGACTGGTTTTTCGTATTTTGCGACTGTCTCAAATTGGGCTACTTCACACATTTTTTGCGCGATTTTTGGGCTACTTCACTTCGCTGGCAATGGCAACATCCAATTAAGAAAACGTGAGTGCATAAACTACGAAAATTCCTCACTTTAGGCCATATTATATTTTTTAATTGTTCAAATATTATGGTAGTTTTATTTTTTCAGTACGGCAGCACATGTTTCAAATAAAAAAATACTCATGGAAATGGCAACCCATATTTTAAATAAAAAAAATACTTATTGAAATATTTTTGTTTTATTTTCTTGGAAATTTAAAATATTCCTAGTAAATGAGTGAGATTTAAATCGATATTTTGATCGTGACTGGTCTATTTTTGGGCTACTTAGATAAAAATGTTTGCGATTTTGGGCTACTTAAATCAAATGGATTTGCGGGATTTTGGGCTACCTGAGGGCCGATTTTTTGCGATTTACCGACTTAGACATCTGGCAACCCTGCTGTCAATAATGCTGTCAACTTGTCAAGTCAAAATTATAAACAAAGAAAAATTGCAAGTGCAATGAAATTGATTTGCAATGTATTTTAATAAAAAAATTGCAAATAAGGTTGCCTGCTTGATGTAAAATAAAACCTGTAAAATGGGAAAAAGATATCACTGTGACTATTGTGATAAAACAATGGTAGCTGCTCCTGCTATTGTGAAAACACACAAAAACGGTTTGGTGCATCAGAAAATGGTACACGAACATTATCATCAGTATAAAGGTACTAAAATGTTACTTATAAAATTAATCGTTAACATTAATCGCACTTAAAAGTATGCGGACTTTTAAGTACCTTCTCCATTGGCGGTTTTGACCTTTGGCTTGGCGAGTTCGTTGGTTTATATATTATTATAATAGTACATAAGTTATTTATATAGTACGTAAATTGGCAAGATAAAAACGAGACAAAAGATGCGCAGTAGCCACAAACTTTAGTGTTTGTGGCTACTCTTCTCTTTCTTATCTTAAACTAACTATCTCTTGTCTCATCTTTCTCTTGCCAATTTATATGCCGGCATCTTGTACCAGCGGTTTTGCTCGCAAATGGATCACAATCTTTAAATTCTCTTCATTAAATATTCGGACCAAAATTTGAACAATAAATTATATTTACTAAACTTACAAGTTTACTCAGAACCACAGAAATAGAATGTCAAAGAACAACAAAGTCAAAAAACAGGTGATCCGAAAATGAATTAATACATTTTATATGGGATACATAAAATATGACTTAGATTCATAAAATATGACTATATATGGCAAAGGAAATTAATAAACTATGTTCCATAGGCTGTTTTCTTTGTCGATAAACAAATAAATGTAGTGAAATTTGGTTTTAAAGAAATGTGTGGCAATATCTTATTTACCTGTGAAAAGTGTGATTACTTGGATTGATTCTTTTTGTCACATCACAATTATTTAGAGCACAAGACACCATGGCTCCACGATACCTTTATTTAAAATTCTAATTAAGATTAACAAATATTTTATACAAACTGTGATTGCTCATTTGCTAGGTGGGACGCTAGGGGCTCTTACTGTAAAAAATGTTGACACATGTCACTTGCTCCTTTGTCTCTTTTTTACATAGACCGTGTCCGTATGATGTTAACTTTTCTTTTGCTTTGTTGGTCTTCTTGAGCGCAGCGAAAATTTTTCTATGTCTCTGCTCAGAACAGTTGATATCATTTTTTTTTAATCTAAACAAAGTGGCATTAAGTTTTCTTTACCTTTCTAACGGCTTATTTTGAACTGTAATTGGTCATCAAAATGCCTGAATTTACTATCAATAAAGGTCATTGGGCATATTTGACCTGCTTGATCAAAGTTTGCGTATTATCCCCGTCAATTGGTAATGCGCTGGAACCTTGTCAAATTAACCTAATCGTGACGTCACCCGCTACAGCTAGCAAAAAAAGTTAAAGTAAATAATAATTAATTTAATTTAATGATTATTTTTGTCAATAATAGGGTTAAGTGAGAATATAATTATTTATTGTATGGATCTTTTCAAAATAAATGAAATGAAATATTCTTTATTTAAATAATAGTTCAGGCAAAGAAAGCTCAAAAAAATGTATAGAGGGAAATGCTTGGAACACATTTTTTGACTTCGTAACTTTATTTGGTGGATTGGACCTGTTAGGAGGTGAACATATCAAAATTCGCCGCCCGTAGCCCCTATGCCGGAGTGGAGGGGGGGAGGTTTGCAGGCCCTATTTTTCGGTTTTTTACACATATCTCGGAAACTATGCGTTTTAGCGACATAAGACTTCATACAAAATAAATGATTAAATTAACTTCAAGTTTTATTCTGACAAGTTTTTCGATAACTTGTATATTTTTCGAGATATCTGCTCTTGAATGTCTATCAACTCGGTGGTAGCGATGTTCGAAATTGATTCGATTAATCGATTAATCCTTGCTAACTTATTGCGAATTGGTCAATTAATCCAAGAATTAAAATGATCGACCTAATTGCTAATTTTATGCCGATTTTTTTCAGAAAAGAATCTACTAGCAAATTAAATGTTTCTAAATTTGTGAGACACGTTCCTGCTAGATTATTTTGCGAAATAAATAAGTCGTTGCCAAGGCATTAAAAACAACACTCTATTCAGGTTTTCTATAAATGTATTAAAAGTACTCGATACCTTCAGATATCGATAGTTTTGTTCCGAAACTTTTTTGGTATCGATACTTTTGATATTTTGCGTATCCCTAATTACATTTAATTTGAACAAACATAAACCTAACGGGGATTTCCCGGTGCGCAATTCGAATATTGCCAATATATTCACGTAAGCTATCCAACCAAAATAATAGATTTATCATTATTCCTTATTCATCCTTACTAATATTATGAATGCGGAAGTCTGTTTCTTTGTTTGTTTGTTACGTCTTCACGTCTTAAATACTGAACCGATCATCATGAAATTTTACATACGCGTTGTCTGAGGTACAGAAAAATACATAGGGTACCTACCTTTCATACCGAAAAAAAACAGTTTAGCTTGTCGTATATTTTTTGTGGCTACAACTTTACGTTTTCTATATAAAAAAATGGCCCACGCAACCTATGTGTAGCATGTTTTCCTATCATGAACCCTTAACTACTCAACTGATCATCATAAAAATTTGCATACACGTTGTCAGAGGTACAGAAAGAAACATAGGGTACCTTTCGTCCAAAAAAAAACAGGAACTGATTCTGTTTTGTTGTGCTCTTAATAAAGTAAAAGCTCCTGTATTGATAAATAAATCCTTTTGAGGTAGAACATTTTTACAAGCAGGCGGAAACACAAAGACAACCGAGATACTTCGAGTGGTCATAGATAATCAGAATTGTGGCCAACAGATTCCGACTCCTGACTCCTGAGGGATAGAAAAATAACTCTCCACGCATACGAAGTCGCGGGCGGCCGCTAGTCTACGTACTATAAGAGCGTCCGCTGCGTTATGTGGATCCGGTTTTCGAATCCGAAGATTCATAGTCATAATATTCATTTATATCTAATTAATATTTATATTAGGTTCGTGGTGAGAGTTTTTTCTTGACATAGCAATATACTACTTCATTTTGTGTTGTTTTGTTCTGGTAACACCATTGTTTACCTTTTTTCTAAGAAATTGATAATCAGACTTTACACATTTGAAATAATCTAATATCAAATAATCGATTATACTTTAGTGTGTTTTTTCTTAACATAGCAATAATACTACTTCATTTTGTGTTGTTTTGTTCTGGTAACACCATTGTTTACCTTTTTTCTAAGAAATTGATAATCATACTTTATTACACATTTGAAATAATCTAATATCAAATAATCGACTATTTTGGCATCGATTATCGATTATCATCCCTACTCGCCCGCCCGCCAGTTTTGCTAACGGTACTGAGTGTTCGATTTCACTACGTTATTTTGACGTCATCAACATTGCCGCCACGCGCATTACCAATTGACGGGGATAATACAGAAACTAAACCAGTTTTAAATTGAAGAATTCAATCCCACTTTACAAAATATGTATTCTTTTTAGGGTTCCGTACCCAAAGGGTAAAAACGGGACCCTATTACTAAGACTCCGCTGTCCGTCTGTCTGTCTGTCTGTCTGTCTGTCTGTCACCAGGCTGTATCTCATGAACCGTGATAGCTAGAAAGTTGAAATTTTCACAGATGACGTATTTTTATTGCCGCTATAACAACAAATACTAAAAACAGAATAAAATTAATATTTAAGGGGGGCTCTCATACAACAAACGTAATTTTTTTGCTGTTTTTTGGTACGGAACCCTTCGTGCGCGAGTCCGACTCGCACATGGCCGGTTTTTTATGTACCGACTAGCAGAAAAAAGTTATTCCACATTATGTGTGTGAGTATATGTCTAATGATATTAAACTTTTGAGTAAAACAGAAGTTTTTACTTTCAGCATTGTGAAAATGGGTGGTACAAGCTTAATAAACATTTGTATTGTTATTTATTTATTTTATTTTATTTATTATTGAAATGCTATGATATAACGATAAAAAATGAAAAATGTCCTGCAGAAATGCGACCTATACCACTGCGTAGCAGATACCTTTATCTATATATTTGTAAATATTGTTCCATTTGATAAAGCTGACAAGTTTTTGTGCCCATTTTTCTTGTGAGTTAAAAGATGTCATAATGGGTGGTAGGGTAAAAGAATTGATGATTTAATAATGCTTATTATGTGAGCTTATTTAAATAAAGAATATTTCACTTTTACTTTCTAAATACCTAGCCCTATTTCGTTTGTGTACGCCATAGGTCAAATTTCCGAACAAAATGCCCAATGACCTTTTATTACTTCTATTTCATTCATAATGATTTGTACATTGTAAATCTCTAGATGCAGAACAAATATTACAAGAAGAGTCCACGAAGAAGCCGTGTTTAAAATTTGCAAAAGGTCAATGCCAGTTTGGAGCTATTTGTAGGTTTTCACATTATACCAGAGAACAACTGAATGAGCTTAGCGAATTAGGTAAGTCAATGTTCAGATATGTTAAGTTAATAGCTTCTAATATAATCTTTAGTTAAAACTTAAAGATTCGAACCCGTGCCCTCTGGGCGACCCCGACTCCTCTGCAATATTTACTAAGTTGGTTTAGACTGATGCTCTTCCCAGTTTGGTTCAAAGCATTGACCTCTATATTATTACACTGGACTGACTGCTGTCAAACTGCTCTTGTGCCTATTTGATTTCCGCCATTTTGGCGCTGTTGCGTGAGCATAGCGTGAGGGACATGGTACTAAAGTCAGAAGTCTGGAGAGACCATCACGGCAACCATTTTCATTGTACACGTCAAAATTAGTTATTAGTTCTTAGTAAATTAGTTAGTACTCACGCTAGTGGCATTTCAAATAGGCACAAGAACTTTGCTGTCAAATCATACCGACAGCCAGTCCAGTTAATAAGAAAAAATTTTTTCATGTCAGTGGTTCAAAGTTATTCAATTAGGTCTTTTATAAATTGTTCTGTATGTAATAGTTCTTCTAATTCACGAAGTTCATTTGGCTATGAATGTTCTTAGGCGTGCACATGCACATTATTTTACTGTGCATAATACGAGAAAGTGCAGACACACCCTAAAAACAATGTACATGTGCACTCCTAACAACATACATATAGCCAAATGGACTTCGTAAGATTTAACGATAAGTCAACTCAGTAGGTACTGTAAGCGAACAGGTAGGTTCGAGGGTCCAACGCCGGTGGGGTAAATGTTAACCCACCTCCCCCTCTGGGGATTTGGGGAAATGGGTGAAATGGTCCCGACCAGGGTGACTGATCACCCGTCCGGCTTCGCTGGTGTCCCCCCTTCTAAATAATAATACTAAAGTTCATTCTTTCTTTAACATTTTCAGTTGCATTAAGAAATAGTGCCAAATGGAATAAATTTCCGCCATCTATCGAAGATCTCTATCAAAAGTTGCAAGATGAGAAAAGGAAACCACGTAAAAATCATTTGGAGGACCAGAATACTATACTTTATGATAGCAGTGGCTTGACGCATGTACTCCCTTGGAAATACAGTGCGGTGTTAGAAAGCTATGGAGATAATTTACCACCTAGCTTGAAAAAAATTAAGATTGAAGACTTCAGTAATGCAGAGGCTAGGGGATGGGGATAAAAGAGGTATCTTTCCGTTTTTTTTTATTTTATTTCAACTGTTTAGTGTTGAAGTAGATTCAGAATATGGTAAAAAAATATTATAATTCCATTCTCCAAATTCCATAAAATTCCTAATATGGACTATATTAGCAAAAAATTTAGATTGTGATCATTGGAATGATGACTAATGAATAAAATAACAAAATAATAAAAATCTTAAACATATTAAACTTTTAAAGTATGTAGGTATACCTCTTGGTTTTATTGGACTAAACTAAAAATTAAAAGCTAATATTTTAAATTTAAATGATACTAAAGATGTTTACTACGTAATCGTTAATAAGTATGCTGCGGAATTACAGATTAGACAAATACGTAGGGCCAAAAGGGGGGAAAAAAATCTTTAAGCAGTAAATTTTTTTGACTTGCATGTTTCAAGTTCTCACCAGCAATTTGTTTCCGGAGCAAGGCTATTTTATAGTGCTTTTTAAATGTTGCAGGAGTAACCTTTTTGCGTAACGGAGGTGGGAGATCATTCCATATCTTTGCAGCTCTGTACCTGAAACATCCCTTATACCGTACGGTTTTATGGGGTGGGATTATTAGCCCGTTAGATGTTACCGATCTCAGTTGTTTTTGGCTTTTATCTTTGCAAAACGTCAATTTTTCAAATAAGTAAATGGGATTCTTATTCCATAACACCTTCTGTACTAAACTTGCATATTGGAGCTCTCTCCTGGCACTCATATTCAGGATGTTGTGTTTGTTCAAGTATGGAGTTATGTAGTCACGCTTAGGAACCTGGAAACAGAAGCGGATGCAGGCGTTTTGGACTCGCTGTATAGCTCTCTCTGTACTAGCGTTTATCCTGGGTCCATAGATTGTGTTACAGTAGTTAAAAGGAGACAACACAAGCGATTCCACCAACTGAACGCGAATTTCCTCTCTAATATACCTTCTAATTTGATAAAGTGCTTTCAGTTTGACAAAGGCTCCCCTTATTTTGTTGTTGATGTGATTAACATATTTCTGTTCTCCGTCCAATATTACGCCCAAGTTGCGCGCCTCAGTTGTATACTCCACTACCGTATTATTTATCCTAACAGGTTCACCAAAATCTAAGACCCGTTTAATTTGATTTTTTTGTCCCGAGTATCAAAGCTTTAGATTTAAGAGGGTTCAGTGACAAAGAATTCTCCTGAGACCATTTCCAAATATGCTGCAAATCTTGATTAATGCAGTCGATAGCCTTTTAGGGTTCCGTAGCCAAAATGGCAAAAAACGGAACCCTTATAGATTCGTCATGTCTGTCTGTCTGTCTGTCTGCCTGTCTGTCTGCCTGTCTGTCTACCTGTCTGTCCGTCCGTATGTCACAGCCACTTTATTCCAAAAGCATTAGGACTACATAGTTGAAACTTGGTAGGTAAGTGTATTCTGTAAACCGCTTTACGATTTTTACACAAAAATAAAAAAAATAAAAGATTAAGGGGGGGCTCCCCATACATGGAACTGAAACTGAAAATATTTTTTTTCATCAAACCAATACTTGTGGGGTGTCTATAGATAGGTCTTTAAAAATGACATTGAGGTTCCTAAGACTATTTTTTTTCAAAGTCAACCGTTTGAAAGATATATGCCGCCAAAGTGGTAAAATGTGTGTCCCCCCCCCCCCCCCTTTAACTTTTAAAGTAAGAGGGTGAAAAATCTAAAAAAAATGTAAGCTATAGATCTTGATAAACACTTTCAACGAAAATTGGTTTGAACGAGATATAGTAATTAATTTTCAAGATATAGTACATTTTCCAAAACCGCAAATATAACTTTGTCATTCATACAAACACTGAAAAAAAAGTTATTTTTTCAGACGAAAAATGATAGCGGTATTAAAATATGGTATGGTATAATGTACCTACGGAACCCTACTGCGCGTGGCCTGACACGCACTTGGCCGGTTTTTTTGTATCATTTGTATCAAATGAAAGGTAGATCTGCGTGTCATCGGCGTATAGGTGATATTTGCACGCCTGTATATACTTCGGAAGATCAGCAGTAAACATTGTAAATAGAGTAGGGCTCAAAATTGAGCCTTGTGGCACGCCTCTCTCAAGCCTCTCGACCTTAGAAATCCTTCGTTCACCATCTGAAGCTTCCATTAACACAACCTGCTCTCTATCGGTAAGGAAAGATTTGAACCATTGCAGTGCATTACCTGAGAATCCATAATGTTTTAACTTGGCCAATAACAATTTTTGATGCAAGCAATCGAATGCTCTCGAGTAGTCTAGAAGGACCATAATACTAGCGTGTCCTCTGTCAGAAGCTTCTGTTATATCACCTGTAACTTGTAAAAGCGCGGTCTCAATACCATGACCTTTCGAAACCTTCGAAAGCCGGACTGAAACTTTGGTATAATATCAGTGGTTTTTAAATACTCTTGAACTTGCTTCAGGACAACTCTTTCTAAAACTTTTGACAGAACTGGGAGGATAGATATTGGGCGAAGATCTTTAAGGTTTTCAACAGAATTGCACTTGGGTATAGGTCTTACAAGTGCCCTTTTCCAGCAATTAGGAAACACGCCCGTTTCAATCGACGTGTTAACGATCTTAGTGATGACTGGTGCTGTGACTTCCATTGTCAGCAAGATCATATCTATATTGATATCATCACAACCCGTAGCTTTCGTTTTAATATCGTGCAATACATCTAATATATCTTTTTGTGTCACTTGTTTTAAATAAAATTTATTCTCACAATCATAAGATTCTTTCTCAAAGTACTGTAATAAATTAAGATCCACATGATCACCTCCTTGAACTGTTACAAAATGTCTATTCATTTTATCTGGGTCAATCAAATGTTCAGGTATTGTTCTTGGAGAAGGGTTAAGAACTTTCGTAGTTTTCTTGATGTGGTGCCATAGTTTCTTGGTATTAGTTAAATTATTATTTATGAAACTATTGAAGTAAGCTGTTTTCTCCCTCTGAGTGGTTGACGTAACTAAGTTCCTAAAGCTCCGATAGTATTCCATGGCGCCATCCGTTTTCTTCTTCTGTGCTGCTGCCAGAGCTTCATCCCTCAATTCCATCATAAATTTAATCATTTCAGTAATCCATGGCTTAATTTCTTCTCTAATTAAGCCAGCATGACTGTCATATAAGGCCAACAAATTTTTGTTAAAATTTTGTATCATCGAGTTCACATCATTAGCTGTCAAGACATTTTCCCAATCGATTGCTTCTAAATCTTCTCTGAATAATTTCTGATTAATATCCAGAAGAGGTCGAGGGATATAAAAGGAGATGTCCCAGCGTTGCCCCAGTTTCATTTTATTTAATTACTTTCATAATTAAAAAATGCTAATTACATTTTATTTAGGTATAGTATCAGTCAAGATTTTTTTATATTTAGAAAAACAATTACAAAAACATTAAGTTGTTTTCTGAAGTATTTTGTGAAAAAAATGTAAGTAAATAGTACTATCATGATAAAAAATTGTGATTTAAAAGTGTTTTAACTTAAAAATCCCACTTTTTAATGCAGAAAATAATTATTAATCTGATTCTAGAGTAAAATACCTACTCTGACATACTACTTTGATTAAGACGCGATAGACTTTCATTTTTTGAGAATGATGAGGCATATGACATAGGCGCGATGGGACATGTAATTTATTAAAATAAATAATACCTTTAATTAGTCCGTAAAATTTATAGCAAAGTCTAAGAAACCATTTTGATAAACACAATATTTAATAGGTTAGCAGCCGAACAAATTTCCTACACGTTGCATACAAACTACTCAGGCGTGACGTCATAATTGAGCAGCCGTTAGTATGGAGCGTTTTTGGATGAGTCCATTTGTGTGCATTTCAAACTTTGATATCTCGGGCAGTTTTCATGCTAGCAAAATAATTATTTTATCAATATTTTGAGAGATAATTTATGTAACATAAAATAAAAAAATAGTCATCATGCCAGTTGCCTAAATGACAGTACATTTGTTTGATTTATTTGCTAAATTCGTCGTTTTAAAGGTCGTAGTGGTTTTAAGGGTCTGATTTTGCGATGTGACATATTCCTAGGCAAATAAAATAGTGGGTAATTGATGAATCGGAATTCTGGTGCCACCTCACGCCGTATTTTTCCTTCGGCCTGAAAATAATATAAATAAATAGTTAAAGTGCGTTTCTGGCTCATGGCCACACCACGAGATAGAGCGATTGGCGGGTTGTACTGTACAGCTCGCACGCCGTTGGTGTAAAGCTATAGCCTTTTGAGCCCTTCATTGTAACTATAGATACTAACTAAAAATAGTACTAAAATACATTTTCGCAGTACTCGTGTGCAGTCACAAGCAATAAAATGTACACACTTTAGAACTTACGAGTATGTCATATTACGTTATTGAATAACCTATGACATTTTCACACTGAGAATTGAATGTGACATAGTTCTAAAGTGTGTACATCTTATTGCTCAACGCTCGTGACTGTATAGTAGGTAAACGACCTGAGTGGTGCAGTGTTCTCATGCCAGTAACCATACCACGTAAGAGGTCCCGGGTTTGATTCCCGGCCGGGCAGAAATTGAAATGAATTTTAATTTCTGTGAGGGGTGTGGGTGTTACTAAGAATGTATAATAAGTATATATTTAAAAATAGGTATATAAGTACCTATAGTTTATCACTTGTCTAGCACCCATATTACAAGCTTTGCTTAGGGCCTGTGGGCCTACCATGAGTTGAAGCAAACTGTTTACGTTACCGTAAACCATCGGATAGACTGCTCACAGCCAGTGTGAGTGAAAGAGACAAAACGATAGTTTACTGTAACGTAAACAGTTTGCATCAACTCATGGTAGGGCCACAGTCCACATGACCACGGCACGACGTCGTCAACGTGAAACGGTGCGTTGTCGCGGCGCGGTGCGTTGTCGCGTCGTGCTTACGCACGGTACGGCAACGTCGCTGCGGAACGACGCGTCGGAAGCTCAAAATCAATGGAAAACCGCAAAACAATCGAAACGATCGTAAAAAACAAGACTATCCATATTTAGAAGAGACTGCTAGTTCCATATTTAGAAAGAGACTGCTATTTCTCTAGTACATGAGTGAAGAATGTATCGGAATTTTACAAGCCACGACAACGTGTCACGTAACACGTTGCGGCATCGTAAATTTGCACGTCACGTCAACGCACCGCGTCGCGACACTGCAACGTCCCACGTTGACGACGTCGTGACGTAGGAATGTGGACAGTCCCTTTGGGTCTAGATGGCGCTGTGTGAAATTGTCCAAGCATTTATTATTATTATTACTCTTGTGATTGGAAAAAACTAAGAATTGAAAATTCCAAAGGCATGACACAATTTACCTCTTCCAATAAAAATGATCCCATTAAAAAAAATGTTAACAACAAAACCAACATTTGCGTAGTCGGTATGATAAATAGTGTCTTTTGGTAACTTGCTTTATTTAGTCTTAGCATCTTTAGCATAGTCCTGGTTTCAGAGTATACAACCAAATAAGTACTTTAAAATAAAAAAATAATCTGAACATGATTCGGTTGAAAACAGCGAACTAAAATCTATGGAACAAGCATTGCGCTCAAAAATATGGCACCACACGAAAAGTACAAAGTGGATGGAGCTAAAAATGCTGGCATTTAATTATGCAGCACAAAGCGTCTGAGCACTGATTGTTTATTAGCGACCATAATTTGTATACTTACTCATAGACATTTTCTATACTTAAACTAAAAAATATGATACGTTATTTCTGTATATTTTTACTACCTTCTTTGCGTCTTTTACACCATTTGACTAAACAAGACGTCATCACTATCAACAAAGTCGCTTTATCTGTCCTTATATCTCTATGTATGCTTAAATCTTTAAAACTACGCAACTAATTTTGATGTGGTTTTTATTTTAATAGATAGAGTAATTCAAGAGGAAAGTTTTTATGTATATACAATACATGGTATCAAATTACACACTACACCGAAGCGAAGCGAGGGCGGGTCGCTAGTTTCTAATAAACTTTCTCTTTTTCTCTTTTATCTACAATACAAACTGCAATTATTGTAAAGAACGTTAACATCAGTCACCGGTTACATGGCTGCCCCGACTAAATCTGAGCGGGTTGTAGATACTTTTTCGGCCCCGTGGTGCCATTTTTTAAGCAATATTTGTTTGCAATTACACTTCCATAGATTTTAGTTCGCTGGTAGAAAACGAGGCAATCAGTCAGTACCTACTGTATAAAATTATGATTGGCACTTGAATTGAATACAATAAAACTATAGTTTTATAACTTTCCATACATTCTATGATTATGTTTTAACATTATCAAACACCGTAGCATTCAATTTTATAGTAACGTTTAATCGAATTGTGATATCGTGCCATGTTTTCGAAATGATTGGAAGGTCTTTATTTATATTTGTTGTTGTAAGTAATTGAGATTCATAAGCGTTTACTGTTTAAAAATAGTTTTTTTTTTGTTCCGTTCTAAAATTCTAAATATACTTACGCACGGAGCTGTTAGAAAGAAACATGTTAAGAAAGAAGTTGATAATAAATTAACAACTATTTAATATAATACGACACAGTGGCGTAGCGTGGGGGGCGGGGGGGCGTTCCGCCCCGGGCGGCACTTTTTGGGGGGCGGCAAAATTTCACGAAAAAAGATATAAAAAAAGAAAATAAGTCTTAAAGTCTGTTCATCCTTACTTGTCTTATATGGTAAACAATCTTCACCCAACTTTTTATTGAAATAATCATTTATAAAATACAACAAATGGTTTTCCACACATAGATTATGAAATAAATTGTTAATAAATTAACAACAATTTCATAAAGTTACTAACATTTTTTTAAATAACGATTTAAGTTTAAAAGACATATGACAACTGTCAAAATCTGTTTACTAAATAGGACAAGTAATGATGAACAGACTTTACACTCATTGATTGTAACGATTTTGACCAAACCATCATCACAGTACAACCCGGAGCGCGCGGCGCGCTAGCAACATTAGCAACATACTTACGTAATCAACGGGCAGGGCTCTTGTCACTCCGCACGCGTGTATGAAGCAATCAGCCACAGAATAACTAATAGTACAAGTACAGAAGCTGCACTCGGCAAAGTCATTTAAATAAATAGCGACTTTATCTCCCACACAATAAAGTGAAATTCAGGTCGCGCAGTTCACCTAGTAGTTGCCTCTCTTTCTATCGCGTGCTCTTACCTTTTCTGACGACGCAACGTTAGGGTTGTCTTCTTTTAAATGAACTGTGTAGCATATATCATAATGTGATAAACGACAATTGTTTATTGGTTTTTTGATTTTGATATCCGTACACGGCACAGTAATGTTGATTCGACATTGTTACTATTATAAAGAGGCAAAATCTACGCAGGGAATAAGATGCCGCGCGACTACACAGGCGGGCGTGTGGCGGCCCTCTGCTCACTTGTTCGTTCGAACGAACGGCTAGCGGTAGGTCATAGTAGAACCAAATAAGTAGGCCAACTCGAGCCTCGAGCGAGCGATACAGCTTAAACACGAAGGGCTGTCACATCGCTAGTTTATTCGGTCGTCAAAAAATGCATAGTCAATCTCTATACAAAATATTTTTCCTTGTAGGGTTAGCATCAGGGATCTATAATACAAAGTTTTTTTAAATATTTTTTTGTAGGTAGACCAGCGCGTCTATCGACTAAAATAATGAAGTTAATGTTAATTTGACTGATGTATGTATGTGATACATTGGCACTTTCGTTTTGACACCAATAAAAACTTACTAAAGAAAAGTAGCAATGTATCACACCTATCTGTCAAATTACAGTTTACATTAACCTGTTTTCTGGAATTGACTACAATTTTTCATTGCCTACGTCATGTCATGTGATTTGAAAACTTACGGTCGAAATAGGATTAATTAGAACGTGGCTTTACTAAATAATGAATTTATTCAAATAAAAAAAATATATATTATAAAAATCAAAAAAATCAAAAATCAAACCAAATACCAACTAAATACCAAAGTACATTCAATAAAACCGCGCTAGTATCCGTTAAAAAGTGTTTTATTTCATATTATTAAAAAATATTTTTTACACTATTAACTGTTTTTTTCTTTTTTATTTACCTACACTTCTCAAAATAATAATCTTTAAATTCTGAAATTGAATACTTTCCATAACCTTAAATAATAGGCATTAAAAGTACCTTCTCCTGTAGGAATTTGTGATTTTTTGACGAAATTACACAATTGACATAAAAAAATCCTCTGTTTCGACAAGTACGAAATGCCTTATTATTTAAAGTTAATATAAAATATATCCTAATTCTTACAAATCTTTTTTGCAATAATATCTTTGGAAAGCATGGTATGTACTGTAGGTAGGTAAACGTTCAAATTATTACGAGCGGCAGCACAGCGGCGTGAAGCGTGCGTGAGCGCGGGCGGGATCACGTACGGCGCAGCCACAGCTGTTTGTTGCACCTTTATCACCTTTAAATTTTGTCAGTGTGTGCGTGCGACGACGCATACGTACGGGCGCGCTCACATACAAACCGCGTTCGTGCGTATAATGAGTAAGATGACTTACTTATTTGGTTCTACTATGGGTAGGTGCTTATCGCGTGACCTTGAGCGAGTGAAGGAGGCCTGACTCGGCGTCCTCTGAGAGGACAAATTTCATACGTCGGAAAAATAAGACCTACGCTATAGAAAGAGACGCAACTACGATACTAAGTGAATGTTTTGGAGCAAAGGGAACACTCTGCGACCTGCCCGCTAATTACGTAACTTTGTTGCAATCAACTCTGACAGAAATTGCAGTTACATAGCTGCTCTAGTGAGAACCATTGTGACAACTACCTTACTTAAAGCAGCAATGCAACTGCGGTTTCAATCGAGAATTGTTAGCAACAGAATTACGTAATTCGGGGTCAGAACTGCACTTTATTGTGTCGTAGGAAGAGTCGCAATTTATTTAAACGATTTTGCGGAGTGCAAATTCTGTATGCTAGTACCTAGTATTATCTATTCTGTGTTATATGGGCCTATTGTTATTTCGATTTTTTTCAGCTCATCGTCACCAGTCGCGGATCAAACGATTTCGAAGATTCACAGGAGCAAGGACTCGCTATACTCTTGGCCTCTTTAATACCAAATAATAATATACTCCGTACCGGTACTAACGATGAAAAACTAATTAATAATGTTCATTTGTACGACCATTCACGACTAGAGAGAAAGAAGTTATCGCAACAAAAACTTCTCGAAAGCCAGCAAAAGAGGAAAAGAGATGAAATTATGCAATTTCTCAATAAAAATTATCACACTACAAATTACTTTTACGACGAATTGAAAAGAATTATACGAACCAGAACTGTAAAAGGTCGCCTCAGGGAAATGGTAGAGTATTTGGAAAAGCCTGAAAATCAGTCGATTAAATTGAAAGTGTTGAAATTTTATTATTGGTTAAGATCTCAAAAGAAACCTGTCATAGATCCGTATGCACATAAATTGAATAATTTAGTTATTAATGTTGTGAAAGATCCGTTCAATGATGGTGTACACTGAGAACTGATACAATAGAAAACTACCCTCAAACAGCCATGCGCAACAGAAACTGTCTGTAAGAATTTATAACAATTTACCAATGGGGAAGGCAACTGTCAAAATGGCGCTGCGTACGCTTGTTCCACGAGAACTATGAAAAAAAAGGACTTGTACTTAAAAAAATCGTTTTTAGCTCTAAAATGATTAAATTCTGTGTAATCCAGAAAGTGTTTTCCGGCTTTAAAAATGTTGGCACTTACAAATTTCCGAAAAATCTGGATATAGAAAAAATATATAAAATCTGTAAGAATAAAAACGTCTTAATTTGGCATTCAATTCCGGCATTTGCATTGTAGAATAGTCTTTTATATCTATTTTGGGTCAATGGGTCTTTTTTGGTAAAAATGCTACAAAATAAATACCTATTTTCCCATACATTTGTTCTGAACGTCTACTGCCTTAGGAACAAGCGTACGCAGCGACATCTATAGTTAGCTTTGCGTTGCCAACCCCATTGACATCCAAAATTTAGCACTAAATAAATTCAAATACAAACTTAAGACATGGCTAATACAAAAATGTTACTATACCATTAACGAATATTTAGATAAAAAAACATTGACATCTGAAACTTTGACATGTAGAATTTAATAAAATATAATTATGTACCTATTTAGATTTGACGAAAGTATATACCTAAATATTATAATGTGACAATTTTATGATGTATTAATTAGTAAGTACCTAGAAACATTTGACATGCAGAAACAGGTCACAAAAAAAATAGTTATACAAAATTATAAAACTATTAAACATGTAAGTAGTAAATAAACATAAATTAATGAACGAATAGTTTAAGTTGATATAATAAATATGAGTTTCTAGATTAGCTAATAGATAATAATATATTTAATAATTAGGTTTTTTGATTTCCTGGAGTTTTCATCTAGGGATGCGATATGTAACGGGTTTTTTTAGAGCTATTATAGAACTTTAAGTTGGCATTACTTTTCAAGATGGCGACCGATTTGACAGCTGTCAAGTGATTTATTCTCAGTTTGATTTGGCAATTCATCATGAATAGATTCACGCCTGAACAACGCCTGCAAATTGTGCAGTTATTGAAAGACACGTTTGGTGACTGCCTAATTTCACGTTTTGGACCTGTGAATTGGCCTCCAAGATCTTGTGATTTGACACCGCTAGACTATTTTCTGTGGAGCTATGTAAAGTCATTGGTCTATGCGGATAAACCACAAACGCTTGACCATTTGGAAGACAACATTCGCCGTGTTATTGCCAATATACAACCACAAATGTTGGAAAAACTCATGGAAAATTGGACGTCCAGATTGGACTACATCCGAGCCAGCCGTGGCAGTCATATGCCAGAAATCATATTTAAAATGTAATGCCACAAGATTATCTTTCGAATAAAAAAAATCATGTCAATCGAATAATCCATCGTTGTTTTATTGCAATTTAAAGTTCTATACCTCTAAAAAAACACCCTTTATTTTGCATGCCCAAAAGTGGGTGAATGTGTCTTGTGCAATATCTTTTTTTATTAGAATTAAGAACTCACATCTGTACCTACCATATTCTGGCATAATAAAAATGTTTATGTTTATGTTTTATTGGTAGATTTTCCTGCTATGAATACTTAAAAAATGTTTGTCAACACTTAGCTTTCGCCTTAGCAAATGCAATAAACACTGTATCATACAAAAACTTTTATTTAAAACTTAATGTAGTATAATATACCTAAAAGGTGCTGTACACGGGTGGAGTAAATAGTAAAGTCAACTATTATAAGACAACTCTACCAGTTCTGGCACGTAATTTACATTTTGTTAGTAGAGTGGTTAGTGCGTAATTCTTATGCCATGAATGTCGAGAATAAACATACTCTACTTAACGTATATGGGTCGAAGGTCGGTAATGTATACGGTAGAGTAGAGTAAACGCCGGGGTGCGGAGTTGGAAAGTGGTAGAGAAGCTTCCTCGCGGTGCTAGCTACTCTACTCTTCCATATTTCTGTAGTTTCAGTACTCAACTCTACCAATGCTGTCTACATTAGTATAGCTGTTAGTAAGATAGTACTACACCATGCTACTTTACCGCAGGGCTTTATAACGTTACCGATTAACAGTAAAAATAACGTTACGTAACGTTATTTTCAATATGATACCTTGATAACGTAATTTTTTTAACGATACCTAGTAACATAACATTATTTTAACGTTAATTAAGGTTATGTTACTAGATAACGTTAAAAAATAAACGTGCCGGACTACAGCTGCGCCACAAAAAAAAAAGTTGGAAATCTGACTTTTTGACTATGCCATGATGAAGTCGATAATTTGTCGGAATTTGTCGTAGCGAAAATCTGATTACTCGTGTGTGCAGCCGTTAATTTGTCGGAATTTGTCGCACAAAAACCAGAGTTTGTCGGTCTTGCGTTTAGGAGATCTGTGTGGCGCAGCTGTAGAGACGTCTCTACAGCTGAGCCACACAGATCTCGAAAACGGAAGGTCGTAGCGAAAATCTGATTACTAGTGTGTGCAGCCGTTAATTTGTCGAAATTTGTCGCACAAACACCAGATTTTGTCGGTCTTGCGTTTAGGAGATATGTGAAGATACGCTGTGGAGACTTTTCTACCTGGATCTTGAGAAAGGAAGGTCGTAGCGAAAATCTGATAACTTGAGTGTGTAGCCGTTAGTTTGTCGGAATTTGTCACCAAGAATCAGAGTTTGTCGATCTTGCGTTTAGGAGATATGTGAGGATACGCTTCCGACCTTTCGTTCTCGAGATCCAGGTAAAAAGGACTCCACAGCGTATCCTCACATATCTCCTAAACGCAAGATCGACAAACTCTGATTCTTGGTGACAAATTCCGACAAACTAACGGCTACACACTCGAGTTATCAGATTTTCGCTACGACCTTCCTTTCTCAAGATCCAGGTAGAAAAGTCTCCACAGCGTATCCTCACATATCTCCTAAACGCAAGACCGACAAAATCTGGTTTTTGTGCGACAAATTCCGACAAATTAACGGCTGCACACACGAGTAATCAGATTTTCGCTACGACCTTCCGTTTTAGAGATCTGTGTGGCTCAGCTGCAGAGACGTCTCTACAGCTGCGCCACACAGATCTCCTAAACGCAAGACCGACAAACTCTGGTTTTTGTGCGACAAATTCCGACAAATTAACGGCTGCACACACGAGTAATCAGATTTTTGCTACGACCTTCCGTTTTCGAGATCTGTGTGGCGCAGCTGTAGAGACGTCTCTACAGCTGGGCCACACGTATCTCCTAAACGCAAGACCGACAAATTCTGGTTTTTGTGCGACAAATTCCGACAAATTATCGACTTCATCGTGGCATAGTCAAAAAGTCAGATTTCCAACTTTTTTTTTTGTGGCGCAGCTGTAGTCCGCCACGTAAAAAATAACGTTATTTTTAATGGTAATTTTACAAGTATTGCGTATTGTAGGTAGGTACCTCTACTACCTAGTACCTACCGCAGAGACTAATCACGTCACGGCGGCGTCAACGTCAATTACACATTGCTTTTAAAAGTTTTTATACAGTAACATAATAACGTTATCAAGGAACGAAAAATAAACGTTAAATTCTGTTTTACCGTTATCAATTTTACCGTTATTAATTTCCGGTTTTAAGAGCGTGCAGTCTGCACACTAGCGCCGCCATTGGAAATAAAATCATAGTGCTTAAATAAAAAAGAAATTATGAATTAGCTCTCTGGAGTGCACTCCGAACAAGCTTTGCGGTACTTTTTATCACTTAAGCAATATTTTCTAGCCTGTTGTTTAGTTATATGGACTTTTATTGCGAAAAGTGGCCACTTTTAACAATAAAAGTCAATTAAACTAAACGAAAGACTAGAAAATATTGCTTAAATGATAAAAAAGTACCACAAAGCTTGTTCGGAGTGCACTCCAGAGAGATAATTTACAAATTTGTCTTTATTTAAGCACTATGATTTTTTTTCTAATAGCGGCGCTAGTGTGCAGACTGCGCAGCCTTAACGTTATTTTTTTAACGTTACTAATTTTTAACTGTATTTGAAGCCCTGCTTTACCGTACAGTAACTGCCAGTGTACAGTATGCTTGTCCATCAGCCATTTTAATGTCCTCACTACTGGGGCACAGGCCTTCCGTAGATAAGGAGGATGGGCCATAACCCACCACGCGGGCCCAATGCGGATTGGTGGGTGTCAACGACTACAAATGCAGCCGGGCTTAACGTGCCTTCCGAAGCACGGAGGAACTCGAGATAATAAATTTTGGTCACCCATCCCATGACCGGCCCTTGCGAAAGTTGCTTAACCTCCGCAATCGCTGGGCCAGGCGCTAAACCACTGCGCCACCGAGCTTCTCCGAGCATGCTTAACTGTTCTTAACCCATTATTTCTAGCTCACCATTAGCGTTTGTAAGAAAATGGTAAGATCCGCCTCCGGTACCATCACTGCCATCATGAAGCATTCGCATAGGATTGTGAGTTTACACTGGATCCGGAATATGAATACTGTGTTGTGTGTGAACACGATAATGCAACTACAGTACGAGGCATATATGAAATAAAACACTTTTAACGGATACTAGCGCGGTTTTATTGAATGTACTTTGGTATTTAGTTGGTATTTGGTTTGATTTTTGGTTTTTTCCCGACGTTTCGGCACCTTTGCAGCTGCCGTGGTCACGGGGGATTTTATTTCATGTCTAGTGAGCGCGTAAGCTTGAGAAGTGAATACGAGGCATATATGTTGAAATCGGGTGGGGATTGCGCGGAACGCGTATTTTGAGTATGCGTAGCGGTGAGGGGCGGGCGCGGGCGGTGGGAGAGGGGCGCGCGCTTTTGGTCGCTCACAAGAGCACATGCGCGAACTTATCCCCACTCCGTCGAAAAAAATTAATGAAATTAATGAGAGAGAAACATAAGTACCTTTTTTCCCCCTTCAGCTAGGTAGTTTTCATTTTTATTTACCTCTTACTTTATTGACCGGCCCGTTTGCTTCCATTGATTTTGAGTATTTTAATTACAAACATCCACATACATTCATGTCCTCCATTTTCCAGTAACCAGTCTCTACTGTAGTTTTATTGCCAGTAAGTATACTTAGGTAGTACATTTAGAAAATAGATCAAAAAATTTTTCGACTCGCCGCCGCCCTTGTCCTGACTTTTGTATTCCTAAAGGTGGCAACCCTGAGTGGGACACGCGCGCGGGTCGATATAGATTGCTGGTTTTCTGGCGGACAGATGTTTGTAGTGCATGAGTAAGCTCTAATCTAGTTATGTCAACCCGCACGCGTGTCTGCGTTATCTTGTAAGCACCTCCTATTTGGAAAAGGCATAAACACCATAGGTCCATAGTGCATAGGTATTCAAGTAGAAAGCGGGGCGATCTACCAGCGCTTATCGGCACCGGTCCGCGCAGGGAATCGGTGCGGCGGCGGCGGTCGGTCGGTACATCTCGCGCAACATAACTTGACCCAATTTTTAGTACCACCTGACGGCGACGAGGTGACCTGCGTACTACAATTTTTGTACCTGCTGAAAATTGCTACTATGGTTTGGTTCAAGTTATGTTGGGCGAGCTGTACCTACAGTACAGACTCGATACTAGTGTAGTGCCAATACTGCCAACTGCCGAACCAGTGCTGATGAGAGCAGGTTAAAATTGAAACAGTACATTATACCTCAGTGTTCGGACGGAAGTTGTTGGCCACGGTCGGCACTGGTTTGGCACTAGCATGAAGACTCTGTACCGACTGCCGCGCCGACTACCTGCGTGGATTGGTTCCGAGCGCTGGTGAACACTTAAGGACAAAGAAAGCTGCTCCCCCATTATTTTCTACTTTTTGGTTGGGCAAACTGTATAAAATAAAGTTGATTATAAAAATTTGTCTTTATTTTAATTATCATTTATGACGTAGAGGAGTCTTGGTGACGATTTCTTCAGAACAGAAACTAGTTCATACAACTTTGATCCGGGCATTACCTTTGCTTTTAGTGATTTCTGTAAAAAAAAACATTATTGCCCAATAAATAGCTAAAGCTGGCAAGGTTTATACCTAGCTTCAATAAAAAAACCGGCCAAGTGCGTGTCGGGCCACGCGCCATAGGGTTCCGTAGTTACCTTATACCTACCATACCATATTTAATACCACCTATCATTTTTCGTTTGCAAAAATAACTTTGTTTTTCACAGTGGTGGTATGAATGACAAAGTTATATTTGCGGTTTTGGAAAATGTGCTATATTTCAAAAACTAATTACTATATCTCGTTCAAACCAATTTTGGTTGAAAGTGTTTATTAAGATCTACAGCATATATATTTTTTTAAATTTTTTACTCTCTTATTTCAAAAGTTAAAGGGGGGGGGGGACACACATTGTACCACTTTGGCGGTGAATATCTTGCAAACGGTTGACTTTGAGAAAAAGTTGTCTTAGGAACCTCAATGTATTTTTAAAGACCTATCTACAGACACCCAACACGTGTTGGTTTGAAGAAAAAAATTTTTCAGTTTCAGTTCCATGTATGGAGAGCCCCCCCCTTAATCTTTTATTTTTCTTATTTTTGTATTAAATTCGTTAAGCGGTTAACAGAATACATCTACCTACCAAGTTTCAACTGTGTAGTCTTAATACTTTCGGAATAAAGTGGCTGTGACATACGGACAGACAGACAGACATGACGAATATATAAGGGTTCCGTTTATTGCCATTAGGCTACGGAACCCTAAAAATGCAAATCAGAACGACTAAAAAAACCGGTCAAGAGTGAGTCGGACTCGCTGGCGTATCGAAAAATACACTGCGTTAGTAGAATATTGTAGTTTTAGGTCAGCGCCATCTCTTGTCCGATAGTGGAACTAATGTAATTTTTGTTGATGATTTCTGAAAAAGTGTGCTATTCAGAGAAATCGTTTTATTTTTCCTGTAAGTAATCTTTACATAAACTTCTATCACATAGAATACCTAATTTCAAATTTTTCTATAAGTAAGGAAACTTCGCAGATAGGGGGGAGAACGGTATTTTTTACATTTTTCATCGATAAGTCGAAAACTATGCGGCCAAAAAAAAGGAAAAATTGAGCTAAAAGCGCTCTTTCATATTAAGTATACCCCCTTCCTTTTTACCATTTTGCTACTTACAGAACCCTAATTAAATAAATTTTGCATGCAAACATTTTTTACACAAGACTAAAGTCTTTCGATTTCGGAAATAGCCAAACTGGAACGCGGCGCGAAAGTTTTTGCCAGTGTTACCATCAAAACTTTTTTTTGTGTTTGGTAGAATCTTTAGGTAGGTAAATCATTCCAGTATTTCCGGTAGCACGCACGTCTACAAAGTCTACAAATGATCAAACTTCGATTTATTTTGTGCTTATCATATCACTAGAGATTCTCTAGCTTTTGGTACTTTAATATTAATTACCATTATTAAAAGGCTTAAAAGCTTTTGTATAGGGAGGGACTGACACCGTACAGTACACTGATCAAAATATCTTTATGAAAAAAGTACTACTTAAAGTACCTACCTACTTAATTTACATACATTTCACTTACCAACTTTGGCTTACGATTTACTTTTTCATCTCCCAATTTCTGAAAAAAAAATATTTACATTTAGAAAGAAAAAAATATTTATTCAGCAAACAAACAGTTGCAAAAATAAGAAATTACGTTATTTACTCTGCTTGCTTAGATTAATTACCTTGCTTGCTTAGGTACCTACTACCTACCTACTTACTATTTGGGTTTCAAACTTGTTTTATAATAATAGCAAATTGTGATCTTACGTATCCAGTTTTTTCTTGAAAAGATCTCAGCACAGTTTTTGGATTAACCTCTTCTACCCAAACACTGTCCCAATAATCCTGTAAATATGTGTTTATTTACATTTTAAACTTGAATTTTTCATTGGCGTAGGAAGGGGGGATGGGTGGGCCGTGCCCACCCCGTAGTCATTATTAGGCAAACCTAAATTCATGTTTTTTTCCATTTTGATTTCAAACCATACCACAGAATATACCGGGTGTAACATGACACTCAACGAAGCCGAAGTCTACGTTTTCTGCCCATCATCAGAACCATTTCTGTTCAAAATTATTGCTGGGAAACGATTTTAATTTTTGGTGTTAATATATACATTACCACGCAATGTAACGCGTACAAAAGACCGCGCCTTCGAGTGAATGCTACGCAGCTGCATGCGGCCGAGTTGAAAGGCAACGTTTATGTGCATGCTCATGAAATATACTTGAGTGATGATGTTTTGAAGCCATTGTTTGTTACGAAATACATAAAATTTTGAAAATGTTTCTGTAGACAAAAATTAGCAAATAACGAATGAAATAAAATTTCATGAAAACTTAAAAAAAATTTTTTTGACTTTGACCTTCAATAACTTCGTAGCTATTGGTTTCTAAAGGACAAAAATGATCCTGATGATGGGTGGAATAAGTGGACTTCGGCTTCGTTGAGTGTCTTGTTACACCCGTTATGTATAAAAGTACTAGACCATACTTAACTAAGTAGGTAGTTTGAAGTTTCGATGACTTGAATATTATGATGTATGCACCTACTGTACAAATTCAATGTTTGTGTTTGTTTATTTAACGTAGGTTTGCGAATTGCGAATAGTCATGTAATATAAACTCACGCCACTTCTCAAAATATCTTTTCCTTTAACATCATAAGACTCCTGGGGTTTTTTGGCTTGTTCCATAGCTGATTGGATGGCCACTCGCAATACCAGTTCCGGCGCCGCCTGAAAGTATTGTACTTATTTTATGTATTTTGGTTTTTCGTTACAAAATCTTAGTAATTTTGTATCAATTTTGTTTAATTATCACAATTAGTTATATGTCGAAGAGATCTTACGCCGTCCCATGCAGATGAGTATGTATTTTGCTTTTTTGTTACAAAATCTTAGTAATTTTGTATCAATTTTGTTTAATTATCACAATTAGTTATATGTGGAAGAGATCTTACGCCCTCCCATGCAGATGAGTGGGGATTTCATATGGGTCTCAACACAATTAATTAGCTTTTATTTGACAGGTGGATGTGAGACATTGCTACTTCATCTTGGCAGAAAAAAAATTTTCAAAGAAAACTAGTAATGTACCATCCATCTGTCAAATCAAAGCTTACATTAACTTCATTATATTTTAGTCTATAGACCCGCAGGAGGGGACGCCCTAATGGCTCAATGGGATTTCGAGAGGGGGGAATACCCACTAGAAACCATTTAGCGACCTGGGGCCCTACCGCCTAACTCAAAGCTTTAGCCAGAGCGATAGCTAGACTATACCCATCCTTGTCTTATCATAACACGATGACAAGGACGGACAGTGCATTGACGTCATAAACCAAAGCCAGAGTCAAAGCGAGAGAGTTAGGCGGTCGGGGGGCAGTAATAATTACAGAATCGTCGCTTCCAAACCGTTTGACAGAAGAAATCGCGGATTCGTCGCTGTCGCGTCGCGTATACTGATAAACCTCTGGTCACCCATCCCATAACCGATTCCTGCGAAAGTTGCTTAACCTCCGCAATCGCTGGGCCAGGCGCTAAACCACTGCACCACCGGGCTCCCCGATACCTACCTTAACTGGCAATAATTTCAGATCCTCCTTAGTATAAGTTTGTTTCTTTGTTTTCTGAAATTTTCAACAATAAAATAATAAGAAAACAAATTATAGACTATAATTTATAATACTTTCAAATAAATATCGATTACCTTTGCGACATTATCTAAAACAGACACTGCTTCAACTTCGTCATTGAGTGAATTCTTCTGAAAAAGATCCAGTTTTTTTTAACGTTAGGTATATTATATAAACCAAATCCCAAAGCTAATATAAAGGCTTTTTAAAGTGACATTTAAAAAATAAAAGAGTACCTAACTATTTGTCTCACTAGATGGCGTTGATGGAAAGAGAAGTGTCAAAATTGGCTTTTTAAAAATAAACGGCCTTACCAAATAGGAAAGTAAGCGCTCGCCGGCTGACATCTGCCCAAAGAGAAACAATTTAGGGTTACATCTACCTGCCTACCTGAGTACTTTTCGAAGTTTAGTAAAAAAAATCACATTGGCACTTACATTTTTATCAACGCCATCTATCAAGCTTACAGCTTTTTGTCATTTTGAAAAGCCCTTATTACTTACATCAGAATTGACTTCCTTGTAAGGGTACTGCAACACGAATCTCCGTCCTAGGTCTTTATATTCAGTAGGGTTGTAATGATGCTGGTTTGTGCCAAATGTGTCAGCAGGGTCACCGGCCAACATTTCCATTGCATACTGGTCCTGGTCAAGATTTCCCTAGAAAACATTTGAAAACAATTAGGCTGCGAACGCACCGACACGTGCCTAGATATATCCAGGGGGCTAATTGTCTAATTTTAAAAATCTATCGAAATCGCTTTCATTTGACAGATGGATGTGACATATTGCTGCATTTCTTTGGTAAGTTTTTATTTGTGCCAAAAATAAACTACAATGGATTACATCCTGAAAGCGATTGCGGTAGATTTTGAAGTTAGACAATAGAAAGGCAGGTTACTAGCTAGGCTACACGGTGACCGCACTGGAAGGTAAGTCGCTAGGATAGTCGCTTTTGTCTCATAGTCTTTGGTTGTAAGCCTCGTGCCTACGATATATTCTAGGTAGTCGCCTACGCTACCTATATATTTTGAAATCGGGTGAGGATTGCGCAAAACGCGTATTTTGGGTATGCGTAGCGGTTAGGGGCGCGGGTGGCGGGAGAGGGGCGCGCGCTATTGGTCGCTCACAAGAGCACATGCGCAAACTTATCCCCACTACGACGTGCCGGACTACAGCTGCGCCACAAAAAAAAAGTTCGAAATCTGACTTTTTGACTATGCCATGATGAAGTCTATAGTTTGTCGGAGTTTGTCGCCAAAAACCAGAGTTTGTCGGTCTTCCGTTTAGGAGATACATGTGGCTCAGCTGTAGAGACGTCTCTACAGCTGCGCCACACAGATCTCGAAAACGGAAGGTCGTAGCGAAAATCTGATTACTTGTATGTATAGCCGTTAATTTGTCGGAGTTTGTCGCACAAAAACCAGAGTTTGTCGGTCTTGCGTTTAAGAGATACGTGTGGCGCAGCTGTAGAGACGTCTCTACAGCTGAGCCACACAGATCTCGAAAACGGAAGGTCGTAACAGAAATCTGATTACTTGTGTGTGTAGCCGGTAGTTTGTCGGAGTTTGTCACCAAGAACCAGAGTTTGTCGGTCTTGCGTTTAGGAGATATGTGAGGATACGCTGTGGAGACCTTTCTACCTGGATCATGAGAACGGAAGGTCGTAGCGATAATCCGATTAGTCATATCTATAGTCGGTAGTTCGACCGAGTTTGTCGCCAAATATCAGAGTTTGTCGGTCTTGCGTTTAGGAGATATGTGAGATTTTCGCTACGACCTTCCGTTCTCGAGATCTAGGTAGAAATATCTCTATAGCATATCCCCACATATCTTCTAAACGTAAGATTGACAAACTCTGATTTTTGGTGACAAACTCCGACAAACTAATGGCTACACACTCGAGTTATCAGATTTTTGCTACGACCTTCCGTTCTCAAGATCCAGGTAGAAAGGTCTCCACAGCGTATCCTCACATATCTCCTAAACGCAAGACCGACAAACTCTGGTTCTTGGTGACAAACTCCGACAAACTACCGGCTACACACACGAGTAATCAGATTTCTGTTACGACCTTCCGTTTTCGAGATCTGTGTGGCTCAGCTGTAGAGACGTCTCCTACAGCTGCGCCACACGTATCTCCTAAACGCAAGACCGGCAAACTCTGGTTTTTGTGCGACAAACTCCGACAAACTAACGGCTATACATACAAGTAATCAGATTTTCGCTACGACCTTCCGTTTTCGAGATCTGTGTGGCGCAGCTGTAGAGACGTCTCTACAGCTGAGCCACATGTATCTCCTAAACGGAAGACCGACAAACTCTGGTTTTTGGCGACAAACTCCGACAAACTATAGACTTCATCATGGCATAGTCAAAAAGTCAGATTTCCAACTTTTTTTTTGTGGCGCAGCTGTTGTCCGGCACGTCCCACTACGTCGAAAAAATTTCAAGATACATGCCTCGTACTGTACCTATGTTAAATAAAGCTGTTGAGAAATTGAAGTCAATGCAGTGATTTTGTTTTGGTGAAACGGGTTGTGTGATAATAATAATACAGAAGGAAGGGTTCTTTCACCGAATCTTAACTAGGTACCTATCTGAAAGTTTTCGTTAAACAAGAGCGGCTTAAGTGCTAACTAGGTACCGAGCTATCTGCTTGTTATTTCCATAATTATGTTTTTATTAACTTCAAAAACTTTCTTAGTGGCTTAATCAATTTGATCTTTTACTTACCCATTCACAAGTATTGGTACATACTTACTTACCTGCCCAGGTTTTTTATATGCAATTGCATACAAAATGGTGTGACATTCGGCGGTCTATTGCCGAGTGTGCACGCACGCTTGGTATACAGTACTAGGCACGTATCTTGAAATTTTTTCGACGGAGTGGGGATAAGTTCGCGCATGTGCTCTTGTGAGCGACCAATAGCGCGCGCCCCTCTCCCACCGCCCGCGCCCCTCACCGCTACGCATACCCAAAATACGCGTTTCGCGCAATCCCCACCCGATTTCAAGTATATATGCCTCGTACTGTACCTACATACATTATTCCTCTTTTTTACCAATCTAACATCCAACGTAATAAAGATTTATTATCAATTAAACTTCGTCCTAAGTAAAGTTCCATTCCAGGTGTCTTTTGTTTAGTAAGTAGTAGATTTACCATTTTGTCAACAAACATCTCGCCTATAGGTCGATACGTTTCTTGGTTCTCTTTACTATACAGCTTCAAATGTTCCACGTCCTTATCTTTATCGAATTCTTTAGAAAGAATTTCTTCAGATTTTAAATTTTCTTGTTCTCTGTCTTCTGCTTCCTCTGTTTCCGTGCTTTGTATTTCAGACCTGATAAACTTTTGTTCACATTTCTAAATTAAAAGGGAAAAGAAAGTGTCATTAAGTATTTCACAGCGCTAGAATTAACCATTGTAGGTTAGGTACCTACTCTGGGTGTGGGTAGGTATGTAAGTGCTTATTTAAGGCTTCCCAACTAAACACATACTTAAATGGCATTCATTATTTAAGGGAGAAACAATAGTTACTTAGGTATTATAAATATTCTTATTCTTATCTTAGGACTTCTGAAATCTTGAACTCTCCTTTGCCGTTGGAATTTATTTCATTCAATTTAATACCCTAAAAATAACTGTCATAAAAGTAATAGATTAATTTGCTTTCTCACCGTAAGCATAATTTGATGAATAAAACAAACCACAAAACATTTCCACAACGTCTTCATGTTTGCTATTGAAAGAGAGACTTTGCAATCAAATTCCCATCACGAATAATAAAAGATAAGAAATTTTAATTATTTTCGACTTTTATGAGTTTTCCTCGAACTAATAAACCTAAGCCATTGAGACTGGAAAATAGGACTTCGATTACAAGCACTGAGTAATTTTTTTCTATGCAAGCACTGACATGAAAAAATTGTTTTTATTTAACTGACTGGCTGTCTGTATGATTTGACAGCTAAGTTTTTGTGCCTATTTGAAACGCCACTAGCGTGCGTCTAAAGAACTAATTTTGACGTACAATATGAAAATGGTTGCCGTATTGGTCTCTCCAGACTTCAAACTTTAGTACCATGTACCATGGGCAACAGCGTCGCTTAACCACCGCTAAGGTCAAAATCGTTTGCACGCCGCGCCCGCTGTCACATACGTTTAGTTCGTGCAGGGGCGATACGCGCGCACACGAATTTTGTTGCAAACTGGTTAAGCGATGCTGTTGCCCATAGTACGCACGCTATGCTCACGCTACGTCCTACAGCGCCAAAATGGCGGAAATCAAATAGGCACAAAACAGTTTGACATAAGCCTGTCCAGTGTAAATATAAGCAGGTCAGTGATTACAAGAGAAAACATATTATTTTTTTAAACTTGTCCGAGCTCTTGCTAACTGGTATAGATTAGCATATCATCTTTTTACCCGACTGCAAGAGGGTTATGTTTTTCGCGCGTATCTTGTAAGTTTGTATGTAATATTCTTTATTACCTCATATCTTTCAAACGGCTGAACAGATTTCCATGATTAACATATCGTTAGATTTGTCTCGTCAGCCCAAGTGTTTTTAAGAAGGTGGCGTTATAAAAAAACTAACATGGCGGCTGTACGGTGCTGTTATACGTAGCAGAAAAAAAAACTTTTTTTAGAATACTGCAATATGGGTGTCAAATTAAAGGGCTTATTATAAGGATTTCAAAAAGGTTTATCATATAAATAATAACTAAAAATAAATAAATAATAAAAAAATAAAAAAATTAAAAACCCGCCTGCCTAAAAAGACAAGTCAACTGAAAAGATGGAAACAAGATTAAATATTAAAGGCAACATTATAACATGCAGTCGGAGGCATATAACTCAAATCATTCATAATGTCACTTTCTTTATGCATGCCTCCGACTGCATGTTATAATGTTGCCTTTAATATTTAATCTTGTTTCCATCTTTTCAGTTGACTTGTCTTTTTAGGCAGGCGGGTTTTTAATTTTTTATCAAATCTCAAATAGATTTTAAGCCTTTTAAATAAGCTTAAAGTTCCGTATTTCCTTAAAATGATGTGAATGATTTTTCGATATTTAGTTACCCTAGCATGGGCGTAGGAAAGGGAGGGGCGGATGGTGGGCCGTACCCACCCCGTAATAATCCGGTGCCTTCAGAATTTTTACTAACAAGCTAAAAATTAAAAAAAACCTCTACATAAAAAGAGTTCACTGGAGGCCAGGGTATGTACTTATTGTCTAATTTCAAAACCTATCGCAATTGCTTTCAGAACGTGATACATTGATGCTTCTTTTAGGCACAAATAAAAACTTACGAAAGAAATGCAGCAATGTGTCACATACATCTGTCAAATAAAAGCGATTGCGATAGATTTAGAGAATTAGACAATAAGTACCCAAGGCCTTCCCGCCACTGGAAAAACGCCCATGTACCCTAGCTAAACGTACTACTTTTTTTAACACGTTTTTATTAGGTTGCTTTCTCGTTTGTTTGTTTCTCCACAAAGTTTGCGAACAATTTTATACTAGCTTCCTGATGAGCTGGAGACTTGAAACTTTAAACATAATATGTCAGAACTAATGCAATAGTATGGTGCCATTGAGCTGATCTGATGATGGAGCCGGAAGAAGGCTACAGGAACTCTATGATGAAACCATACAACCCCATCATGTTTGGGCTTGTTAGAATCGTCTTGACGAGCTCTCTAATGGGAAACGAGGTCCAGGGTCTGATAATGAAGCTGGTAAGCCATGCCATACGAACTCAATATTAGAACCATGCAACCCCATCGAGTTTGGGCTCGTTTGAATCGTCTTGACGAGTACTTTGTTAGGAAATAGTTTTCAGGGTCTGATGATGTAGCCGGTAGAAGGCCACTGGAACTGGAACTTAGTCTTAGCTCGTTAACTTAAAGCAGAAAATAAAAATTTACTGAAAAAAATCTTTTTTAAAAACACGTTTTTAAAACGGACTAAAAATTATAAAAAGCGGACTAAAAACATCAAAAAGACTAGTAACAACAGACTAAAAAGTAAAAAATAAAATTCTTCTGTAAATATTTATATTACAAATAACCCTATACAGCGTGAAATTTTAATCAGTTGGTTCCCGCCGTGTGGTGGTTCCTCTCATGATTACAAGCAACTTTTACTATGGGGCCAACTCCCCTGCTCGCAAAAAAATCAGCTGTTCCATACAAAAGTGCACTACCTACTCAACCTTAATGTATGGAACAGCTGATTTTTTTGCGAGCAGGAGAGTTGGACCCATAGTAAAAGTTGCTTGTAATCATGAGTGGAACCACCACACGGCGGGAACCAAATGATTTTCAGCGTGTATACAGTAGTTTTCAACCTAAAAACGTGGGGCGCATGCTATAAACACTTTTATCTACACCCATGCTTTAAATCCTCTGTAAGGGATTCTGAAACAGCTTACTGCCATCATTACAATATCCCGAGCGAGAGCTGGTCCTGCAGCGCCGCGCACCCACGCGCGAGCGTTGCATTATGAAATTCAGTACAAAATTATAACGCTCTTGCGGAAGACATAATGACGAGGAGGGAGAGGAAAGACAAAGTCAAAGACAAAGTTAAAGTCAAAACCTTTATAGAGGATACATATCATGGGTTTAGATAAATATCATGGGTGTTTTAGTCCATTTGTATTAAAATATTGTTTGTTTCCCTAATAAAAATTAGAAAAAATAAAAAAAGGGGTGTAGATAAAGTCATCGGAAAACATCGGAAAAAATCGTCTTACATAACAAAGACAATAATATCAAAAAGTAGTTTGACCTTAGAAGTCATTTACAATTTCAACTTTATTCCAATGAAATGTCAACGTCATTTCTAAGAAAAGCAAAAACACGAAGTTAGCCGATGCCCATTCTTTATCTTGAAGTACTGTACTAGGTAATCATTTAGCTAGTAATCGTTTAGCCTCAGTCACTCAGTCATCAGTGAATATTCGATGCGTTGCGAGTGCATTCGCTGCGATTAAGTAAGTATACAGGCCCGGGCGGACTGGAATGGCTACCTTACCTACTCACAGCGAATAGTACCACTGACACACACGGCGAATACTTTGCGGGGCGCGAGCGCGACGCGAGGCGCAGCGAATATTCGCTGTGTGTGACTGGTGTACTATTTATGTAAAAAACCTATTAAAAAGCCTTGTGAATGCTAAAATATCAAAATTAAAAATACCTTCCATTTTTTTATTAAGTGGTTAGGTACTGAGTTGAATAAAAAGTAGGTACTTATATCCTGGTCGAGTTAACTCGGCACCTGAAGCGCGATAGACCCCCTTCGTTTTCTCCTTGCCTCACGCCCAGCTGTCGTCGTGCCAGTAGCGTTAGTACATTTGTTAGGCTGGTTTACATTATCTTAGTATTTAGTAGAGTGCTTAGTAGCGTGCGAGTAGATTCGAATGCGAGTGCTTTAGTAGTTTTGGTGCCTTTCCAGTGACCGTTTACACGCTTCCAGTAGAGTGTCATTTTCGCCATACCTAATACCTATTATTTAATTCAATTACACGTCACGCGTTCACCGGCAAATGCACTCTACTAAAGACGCTACTAAAATGTCGATTTACATGCTTCCAGTGCGAGTGCGAGTAAAACATAGCGCGGGGAGTGAGCGGGCGCGCAAGGGGTGCTACTGGAAAGCCAGTAGAAAGGCTACTAGAACGTTACTCTCTTTAGTCATAAGACGACCGTTTACATGTTTCCACTAAAGCACTCTCCTAAAGCACTCTACTAAAGACTAAGATAATGTAAACCAGCCTATAATCTATCAAAAACTTTCAAAAAAAATTACGACGGTGGCGTGAGGAAAGGAGAAAACGAAGGGGGGTCTATCGTGCTTCAGGTGCCGAGTTAACTCGATTGGGTAGTACCTACATATATCGGATAAATGATAGTATTGAAAGGCAACTATTATATAAAATAATAATTAATTGTCTGTACCATATTTTTTTCGGCAATAATGACATTCAAGTTTTAAAAATCGAACAAGTTTTAGAGGGTAGAAAAACTAGTTCCGAATATGGCAACTAAAATCTGATTAAAATTTTTTGACGTTTACATGACATGAAGTAAGTATTGACGTTAATTAATTTCCAAGCAGTTTTTTTTTATGTCAGATTAATCAGCTGAATGTGCATTTGTTCAGAGTTTTTATTAATTATTCGCATGAAACAAAATTGCAGTTGTGATTTGTTGGTGTTAATATCTATATCTCGATGATGCCCAGTTGAAATTACGTCACAGTGCCAGATAAATCATAAAGAAAGCAAGCACCATTGTTTGGTTGTTGTATTCGTTTTGTAAGTGTATTAAGAAGGAATAATGTTTGGAAGACCACGGTGCAGGGAATGGACGCCTTTAGCAACGCAACAGCTACGTTTGAGGAGTCTAATTCAGGTTAAAATAGTACCTAATAGTGAAAAAAAGAACGATCGTTTTTTGCTGCATGATGTTGTCATAAAAAGTGATAGTTACGTATGTACGTAGGTATATCGTTTACAAATACATGCCTACATGCTTGAGCTTTGGTCCCTTGATTTAATTAATACATTACTTTTGTTAGAATGGAACAGGAACATTCTTATTACCATTATATGTCACTTTCCAATTAGAACTATCAAGTTGTGTATCTGTATTCTTGACTGTTGGATGGGCAATAGAAAAATATATAAAAAAGAGCACCTGAAGTAACTTCATCCGCCCTATCTTGACAGCAGAAGTGCGATATGAGTAATTAATCACTTTTATAAAACACTATATCACACATATATTGTCTCGGTGGTCATGCTAGGGCGGCTGAAGTTTATTTAGGTGCAGGTGTGTAAGGGGCTGGTATTCTCAAACATAAAAAACTAAACTTCATCAAAACTTTGTGTAAAAAAACTAGAATTCAAAATTCCAGGTCATTTTTCTCGATTCTCTGACCCGGGACATATGCTTTCATTCCGGCACAATCCCGGTGGGTTCCAACCACCTGGCAATTAGTGTAGATCAGTAGTGGCCTAACTTATGACTTGCAATGTCGACTTGTGTTTAAAAATATGTCTTGCTGTCAACAGCAAGGTAGAGCTAAGATGTTATTTAGTTGTTTGATATTAAATGATAGTTTTTCATATTTTTCAATTCATCAATTCAATTCATCAAGTGCCAGGCGGCCACATAAGGCCGGACAACAATGAAATATCTATTGTCTTATTTTCCCATGCCTGACAGGGTAAGGGTCCATGATGGGAAAACATGGTTTGCGTGGGCCATATTTTTATATAGAAAACGTAAAGTTGTAGCCACATAAAAAACATATTACAAGCTTAAGAGTTTATCTAGTAGCTACAAGTATTGGTATTGGTATTGGTATTGGTGATGGGCTCTTTTCTCCGCATTTAGACTCCAATTTGGTCCGTTATGCGTGAACACAGCATGGTGTGGCTAGTCAAGCCATCCCAGCTCCTTCCAGAAGCGCAGAAGCCTCCTGGGGCGTTCACAGGCTTCTAGGAGCGACCTCACGTCTTTGAGGATTTCTGCCCGGTGTGTGGCCAAACCCACGCACTCCAGGATTACGTGGGCGGCTGTTTCCTCTGCGTCCAGGCATCCTCTACATAGTGGACTGTCTGTCGCATTCATGATGAATAGTTGTCGGTTTAAAGCTAGATGACCTGTAAGTGTACCTACAACTATTCGGAGGTCTGGACGATTAAGGCTGAGCAGTCTACAGGTCAACCTCGGCGAGACTGCGGTCATCGCCAACTTGGACTGTCTACAGCTTGTTAGATCTACCCAACGAGTATTATGTGCAGCACGAGTACGCTGTCTTACCCATGAGCGCAGTTGGCTGAACGGGAGTGGCAGGATGGGTATGGGTCCTGCCACTATTGTAGAAGATCCCCTTCTAGCCAGCTCATCGGCGGCGTCGTTCCCGTGTGATCCACTATGCCCTTTAATCCATTGTAGGATTACTTTGTTGTTGGATGCTAGACGATCCAAAACTCGGTGGCATTCGTAGACGATACTGGAGTTGATCGTGTTGGCCTCCAGTGCTGTTAGTACGGCCATACTGTCGGTCAGTATGCGGATGTTTAGTTCCTTCATACCTCTAGACAGGGCCGTGGTAGCGGCATTTATTATTGCAACACATTCGCATTGAAATATCGAACTGTGTTGGCCTAATGCTTGTGATATTTTGATATTTAGGTCTTGTGAGAATACTCCAGCTCCAGTACCAGTCCCCATCTTGGAGCCGTCCGTATAAATTCAGACTTCATGTATGCCGGAGTAATCTCGGTCACTTTCTACTAACTGTATTTGGTATTTCTTTTCGAAAATGTATTGTTTAGGGATCCTGTCGCATGGGGCAGCGATTAGTGGCTCATGTTTCACTAGATTATTCCACAAAGTGGAGTGAGGACCCTCTCGGTTGTACCACAGACCCAGGTGTTTAAGCCTTATAGCAGCCATGGAGGCTTCCTGTTGTATAAAAAGGTCCAGGGGTGCCAGATCCAGAGCTACTTCTAGGGCGGCTGTGGGGGTAGTTCGCATGCAGCCGGTTATCGCAGAACATGCCAATCTTTGGAATTTCTGCAGCTTGTTGATGACGGTGCTTTGCTCTGTTTTGGACCACCAGGCAACGGCTCCGTATGTAATTATGGGACGTATAACAGTTTTATACAGCCACATCGTTATTTTAGGTGATAGCCCCCAGCTTTTGCCAAGTAGTCTTTTACATTGGCAAAAGATGATGGTGGCTTTGTTTAGCTTTCCTTCGAGATGTCTGTTCCAGAGGAGTTTGTTGTCTAGTATCACTCCTAGATACTTGACTTCCTTGCTAAGGGACAGACTGGTATTGAAAAGTTTAGGAAGTTTAAGATTGCCTAGACTTCGTTTGTTTGTGAACATGATCATTTCCGTCTTTGTTGGGTTCACTGTTAGATTGTGTTTATTACACCACTGTTCGACGACCTTCAATGCGGACCTCATTTGGTCACATATTACACTCTCAACTCGTCCGCTGATGAGTATGGTCAGGTCGTCTGCATAGCCTACTGTGAGGAAGTAGCGGTCGTTGAGCCAACTGATCAGCTCATTGACCACAATATTCCATAAGAGAGGTGAAAGGACGCCCCCTTGGGGACATCCTTTAGCCACTACCCCTCTGGTAGTACCATTCACAGTAAATTGTATAGCTCTGTCTCTCAACATGCTGTCGATCCACCCGGCAATAGTGGGATCGACACCATGTTTAGAGAGGGCCTGGCTTATGCTGGTAAAATTGGTTTTGTCAAAGGCTCCTTCGATGTCGATGAAGGTGCCTAGTGTTGATATTTGGTGTTTGAGATTGCCATCTATATAAGAAACCACCTTATGTAGGGCAGACTCTGTTGATTTGCCTGCAGAGTAGGCATGTTGATTTGGATTCAAGGGATTCCTGACTAAAGCAGTGCTCCTTATCTCCTTGTCTATTAGTCTCTCCAACACCTTTAAGAGAAATGATGTGAGGCTAATTGGTCTGAATGATTTAGGTTGAGTGTAGTCTCCTTTGCCGGGTTTAGGAATAAAGACTACTTTGACTTCCCTCCATTTCATAGGAATATAGCGGTGTGCTAGGCAGCTTCTGTAGATGGCTACGAGGTGGACAATAAGACCACCGTCGCTCCACCTCATCAGCCCTGGAAAAATTCCATCTAGTCCCGCTGATTTGAATGGGAGGAAGCTGTTGATTGCCCATCTTACTTTCTCCGGGTTGACGACCTTGTGGGCGGTGGTCCAATCGGTTTCAGCAGGTAGATACTCAACTTTTTCTTCCCATGTGCGACTTTCCGTTATACGGCATCCGGGGAAGTGAGTGGTCATTAACAGTTCTGAGGTATCTTGATCTGTTTTGGTGTATGTTCCGTCAGGCTTTTTCAGGAAACCAAGATTGTGTGTTGGTTCGCTGCACAGGATGTTTTTCACTCTGTTAGCCTCGTTGTTAGTTTCAATGTTGGTGCAGTAGCGTCTCCAGCATTCTCTTTTCTTGAGGCGAATACGCTTTCTGTAGTTGTATTGGGCTTGTTTATAGGCATCCCAATGGTGCGATTCTCGAGAGTTTTTTGCTTTGTTGAACAACTTTCTTACCTTGCGGCGTAATTTCTCCAAATCAGGTCCCCACCAGTGACACTTGTTGCCTGGCCGGGAGCTGGGAGTAGAAAGTGGGCATGTTTCTTCAAAGCTGGTGGTTAATGTTGTTGTTATGCGATCAACATGGTTATCAATATCCGCTTTTACCGCGTGAGTTGTAGGTGTGTCCAAGCACCTTAGCTTTTCTGCGGTCAGAAGCTCATACTTACGTCGGTCCATCTTGCGTGGATTACGTCGGGGCTTAGGCGGTGTGAGAGTCATATTTAGGTTGTACTTGACCCAGCGATGATCGGAGCACGACGCCTCATCAGATACATGCCAATCGGAGATGTGATGAGACGCGTGTTCACTCGCTAAAGTAAGGTCAACGATTGTCTGGGCCCGTGATGTTACGAAAGTCGGTTCGGAGCCCCTGTTGACTAGGTTCATATTACTCGCGAGTAAAAAAGAAACGAAATCCTCACCTCGCGTGTTGTTTTCCTTGCTGCCCCATAGCACATGGTGTGCGTTGGAGTCAACTGATATGATCAGCTCCAGTCCCTCGCACTCGCAGTGTTGCACCAGCGCGGCCAGTTCGGGGGTGGGGATATCCGCGTCGCCCGGCAGGTAGGCGGACGCAATCACCACGTCAGGCAGGCCTGGGGAGAGGTCATTCCGGAGCCTAATGGTGGTCAGGTCTCTGCAACAGAACTCGGTCATTAAGGTTGTGTTTGCGTGTTTAGGTGTGAAGATACATGTACGCGGGTTGTCAGCGGTAGTGTCTAGGAGTAGCTTACCTCCTATGTTGCTTAGACCGCATATTCTGCCCTTCCTAATCCACGGCTCCTGGATTAGGGCTACGGTCTTGGGATTGACCTCCAGCATTCTGCGTAGGTTAGCCGTTGCAGTCTGGCTGTGCTGGAGGTTGGTTTGGAGGACGGGGAGGTTATTGCTGGGGGGTGCTGGCAGCGCCATCGTCGCTGTCTAGCATGACCTCCTCGTCAATGTCGCTATCCCCGTACACGTCACTCTTATCCATAGGGGCAGCCCCTTTCTCCTCCTCCTGGGGGACTGCCTTGGGGTCCCCTTTGGGCGGATCAGTGACGTCGGTGATTTGTGATAGTGATGGTTGTGGCGTGTCTGGTTGTGCGGTGTGGTGTGCTGTGCCGCTGCCTAGGTCACTAGTGACCTCCCCAGGTGTATTGGGGTTCGGCGGGGGCGTGCTCGTGTTGTCAAGGAAGCGGGCGTAGATGTTACCCAGCTTGTAGTAAACTCTACGCTCGCTTGCCTTGAGTTTCTCGACGTCTTCCTCTGGGACACCAAGCAAGAGGAACAGGCATTGCTTGTCCTCCTGCTCCTCGGCGTGGTAGACGGCCCAGTTGGAGACGTTGAGATGGGTGTTCTGGCACGTGAGGCGCTTGCGTACCCGGTCTAAGGTGTCGTCTGGTCCATACTGTGGCACCAAAAGCCCCGTTTTAATGCGCTTGGGGATCTCTAGTTGCCGCTTGACAACCAGTTTGGTGCCAGGACGCGGTGAGCCAATTTTCGCAGTGGTGCGACGGAGCCACTGGAGCGAGAGGTCATCCTTGCACCAGAATTTAAGGACGCCGTCACTATAGAAAGCGTTTGCCTTAAAAGCTGGTGCGACATACGGATGGCTTGATGGTCTCGGAGAGAAAATCTCGTCGTCCAGCAACCCATCCACCTGTCCCTTGATGACCTCAGCCTGCTCCTTGGTAAGGTCATAGTATGGCTCCAGCATGATCGCGACGCTAAGATCCGATTTCAGAGCGTCAGCGTATGCGATGGAGCTGGTAGTGGTGGGATGGGGTTTGCTGCGCTTGCCCCCTCCTTGCGGAGTAAAGGAATCGTCGGGGCGATTCCTTTTCACGGGCTTGGCGGGCGTAGCTACAAGTATTAAATTGTGTATAAACCTCACAGATGATTGTAAAGAAATATATTTTTGGTGTAAATAATAGCGAAAACGTATTGAATTCTACATCAAAATACACTTTCCAATAACTTTTTTCAAAAAAGATTATTGTGCGAAAGATAATGATGAAAAAACAATTAAAAACATCGAAAAAGTGAGGTTATTTTCCATACTCTTTACACATAAAGAAAAAGAAAGAGACAAATGATTTCGCATAACGGAGCTTATGGGGTTTGCGAACCGATGGCGTAGCTTCTATGACATTCACAAGTGCTTGTTACAGCCTAGACTGAATAAGTTAATTTGATTTTTTTTTTAAGTAAATATAGTTTGGCCACTATTGTTTACTCCAAAAATATGGCCTTCGACAAGTGCTTTTGGTTATATTCAGATTTTTTTACAATCATCTGTGAGGTTTATACGCAATTTAATACTCGTATTAACTAGATAATCTCTTTAGGTTGTTGTATGTTTTTTTGTGGCTACAACTTTGCGTTTTCTGTATAAAAATATGGCCTGCGTTTCAAACCATGTTTTCCTATTATGGCCCCTTTTCGCGGAGAGCCCCAGGGTTCAGCTGAACACCATTCGGGAACTGCTGGATTAGGATCTGAGCTATGGTACTGGACACAAGTCTTAACATTATTATTATTAAACAAAATCCTATTGATTTCAGATTGTTGGCTACAACATCCGCCCTCCAGAAGGCTGCATGTCACAGTGCAGTTTCTATCTTACGCTGCACCACACCACAATGTCGGCACCATTCTATACCAGTGAACGAATATCGTCTCCGCACCCCAAATGGAAGGAAATTGACTCAGGTTGGTCATCAGATTGTTATGACTTGCTACACTATATAAAAAAAAACCCGACAAACAAAATAAAACACATAACATTTAAAGATTAATCCTACTATATAAAGTTTGTGGGTTTGGATGTTTGTTCCTCAATCACGCAAAAACGGCTAAACAGATTCAGAAGAAATTTGACACACAGATAGTTTATAGCCTGAATTAAAACATAGGATACTTTTTATCCCATTCAAAGGTTCCCTAGGAATTTTTCGAATGTCCACGCAGATGAAGTCGCGGGCGGAAGCTAGTGTTTGCATATATTTTTATTATTAGATATATTTGAATAATGTACTGTTGTTTCCGAGTGCCTTTTGACAAAGGCCTTTTCTAACGTCACTGGTCTCTGTCCAAAGCCACCCTTATGCATCAGTTTTTTATGGTTTGATTGATCTTCTTCCGACTCAATTTAGATGAAACACTTAGGTCACGGTGACACTGAGAAAGGACATATAGGCTACCTTTTGTCTGCAAAATGAATATGAATAGGTATTTCAGGTGTTTTTTTTTTATAAAAAAGATTTAATCTAGAATAAAGTGTCCGCCGATGTAGTTGCGGGCTTTTTAATATTTTTACTGTTCATAAGTCATACATGTTATCATTTCAATGTGTCATTTCATTAATAAATCATACATTATCAATAGGTTTGTTTTGTATTTTTGACTTTTATTATGCAACTCACAATCTTTATTATCAAACATATTGTAGGTACCTGTTTAATCTGTAAGTGCCACTTTTAACTCTTAGCTACTAAAATAAAGTACATATTCTCAACTATTCCATTTAATTAAACCTACCTGCAAAGATGTTTTTATCATAAATACATAGGTACTATCGTCGAAATATTATTTTTATGGGTACTATTTGTGACTTTTCACTTTCCTCTTGTTAAAATTAGAATACAATTATTATTTTCGATATCCTTAACAAATAATTATTTTGTTTAATTTACCAGTTTGATGCACTAAACATTTGTTTAATAGTTATTTATGCAACTGTACTATAACGAGGGGTATTATTCGCCTCGTGTGATAATAGTATCACATGAGTGTTTTAATACCTAATTATGTACAGTTGCATACAAGACTTTATCTACACCCATTTTTTTATTTTTTCTTATTTTTATTAGGGAAACAAACAATATTTTAATACATATGGATTAAAAACACCCATGATATTTATCTAACCCCATGATATGTATCCTCTATAAAGGTTTTGACTTTGACTTTGTCTTTGACTTTCCTCTCCCTCCTCGTCATTATGTCTTCCGCAAGAGTGTTATAATGTTGTACTGAATTTCATAACGCAACGCTCGCGCGTGGGGCGCGGCGCTGCAGGCTCAGCTCTCGCTCGGGATATTGTAATGATGGCAGTTAGCTAACTGTTTCAGAACCTCTTACAGAAGATTAGCATGGGTGTAGATAAAATAAATTAGAATTATTTCAACAATAATTTAATTTCATTAGTAAACTGAAGTAATTGGTGTAATCTGCCATTTCTAATTACGGCATCAAGCTTATCGAAAAGTTTATTCGTATTGGTTGGTAAAACTTTGTGTGGATTTTTTTAGACCCATATACACACATCAACTTTGTCTAGGGATACCAGGTGCTATTTTCATACAAACGAGGTAACTAGGTAGCAGGCGCGGTCCGAGGGGGGGGTCACAGGGGACATGACCCCCCCCAAAATCGTACATGTCACATAGAAAAAGCTTCTAAAAATATACAGAAAGGCAATTATTATTATTAGTGACCCCCCCCAAAATTTCAAGCTGCGACCGCGCCTGCTAGGTAGTGTAGGTAGCCAGGGATGTACTGTGCTGTGATCTGATGACGGCTATCTAGTGAGTGAATGGAGGAGATTCAGTTTGCTATACACACCCAACTGATCTGACCAGCATTCTAAAAACGTAATGGACATGTTTAAAAAAACCGCGAAAATAGCATGAATATTTATGGAAATCCTCAAACCTAGAACTCTGACCCATTAATCTTTTAGAATGCTGATTAGATCAGTTGGGTGTGTATAGCGATCTGAATCTACTCCATTCAGTCCCTGGATGGCCATCATCAGATTACAGCACGGTACATCCCTGGCAGAAAACCAAGGTCAAACCAAAACCAAACCTCGTTTGTATGAAAATAACACCTGTATCCCTAGACAAAGTTGATATGTATTGTCAAGTATTTTTAGAAGGTATCTCATGTCATTATACATTCTCTCGTACATCGTCATTATGTTCGTACTTGTTGTATGGTCTGTGGTTCTAGAAGAAGAGAATAACTACTAAAAGATGTGTAGTTTACCGGCTGTGTTAATCCTTTGAGAGGCAATCAATGTCAAAGTGGCAAAGTATTCCTAAAATAGCTAAAACTCAGTATTTCATATCCGGTAATTTGCGTATTTTTAGGCACCGCCTCACACAATCCGGAAACCGGAAATGTCAATTGTTTCGTTAGCTAATTGGTTTTTATCTGGCCTAATTTCCTTTCAAATATCGTTTAGGCTTTTTCATTATGACAGTGTTGCTATAGGGATATAAAATATTCAAAGTATTAATGTACTAGCGGCTGCCCGCGACTTCGCCCGTGTGCACTATGCTCCAGCCCCCTGATTACGTAACATTGTTGCTTATAAATCGTTTGAAATCATTAGAAATTAATGAAATTTGCCAATTTATTTAGCAAAGTGATATTATATCACTGTTATCAGCTGAAACTGTAATTTCATTAATTTCAAATGAAAAATTGTCAGCAATAGGGTAACGTAATCAGATTGCAGTTCCCCTTGTATCCACTATTTCGTGCATGTTCATTTTCTCGACCAAAGGCACTCTATGTCCAATACATCTCTACTAAAATTCATCAAAATTGATTCAGTATTACAGACGTGAAAAGGTTACGAGAGAGTTACTTTCACATTGAAATAGAGTTCGAATGGACTCATACATAACATATTAGTCACTTTAATTTATCCTTATTCGCAATTAGTTTAATTAACCTAATTCCGTGAACACAAGTGATAAGGTTGCGCGATTCAAAATGACACACATTACGTTAGATATAACTGGCTATCGACACTATTATGATTTATTAGTATGACATAAGTTCAGTGTCTTTGGGATCATTTAGATATGCTTTACTACGCATGACTTAGATCGCCGACAAAGAATTAATACTCTCCGTTATTAAGTACAAGCTCTGATTAGTTTGTGACTTAAATATTGCTAGATCTATCCACCTTATGTGTTCCGGCAGCATCAAGTTAGAAGTAAGATAGCCAGTATCTCAGTGATGAGGATTCCGGGTGTAGTGCGCTCATCTTTAGCCTTATGGTGTGGTGAAAGCCAAGCGCTATACCGTTGTGCATAAAAGAATGTGGAATATTTAGGTTTTATTATTATACGTGAATGGAATTAGGGTATAATCATGATCAAAATGTTATCTATTTAAAATTTTCTTCCCCAGAACTGATTCAGCGTATGTCTTCAACAAACGTGGTTATAAGGATATGGTGTCACGTCATCCAGTCATCTAACGATATTCCTGCGCAAGACACAATAATTCAAACATGGGGAGTCTACTTCACAGGCTTACGATACATAGGGGCCAATTTAGCTTTAAATTTCACCTCAGACTGCTTTAAAAGCAACACCCTCGTTTTCCAAATGCACGGAGGTTACTTCTGCTCTTATAAAAGTCTCAAACTAGATATTATACCACCTGAAAACGAACTAGAAAACGGTTCACTATCCTCAGACTCTTCTGGCAAGACGAATTTGTCAAGAGTCACTTTAGAGACAAAGCAAATACAGAATAGGTTGAAAGAAGGAAGGTCGGTTTCCCCAAGTACTTTTTCGAGAAAGATCGAAAAGGAGTACTCGAAAAGTCACAGCCCTGTCGAAAGAAGTTTCAAACAGAATTTCCCGACCTCCACGAGTTTGAACATATCAAGAGAAAAGAAGCGAGATGACAGTAATGAGAGGAAGAAACTAGATCCTAACTACATTTACGAACATTCTCCAGATAGTTTAGATGTTACACATGATGTGAACGGTGCGTTATCAAAAAATGCATCACACGAAGATCTCATAGGAAGCAAAATAGATTTAAGCGAAACGGCGGAGAATTATGACTTGAGGAACGAAGCTGATGGGATGCCGAAGTACAGATATTTGGCCTTAAGCTTCTTGAAGTCTGAGATACGACCGAGTTATAATGCGAGCAAGTTGCAGAAATTGCATTTGCTCCAATATTCTATAAAGAAACGGCAAGAAGCTGTCCAAGAGATAAAGGAGAGGATTTATCAAAAATCTGCTTTAACGAACGACAGCTGGTCGCAACCTGAAGAGTTGGATGTGAGATTGAAGTTAAAAAGTAGATTGCAAAAGAATTTGTTCTCGCCTGACGAAGGTGAAGAGTTATCGTCACAAAATGAATTGAGTGTTAAAAATGGAAGAATAAAGGAAGAGAAACCTCCAGTGTCTAATGGACCAAGATTGACGTTGAAGTTGAATGATCTCCTGTCTTTTAAGGTATGTACTGTTAAATCTAAGTTTCTAGACACACTGCCTAAATTACGCGACCGAAGTTCGGTATGATTACGCCTGCAATGCTATTTGAATTACTGTCATTTTGCCGAAATTACGTTGCGTTTTTTTTAATAATAAAATCGTTGCCGCCGAACTTCGGTTGCGTATCTTCAGTATAGTGTATCTAGACAGTTTTGGCTCCAGACAAAAGTGTTTTGTTCTCTCGATAAATGAAATAGGTTGAAACTTATTATGTAATCTTAGTAGGTAGAACCTCTATACCATAGTAGAACCAAATAAGTAGGCCAACTCAAGCCTCGAGCGAGCGATAATAGCCTAAACACGTAGGGTTGTCACTAGTTTATTCAATCGTCAAAAATGCATAGTCAATCTCTATACAAAACAATTTTTTCCTTGTAGGGTAAACATCAGGGATCTTTAATACAAAGTTTTCATAATATTTTTTTGTAAGTACATAGACCAGCGGGTCTGTCGGCTAAAATAATAGAGTTAAAATTTGAAATATGTACCTATGTGATACATTGCCACTTTCGTTATGACACCAATAAAAACTTACAAAAGAAAAGTAGCAATGTATCACATCCATCTGTCAAATTACAGTAATTCATTGTTTTTAGCCGATAGCCCTGCAGGAACTAACTACAATATTTTCATGTATGTTAAGTGATTTGAAAACTTACGGTCGAAATAGGATTAATTAAAATGTTGCTTTACTAAATCAAGTAGGTGTACCTACTTATTTATTCAAATAAAATGATTATGAAATTTTATTTTTTACACTATTAACTATTTTTTACTCTTTCATTTAACTACACTTATCGAAATTTTAATCTTATAATTAATATAATCTAATCTTAAATTTGGAAATTGAATATTGACTTACGGTGTACTATAGGTACACGTACAAAGTACAAATTATTACGAGCGGCACTGCAGCGGCGCGTGTGAGCGCGGGCGGCAGCCACGACTGGCGCACCTTTATCACCTTTAAATTTTGTCAGTGTGTGCGTGCGACGGCGCATACGTACGGGCGCGCTCACAAACAAACCGCGCTCGGTGCTATAATGAGTAAGATGACTTACTTATTTGATTCTACTATGTCTATACAAAAAAAAGTTGGGAGTTACAAGTTGTGATAAAGTTTGGCCACATGATGGAAACTGATCTGTAGGCTGTTCCTAACTAATATTGAGCTGGGCCAAACTATCCTTACATACAGTTCCATACGGGCGGCGGCGGGTTGAATAGCGCACTTTTCTCGGCTTCATTCTAAAAACTATAACAATTCAGGTTTAGCTAATAGATCAAATGTGGTATCATTTTCGGATAAGTAAATAATGTAGAACTTATTTCTGATAAAAAAAAAATGCCGTTTATAAAGCAGTTTCTGAAAAATTTTACAATAACCAACATTTTTAAACTTCATTTTTTTATTTTATGTATTGGCACTTTTCGTTTCAGTATTTTCAAAAAAACTACTTTAAAGAAGCGTTTTACAGGTTAATTTGTTATATGCTTTTGTTATGTTACCTATATTTTATACAATTTGTGCCTAACCCAAGAAGTTTAGGTCCACTGTTTGCGGAGACACAGCTAGTCAAAAATGGGCATTTTTTCACGAAATAAAAGGGGTTTCCATTTCGTTCGGAAGCATTTTTCAGGTTTTTTGTTTATATTTCTGTAAAGTTATTTAAATTTTCTTCAATTTGAGCCCAATTTGAGTAGTCTAGGTTAATTGGTTGCAGAGACATAGCTGGTTAAAAATGGGCCTTGTATTGAAATTATTTGAAAAAATCTTATCTTTGACTAGCTGTGTCTCTGCAACCAGTAGATTAGACTACTGAAATTAGACTCGAATTAGAGAAAATTTAATTAACTTTTATGAAATATAAACGAAAAACTGAAAAATGCTTCCGAACGAACCGGAAACCCCTTTTATTTCGTGTAAAAATGCATATTTTTGACTAGCTGTGTCTCCGCAAATAATGGACCTAAACTACTTGGGTTAGGCTCAAATTGTATAGAATATAGTTAGTATATAACAAATTCATGAAAAACGCTTTTTTAAGGTTGTTTTTTGAAAATACTGAAACAAGTGCTATTGGCACAAAATAAAAAAAATAAGTTTAAAAATGTTGGTTTTTGTGTAATTTTTCAGAAACTATGTAAAGATGCATTTTTTGATACGAGAAATAATTTTTACGTCATTGATTTATCCGAAAATGATACCATATTTGACCTATTAGTTATACCTGAATTGTTTTAGTTTTTATTAGAATGAAGCCGGGAAAAGTGCGCTATTAAACCCGCCGCCGTATGGAACTGTATGTAAGGATAGTTTGGCCCAGCTCAATACTAGTTAGAAACAGCCTACAGATCAGTTTCCATCATGTGGCCAAACTTTATCACGACTTGTAACTCCCAACTTTTTTTTTATATAGAGGTTCATACCTACTGTCTGTGTTGTTTAGTTTGATACTTACATATCTCTTAATTAAAGCAACCAAAAAGAAGCAACGATATTTCTAAAGAGCGCGTAGTCTGCACAGTAGCGCTTGTGGTAAGTGCTTAAATAAAAACGAAATTGTGAATTATCTCTCTGTAGTCCACTCCGAAGAAACTATGTGGTACTTTTTATCGCTCAAACAATATTTTTTAGCCTGTCCTTTAGTTTAATTTTTTCTGCTAAAACTGGCCACTTTTTACTTTGCCTTTGCCATCTTGTGTAACTTACATTAGCAATATTAAGCTATTAATAAGAAAATCGTTGATACCAGATCAGATCAGGAGTTAAGCACCAAAAACAAAGTTCAAACTGTTGTGAAACTATTAACATTTCTATTTCAGTCGAAACCTTCTCCGTTCCAAAGGGCGGAGCACGTGAGGCTTACGAAGCAATTAGAAATATTAAGGTTTAAACGGATAATCCTCTCGGATGAGAGGGACAGCAAACTCGCCAGCATCAGAAGACTGAAAGAGGAACGGGCCAAGTTGTTTGAGGAGAACCAGGATATTGGTGAGTTTTTCTATTTAATTACAATGATAGTATTAGCTGTTGGCAACATGTAGAAGTTTAGTATGACGAGTTTTTGGAAACTGGCGAAAATGAAACTCGCTGACGATTTTTTCGTAACTTGCCCGGCCGTGGTCCCCCCAGTCTAAGCTCCCCTTTTGGGGTAACATGAGCAAATATTTTAGCCCGTGAACATCCAAGGAGGACACAGAGGTACCATAAAAAAATATTTGAGTTTAGGATGACAAGTTTTTGGAAACGGCGAGAATGAAACTCGCCGACGATTTTTTTTGTTGGTTACAGTTCTAACTTATGCAAATCCGTTTCTTGCAATATGAATAAAATACGTTTTAAATCTTGGGTTGAATCTGCGACTACAAAAATTGTAAGGTAGTTTGAATCGTGTGAGTTGCCACTTACAATATATTCGACGAATCTGGAATACGACGAGTCAGGAACATGACGGATCCGATCCGGAACAAATCCTTTTTAGCTGTCAAAATTGAAAAAAAACTTTTCTCATACTGCTGTGTGTAGTTAAGTTTTTTTTTCTATTTTGAATACAGGTTCCGAACTAATGGAGAACTACCACACGTTATCGCGTCGCACAGAAACGGTCAAGGAGAAGCGCCAAGCGTGCGCCGCGCTCAGGGAACTGGCGGCGCGCACGCACGCGGCGCTGGCCAACCTGAGGTGCGACCTGTTGGCCAACTTGCACGAAATATTCTACATACAACAGGTAAGGTGCTTATGTCGTAGGATAATCGTATAAACCGGATCTTTGTAAAAGTCCTAGGTCGATTGTAAAGGACCGGATAATTGAAATCGAAGCACACCCCGAGCACTCCATACAAGCGCCGTGTTTCAACTACCTATTACCACAGATAATATAATACTATACTAGTACAGATACCTCATCCCATACTAAAGAAATGGCCCTCGTAAGGCTACTATCAGGGCGATTAAAAATGTTTTTCTTATAGAATTCTAGATGGCGCCGCTATCGTCGCAGCATGCTTAGCACAGATAGCAACAAACATTGAAACGCAAAAAGCAAAACAACCTTACTAGTACAAATTATTGCCGATAGGTGTCGCTCAATTTTTATTGAAATTTGTAAAAAAAAAAATCATTTTACTGTTTCAATACAATTTTGCATTTGGTTATTTTTTTAAGAAACAATTAAAAAGTTTAATGACTTTTTTATCTGTATTTGAATATAACAAAAACAAATCGAAGCAGGTACCGCCAACTAGTGAGGTAAATTTAAACTAATTCCAACGTTAGTTTAAATTCACCTCACTAGATAGCAGTACCTGCTAACTTAGCCACATCTGATGTACCAAATGAGACCCCATGCTATTACACAGAGCTACACAGTGATGTTTATGCACACGCGCAACTGTGTGCGTGAAGTCTAGGGCTATTGAATGAGCACACGATTCAGCACACGAACTCGCGCGGTGGGGTTAGGTAATTGATAATGGGGCGGGGCGGAGAGCTTCCTTTCTGTACGGTAGTACTTACATCTATTCTGAGATCTAAGATAGATTTTCGTCCTGAGATGCGAGCTGTTGGCTAACTTGCACGAAATATTCTACATACAACAGGTAAGGTGTATATGTCGTAAGATAATCGTAAACCGGATCTTTGTAAAAATCTTAGGTCGATTATAAGCGTGCCCGCAGACTACAGACCAAACTGTCGGCCGATAGTTGGTTTTGTACGAAGAATCGGCCGCTACGAAATCGTTGTAGTGTACGCACTTGCATACTTCTTCATACTGATTCCAACTATCGGCCAATAGTTTGGTTTGTAGTCTGCGGGCACGCTAAAGGACCGGATAATTGGAATCTAAGGGTGCTTCTACACGGTGCAAGTTGCAAACTTTATTTTGCGGACAATGTTGTTGGTTACATAATTAGTACTATTTTCCATAAGCACCCTATGATACATTTTTGCAATCGTTTGACAATTTGTAAAAATCCGAGTATGTTTCGGACAATTGGAAACTTGAATGCTTATTGGATAATCTAAAAGTCGATTTATAACATCTTCAGTCTGATTGGTCTCTGTCTTAATCTGTTTTTTTGCAATCATACTAGGAGTTTTGTAAAGTTCCGATTTGTTCGAATATCCTATGACACATACAACTTTCCTTGTAACTGGCCCACCCCTCCCCAAACCCTTTTTAGGGTTCCGTACCTCAAAAGGAAAAAACGGAACTCTTATATGATTACTCCGTTGTCCGTCTGTCTGTCTGTCACGATCAAGACCCTTATCTCGGGAACGCGTGGAGGTATCGAGTTGAATTAAAACATATACTCGATCAATAAGCGAGGAGTTCGATGTTGCAGTGGTATAGCGCCTGGCCCAGCGATTGCGGAGGTTAAGCAACTTTCGCATGAGTCGGTCATGGGATGGGTGACCAAAAATTTATTATTTTGAGCTCCGTGCTTCGGAAGGCAGGTTAAGCCGTTGGTCCCGGCTGCATTTGCAGTCATTAACTCCCACCAATCCGCATTGGACCCGCGTGGTGGGTTATGGCCCGTTCTCCTTATCCACCCATAAGGAAGGCCTGTGCCCCAGCGGTGGGGACATTAAAAATAGCTGATGGATGGATGACTCGATAAATAAAACATCTGTTTCATACAAAAATTAAAAAATTAAAATATGAAACACCAGATTATTTTTGCACTGTTTCAGAGTTGATCCCATAATAAAAGTCCATTCCAAGGTTGCCTGGAAGAAATCGCTTTTTAGTGATAAGGCCGCCATTTGTATGTCTCCTTTATGTTTGTACTGTTACTTGTTTGTTCTGTGTGTATATGTCGTGGGCCAATCGTTGAATTGGGCCGATCGAGATCTGCCTGGGCAAATCACGATACGCCGGCATTTCTTGATTTGCCTTGTCAAACCCGCCATATCGTTCAAAGCATAACGTTTGACGATTTGCCTGGCCATGCTTGGGCAAATCGATTCTGAGGGGTGGCCAAAGTACAAGCAAATAAAATGAAGTTTAGAAAATAATTATTTTACTAGATGATAAAGATAAAACCAATCATGCTGGGATAAATAGTCTGTAGAGTGACCAAAGTATTAGTAAAATGAAAATAATATAGGTACATTAATTATTTTTTTAATTTTGTTTATTATAAATCATCATTCTCATCTTAAAATTCTCATTATTATCATCTTAACACGTGGTTCGTTATACAAATGTCGCTTGAAAGCGTATTGTTTTTATTATCACAATTTTCGATTTCTTGTGACGCCGCCATCTTGCTCGTACGTAAACACACAGCTGACAGAGCACAAACAGCGTTACAGCGCCACAAGCGTCGCGAAACGGAAGTATATTACGATGCGCCCAGCCATATCTCGATGTGGCTAAGTACTAGTAGGGCAAATCGACGAATAGGTTGCTTTTATCGATCTGCCTAATTTTTGATTGGGCATATCATGAAATTATTGGCCAGATCATGAAATGCCGGCACATCGTGATCTGGCCAGGCAGATCTTGATCGGCCCAGTTCAACGATTAGCCCACGACATATACAATAAAGAGTATATAAATAAATAAATAAAAGTTGTTCAGTGTGATGGTCCCTATCTGGTTATGGTTATGGTGAAGCCATTAATTTTGTTACACGTTGTATACATTTTTCTTTTCCTTTCAGAAAACCAACACAACCTGGTCAATAATAGATGTCCCCCTACCAATATGCGAGGACGACTGCCCCCGACAATCGAACCCCGTGGCCGATTCGGTAGCGGCCGGATTCGCGGCCCAAGCAACTTGCTTAGCGGCCGCGTTGCTTAATCAACCGATGCGGTACAAAGTGACGTTGTTGGGATCTGCCACCAAGATACTGGATATAACGCCTGATCTCCCGGACCCAAGGTCAGTAATACAGGTATACAACGCCCATTTGACCCCTTTAGGGGTTGAATTTCGAAATATTCTTCCTATTTTTTGTTTATATTACAAAAAGAACTCTGCTCCAGCTTTCTAGGTACAATGGTTTGGACTGGGCGTTGATGAGTCAGTCAGTCTTTATTTTTATATCATTAAAGGCACATTTTTCTTCCAGTATACCACTATTCGCGTGCGGCGGAGACGCAACACTATATAGTCCAATCAATGAGCATATTTGTTGTATGGAGACTTCCGAATAATTCTCCCGTCTATGAAATTTGGCATGTGATGAAGTTAGGTAATACAGATTACAGATGAACAATAATCCAATAAATTTTGTTACGAGAAGTTAGGTATTTTTACCTAAACATGAAAATCGTTTATATCTCTCTGTGAATATTTCCTCGGGCTAAAATACTTTCTGTATACGTACTTATGTATTAGTTAGAATAAGTATGTAAAGGAATCCAATATTTTTTCGGTTTCAGAGATACCCCAATTTTTAATTTTAACATTTTTCAATATATCTTCTATTGAAAAAAATATCTGCTGATTATTATTTTTTACATGTTTAATATCCTTCAATATATAGCTTTGTTCAGTAAGCCAATAAATTTCCACCTTGAATCATATTTTTTGGTCTTAAGAGGTAATGTGAAAAATAGTCGGTCCATTTTTATATATTTATGTATAAATATGATTAAAGAATAAAATTTATTGGCTTACTGAACAAAGCTATATATTAAGGGTATAAAAACATATTAAAAAATAATAATCAGTAGTTATTTTTTTTCAACAGAAGATATATTAAAAAAATATTAAAATTAAAATTTGGGGTATCTCTGAAATCGAAAAAATATTGGATTCATTTACATACTTATCCTTACTAATACATAAGTACGTATACAGAAAGTATTTTAGCCCGAGGAAATATTCACAGAGAGTTATAAGTGATTTTCATGTTTAGGAAAAATAACTAACTTCTCGTAACAAAATTTATTGGATTATTGTTCATCTGTAATCTGTATTACCTAACTTCATCACATGCCAAATTTCATAGACGGGAGAATTATTCGGGTTGCATAAACCCCGTTGATTGGACTAATATACACAAGTGTATCGCTCAGTTGCTTCGCAATAATCTAGTCCCACTAAGAGTTAGGCTTAAAAAGATTTGCCTATTCATGTAACACATTTCAACCCCATTTTACTCCTTTAGGGGTTGAATTTCGAAATATCCTTCCTATTCCTTGCTTATATTACAAAGAGAACAGTTTTGCAAAATTTCATCTCTCTAGCTTTGGGATGGGCGTTGATGAGTCAGTCAGTCTTCATTTTCATATCATTAAAGGCACTTTTTTTTTAGTATACCACTATTCGCGCGCGGCGGAGACGCAACACTATTCCTATACGCGATGTTCCTCCTAAACAAGTGTATCGCTCAATTGCTCCGCGGCAGAGGCCTACCGGTGACCGACATGAGGACTACACTAGCTAACCTACAGAGGCTACTACTTACACCGAGCAATTTGTGAGTGATTTTTGTTTTTTTAGAATATAATAGAACAGTGATTTTTAACCTGTGGGTAACGAAACCTCACTCGTGGAGTCGTGGGTAAAAAAAAAGGCAACTGTCAAAATGGCGCTGCGTACGCTTGTCCACGAGAAGTATCAAAACAAAGGACTTTTACTTTTTAAATCGTTTTTATAGCTTTAAAATGATCAAACTATATATTCTGTAAAGATGTTGGCACTTACAAATTTCCGTAAAATCTGGATATTAAAAAAATCTGTAATAATAAAAACATCTTAATTTGGCTTTCAATTCACTCTCTTCGTTCTGATAGCGCGGCTGGCTGGGATGGCATCTCAGCTAAACTTTTAAAGTCTGCCAGTGATTACCTAGCACCAGCTATTGTTCACATCTGCAACTTATCCCTTAGTTGTGGTATTTTTCCTAAAGCGCTAAAAAAAGCCATTATTCACCCCATCTTTAAGAATGGCGATAGGAGTAGTGTAAAAAATTATCGCCCTATTTCTGTGCTGCCTGCTCTCTCGAAGATCTTAGAGCGTATTTTAAATAATGCCCTCGTAGGTTTTCTCGAGTCTAACAATCTTCTTTCAGCAAACCAGTTCGGTTTTAGAAAAGGACTTTCCACCGAAGATGCAGTTATGTCACTAACTAAAATTGCTGTGCAGAAAATGGATGAAGGGAGTAAGTGCCTTGGAATGTTCTTGGACCTCTCCAAGGCATTCGACACGGTTTCCGTTGCTATTCTCCTAAGGAAATTGGAATTTCTCGGTGTGCGAGGTTCAACATTAAATATCTTCTCAGACTACTTATCGGACAGAAGGCAGTGTGTACGCATTGACAAATATGTGAGCGAAGAGGTATCCATCAACTGTGGCGTTCCTCAAGGCAGTATCTTGGGGCCTACTCTATTCTTAGTTTATGTCAATGACCTGTGTCAACTGTCCCTTAGTAACTGTCGTATTTTTTCCTACGCCGATGACACAGCGATTCTTGCATATGGGAATACCTGGGCTGAAGCAGAGTCACATGCTCAGCGGGCTTTCACAAGGACCTTGAACTGGCTTTCTCAAAATCTTCTTACACTTAATTTCGACAAGACAAGGATTATAACATTCTCCATTATATCCTCATCCCAACCGCCCCTTAATTCAATCAATATTAAAGCTCACACATGCGCCACGTCAAATGTATCGTTTCCTTCATGTTCTTGTCTTTGTCTAACCAGATCATCATCTATACGGTACCTTGGTGTACAGCTAGATCAATATCTTAATTGGTATGAGCATATTCAAATCCTCTGCGGCCGCTTAAGGAAACTTATGTATATTGCGAAGAAACTCAGGAATTCAGCAGATGCCCAAATCCTCAAAACTGTCTATCGATCACTTTTTGAATCAATTATTTCTTATTGCATTCCGATTTGGGGGGGAACTTCTAAATCTCAATTTATCAACCTGGAGAGAGCTCAGCGGGCAGTGCTCAAGGTTTTTCTCAAAAAACCATACAGACACCCCACTAAAGAATTGTACATGGAATGTGACTGTCTTACTGTTCGGCATTTGTATATTATACGCTCAACTCTCCGCTTACACAAATCTCTTCCACCACCTGAGAAGCCTCCTTCCGATGATACATTAAGACGGCGGCGGCCCATACAACCATGTCCAAATGTAACTTGTAGAACCACATTTGCCAAAAAAAACTATCAATATTTGAGTGCCAAGATTTATAACAAGTTAAATTCGGTTTTATCAATCCAATCCTTGACATATCACAACTGCAAGCTTATAATTTCTAAATGGCTAAAAGGCATGGACTATGACGAGACAGAGAATTTTCTTCGTTGTTAGAATACTTTTTTACCAAAATTTATACGGCTGTTAACCTAACTTTATTTATTATTATTATACTTTTTTTGTAATAGCTTTTTTCTATTGAGTGTATACACGGTTTATTATTGTACCACAATTAGGCTATTTGCTTTTGATTTTGTTAGGGGGCCCTGTTACCTGTAATACAGGTTAGCCTACCATGGGTAACAGTAGTCACCGATTTCAATATTATGCTTATAATTGCCTTTAATTTTATGTAATTCGAAACTGTGTAATCTGTTTTTATGCAATAAACTATTATTATTATTATTATTATTAATTCCGGCACTTGCATTGTAGAATAGTCGTTTATATCCATTTCGGGTCAATGGGTCTTTTTCGGTAAAAAAAATACCACTTAATAACTAGGTACCTATTTTCCCATACATTTTGTTCTGAACGTCTACTGTCTTAGGAACAAGCGTACGCAGCGACATCTACAATTAGCTTTGCGATGCCAACCCCATTTAGTTAAAATCGGACCTGGGGCTGTACCGGCTAACGAATCGAACTTCGAAAAGTCTGCCGGGTTTCAAATTAAAACGGATATATCGAGCCCCAATTGGGCCATAATAGCGAACCCCAATTCATGACGTCTTACGAACATCAATATCTTCCAAATAACTTTGACAATACTTATAATACGAAATTACTTTCTTTGATTTCTCTGTTTTAAGTTGAAGCTCGGCAGACCCGTCGAAGTTCGAAAAGTTAGCCGGTAGGGCCCCTGTTTATTTTTTAACAATTTAGCCGAAGGTCGCTAGAATTTTTTAACTTGTGAAGGGGTCGGGTATTCGAAAAGGTTGAAAAACACTGCAATAGAATGTGCAAAAAAACTGTCCTTTATTCAGCGCAGTTTATTATGTCCTTCTATTCTCTTCTTTCCTGTCACCCGTCATCTCATTGAAGCACTTCACGTGCATATCATTCCGCATACAATCCATCCATCTACCCATTTTCTACTTCTAGCATTATGCCTTTCATCCGTTCAGAGTACATTTTTGTATTTTTAAGCCATCTTTGTGTCAGTATATGTCCGTCAGTACATCTATTTGAATGTTTTCATGCCGTAATAATGATAAATAATACATATTACACGATGAGCAAAAGGCTTAGCACGCTTACCGCGAATATTTATTATATACTAAGAGCTGGCTCCGAAAATACGTGGACAATTTACAGAGCGACGAAATCCCTCTAGTTGGTTAGCCATACTATCATTATTAACAGATCCGGGCACTCAATCATGTGTCTAAATCGAATATAACATTGCCAGGAATTTTGACTGGTGGAAAAGTAGTGCAAGGCGGCATCAAACTTTACCACTTTTTCGCGCATTTTGATGCCGACTGCTACTTTACCATCAGTCAAAATTCCTGACAATGTTATATTCGATTTAGATACATGATTGGCTTGCTAATATACCACACCAAATCCAGAGCTCTGTAAATTGTATCAATTTATAACGTTACCAATTAACAGAAAAAATAACGTTACGTAACGTTATTTTCAATATGATACCTTGATAACGTATTTTTTTTAACGATACCGAGTAACATAACATTATTATAACGTTATAATACGGTTATGTTACTAGATATCGTTAAAAAATAACGTTATTTTTAATGGTAATTTTATAAGTATTGTGTATTGTAGGTAGGTACCTCTACTACCTAGTACCTACCGCAGAGACTGATCACGTCACGGCGGCGTCAACGTCAATTACACATTGCTTTAAATGTTTTTTAATCAGTAACATAATAACGTTATCAATGTTTTTTAATCAGTTACATAATAACGTTATCAAGGAACGAAAAAATAACGATAAATTCTGTTTTACCGTTATTAATTTCCAGTTTTAAAGTTATTTTTTTATAACGTTACTAATTTTTAACGGTATTTGAAGCCCCGAATTGTATACCTTCAATCGTTTTTCAGCCCCTTTGTTGCTGAACTACTCCCACCCCCACCACTGAATATCTGCGAGGTGCCCGGATCTGTTAATAATGATAGTATGGCTAACTAACTAGAGGGATTTCGTCGCTCTGTAAATTGTCCACCTATTTCCGGGGCCAGCTCTTAGTATATTAACATTTTTGGCCCCATGGTGCCATTTTTAAGTTTTTTTTTTAATTACACTTCCATAGAAATTTAATTCGCTATAATTAGTTTTAGGTACACTTTACCGAATGTTTTCATACAGAAACGACACTTCGAAATTATTCGGAATATACCGATGGCTGGCGGACAGCGACTGTCCTCGGACGCAGTCACTACGCAGTTTAGTGGCTACAGACCGGGGAAAGTACCGGCAGTTTAACAGGTTCAAGGTCAGTATGATGTAGTTTAAAGATAGGGATAGATATAGAGAGTTATTGCAATAGGGATAGATATTGTGGGTGATTGAGATAGAAGATAAATTGGGTGATAGATATAGAAATTGAGATATAGTGGGTGATAGAGACAGAAAAACTTTTTTTCTGTCTCTGCGCAGTCTAGTAGCCACAGACCGCGATAAGTACCAGCAGTTTAACAGTTTCAAGGTCAGTATGAGGTAGTATAGTGTTTGATATATAAGAGAAAAAAAATAGGTTGAGATAGATAGTGAGTGATAGAAATAGATATAATGTAGTGGGTGATAGAGATTGGGATAGATAAAGAGAGTTTGCGAACCGATGGCGTAGCTTCTATGACATTCACAAGTGCTTGTAACAGCCTAGACTGAATAAATATTTTTGAATTTTGAGTGATAGACAAAGATTGATGGAAGAAGTTGATTGTCCTCGTAAACAGTCACTGCGCAGTCTAGTTGCCACAGACCAGGGCAAATAGTGGCAGTTTAACAGGTTCAAGGTTAATATGAGGTAGTTTAATGTGGTAGAAAGCGAGTAAGATATTGTGGGTGATTAAGATATAGATGGAGTGGGTGATAGAGATGAGGATACATATAGTGGGTGACAGAGATAGGGATAGATATAGACAGTAGTTGATAGAAAGATGAATAAATCAAGTGGGTATAAAGATAGACAGTAGATTGGTGATAGCCTACGCACGAATGCAGTCACTGCGAAGTCTAGCGGCTACAGATCGTGGCAAAACAGGCAGTTAAACAGGTTCAGGTGACCCTGATACTGACGTATACAGTGTAGTACGATAGAGATGAAGATATACAAAGATTTAAATCGAAAGATGCGCCCTGTGCGTCTGAAAAGTGTCCACGTAATAATTGTCTTGTGTGACTAACGTCTCACACGCACGACACATGGGCGCGCGCCGCTTCACTGGTAGGTACGTCTACATAAACTTGACCCCTAGTACGGACAACGGTCAGTTATTCAAGAGCTCAATCTTATCTGGCAGTTAACCAATGCTATAACGACGAAAAAAGAGACACAGTGTCATCTCGCTCACTCATACTGCAAATTGTAACCATTCGCTCTCTGTCACGGTAAAGAAATGTCTGTCATACAAACACGTGACGGACTCCATTTTAATTTGTTTATTTAATTAGAAACAGTGAAAATAATAATAAAAAAAATTCATAATCATGTAATTACGCATGAAATGTGATTCCCTTGGATTTGTTTGTGTTTCTTGAGTTATTAGAACACTTTCTGAAGGCATTTTTGTAGGTTAACGAACCTAATTAGCTAAATCAAAGATGTTTACGTAACGTGCACCGCTCACTGTTTTCTACAAGCGACTGACACGGGAAGAATGAGCTCACTCTTCCCAACGATGCCACATTTTCGGCCGCTATAATATGGCAAGGGCGCATCTTTCGATTTAAATCTTTGAAGATATAGTCTAAGTGATTATAGAGATAAGGATAGATATAGTGAGTGGTAGAGAAAGGGTATATATAGTTGTTGATAGAACGATTAATAGATCAAGTGTATATATTTTAACCGCCTCTGTGATCTAGTGGTTCGCCAACCGTGTAAGACGCGAGGGTCCCGGGTTCAATTCCCAGGAGGGGGTACATTTGTACTTGGTTTGGTTAGTGGTAGGTCTTATTTCAAGTCCACCTGGCTAGCTGCCACCATCTTATCTCAGTCTGACGCCATAACAACAGTTTTAAAATTGTTGTGTTCAGGCAGTTAGAGGTAAGAATAACCAGTTCTTCTGTGATGAGGAATCCGAGTGTAGTGCGCTTACATCGTCACTAAACATCAGGTGAGGTAAAGGCCAAGCACTCTCCCGTTGTGCATATAAAAATATATCTATAAAGTAAATTGGTGATTGCCATCTCACGCATTCACTGAGCAGTCTACATATCTTATGAGATAGTGTAGTAGTGTTTAGTATGCAAGAAAAAGCGGATGAAATAAAATGTATAATATATTTTTGATATTGAAAAAAATATCACCCAACAGTTGGGTGACCAAAACACGCACACATTGTAATGTAAGTAGTGTGACACGGCCACAGTTTTTATTACAATACTCTTTGGTCGCAATGATGATAAAAACGCACACCAACCTAAAATAGTTTGCCTGCTTTGTTCAGTACGTCAAAAGCGCAACACTCTAGTCTAGACATACACCGTTTAAGTATATCTAAAAATGAAATGGGGATATCAGACCACGTTTCTGAATATGAACGTGTAGTCAAGAGTTAAAAATGAATAGTTTGAAAACATCGATTAAAAAATCTTGATTAATCGGCAAACTCACAAAAATAGCAAGACGCGTGCGTAGATTCATTCTTTTCATTATTTACGTAGGTAAATAAGGTAGTCTGTTTTGATTACGCGCGTGTAATACTAATATAAAACAATTATAAAAAAAAACTTTTAACTGTACATACTCAATTAGAATAGGGAAGAGATCAAGAGACACACTCATTTCATTTTTAGATATACTTAAAAATTAACCGTGTATAAATAATCTAAGACTACTGATATCAAAACTATATTATACTTTCTGTTTCATCCGCTTTCTCTTGCATACTAAACAATGCTATGTATGAATGTATTAAAGAAACATATTCCTTAACAGGACTCTGTGGACGGTCAATCTCCACAGTCTGCTCTTAACCTCAAACGACATCGGCATTCCAGGAGTGTTGGAAGCTACCATGATGATCAGGTAAATAAACTACTATGGTATAATAATAACTGAGTATTCTCTTCTCTCGATGGCCTAAGCCCTAAAAGTAAGACTACGTCACTATAAAATATGCTACCTGGGGCTGAATTCTGCTACTGTTATGGCCAAATACTCAAACAAATCCTAAAGTTAAGGCCACCTTAAATACAAAAAAGTTGTCGGATTTGACAGAAACTCTATGAAACTGACAGCTTCCTTAAAGTTAAGGAGGCCTTAACTTAAGATTTTAACTAAAAAGCCTTTGAGTATTCGGCCATTAAAGTCATAATCTTGTTTCGGTTTTGTGTTTAAGGGTGCATCGCGCGTCCACTAGCGCCGCCAATCAAGAAATCATAACAACGAAATAACTATGTTAATTATTATTATTATTAAATGTTCAGATTATAAATCCATACAAATATGTTAGTAAAATATTAAAGCTAGTGTGTTAGTAAAATTTATATAAATCATTAGACTGGACGTGCATGGACATCCAGTATTTAAGGATATGACTATCCACCCTGGTAATAAAATTCTGAAAACTATAAAAACTAGTATTAGCTATCAACTATTTTTGTATGCCTTAAATTCTTAGTTTAAATGTGTTCCTGTAGTTAAAACCTGGATTAACGCCCAAAGTGGTCACTTTATGGATCAGGAAACCAGAAAAAACACGCATACAAAAATAGTTTATAACTAATACTAGTTTTTATATTTTTCAGAATTTTATTTAACATAGTTATTTCGTTGTGTGTGTGTATTTTTTCTTGAGTGGCGGCGTTAGTGTAGGCTCGGTGGGCCCTTAAGAAACAATAAATGTGTCAAAAAGCATTACAATTGAAACACAATAGAAACACGATTATGACGTTAACAATAGCAGACTTGCCCTGATTGGTCGTTTGAACCGCATTCATAACATTGATTGGTCGTGGCCGTGACGTATTCATTGGCCAATCACGTGGCACGGGAAGAGAACATGTTTTCTTGGATCATGAGAACAACTATTTGTTCCCTTATTTTAATCTATTTTTACCGTGTTTGCCTATTTGTCATTATTTTTTTACTTACATTAATATCATGCTTCAACTCACACATTTCTGTTGCTATTTTTGTTTCCAACTCCATTATGTGACATTTTGTTCATAATATCCATAACTTTATCACAGTTCGTTTGGTGTCGGCGCAGTACGTCCTCCTCTTTCATTCTTTCCTTTCACCCGTCATCTTCTCACTCACTCCCTTCACGTTCATATGAATGTGAAGGAAATATTCCCTTGTCAATTTTTTTAATCCTACTACATTTTTTTGCACTTATATACTAATATTATGCACGACACGCACTAACGTCCTAAATCAGAATATTTCGTAATTTCTAAAGCTTTCTAAAGTGTATAGAAAACTTCAAGTATTGTGATATAAAAATTAGCATTAAATTAAACTTTGATTTTGATTGGTTACTATGTTTTATTATCGTTTTGAAATTTTTTGACTTTATTTTTTTTGCGCTGCAAGTGTTTTTTCATTACATGTAAGTTTGTTTTCTTAGTTAAATGCATTTTTGATTTGGCTATAATTTCCAGATTTTTTATTTAGTACCTAGTAGATTTTGGTTATAATGTTTGTATTTTTGCTGTGTATGTAAAAATATAGTAAGGTAGCTATCATAAAGAACTAAATATTATTTTTAACTCTGTAATTAATAGTGATGTACAAAACTCGTGTCGTCGAGTTCTACTTTTGAAGACTCGAGTCGGATTGGCAGGACTCAATGAGCTCGGTAGGCTCGTAAACCCGAGCCTAGCCGAGACACGAGCTCTCTGAGCCACGCCTCGAGGCTTCAAAAAAGTTCTAGCCTTCAAAAAGCTTGAGTCTTAAAATGAACGCGAGCCTCATAAAAGCTTAGAGTTTATGTTTATGACTTTAATATCTCCGTAAATAATAATATTGACAATATTATTGAAGCCGAGCCTATCGATCTCACAGAGCCCTGCAAATCTGACTCTAGTCTCCAAAATTACAACTCAAAAAGATGAATGTGTTATGTCATAAAGAGCACCGTAGATGCTTAATCTATTGTGCTTTAGTTCTACTTATCCTCATTCACCAGCAGCCCATCACAACTAGTGCGCCGAAAAAGATTCGAGCCGTGAAAAAACATCGAGATCGACCGAGCACTCAAAAAGGCTTGAGCCATGAAAATGCCTCATAATCGGCCGAGCTCTGAAAAAGACTCCCGAGTCGTCGAGCGTCATATAAACGAGGCGAGCCCTGTAAAACGACTCCGAGCTCTAGTCAAAAGGACTCGGAGGACTCGAGTCATGTTACATCACTAGTAATTAATGCTAAATAAGTAGTAAACAGTTGTTGGTTTTTCTTCGCTAGTTAGTTTTTTCAAGTAGTTAGTATTTTTTTATTTATTAAAAAAACAACTAAATACATTTTTTCTGTTCCATAGGAATTATCTGCATTAGATGTCTCCACAACTTCGATCATGGGAAGCGAACCGAACATCTACAATATGAAATTAAAACAAACTAATAGTGATGAAATGCAAAAATTAAAATCACATAACTCCGATTCGGAAATAACAAGACTGAACGATGAAATTGAGGAAAACACAAATAAAGTAGTTTTCACATTAGGTGATGATTCAAATCTAACAGAATTAGAGTCACAAATGACGATAGAAACGGAGAAACTAGTTAGGTTGTCAAGCAATAACGAAGATGAGTTAGGTGATAATGTTAAAAGGATATGTTCGGAAATAGAGAATTTCTGTACAACAATTATCGAAAATAGAGATGTACATGAAGCATTTGATGTTGTGAAACATATGGATTCAATCAATCAAGATGTAAAGTGTGAAGGTTTCATACAAGCTTGTGAAACTTGTGACGATAGTGGAAGTTGCGATATAAGTTGTGCCAATATTGTGAAAGATGTTATAGTAATACAAAGTGCTGAAGCTAGAATAGACACGGGCCAAGAAATTGGGGAGGAGTCACAGATACTATAATATTACTGTGATAGTCTTTTATCTCAAATTAAATATAGTTAGCTAGCGAGTAAATTTGGTTGACACTTGTTCTATAGTCTGTTTATCCTTACTTGTCCCATTTAAGGCCGATTTAAATAATCTATCTTCAGTAAGAGATAGATAACTATGGATCTGTTATTATCTCCCTTTAACAGAAATATCTAGGCAACTAATCGTTAGTAAGTCTATCTTTTACTGAGGACAGGTTATTGAAATTGGCTGTTGACAGTTGTCATACTTCTTTTAGACTTAAATCGTTATTAAAAATATGTTGTCTTAATTAGACAGTGACAATTTCAAATTTTCACTACTAGTATTTATTTTATTAGTAATTTTTTTCATAAATTTCATAATATATGTGTGGAAAACCATTGTTGTATTATATAAAGGTTTTTCAACAAAGAGTTGGATCACAAAATACATAATAGTACAAGTACAGAAGAGACACTCCGCAAGATCATTTAAATAAATATCGACTCTTGCTTCGTCGCCATAAAGTGCAATTCAGGTCGCACCGCGCTAATTTCCTACAGTTATATTCACTTAGAAGTTGGGCTATGGGGACTAAAGAGCTGAGTGTCCCTGGCCTGGTTGGGTGAAGATTGTTTACCAAATAAGACAAGTAAGGATAAACAGACTTTACTGGGTAATTCTACCGAACTAATGATACTTTTTATTTATCATTTGTACTTAGAGATGGGCAAAGGACCACGATTTTGACCCAACTGCTGGGTTTAAACCCAATTATCGCCCATAGAACATTTTGTTGAACTAAATAAAATGGTTAGAAATAAGAGATGTTTTCGGCCTTTGAATATTTTTGTATATTGATTTAACAAGAAATTGTTTCCATAGCAACGTCACGTTTGACATATCAAAGAAAATAAAAAAATTGTAAAAAAAATCGATAACATACAATGTGGGTTTTTTTTGGGTTTAAACCCAGTGGTCGGGGTTAAACCCGGACCTTTGCCCATCTCTATTTGTACTACAATTTAGTACTTTGGGGTAGAATAATTGGGAACAAAACAACGAAAATGACAACATTTCCGTTTTGTTTTATGCTTTCAATATAAACATGGGAGGACCTAGTTTTTATTTTGTTTAAATTAAGTTTATGTACAGTCAACGCCAAAACTAACTAATTCAGTAGTTGACAAAAATCAACCTTATCTCTAGATTTTAAGGTGCACTTTCGTTTGTTCTCAGACAATAAATGAAAGCACACCTTAAGGGTACGTAATAGGAAAACAAGGTGTCGGAAGTCTATTTTTATATAGAAAACGTAAAGTTGTAGCCACAAAAAAAAAACACATGATAAGCTAAAGAGTTTCTCTAATAGCTACAACTATTAAATTGCTCATAACAGATCATTGTAAAAAAAAAAACAGAAAATCACCAAAAGCGCTTGCGTAGGTTCATCTTTTTGGCGTAAATAATAGCGGAAACGTATTGAATTCTAAAATACACTTTAACGTACTGTGAAGTTGCTTCAATTACTTTTGTTCAAGATTGGGCAAAAGATAATGATGAAAAAACAACGAAAAACATCGAAAAGGTGCAGAGGTGAGGTTATTTTCCTTACTCTTAACATGTAAAAAAAAGACAGACAAACGTGCCAGCACAACCGAGCCTTAATATCTTGAGGTAAGGTTGAATATTTGTCAAACGATTAACTATTTATTTTGGTAGGTTTGAATGCTCAGTACATTTTGGCACTAGCTGTACCTATTTCTCTTCACTAGTTTCGAATAACTGAATTGTTGTCATTTAAGTTTTAAACTTTATTTAATTTAACATTTATAATAAGTTTCATTTATTATCTATCTTCATTCATTTAGGTTGTATTTTAATTTAAATTCTATATTTATCCATAAGAAAAATTTAAAATCCTGGTCACATTAACTTTATTATTTTTTTAAATTATTTATTTTGTGTAAATGTGTATTTCTTCTGTATATTGATCTCTTTTGCTTAACTATTGATTGACATTACATTATTATTTAAATTATTTTTGAGATAAAAGACTATAATAAAATTAATATTATTATTTAATAGAAAATAACTGTATAAAGGTTGATTGCAAATAACTTAAACCCACATAAAATGCAGACTGTTTGGTATAAGCCTTATAAAACCGAATATAAATAGATAAGGTACTATGCATGCAACCCTAGAAAATTATTATAAACTCTGAAAACCACCACATGGCTGTTGTTTTTGTATTTGTTTGGAGAAATGCAAAATGACAGCCCTAGACGCAAACAGACTATAGCAGGCCTCCTTCACTCGCTCGTCGGTCGCACGATAAGCACCTACCGCTAGCCGTGCCTACGAGGGCACAAGTGAGCAGAGGGCAGCCACACGCCCGCCTGTGTAGTCGCGCCGCGCGCGGCATCTTAATGCCTGCGTAGGTATTGTCTTTTTATAATAGTATGTAACAATATCGAATCGCCATTACTATGCCGTGTACGGATGTCAAAATCAAAGAACCAATAAACAATTATCGTTTTTCACATTATGATATATGCTACACAGTTCATTTAAAGGAAGACAACCCTAACGTTGCGTCGTCAGAAAAGGTAAGAGCACGTGATAAAAAGAGAGGCAACTACTATTAGCGCTGCGCGACCTGAATTGCACTTTATTGTGTTGGAGCAAAAGTCGCTATTTATATAAATGTCTTCTCGGAATGCTGCTTCTGTACTTGTACTAGTAGTTATTCTGTGTCGATAGTTAATCCCATAAATGGGCAAAATTGAAACACAATTTCTGTTTAGGGTTGCCACTATACAGCTTATGAAAAAGTTTTAATTTTTTTTATTTCATCAAAAAGTTTTTTTGGGTTTATAATAATTGTATACGAATAGATAGATATCTACCATATTCAGCTTTATAAGGCTATTAGGAAACACCCTGTATATAAGGCTGTGTCCACACTGGCAGTCGCTCGCACAAATTCGTGCTAATAAAATAATTATCATTGTGATACATTATATTATAACTATTTATTGTAAATAGAACATTTGTCAATAGCCTTTTCAATCCAAATACACGAATACTCTCTTTGAACATTATAAAATAATAAACGAAATTGTTTAATAATCTGTAAATTATATGGAATATTCAATAATGTATAGTCAATATTGTTTATTGATTAAATTTTATAAGAGAATTGAAGCATTTATTTTTTAATTTAGGTCCACTTTGTCCTTTTACGGATAAACTATATCTCGACACTCAGACGCTCGTCGTTTAAGGTGGTACGTCAAGCTCAGTAGCGCCACCAATGGAAATAAATCAATTACGTTTTATCAAAGGCTTAGATTAAAAGTTTTGATAATTTTGCGCAAATAGAAGAGTAAAATGCAATATTTAAATATTTTTTCATGGCCTCAAATATAAGCAATAAGTTATGAATGTGGATATTGCCAAAAGTGGCCACATTTAGCAATATCCACAATCATAACTTATTGCTTATATTTGAGGCCATGAAAAAATATTTAAATATTGCACTTTACTCTTCTATTTGAGCAAAATAACTAAAACTTTTATTCTAAGCCCTTGGTAAAACGTAAATGATTTATTTCCATTGGTGGCGCCACTGAGCTTGACGTACCACCTTAATGAACGCTTTTCAAAATGACAGTTAAAACGCTCAATAGACGGCGTTCTCTCTTATCGTATGAGGATTAGTGGCCACCTCTGGTGTTAGAGTTTATCAAGCCTCTAACTTGGTTTAGTAAGACCTCTGACTTGGCTTACGACTGTTATCAGATGACAACAGCCGGGACCGACGGTTTAACGTGCCCTCCGAAGCACGAAAGCGCTCAGTTGTAATGCCACTTAACGGTCACCCATTCGACACCTGGCCGGACTGAGCGTTGCTTAACAAACGTGATCGAGTACGATCAGTCTGTCAAGCTTCGCCAAGAGCACTTCGCCAAGAAATGAAAATGACTAAGCACAGGCCGTTTATTTATGAAAGCCAATTTTGACACTTCACTAGTAAGGCAAATAGTTAATATTTTTGTTTTTACCGACTTCAAAAGGAGGGAGGTACTCAATTCGACCCGTTTTTTTTTTTTTTTGAATGTGCACCGATTACTCGAAGACGGCTGAACCGATTGAAATGATTCAAACGTTATTACATTAGGTAAACTCTCAAGTTGGTCCCATTTTTTTAAATTTTGTAATCGGTTCAGTACTTTTCAAGTAATCATGAAAAAAGTACGAAAATAGTATGATTTTGTGTGAACTACCTCGATGATCAGTCGTATAAATTCTTTGTTTATGAACTGAATAAAATAATTATTTTTTTTGTTGGAAAAGGGATATCTTAAGTGTAGTTCTTTAACCGACTTAAAAAAGGAGGTTCTCAGTTTGACCCGCATGTATGTATGTTTCTCCGCGATTAACGCACGTTTGGCTGAGCCGATTTTTCTACCTAAATAATATACCTACACTACCTAATACAAAAGGTACCTACACTAAAAATAAAAAAGTGTTAAAAAAACAAAAAACCGACTTCAAAAAACCTAACTCTAAAAAGCAAGAAATAATATTCGTAATAATAAAAATACGTCTATTGAAGTCGGGTGGGACTTTTAGAATAAAAAAAACCGGCCAAGTGCGTGTCGGGCCACGCGCAGTAGGGTTCCGTAGGTACATTATATACCATACCATATTTTAATACCGCTATCATTTTTCGTCCGAAAAAATAACTTTGTTTTTCACAGTGTTTGTATGAATGACAAAGTTATATTTGCGGTTTTGGAAAATGTACTATATCTCAAAACCTAATTACTGTATCTCGTTCAAACCAATTTTCGTTGAAAGTGTTTATTAAGATCTATAGCATATATTTTTTTTAGATTTTTCACCCTCTTACTTTAAAAGTTAAAGGGGGGGGGACACACATTTTACCACTTTGGCGGCAGATATCTTTCAAACGGTTGACTTTGAAAAAAAATAGTCTTAGAAACCTCAATGTCATTTTTAAAGACCTATCTATAGACACCCCACAAGTATTGGTTTGATGAAAAAAAATATTTTCAGTTTCAGTTCCATGTATGGGGAGCCCCCCCTTAATCTTTTATTTTATTTATTTTTGTATAAAAATCGTAAAGCGGTTTACAGGATACACCTACTTACCAAGTTTCAACTATGTAGTCTTAATACTTTTGGAATAAAGTGGCTGTGACATACGGACGGACAGACAGACAGACAGACAGACAGACAGACAGACAGACAGACAGACAGACAGACAGACAGACAGACAGACAGACAGACAGACATGACGAATCTATAAGGGTTCCGTTTTTTTCCATTTTGGCTACGGAACCCTAAAAACAAGGAATTTGTATTCCAGCCCCACCCGACTTCAATATACGTGTTTTTATTATTACGAATATTATTTCTTGCTTTTTAGAGTTAGGTTTTTTGAAGTCGGTTTTTTGTTTTTTTAACACTTTTTTAGATGTCACTTTGAATTTGCAGCAAGTAGGTAAATACACTTGGAATGACTATGTCCGAGTATTGGTGTCTGTCTTCACCGAGTCACTTCAACTTTCAACTGCAAAATTGATTGCCTTTAAACTGTGCGCTTTCATGTTCGACTATCTGCCATATTTGAAGTTCTTTTGAGAAGATAGGGCATGCGCTATTGCACGCCCCGAGGCATGCCTTAATGCCGTGAGTCAGATGAAAGTGAAAGGGAACGGGAAAGCTATCAAATGAAGACACCTTATTAAAGCGATCTACCACCTATTTATTGTCGCCCTAAGACTTATCTTAGCAACAGAAATAAACTGTATTGTGTGTCAATCAATATGTTATTTCTAGATCTTAACCCAATCACACGTTGCGTTCGTTAAACACGAAACATCTTTATAAACACACCATTCATACTTCATAATACAATTTTCATAGTAATAGTATTATATTTTCTGTGATAGACCTAATCTTTATTTTTTGAACAACGTTTTTCGCAATTTTTAATAGGCCGTTGACACTGTTCAGGAAGCTTCGTAAAGATCACGCTTGCCCCGGGTTTCGTCTCAGTATTTCAGTCAAAATATAACGGTGGCTATTACAGCTAGAGCTTTGGCGACCTGCCTCATTGCGTTTAGTCAGTTTGGATCTAATCTCTTTTAAAAGGTCTTCTAAATCTGGCTGTACCACCCAGCTGATGTATAAATAGAAAACAGCCGGCGAACGAAGCGATCGTGCCCGTTCTATATTCTTGTCCGGCGCTCGCGCAGCCCGGATGGATTCGAAAATCGAATTTTGATTTTCGAATCAGTTAATTCTTTTTTTTTTCATTCGAAACACGACTGGAAAGGCCACAGACTATACAAAATTGTAAAATTCGAAAACTGCGCGTGGTGTGTGTTGTGAAAATGTGTGAACAGTGTGTTCAACGATAATCGGATGTTTGTGCGTTACCAACGCATGTGGTAAGTAGTTTTTTTATTAAACCCCATTAATATAACAATAACGAGCACCAGTTATGCTTTATCTTAATTCAAACTTCTTTTTTCAAATCGAAAATTTGTATGTCAATCAACAAATGAAAGTAATGTGGTTGAATTTGCGATTGTTACATAATCCTTCTTGAAATTGTTACCAAGGTAGTTAGATTTATTTGGTAGTTGGATCAGCGCCGATTTTGGCGTAGTTAATTAGGCTAACATTACCATTGTTATTCTGTAGTTAATTAGGCTGTCAGCTGTTAAGTCGATTGAATTAGCCTAAAATTAGAATTAAAATCGATTGCGAAATATGCTTTGGCAGTATTTAAAGTATGAATCACATTTTTCTACTTTGTTCGGTTTAATGACTCAACTCAAGTAACACAGATGAATGCCTAGGACGCAAGTAAAATACCGTTGGACACTAAATTATTCTCCATTTTTTAGGGTTCCGTCAAGTCAACTTTCGCACGTGTCCGTCTGTCCGTCCACGGCTTAGCCCAGGCCAGGGGCCTTTGAGCTAGGAAGCTGTAATTTGGCAAAAAAGTAGTAGAATAAAATCTTGATAAATATTTTTTTATGTTCCATCTATTTTCATAGGTACCTACTTAACTATAGTCGTAAGTTGTGTAAAACAGGGAGTAAATATAAGTTTACAGCCAAATGGTATCTCAGAAGGTTACAACGGAACTCTATACTGCGCGTGGCCCGACACGCACTTGGCCGATTTTTTAAAGTTACTCCTATAGTTCAAAATGTTTGTTTTCCTTAGTTATTCCTCATGAAAATACAGAAGGTTACGTTTTTTACCCGACTGCAAGAGGGTTATGTTTTTCGCGCGTATCTTGTAAGTATGTTTGTATGTAATATTCTTTATTACCTCATATCTTTTAAACGACTGAACGGATTTCCATGATTAACATATCGTTAGATTTGTCTTGCCAGCCCAAGTGTTCTTAAGAAAGTGGCGTTATAAAAAAACCAACATGGCGGCTGCACGGTGCTATTATACGTAGTGGAAAAAAAAAATTTTTTTTTAGAATACTGCAATATGGGTGTCAAATTAAAGGTTTCATTAAAAGGATTTCAAAAAGGTATATCATGATTGTAATAAATAATAACTAAAAAGAAATAAATAAAAAAATAAATTTAAAAAAATTAAAACCCTCCTGCATAAAAAGACAAGTCAACTGAAAAGATGGAAACAAGATTAAATATTAAAGGCAACATTATAACATGCAGTCGGAGGCATATAACTCAAATCATTCATAATGTCACTTTCTTTATGCATACCTCCGACTGCATGTTATAATGTTGCCTTTAATATTTAATCTTGTTTCCATCTTTTCAGTTGACTTGTCTTTTTATGCAGGAGGGTTTTAATTTTTTCTCCAATCATAAGCTTCCTTCTTCCTTCCAGTTACTACGATCCTTTGGTACCTAAAAGACCACCGCCGCCGCCGGCTAACAGGGTCATTTCAATCTATCGCATATTGGGAGCAGTCCACATTGGCAAGATAGCCATTAGCTTGGTGTTATCAAATATAATCGTCTGGGTTGCGAAGTACAAAGCTTCTGGGAGATATGCCACCCTGAACATATGGCCTCCCATAATCTCTGATCGCAAAAAATAATCGATCGCACATTGATATAAATAGTGAACAGGATGGTAGGTGACAGGAAGGTAGTTTTCAGGAAGCATACGCGTGGCCAGGGTAGAAACATAGAGCCCTTTTTCCAAAAAATAATCTACTACATATTGGCATGAAATTACATTCAGGGGTGTATTGAAACCATAGTCTTGCGTCGCTTTCAGGAAACGTCCAGGAGGTCAGGGCAGGTAAGTACATTTCACATATATGCTCTTGTGAGCTTTGTTCCTTATTCGATTGATATGAAAACACAAAAAAAATTGTTCAGGTAATGATGCCACCCACGACCCTGTTAACCATTTAAAAATAAATATGCGATCGATTTATATTGTGCAGTCGGAGACCATGTTCAGGGTGGCATAACTTCCAGAAGCTTCCTACTTCGCAACCCAGACGATGATATTTGATAACACCAAGCTAATGGCTATCTTGCCAATTTGGTCTGGTCCAAATATGCGATAGATTGAAAAGGAGCCTCTTAGCCTATAAGGTATTTTTTCCGTTTGTCGCTGAACAACTTGGAACTTTGTCGTATTCATTTTTTAGTCTCATGTTTCAAATTGTGAGACATTGTCGAAAAAGTAGCTATGACAAAGACGTATTAAAGTGTTCAGAGATTTTCGATGCTGACTGTTACATTATTTATAAGTATACTTAAAAGTCCCAAACGCAGCGTTTTTTACGGGTTCCTTAAAAAAATCTTTCATCAGCAATTTTATGGCCGAAGTAAATATCAGCATTAATCATGTAAAAATGATCTCCGAAATAAAACACTTTTAACGGATACTAGCGCGGTTTTATTGAAAGGTCTTTGGTAATTAGTTGGCATTTGGTTTGATTTTTAGGGTTCCGTAGCCAAAGGGTAAAAACGGAACCCTATTACTGAGACTCCGCTGTCCGTCTGTTTGTCTGTCACCAGGCTGTATCTCATGAACCGTGATAGGTAGACAGTTGAAATTTTCACAGATGATGTATTTCTGTTGCCGCTGTAACAATAAATACGAAAAACAGAATAAAATAAATATTTAAGGGGGGCTCCCATACAACAAACGTGATTTTTTTGCCGTTTTTTGCTCGATATTAATAACGACAACAGGTAGACAGTTAAAATTTTCACAGATGATGTATTTCTGTTGCCGCTATAACAACAAATACTAAAAACATAATAAAATACATATTTAAGGGGGCTCCCATACAACAAACATGTTTTTTTTGCCGTTTTTTGGTAAGGAACCCTTCGTGCGCGAGTCCAACTCGCACTTGGCCGGTTTATTATTTTTCCGACGTTTCAGCACCTTTGCAGCTGCCGTGGTCACGGGGTGGCTTGAGAAAAGAATAAAATCATATCTCTCGTAGAATAAAAAAACCTAAGTATTAAAAATATCATAATACTTATAAGTATTAATAGCCTAAGAAACCATTAGCAGTCATTTTAAAGAAACCATAATAACACCACCTTCTGCAACTGTGTTACCGGAAACAATAGAAAATATAGTTTTTCTAAATTTACCTGACCGGGAATCGTACCCTGGGCCTTATTAAAAGCGACCCGCTAAGCTAGCTACTCGACCATGAAGGAGATCAAACCGAAAAGCCCTCAGTAATCACGAGCTGAATTTTCACCCCGTGAACTCACACGTTGCAGATAAATGCCTTGGTCATAAAATTGCTGAAAGAGTTGCCATACTAAGTAAATAATTTCCTCAGTTTGTAGATATTATAGTTATTTGAGTTAACGAAGTTACACAAAAGTATTTTTGACCATTCCTAAACATTATTTTTGATACAAATATTCTTAAACGCCGGTCAAAACAAGATTGATAATACAAACACTTAATAGGTAATGATAATATTTCATAATTATAAGAATCTACATCGTTTGAGAATCAAAAAACTAAATTCTGACTTCAGAACTTGAACAGCATAATATTAATTAGGTATACATAATGAAAGTGACACCAATAAAATAAATTAACCATTATTGTTATCAATACCTTAAAATTGAGGTATTTATGGTATCGCAGGAATAATACCTGCTCACAAAATTTCGGTTAAAAATTGCGCCCTGAGGCCGTATTACAAGTTCTTAAAACCTGCCAGGTTTATAAATTGCTGTAGTGACATCTCTTTCTCGCTGTATAGCAAATAAAAGAGATAGATTGATAGCCAGTCAGAATACTGACTGGAAATAAGGGGTCATAATACAGCCCCTGTACAGGAGAACAAACGGACAGACATCCGGACAGCGGGATATACAAAAGCATTTTTGCCCAAGTTGAAGCAGAGACGCTTCGCTCGCGCTTTGCGCTCACGCGGTCAATTAAATAGCTTTTCTCTAAAAGAGACGGATGTCCAAAACCATAGACATAGAAAAAATTTCTCTGCGCTCAAGAAGACCAACAAAGCGTGGAAAAGAGAAGTTAACATCATACGGACACGGTCTATGTAAAAAAGAAACAAAGGATCAAGTGACATGTGCCAACATTTTTTACAGTAAGAGCCCCTAGCGTCCCGCCTAGCAAATGAGCAATCACAGTTTGCTTAAAATATTTGTTAATCTTAATTATAATTTAAAATAAAGGTATCGTGGAGCCATGGTGTCTTGTGCTCTAAGTAATTGTGATGTGACAAAAAGAAATAATCCAAGTAATCACACTTTTCACAGGTAAATAAGATATTGCCACACATTTCTCTAAAAGCAAATTTATCTACATTTATTAGTTTATCGACGAAGAAAACAGTATGGGACATAGTTTATTAATTTCCTTTGCCGTATATAGTCATATTTTATGAATCTAAGTCATATTTTACGTATCTCATATAAAATGTATGCATTCGTTTTCGGATCACCTGTTTATTGACATTGTTGTTCTTTGACATTCTATTTCTATGTCCAAAACATTTACTTATACGTCCTTTAATATTTTCCCCACTGATAGGGAAAATTCCCACGCTAGCAACACCCTTGTTTTCCTGAAAGCTTTACAGCTTTGCAGCTTTCAGTCCAGTTGCCTGCGGTATTTCGCCGCGAAAACAATCTCGAACGCACTTTACACTTACGGAAAACACTTTCACTTTTCAAAGTAACATGGTGCCAGAATACAACAAAGAGGTGTAACTTAATTGTTTCAAAAGTGTCTTGTGTGCGAATACCCTTAAGTGTTAGTGTTGTGCAATGGATGCACTTAAAAATAGTGATGTGATAGTGATTCGTTTTTCAGTTCGTTATTTTGAAAACGGCTTTGTTTGTGCTGTGCTGTGATTTACTGGCTTACGGAACTGTACTTAACCATGGAATTCGGTAGTAAGTTACATTCTAAAGTTACATCTTATCCCAAAAACCTGTGTTATTAGTTTTCTATGAAGTATAAAGTTAAACTGTTTTGATTTTATGGAATTTGATCGCGCATGTACCTACAAGTCTAGTTTTGAATTTTACTGGTTATTTAATTGTCTATTATACAGTACTGAAGTCAACTGAAAAATTCATTAAATTGCGTCAAATATGTAGATACTTAGTTCAACAAAATATTATAGACTTAGAAAAGGTAGTATAAGGATAAGAATACTATTAGAACTCTGATTTGGAGTTTGTTTTTTGCGCTAGAGAATCTGAAACTGAAACACAAATGTCAAGTACTTACCTAACAAGTACATTTTCTTTTCTCGAATAGATACCGACTGTTTGTAGTCCTTGGTCCGTATTTATAAACTGCTCTCAAGATTGAGAGCTATCTTGAGATCATACTTGAGATGCTGTTCCTATAAGGAGAGCATCTCAAGAATGATCTCAAGACAGCTCTCAACGTTGAGAGCAGTTTATAAGTACAGGCCCTAAAGTCCTTAACTGTAGTGACAAACAATAATTTTAATCGTTTTTAAAGTGAAAACTTCTTTAGCGGCGCGGCGTTGTACGCTTTTTGTATGGGGAAAAAATGCTAAACTCGCGTCAGTAAGAACCACGTGGCTGATCGAAAATGCGTAAGACGGATGTGACGGATGGAGAGTAGACAGCTGGCGGCGGAAGTATCCCCCTCTCTTTCTACGGGGCGCGTTGAAAATGGCGGCGCGTCATTTTAAGACGTAAACACTTGTGTCACCAGCAACGCGCTAATTTTGAAAATGGAACTAATAGCAGCGATCTCTTCGGTGAAATCATAGACTTATTTATACTCTGTGACTATAAGTTTAAATCGTAAAATGCGTGCATGTAGAAATTAAAAAGGCCACTGCCTGACGCGCAATCTTTAGAATTTTTCTCTAATTACAAACTGATTGAATTGTGTGACTGTATAGTAATAGGAAAGAAATAATTTTAATCCTTTGCTGCTAATTTCAAAATATCAGAAATCCACAACGTTAATATTCAAGTTTTCACTTCTGCCGGCACTTCCGGAGTGCCAACCGATTTTTTTTATGCACAACGGAATAGTGCTTAGCTTTCATCTCACCTGATGTTAAGTGACGATAAGACCGAAGGTGGAAGCACACTACTCCCGGAATCCTCATCACTGGGGAACTGGCTATCTTACCTCTAACTGCCGGAACATAACAATTTTTAAATTGTTGTTATTGCGTCAGACTTAGGTAAGATGGTGGTAGCTTTTGATTTTTTGATATTTTCGTTATTAATTTTGGAATGAAACAGCTGATTTTTTTTCGCGATTTCAGAGTTGGTCCCATAGTAAAAGTTGTTCAGTTTGATGGTCCCTATTTACCATATTCGGCTTTATAAGGCTTTTACCAAACACCTTGTATTGTCACTTTAAAATGTTACCATCAGCGATAAGTGCTATCATTAATATTGAATGGGTAGACAAATTGAACGATGTTATTTTTCAGGGAACTCCATACACGACATTGATTGATGGCTCTGATAAGTAAACTTTGATGTCAACAATCTAATTAAACTTTTGAGTTGAAAAAAAAAATATGTAGGCTGAAAAAACGTAAAATGCCGTCATGTAGCGAAGATCGAATTACTTACTAAAGTTTTTTGACCTAGCGAAGTGTCACCGTTTCATCTAGGGCAGGGAAGACGAACCAATGGCACGCGATACAATATTTTGGGCACGTCAGCACTCACAAAATTCATTATGCACTACGAACTAATTAATTTAAATTACGCGTATAGTCAAAGTCAAAGTCAAATAAGCTTTATTCAAATAAACTTAATAATTAAGTGAATCGTCTATATTTTCCTACCACCCGTTCCAGACTATGACACCCGTGACAGAGTATAATTTAAACATTGCGAAATGTACCTATTTTTTGTAGTAAATAAAGACTTTTGAGTTGCTAGTATTTATTATTATTATTTTCCCAATAATCACAATATAGCCAACATTATTTTATGGCACGTCTAGGACCTCATTAAAGATTTCTTTAGAAAAATGGCACGTTGGTACAAAAAGGTTTGCCATCCCTGATCTAGGGAAAATGCTTTCGTAAATCTAGATTGTTCGATTTGTCAACCGATTCTCGTGAAATTTTGTGAGCAGGTTTGTCGTTTCAGTTTTTCGAAATTAAAAAAAAATACATATTTCAGCCATTTCGTTTTTTTTTTAATAATAGTACAATAGCCCGTAGAACATCAAATCATTCATCATTTAAATCACCAAAAAGGTTACCGTTTGCCGTTGTGATATAGTTATTTATTACGAAATTATAGATACTTTAACCCAAGTTTTACAGATCGCAACCCGCCGTAACCTATATTTGTATATCTCCAAAAATGTATTTTTTTTATTTTTCAAGGTTTACCACATGGTTTAGGTATTGTCGTATTCTACAGCTTTGTTTGATTGCCACTGATAATCAAACAAAGACTATGGAAAGTGATCATACACCGATTTAAGACCAGATAAAATCCAACCATTTTCATCAGGTCTTAAATCAGTGTATGGCTACTTTTCGTCTTACTTTTATCTGTGGCAATCAAACCAAGCTGTAGAACACGACAATAGCTAAACTATGTGGCAAACCTCGAAAAATAAAAAATATCGATTTTGGAGATATACAAATATAGGTTACGGCGGGTTGCGATATGTAAAACTTGGGTTAAAGTATCTATAATTTCGTAATAAATAACTATATCACAACGGCAAACGGTAACCTTTTTTGTGATTTAAATGTTCTACGGGCTACTGTACTATTACAGAACCACTAGTTTTATGAATCTAGAGTCTAGACGTTATTATTTGTTCTTGTTGAATGTTTAATCTATACCAGGGGTGCCCATACTTTTTCTGAAGGAGATAAAAATGTATGATTAAGAGATCGACATTTGACCGTCTAATCCACCAAATATTTATGTAGAAAAAAATGCATAAGTAAAACTACATTGGGTGCAAAGTGTCAAATCTATTAATCCTTGGCAATTGACCTTAAAACCTCTCCCGATCGACTGTATGGGCACCTATGATCTATACTCTATACCATTAGTTATTTTGTCTAAACATATACAACTCTAAATTAATTGACCCTAACTAATAACTAACTAACTCTAGTGTAAACTCTAACGGAACATTTTTGGAGGGTAGATACCTTTCATGGTGTAGGTAACACTAAGAAAGGTTTTTGGAAAATTCACCCCCTTAGGGGATGAAAGTTTGTATGGATTTTGTATAGGAAAAATTGAAATGTGCGATTAGAACCCTACCGGCTGAAGGTAAAAACACAATTCTGGAGGGTAGACACATGGTGTAGGTGAGCACTAAGAAAAGGGTTTTGGAAAGGGGACAGGGATAGAGACGAGGACGGGCTACTAGCATTTTAAGGGTAGGTTACAAATATTTTTTTTGAAATGACCATGTGAACGAAGTCGCGTGCAAAAGCTAGTACATAATAAAGTTAATTTTCCGCGCTGACATGTCGGCGCTAACCTTTATTATTCCAGAGAATGTGAGGACATTTTATTTGGTAAGTTATGTGGAGAGAATAACCTTCCATGCAATTTTGGCATCTCGCCAACACCTTGACTCGGTTTCTCGGATGTTGGTTTTGTTGGAATGTTTTATGGGGTCATGCGGGTTAAGGGTATAAAGTGCAAATATAGGTGACGCGACCTCAGTTGTTTAGGGTGCGTCTAGATCTAGCGAATGCGCGTCAAATGCGACGTGAACGAGCGAGTTTTGTATGCAAGGGCGCCGGTAGAAATAATTCCCAGGGGGGTAGCTTTTAGTTTTTCAGGTGGATTAGTGCCAGCCATCCCACAGAATAAACAATGCGGATCAGTAACAGGTTTAAATCCTATAGTTTTATTGGTGTAATATAAAAACATATTCATAGCTATAAAACTTAGTGTAAGATTTTTTGCAACGAAGTACTTACAATTTCCTTGTCTTTTTTTGAAATCCGTTTAGAAATGGTTGAGTTGTGAGGGTTTTGAAGGAAATGCCAAGCTCTATGCAATATGTGCTTTATCACGTACGACATAAGGTTCGCGTACGTCACGATGACGTCATAAGGATACCCCAAAATGACAGTGTTTTAGCTCGAACATCTTTCAGGTTTAATCAAGAGATATCGTAAAAATTACTTCACAGTTAATCATGTGGTGGTATAAGCTTTCTGTTAAGCTACTAAACAAAAATTGTTAAGTACTGATCCTCATTCTTCAATTTACTTCCTTGTAAAGCGTGTTTTACTGTATTATTTTCATTTCCGTGTTTTATTTGTTATGCGCCCATGTTGGTATGCATTCCCACGGGATTGCAGTACTTAGCTTGTATGAAGAACCGTCTTTGGTCAACTAACAAAATAAGTCAAAAACAAAATGGCAGCTCATCATCCCCCTTACCGTCAGAAGTATCATTGATCACTTGTTTACAACATGAAAACTTTTTTAGTCGGTGTTCCGTCTCGTCCCGTCCACAATGACAATTGGGTTGTTTATGGGATACATACCGTCCCGTCCCAATAGTTCTACATATCCTTAGAGCATTTAACCAAATATCGTTTCATGTGAACATTCATCATGTTATTGTTTATCTGTTGATTGATCTGTTCTGTCTTATCGATAAAATCGGCTATATCACAATTTGTATGATGGCGTGTTGAGAATGGCGAGAAAAATATTCATTGCATAAACGAGTATAAAACTTTATAACATGTGGATGACAAAGTTTAAAGTAAACATCTATAATCAGTTATTTATTTCTTTTGATAACATTTTTTATTATAAATAAGTAAAAATCGGCCAAGTGCGAGTCGGACTCGCGCACGAAGGGTTCCGTACCAAATAAACGGCAAAAAACCACTTTTGTTGTATAGGAGCCCCACTTAAATATTCAGTTTATTCTATTTTTACCCTATTAAAAGGCTATGAAAGGGTTATGTTTTTCGCTCGTATCTTGTATGTATATGTTTGTATGTAATATTCTTTATATCTTCTTTATATCATATCTTTTTATCATATTTTTATTATATATTATATTCTTTATATCATATCTTTCAAACGGCTGAACGGATTTTTTGTACCTACCTATTTGTTGTTATAGCGGCAACAGAAATACATCATCTGTGAAAATTTCAACTGTCTAGCTATCACGGTTCATGAGATACAGCCTGAGTGAAACAGACAAACTCTTAGTAGTAGGGTCCCGTTTTTATCCTTTGGGTACGGAACCCTAAAATAACACTGTTTTATGTTTGATTAATGAAGTTTCTGAAAATCATCAAGTACATTCGATTGCTTCTCATACTAGTTGAACACGTAAACTGGGTGGTCAAGTCTGCTAATGTTTTCGTCAAAATCGTAGTTCAATGGTGTTTGAATGGTAATGCTTTTTGACACAGTTCTTGTTTCTTAAACCCAAAACTGAAACATAATTGTGTTTCTTAAACCCAAAACGGAAACATATTGAGTCTTGATTTTGGGTTTAAGAAACAAGAACTGTGTCAAAAAGCATTACCATTCAAATACCATTCAACTGCGATTTTCACGAAAACATTAGCAGACTTGACCCCCTGGCGTGTCTGCAGTCGTTCGCCATTTCATAATTTGTCGGCGACACTGGCTGCAAACACGAAATGTTTACAAACTCGTAGGGTTGTCGTCACTGTTACTAAATTAATCAATTATTTAAACTTGACTGTCAATGCCATGCTCAGTTGGTAGTAAGAGAATTAGATAGGTACACAAAATAAGTTTTTTTTATACACAACGGGATAGTGGTTGGCCTTCACCTCACCTAATGTTAAGTGACGATGAGGCCGAAGGTGGAAGCGCACAACACCCGGAATCCTCATCACAAAGGAACTGGCTATTTTACCTTTAACTTTTTACCTAAAACCTTTAACAATTTTTAAATTGTTTTTATGGCGTCAGAATTAGGTAAGATGGTGGTAGCTAGACTAGCTAGCCAGACGAACTTAAAATAAGCCATACCACCAATCAAACCGGGTACAAATGTATCCGGTTTCAATTCTCAGGGGGGATACCCGGAACCTCTGCTGCGACTTACACGGGTGGAAGAACTACTAGACCACAAAGGTGGTTTTTCTGCAAATGCCATTTTCCTTGCACCACAAACACCATAATCGCGTAGCCTGTAGTAACAGCCGCAGTCGGGTGTGTGTGTGTATGTAGCATTGCCCACTCGGATGAAGCGCTACGTAACTTTCGCGCGCTGTGCTACGATCGTGCGATGTCCAGGGGCTCTACCACAGATCACAGAAATAAAGAGATATGGCGTATGGGACTATCGCGCGTCTCCATTTGTGTGTGTCTCCACTGTGCTCAGTACTACTTCGCTAGTTCGTGATTTAAAGTCGGCACTCGCAGTACAAATTGACTTTGGTCTCTTGTATAACAGAATAACAATTTTTCTCGAAATGTCCTCTCCTTGCATCACAAACACCATAATCTCGTAGCCTGTAGTAGCACGCGCAATCGGTGCGTAGCATCGCATCGCTCGCTCGGATGGAGCGCGCTACGTAACTTTCGTAGAGCGCGCTGTGCTACGATCGTGCGATGTCAAAGGGCTCTACCACAGATCACAGAAAAAAAGAGATATGGCGTATGGGACTATCGCGCGTCTTCATTTGTGTGTCTCCACTGTGCTCAGTACTACTTCGCTAGTTCGTGATTTAAAGTCGCGACTCGCACAATTGACTTTTTGAGCTATTTTTCTCGAAATGTCCTCTCCTTGCATCACAAACACCATAATCACGTAGCACCTGTAGTAACACGTGCAGTCGGTGTGTAGCATTGGCCACACGGATGGAGTGCTACGTAAATTTCGTAGAGCGCGCTGTGCTACGATCGCTACGAGCGAAGACCGCGCGATGTCCGGGGGCTCTACCACAGATCAGAGAAATAAAGAGATGTGGCGTATGGGTTTGTCGCGCGTCTCCATTTGTGTCTCCACTGTGCTCAGAACTACTACGCTAGTTCTTGATTTAAAGTCGGCACTCGCAGCACGAATTGACTTTGGTCTATTGTATAACAAATAACTATTTTTCTCGAAATGTCCTCTCCTTGCTTCACAAACACCATAATCGCGTAGCCTGTAGTAGCACGCGCATTTGTTGTGTAGCATCGCATCGCTCGCTCGGATGGAGCGCTACGTAGCTTTCGTAGAGCGCGCTGTGCTACGACGGCTACGAGCGACTACCGCGCGATGTCAGGGGCTCTACTTAGGGTTGCCAACCCTTCCGGAAATCCCGGGAGACTCCGGTAATAATGAATAACCTCCCGAGCTCCCGGGGGACACAATAATATCTCCGATTTTTTTCTAAAAGTAACTTACTATCATAAATTAACAAAATCAAATTTGCCGCCTTCGCTCTTCGCGTTACATTGCTGCTTTAAGTAAGATAGTTGTCACACAGTAATGTAACAAAGTCAGGGGCAGTTCGTCTCGATTCGCGAGTGAAAAAGCCAATCTCCCCCCGATTTGTTAAAATCCTCCTGGGTTGGTTTTTTCAAGAGTTGGCAACAACCTTAGCTCTACTGCTTAACTCAAAGCGATCCTGCGACATAGCGATAGTGATACTACGATATAGTGATAGCGATAGTGATATAGCAATAGCGATAGCGATACCAATGCACTGTCCATCCTTGTTATGATTATGACAAGGACGGAGAGTGCATTGACGTCATTAACTGTAGCAATTATGTCGGTCGGTCCATTTCTTTCGGTGATAAGTAAAACTATACCATACACGATAACATATTTAGTGAATTGATTTTTATGAGGAGTTCACCCCTTATTTAATTTTATCTTACATTGTTTTGTTTTTACACGTCGCTCAACCTCTGTATACCACCTTGAAATGAACTTGTTACTAATGCCAGGCTAGGCGCACTCCGCGCTTTAGGTACGAAGCTACAAGTAGCCGGCGGGTCCGTCCGGACGGACTAATTTCAGAGGGCCGCCGCGTGCCGGCTGGGACGCACGTTAGCAATTCGATTTCGATACTCACTCACGCACCGCATTTGCGTATTGTCGCGTCGTTCGTTCGTACATTTATGATATTAAACCCAAATGAAGGCATATTGCATCGCACTTTCGAAATAAACTTAATTATTAATGACAATTTGATTTCGTAAGAAAGCAAATTGCCTCAAATCAGTATGTATAGTGTGATGTGGCGTTGACTGTATTTAAGTACACATTTTATTTTACAAACACATAACTTGTAATAAAGTATTGTAAGCTATTATTTCATTATTATTTAAAAGAAGAAACCCTAATGTCGTTAGAAGAGATACGAGCTACGCGATAGAAAGAGAGGTAACTTGTAGGTGAATATAACTGTAGCGAAGGGAGCGGTGTGCGACCTGAATTGCACTTTATTGTGTCTAGAATAGAGTCGCTATTTATTTAAATGACTTTGAGGAGTGGATCTTCTGTACTTGTACTATTATGTATTCTGTGCTAATGCGTCGTTATTTAATATTCAAAGCTTCATTACGACCTAAATGTCAATGTTTAAAGACTAGAACTCGTTGGTAATCTCGCTTATGGTAACCCTGTTTTTATGGGCTTTATCATCAATATCCGACAAAAAATTTAGTCCCATGGACAATGTTTGGACAGATATTGATTAGTTCAGTAAAGTTTGAGAATACTTGTTCGTTGAAAACTTTTACGTTTTTAGGGTTCTGTACCTACCCAAAGGGTAAAAACGGGACCCTATTACTAAGACTCCACTGTCAGTCTGCTTGTCTGTCTGTCTGTCACCAGGCTGTATCTCATGAACCGTAATAGCTAGACAGTTGAAATTTTCACAGATGATGTATTTATGTTGCCGCTATAACAACAAAATACTAAAAAACAGAATAAAATAAATATTTAAGTGGGGCTCCATTATATCAAACGTAATTTTTGCCGTTTTTTGTTACGGAACCCTTCGTGCGCGAGTTCGACTCGCACTTGGCCAGTTTTTTAAGGAGTATCTACGGTTTTCTGATAAAATTATTCTCAGAAGATTATTTTTAAAGTCATTGTAAAATAGATTCGATGACGTTAAATTTATACGCTTAGAATTTCGTTGAATACAACGTTTTAACTCTTTTTCAGGGATTTTCAATTTTTCATTCTGAGTATTTTTTTTACGCCGATATTGCAAAAATAATATTCGGCTGAATGGTTTAGACCAGGGGTCTCCAAACTACGGCCCGCGGGCCAGGTCCGGCCCGCGAGTAGCAAGAATCCGGCTCGCGAAAGCGAGCCGGAACGTACCAACATACTGTAATTTACAGTATGTTGATACGTTGAGCTAGCTATGTCCTGGCCCTTGGGACTTCGTGGACGAGTTAGTCCGGCCCTAAGGCTAAAAAGTTTGGCAACCCATGGTTTAGACTTTTCTGTACATTTTCTTAGAAAGTGTATTGTATGTTCAAATACTTTTAACGAAGTTAAAAAAGCAGATAACAAAAATCCGGGATTATTCTTCCCTCTAGATTAAGCATAAAAATGATGATTCGAGCACAAAGTGAGTCGAGCAAATTGGCGCCATTAATCGACAAGATAGGACGCCATCTTTTATATCTCTAGCTTTCTTTTGTCTATGGACCTACTTGAGTTGAGACGTAGACATGTTTTATTAGTCTCGGACAGGATTTATTTCCTAGACGCATAATACCTACTTTATTATGCTGACCATGAGTGATTTTTTTTGATCGAATAAATGAGTAAGTAGTAGAAACTATTAATTTTTTTGTTTTGTCTCATATTGATCGAAATACCTTACTACAACCTGTTCATTTATTTAAACATTGGCTGTGAATCGTACAGAATTCAACCTGCCATGAAATTAATTTATGGGAGAGTTCAGTTCATTTTTAGGGTTCCGTTCCGTACCAGACTCAGGTTAGTTTATCACCCTTACATAGTAGATACTCCAAGAGTCCGTACCAAGCGCTTTGCCAATACATTTCTTATGCTGCTAAAGAATATGCGCTGCTTGCTCATGTGTTCCCCGATAGCTAGTATAGTATTATATTATCTGTGCCGATAGTTACAACTTTGGTCTCTTCAAGGCAAGAGTAAATAGGCATTTCCTGGGCAAGCGTGCTACACCTTAGACCCTACCTGTTTACCAAGCAAGATGGTTTGGTGGTCAAATGCCTCCCCAGTTACCAATTTAAAAAAAACCGGTCAAGAGCGAGTCGGACTCGCGCACCGAGGGTTCCGTTCCGTACCATCATAATAAATACACTGCAGAGGTCAGCGCTATCTCTTGCCCGATAGTGGAACTAATGTTAACTTTTTTAGAAATTGGATTTAAATTTAAATTAAATTTCTAAAGAAGTGTGCTATATTGAGACATTTATTTTATTTTGTTTTATGTTTCCTGTAATCTTTATATAAACTGCTATCACATAGAATTATTTCAGATTTTTCTCTTTGCAAACATCGGAGATAAGGGGGGGGGGAACGGTATTTTTACATTTTTCATCATAAGTCGAAAACTATGCGGCCTAAAACAAAAGGAAAAAATGATTAAAAACGTGCAAACGGCGCTTTTTCATATGATACCCCACATGCCCTAGTAGCCCCACTTCAAAATTTCAAGATCCCTTTTCAGTTCCTGTTGTAAAAAAGATATTATTTTTTTATTTCTTTCTTATTTGCAAAATAGTTGGACAAATATCATCTTAAAATATTCCAAATTTCAAGTTGAAATCATTAGTAGTTCTCGAGATATCCAGCTGTGACAGATAGACAGACAGACTGAGTCACACCATAAGGGTTCCTTTTTTACCATTTTGGTGCGGAACCCTAAAAAAGGTAAAAATGGGGCCCTATTACTAAAACTCCAACTGTCTGTCTGTCACCAGGCTGTATCTCATGAACCGTGATAGCTAGACAGTTAAAATTTTTACAGATGTTTCTGTTGCCGCTGTAATAACAAATACTATAAACAGAATAAAATAAATATTTAAGCGGGGCTCCCATACAACAAACCGTTTGCCGTTTTTTGAGAAGATCTAAACAAGTAGCTATATCCTTAACATGAGATGTTGAGTTCTTTTTGACGTTTTTGTAAGATTTTGTTTAGTAAAAGTTTATTTTCGAATCCTTACTCTAAATCATAAGTAGTAAAGTTCAAATTAACACATCAAAATCCGGAAATCACAAAACTAAAAAATAATATCTTTGAGGAAATTCGCCTTGTTATAAAAACGACAAATAAAATGGTATAACCTCCGTTTGCCAGTTGAGCACGGCACGCGAGGTAATATAGGTCAACCCATAAATTACCTTACCACGCTCACGTTAAGGTTGCTATTACTGTGACGCGGGAAGCGGAATGTAAAAAGTAAATGTAGTTGTTTTGATGATAGTAATGTCAAGTTATATAATCTGACGATATTTCTGCTAGTAGACTGAATTTAAAGCAATATTCAATGGCGAAAGTTATTTGAATAATTTCTTTAAATCGATATAATTTGCTCTAAAGACGAGTGTAAGTAGGTACCACACCCGAATTACATATGTTTTACATTGGACTGTACCTGCAATGCTATTAAATTGTAACAGTGATCCGCTGCAAGTTTTCTCGAGAATGTAGGTATGGAAAAGGTAAAATTTTACAGATTAAAAATACGTCATTTTGTACCTCAAGCGCCCTGAAGTTATACCTTGTTCGCCGAATGAAGCTAGTCGGAAATGATGCGCTTGCACACGATTGGACGCAGATAAGAGGCTAAGACCGCGTTCACAATGCGAGTCACAATTAGTCTGTCGTTGCTCTCCGTACCGTTCAGACGTCTCCCATCCCACGTACCATGTTCGGTAACAAAATAGTTAACGATATGTTCATACTTTAATGGTATCTGATGAAGACCTTAACATTTCTAGAAAATCACATAAATATAAAGATATATTAAATTTCATATAATCTGCCATTTACATAACTATCAAAGAAATAAATGTATGAAAAGTTTAATAAAATATGTTGGTAGATTTTCATGATATTTTAAACTCTTAAGTTATTATAATTTTAATTATGTTGTTTATTTAACTATATTATTTCAACACCAAAGTACTGTATAAGTATAATTTAATAAATAATATTTATGTTATAAACCTAACATTTAATATTATAATTTTAATTAATGCTGTTACTGTTTTAATTATATTATTTTAATACTAAAGTAATGTTTAAGTAATTGAAAAGAAAACCCAATCTAAAATTCCTCGGGCGCTCGTGGGCGGCGCCAGCTCATTTGTTGTCCTTATCGTTTGTATGCAAATTTAAGAAAGAGACAGCGCTTTGCTAGCTTGATTCGACGAACAGGGTATAGACACTTCTTACCTATCCCGAACCCGGTGAATATACGCCTGGGATGGCCAAGAGGTCGACCGCGGTCTACCGGTCGACCGCGGTCTACTAGTCGACCGCGAAGGTGATTTAGGTATGTAGCCCGCGAGAGTTAAATAACGGAATAGAAAAATATAAAAAATAACATTTAATATCAAACAACTTAATAACATGTAAACTCTACCTTGCATTTGACGGCAAGAAAGGCAAGAAATATTTTCAAACACAAGTAGACCTCACATAAATCATTTATATGGCGCCCCTGATATACGCACAGGTCGCACAGACTAGGTTACTAAAGGTCGAAAACTCAAAATCGAAAAGGATAATTATCTTTTAAAATCTCAAATAATAGTAGTTTATGAAAACATGAGTGTGTGTTTAAAAACCGAGCCGTAGGCGAGGTTTTTAATAGTATCACACGAGTGTTTTAATACCTAGTTATGTATAGTTTCATACACTACTTTATCTACTCTCATACAATTTTTGTGATTGAACCGATTGAACCTACAAAATAAACTATGATAAATAGTTTATTTTGTAGGTTCAATCAAAAAATAAAATAAAATATGATGTTGCTAACATTAAAAATGTTTCAATCTTTACCTATTTCGGCCTTGTTACACTAAATAATTATTACATATTTGTTGGCACTCTAGGTCTACCTTTAGATTACTGTATAATACAACATGTTTTGTAAATGACCGTCTGTTGTCCAAAATAAAATAAAAAAATAAATAAAAATAAAATAAAAATAAAATATTAATGATAGAAAAGAGTTCGGTAAGTCGGCAGTACTTACTTACCTAGGTTAAGTAAGAAGTTTTTTCCGTCGCCGCATCTAAAATATCGGGTAGAGTCAAATTTTCACTCACTACACTCACTACTATGATATATTAAGCAAAAGTAAAAATTAAAATCTAAAAATGGCGCGTATTCTATTAGAAAAAAAATTAATGAAATAAGTGCATTCCAGTAGACTAATCGTTACGCTAAGTCATCGATTACCATAGAGTACGTTTTAATCATGGAAAGTATATGGGAATATCATTGTTTTTTTTTTAATATCGCGGCACTGCCTTCTTTTTGGATTTGCCCTGTATCGTAATGAGAAAAAAAGTTATTTTATAACATTGCTTAGTATAGCGAAGGTATGTTATAAAATAACTTTTTAATTTTTTTTCGGTATTGCGTGTATAAAGTATGTCAATATAAATTCGTTTTGAAATTCATAATTCGAATTTTACGATATGAGAGTAGATAAAATATCTTTTGTGATCTCTCTCTTTTATGTAAAAAACATCTTCTACCTTTCTTGCACAAACCGCGTTGGGTTTATGGTCTGACCCTTATAACGATTGCGGCAAACGACGTACGACAACTACGTTATCTTTTTATGTAACCACGTTATGCAGATTATTATGATTATCTTAAAATTATATCATCAGAACTTGGGAACCATGCTAAGGAAAAAATTGACCAAAATCAACAATGATTTTCAAAACGCAACTGCAACAAAACTGGAGTTCGATTGCTCTAGTCGATTTTGAATGATATATCCAAAATTAAATTTTGTAAAATGTTTCTTTGTTCGTTACAAGAAAACTAAAGTTTAGTAAGACCCAATCAAAATTAGTTTGGTTTAATGAAAATTAAAAATGAGTTATTGAGAGCTTTTGCAGTCCTGATTCAATACTATCCCCGTCAATTGGTAACGCGCTTGGCGGCCATGATTTTAACCTCAAAAAATACCTAGACCCTATCTTATTGAAAATAATAATTCAATCCTTACTAATATTATAAATGCGAAAGTCCGTTTGTTTGTTTGTTTGTTTGTTACGCCTTCACGTCTTAACTACTCAACCGATCATCATGAAATTTTGCATACACGTTGTCAGGGGTACAGAGAAGGACATAGGGTACCTATCATCCCGAAAAAAAGTACTGTTCCCGAGGGATGGATGGATACCTATCATCCCGAAAAAAAGTACTGTTCCAGACGAAGTCGCGGGCGGCCGCTAGTAATTAATATATTAGATTACCTATTAGAATTTTCTTGTTTCATGACATTTTTAGTTGCGGATCACGTCAACGTGGATGTTAATGTGACAAGGTTCCAGCGCATTACCAATTGCGGGGATAATACTATTCGTATCTCTTCCAAAAAATATATATCGTGTTACAAAAATACCTCTAAATTCGAATATGATAGATAGGGACTATCAAACTGAAAAACTTTGAAAAAATCAACTTTTTCCTTGGACGAATCAACCACCAAGACTGTTTCACACAAAATGTGTGAAACAGCTGATTTTTTTCGCGATTTCAGAATTGGTCCCATAGTAAAAGTTATTAGTTAGTGATGGACCCTATCTACCATATTCGGCTTTAGGTTTATTTTTTGTAACACGTTGTAAGTATAATAAAAAGATTTGTTATGTTTATTCGAACAAAGTATTTAAGAGCATCTGATAAATCCTTACAAGTATCAAGGATCCCTAGAATCTAAGCTAAGCATGTTTCGGTACAGCCATAAAACATACATTTCCGACTCGATTTTGTTGTACGCAAACCGCCTACCAAATGAGCTGACGCCGTTTATACAGGGTGTGGCAACATGTAGGCTACGTATAGTATAGGGTGTTAAATTTTATGCGGCAACATGATTATGCGTTATATTCCGATACGATTGACGTTAACGTTGGGTTTTACGGTTCTGTATATATGTTACCGGCAATGTATGAAATGCAGGCATTGTATACAATGCCTGGCCCTTTTAGGCAATGTATGAAATATAATGAATATTGATATCTATTTCACACATTACCTAGGCAGTGTATACAATGACTAGGCATTGTATAGAATGCCTGCTGGTCCACCGGCAATGTGTATAATAAAAAGATTTTCGAGAATAGATTCGAGGGGGGATCGAGGGGGGCTTGGGGAAAGCTCGAGGGGGGGGGGCTTGAGAAAAGCTCGAGGGGGGGGGCTCGAGGGGGCTCGAGGGGGGCTCTTTGGAATCGAACCTGTTTTACTCCTGTAGGTCCCGCGTATAGGTTAGAAATTTAAGGCGAGCGCGGATCGCAGCGGAGCGTCAGCCTTAAATTTCGAGGTTATTTTTTTATAACAGACAACAGAAATTTGAATTTGGAATCGAACCTGCTTCACTCCTGTAGGTCCCGCGTATAGGTTAGAAATTTAAGGCGAGCGCGAAGCGCAGCGGAGCGTGAGCCTTAAATTTCGAGGTTATTTTTTTATAACAGACAACAGAAATATACTTATTTTACACATTGCCGGTGGACCAGCAGGCATTGTACACAATGCCTAGGCAAAGTATAAAATGAATTATATTTCATACATTGCCTGATCGTTTTAGGCATTGTATACAATGCCTAGGCATTGTATACAATGCCGGATTATACACATTGCCGGTAACATATACAACGTGTTATGAATTAACGCAAAATGAGAAAATCGTTTCTTCGGACCATCAAACTGAACAACTTTTACTATGGGACCATGGGCAAAAACTATTTATGATATGTTATTTTTAAAGTTTAATTTGGTATAAACACAAATGATACAGGGTTATTTTAGTCACCATGCTCAGGATGTGTTTAAACAACTAAGAAACATAGGGCCTAATATGTATATATTACAGCGGCAACAAAAAACATCATCTGTGAAAATTTCAACTATCTACCTGTTGTCGTTATTAATATCGAGCAAAAAACAGCAAAAAAAAAACACGTTTGTTGTATGGGAGCCCCCCTTAAATATTAATTTTATTCTGTTTTTAGTATTTGTTGTTATAGCGGCAACAGAAATACATCATCTGTGAAAATTTCAACTTTCTAGCTATCATGGTTCATGAGATACAGCCTGGTGACAGACAGACAGACGGACAGGAGTCTTAGTAATAGGGTCCCGTTTTTACCCTTTGGGTACGGAACCCTAAAAACTCCATACAAATTAAAGAGATCAAGTTATTACTTTAGTAATGACCCAAATTATGTGGCAAATTTTGACACAATGCTTCTTGTAGAAAGTGGTTTAGTTTTATGGACTGTAGTTGACTGATCACATCATTAGGATGGTGAATAAAAAATTACCCTGTATACCAGGGATGGCCAAGAGGTCTACCGCGGTCTACCGGTCGACCGTGAAGGCAATTTAGGTAGCTCGCGAGAGTTAAATAAACTTAATAGTAAAATATAAAAAAATAACATTTAATATCAAACAACGAATAACATCTAAACTCCACCTTGCAGTCGACGACAAGAAATATTTTTAAACACAAGTAGACCTCACAAGTCGTAAGTTTGGCCACCCCTGCTTTAAACACAGATTAAAAGACATTCAAGATGCGCAATTACCCTCGTGAGCAGCGGTCGTTTCATAAATTAAAGTTACGATCCCAAATTCCGCGCAAATTCCTGCTAAATATTTCCACTCTTGTCAAAGTAAAATCGCTTTAAAGCCGAAACTTTCATATTAGTGTACAAAGTATTTCTGTAAAAATAATAATATGTAGATTTGAAAATATTAACACTTTATACAAAACGTACAGCCCTAGTTTTTAGGCATTTCAAAAAGATACAAAAAAATATTTGCTGTAGGTTAAGGCAGCGGTTCTCGAATGGGGTTCCGCGGAACCCTGGGGTTCCGTAAGAGGCTCTCAGGGGTTCCGCGAAAATTCAAGAATTTATAAATTCAGGATATATACTTATCTTTTTGTTCTAACTAAATAAATTATACTGTATATCTTACAAGTCCTTCTTTTAAAGTCAAACTAACTTACAAGATGTAAACACCAATCCAAAAAGCCTCAGTACAATGTTACAGTTAGTTAAGTAAGTTTACTTTTTACTTGAGCTACGGTTCCGCCCAAAAAAGTTTAGAGGGTGGGAAACGTTATCGCCGTTTGTACGGAGATGAGCTTATTGAAACCACCACCTCTATTTTGATAGGTTACTTACATTTACCCATTTTAAGTATCAAAATGCTAAGAAATATAAATTTTATGATGTTATTAGATGTTTTAAACGTTTAACAAAATAACGTAGATATCATACCTATTAGTCTTTTTTCAAAGCTAATTGAAATGAAATGAAATTTGTTTATTTTGTCATTTTACAATTAAACTTCTATCAGCAGTTAAAACATAAAAGGACAAGTGCGAGTAGGACTCGCGCACGAAGGGTTCCGTAAAAAAACACGTTTGTTGTTTGGGAGCCCCCTTAAATATATTTATATTTTATTTTAATTTCATTACCTACTTATTTTTTTATTTTTTCGAGCAAAAAATGGCAAAACTATCACGTTTGTTGTATGGAAACCCCCCTTAAATATTTATTTTATTCTGTTTTTAGTATTAATTGTTTTAATAGCGGCACCAGAAATACTTCATCTGTGAAAATTTCAACTGTCTAGCTATCACGTTTCGTGAGATACAGCCTGGTGACAAATAGACAGACAGACAGACGGGCAGCGGAGTCGTGGTAATAGGGTTCCGTTTTTACCCTTTGGGTACGGAACCCTAAAAAACTGCGATGTCATTGAAATTAAAAGTACTACTTACAATGAAGTTATCCCTTTTCTTTTCCAACAAAAAAAAAGTAGGATAAACGGCAGACAGGTGGAAGGGCGAACGGGCGGACAGTTAATTTACAAATCATAACCACAGCTGCTTATGGTGACTGAAAAACGTTTCAGCCACTCCACATTGCAAACTGTTTATATTAGTAGGAACTTATTCTTCGTTTATTCGTACGGCAAATAGTAGGTAATTATATTAGACCCAGTCACCAATTTATTATTGTAGTATTAGGTTGCGCCATCTCTTGACCGATAGTGGAACTATTTTTCTTTTCTTAAGTTAGCATGCTTAGGACAGCGCCATCTGTTGACTGGTAGTGAAAGTAAAGAATTTTTGTTTGTTTTTTGAATTTCTAAAAAAGTGTGTTATATTGAGACATCGATTTATTTTTCCTGTAATCTTTACATAAACTACTATCACATAGAATTATTTCAGATTTTTCTCTTTGCAAACTTCGGAGATAAGGGGGGGGGGAACGGTATTTTTTTACATTAGTCATCATAAGTCGAAAGCTATGCGGCCTAAGAAAAAAGAAAAAATGTTTTAAAATGTGCAAACAACGCTCTTTCATATGATACCCCACATGCCCTAGTCACCTCACTTTAAATTTTTAAGACCCCTTTTCAGTCCCTGTTGTAAAAAAGTCGGTTGTAAAAAATTTCGCGGTCGGATACCGGACACTGCATTGCGCAACACGCCGCCGTCATCAATGCGTGTAAAATAGTTTAAAAAATGTAATTTAAGTATAATGTATGTATGTTAGTCTGTAAGGTATATATTGTATGGGCCTAGTTGCCTGAATTAAATAAATAAATAAAAAAAAAATATTCATTTTTTTATTACTTTCTTATTTGCAAGATAGTTGGGCAAATGTCATCTTAAACTATTCCAAATTTCAAGTTGATACCAACTATTATTAGTTCTCCAGATATCCAGCTGTGACAGACAGACAGACTGAGTCACACCATAAGGGTTCCTTTTTTACCATTTTGGTACGGAACCCTAAAAAAGCATCTGATTCGGTTCATAAACAAGATGTCAAGATTTTATGAGATACAGCCATAACTAAGGAGTCTTAGTAATAGGGTCCCGTTTATACCCTTGGGGTATTGAACTCTAAAAACATACAATCGACTTGAGATCCTCCTCCTTTTTTGGAGTCGGTTAAAAAGAAAGCATTCAATGAATTTCCACCATGTTTTCGTATCACAGACATCTCCAGAATGTCTTTTTTTTTTTTTTTTTTTTTTTACATTAAATGGGCTTACTCTTGGCCACATTCGAGAACCATAAGGCTAAGAAGAGGCCGAAGATGAAGCGAGCTTGCCCAGAAGAAGCCTATTCACTCGTGCCTTAAATATCGCTGGGTTATATTCTTTCGGGAATACAGACGCAGGCAGGGAATTCCACTCCTTGGCTGTGCGCATTAAGAAGGAAGATGAAAAACGCTTCGTGCGCATGCATGGAATGTCAACCAAATAGGGGTGAAACCCCGCCGTGCGTCTGGATGTCCGATGGTAGAACGGGGATGGCGGAATGAGCTCATGCAGCTCAAGAGCACACTCTCCGAAATATAGTCTGTAGAACACCGCCAGACAAGCCACTTCACGGCGGTGGGAAAGACTGTGAAGCTTGGTTTTTAATAGCGCATTATCCCCTATGAGTTTTCTGGCTCTGCGTTCAACCGAGTCGAGTGCGGCTAGCTGGTACTTTGCGGACCCATCCCACAGGTGGCAGCAATATTCCATGCACGACCGGACTTGGGCTTTGTAAAGAGTTAGAAGCTGTCCCGGCGTGAAATATCGCTTAACCTTGTTCAAGATGCCTAGTTTTTTGGCCGCAGTTTGAGCCTTCGACTCGATTGTGTCACCAAAGTTGAGATCGGAAGTCAACTTTCTCCCCCCTACCCACCATTTATGCGTGACCTTATCTAGGTCAATAACCTTTGTGGGTGTGACGATGACCCTAATTATTGTTTTATCTGTATTATTTTTACGAGTGTATGTTTAGCTTTTAGGGCACCAGGATTTTTATTGTACAATGTTTGACTAGCTTTGTTCAAGAATACAATTTGTAAAATAAGTTCAGCTTATAATGAATTTATAAGACGATGACGAAGTAAATGAATATTTAAAAGTACTTTTTATAGAATAAGATCAACTCAATTTATTAATTTGTTTGTTCAAGTTTTCCCTTTCTCTATCTCGCTCTCTAAATTATATTCATGTATTTATTGTTTATTTGAGACTAAGAAAAAAAAGTTTAATTAATTCACCAATTTCTTTTATTTAAAATAATGTTATTTGACTGAAACCTTCTGTAGGAAAATAATTCTCAAGTCAGATCTTAAAATAATTAAGGTATATGCTATGTCTTATTAGTACATAGATACTAGGCTAGGTTAGCTCAATCGATATGAAATTACTGAAATGAAGCGTGGCGTAGATTACAGACTGATCGTACTCGACCACGTTTGTAAAGTAACGTTCGGTCTGGTCAGGTGTCGGATGGGTGACCGTTAAGTGGCGTTACAACTGAGCGCTTCCGTGCTTCAGAGGGAGGGCACGTTAAACCGTCGGTCCCGGCTGGTATCACCTGATAACAGTCGTTAAGCCAAGACACAGACCTTACAGGCGGCTCGATAAACTCTATCACCAGAGGTGGCCACTAATCCTCATACGATAAGAAAAAGAACTGAAATTGTAAAAATCTATTTGACGACAACTGTGCCCACTTCTTGCACAATGTTTTATGTAGTTACTGTTTTATACTTAGTTGCTTTTATAACTAATCCGACATACAATCAGTAGATTTTCCCAATGCAATATCTCTATCACAAGTACAAATAGCTGTAACTTCGTTTTAGTACTGTTCAATCTAGCTAGATTGAATTGAGGTCGGGTTCTGAATTTATGTTACTAGTACCTACCTACTAATATCAATTCTGTTAGAAATTGGTAAATAATAACTGATTAAAACTTAGTAGGTATAATTTTGCTGTTTCCGTAGGTTTCCATATAGGTCGTTACTAAAAAAAGTAGAATAATAATAATAATAATAAAACGCTTTATTGCACACTAGAAAAAGACATTACAAAGAAGAAAACAATAAACATAGACAAGTACACAAAAGGCGGCCTTACTGCTATGTAGCAGTCTCTTCCAGGCAACCTTGAGTAGAAAAATATTAAAGGGAAGAGGACAGATGGGGAGTGGGTGCAAAAGTACTAGAAGGACAACAGATATATAAAATAGAGAGCGAAAAATGTGTAAGCATATAAAATGAAAGTTGAAAGGGAAATATGAGAAAAAGGTGGAATACCACCTTTTATTTCCACGTAATAACGTGGGAGAAAGGAAATGTCTTCTAACTTGATCCTTGAAAGATCTTAAGGTACGAGCTTTACGGATGTCCTCTGGAAGTGCGTTCCACAAACGGACAGCATGTACAGAGAATGAATAAGAAAGGAAATCAGTGGAATGACGGGGCATATCGAGGGTGAGATTAGAAGAAGAACGCAGAGTACGTAGTGCGGAAGAGGATCGAAAGTCGAAAGATTCTTTAAGATAAAGTGGGGAAGTTGGAAGGAAAAGGATAGAGAATTTAATTAAGATATAAAAAACACGTAGACACGCGTCTACATAAACGTAGAAAAGGTACAGCGGTAAATACTTTTGTTTGGAGTCACAAATATGTAAATAAGTAAAATTCACGTATTTTCTTATTCGTGAAAAAAAACATTAAAGGTTTTAAATGAAAGAAAAGTCAAAGTAAAATGTTTCAGCCATATTCTCAATATACGGCTTTGTTTAATCCAAGTCTTATTAAACCCAGGAAAGGATGAGTAGTATCTCAAATACTACGGGTGTGTCGTTTACACGTACTTTCTGGTACGTAGGGTTAGTTAGGCCACAGACTTAGGAAAATGACAAAAATAAAAAAAAAATTATAAACAAGGAAATTTTACAAAATATGACTTTTCTGGGATTCTAACATGAAGGAACACACTTTGTTGGACACACCAGAAGCACGCTTGTTGGAATAAACCATGTCTGAAACAAAATAAGAATTATAATGAAATAATATTCTACACACTGAAATTTTAATCATTTGGTTCCCGCCGTGGGGTGGTTCCACTCTTGATTACAAGCAACTTTTACTATGGGGCCAACTCTCCTGCTCGCAAAACAAATCAGCTGTTCCATACGTGCAGAAAAGTTGCTTGTAATCATGAGTGGAACCACCCCACGGCGGGAACCAAATGATTAAAATTTCAGCGTGTATAACTTCTTAAATGTCAATATTTAAGTAAAGATCTGTAACGCTTACATCGTCGAGGATTCTTACGAAAAAACCTAAATAAACAATTTATTTAAAAATTATTATAATACCGACTGTTTTATCACCGCGTATGCATGGCTTTCCTATTGTTTTCAAGATTGTTATACGTAAAAATTGTGTAATATTTGGCCAAGGCCAAAGATTAAACAAATCTAACCTAAAATATTCAAAGGTGATGATGACAAGAAATAGAAACCTAGAAAAAGGCAAGCGTAAGTTATTTCTTGCCGTGTCTATTAGTTTTAACTCTATGGCACGGACATGGGATGCAAGATTACTTTCTCCTTGGCTGTTCAGGGGTTCAATGTTGCCCTCCTATTTCATGTTATATTGGATCCTTTATTTTGTGGTCTATGTTTAAAGGGTGACATTTACCAAGGAACATAAGATTTGTTTACCTACTTTTGTTTACATAAAACTGGATTATGATAGATGTTAATTTATTAATTTATAATATTACATAGAAAATAATATTACCTAAAACACTTTATTGCACACAAATACAGAACACATAGTAAACAGGAAAACACAATTACCAGAACAATAGCACACAAAAGGCGACCTTATTGCTAAATAGCAATCTTGAGTATTAATATAATAAAGAGGAAGGAGCTGGGAAGGGGCGGAGTGGTTTGGTTCTATCAAACTCTGGCTATTATAGGCCAATACCTTTCAATAGGGAACATGCATCAATTTTTTTTGTATCAAAATCAAAAGTATAATGCGTGAGAAAATCAACTGTAATATTAAAACTTTTCTATTGTGTTTTTTTCTCGTGATATAGTTACTTGAAGTTAGCACGCAGCAGCACTCGCCGAAAACGCTCTATACAAAAAGGTCAGCATTTGTGACGTCACTCATGTCACGTTTCAGTGCATTAGTATGGAGTTAGCCAAGAATTTTTAAATATCTCCCTAAATATTGCGTTTAAGTACACATGTGTCATACAAAATATTATTTCTTATTTGATGTTCGACTGTTAAGTGCATTATAACCGAAAACGAAAAAAAAAAATTCGTTATTTTCCCTTGTGTGATAAAACTAAAGTAATACATTTTATTTTTTATTTTTCTGTTCCATCATATTTTTATACGTGTCCGCAGCGATCAAGCTCAAATTTATCAAAATCGGTGACTTATGCATGTTCCCTATTACCAATACTGTTCAGTTATAGGCCAATACCTTTTATTGACCGAACGAGCGCGAAGCGCGAGCGTAGCGTTTCCGTTTAAGCTTGGGCAAAAAGCATTCGTACGTCCATCCGGCTATCCGTCTGTCCGTTTGTCCTGCTCTACAGGTCGCATTTCTTAACCGATTCTCGTGAACGGCGCTGACCTAAAACTGCAATACTAATTTTATTATTCTACTCTGCAGTGTGGTTTTATGGTACAATTATGATGGTACGGAACCCTCGGTGCGCGAGTCCGACTCGCTCTTGACTGGTTTTATTTTTGTCTAATCAGTGTTTCGAAATTTTTCAAAATGGCGGTGATATGGAGAATAATTATATTTCAGCCATTTCGAAAAATGTTCAAAAATGTCACAAACGCGAGGTTTACTGCTCGCAGAGCCACTACTTCTGGTATAACAATACTTTACACAAAGACCTTCAATCTTCATGCCTAATTAGGTTTTAAGTAAACAACGTTGAAAATAGTGAAAGTTATTGTTTTTGTATGAATATTAGAAAACAATATCTACCAAAAAAATGCTGGCATTAAGGTTTACAAAAGTTAATTGTTAGCTTCTTTAAAAAAGCTTTAGTAACGATGCAAGTGCCTATTTTAATAATGGCGTGACTCACGAATTTTATAGCACCGATGAATATGCAAAAGCTCTCGTTATATTGTTCCTGAACTGAAACGTTTGTCATGAAAAGTTTTCAGGACTGTAAAATTTTGGACGCCGTACCATTTTTCATTTACAAGCTGATTTCGAATTGAATATTCATTGTGGTTTAAAATTTCTTCAAAAGTTTGTTGTTACGACATAACAACAGAATATTCAACGTGTTACAAAATAACCCCTAATGCCTAATATGGTAGATAGGGACCATCAAACTGAACAACTTTTACTATGGGACCAACTCTGAAATCGCGGAAAAAAAAAAGCTGTTTCATACATTTTGATATTTTCTTTATTAATTTTTGTATGAAACAGGTGTTTTTTTTTCATATCAGAGTTGGTCCCGTAGTAAAAGTTGTTCAGTTTGATGGACTACCATATACAGCTTCAGGGTATTTTTGTAATACGTTCCTTAAACCCTTAAAACATATTTTTCTGAGTTATTTTATTTATTAAAGCTTGAGCAGAACTCACTGTCAGTTATTATTACGTATATTTAAAGTTTAAAAAAATACCCAAGATAGCCAAAACTAACTTGTTAAAAGTCTGTCCATCTTCCTACGAATCTACGAATTACCGCTGGCAAAAAATGCAGTTCAGAATTTAACCAAAAACAAGACGTAATCTTCATTACTTAAAAACTACTCTATTTATAACTACAGGAAGACCATTTCCCTTTTTCCGGATAATAAATTTTAACAGGTTTATAAATAGCAGGTGGGTAACCTTTATTTTTATAGCAATATGGTCCAATTTCTTCTGTGCAATGTGAAGATAAGTTTGTTTCAGTTGTAGACTAAACGAATTATTCAGAAGTTGGTGAGCAAAGTTGGTTAAAGTGGATAGTGTATGAATATGACCTCAAACCCGAAAAAAGAAATAGTTTTAATATTAATGCATTGAGGATGATAATTACAAAAAGCATATTTTGATAAGCTATATTCCTGCAAGCATACAACCCTACAATATTTAAATCGCGAGTGCGAGACGCAGGTTAGCATATCATCCTTACAGAGTAGATACTCCAAGGTTCCGTACCAATGCGCTTTGCCAATATATTTATTTCTTATGCGAACTGCTAAAGGATGCAATGCGCTGCCTGCTCATGTGTTCCCCGATAGTTACAACCTTGGTCTCTTCAAGGCAAGAGTGAATAGACATTTCCTGGGCAAGCGTGAAGGTGCTACACCTTAGACCACATCCTGTTTACCAAACAATATGGTGGTCAAATGCCTGCCCAGTTACCAATGAAAAAAAGAGTGAATAGGCTTCTGCTGGGCAAGCTCGCTCCATCTTTGGCCTTTTCTTAATGGTTTTAATTGTGGTTAAGAGAGCCTATTTCCTCCTTATCCACCCATAAGGAAGGCCTGTGCCCCAGCTGTGGGGACATTAAAAATGGCTGATGGACAAGAGAGCCTATTTAAACTATTTAAATAAATCGATATCATATTCTCGTCTGCAAAAATATCGCAACTACAAAACCACTTTCTTACACAAAATATATATACCATATTATGCAGAACGTATTGATTCCATCTGCAGTGCGATGGATTCTTTAGCCTAATGGAGTGGATTGAAAATGAAATCCAATTGAAATCCTTTACTGATCCTTACGAACTGCATCTGAAATTTACATGTACTGCAACCGAGTTTCATAAAGTATGCTCTAATTTAATACATCTTTGGCTCTAATCTTCAGTTTTTTTGCCCTGTCCTGTCTCAAGCTACCTAACTATTGTTTTATTCTTCTCACTGAAACTTTGAATTTTATTTGCAGAATTAAATCAGTGTGTTGGAATCATTACCGGTCAACAAAGATAATATATATGATAGAGATAACCAACATAAATAGTAGTTTAACCTCATGGCAACATTTTATTTTTTTAAATTTGAGCCACTTTTTATCGCGAGGTGTACAGTGGCCCTACCATGAGTTGATGCAAACTGTTTACGTTACAGTAAACTATCGGATAAACTGCTCACAGTCAATACGAGTGAAAGAGAGAAAACGATAGTTTACGGTAACGTAAACAGTTTGCAACAACTCATGGTAGGGCCACTGCTCACGGAGCCACTAGTAGTTTATGATAAAAGGTTAATAAGTTTTAAAAAACCCTTACAACCTACGCCTTTTTTCAATACATTTGCGAGAAAACATAGTTACCTACTGAAACTGTAATAATATTTAAAAAAACCAAAAACAACTAAACAAAGACGCACGGCGCGGTAAAATCAACTTTCCGCACGCTGTTCTGTCTCTATCATCGAAAGCACACATTTTCGAGCAACTGTATTGAAAATGTTCTTTGTTCACAGTTTAAACGCTTTGCAAAACAGATTGTCAAACCGTTAGAGGCTATAGATAGAGATATGGATGATAATTAGTTTCAAGGAAGACACAAGTGAAACTTAGTTCGCAAGTGACTTGGGAATTGCAGGTATTATATGCAAATGTCTGTGTTGCCACGGAATAAGCTCTACAGCTGTAGCATGCTATAAAGGATTATGTAGTATGCACATATTCTCTAGGGGTTGAACTAACATTAATGTATATTTTTACTAGTTTCTGCCCACGTCTTTGTCCGTGCAGTCTATTGAGTCCACGGGAACAAACAACTGAGATAAAAATTATCCTACTTATGTGTTGATCCAGGCTTTGAACTAGGTGTATGTGTACCAAGTTTCATCCAAATCAGTTCAGCTGCTCTTGTGTGATTAAGTAACAAATATTAAAACACATTCACATTGATAATATTAGTAGTATTTTATAGTATTACCACAGTAAGAGGTAGGTAGAATATATCCTTCGGCCGCCTAAAAACTTAAAATAACGTAATCGTAGTTTCGCAATGCAGTGCAGTGTTATGGAGTATGGAGTTTCAAGTTTAAGCACCTCAACTAAGCTTGCTTAAGTTGGCTTAGAGATAATACCTGCGAGATTGTATTTAATAGATATGTCAGCACTATTGTTCTTTGAACACGGTCATTGTGAAAAGTTAAAAGTACGTCTGCAAATGCATTTGGCAAAGTAATAATTTAACTTCCGTAAAAAGGTAAAAATAAAAATTCGGGTTGCGCTCCGGGAGTGCCGGCAGAAGTGAAAACTTGAATATTAACGTTGTGCATTTTTCATATTTTCGAATGGTTAGGAAATAATTTTGCACGAATTGCTTTAATTATCAGTATAAAAGTACGATCATTTATTAGGTAGAATACAATATTTATTTATTGCGCTATCGTACACAAACATGACAATTTATACCTATTACATTAAAAAGTTTATCTCTCAGAAAAATCAACCCGCTGAATGCCAAAATGACGCGCCGCCATTTTCGCCGCGCCTCGTAGAAAGAGAGGGGTATACTTCCGCCGCCGGCTGTCTACGCTACATCCGTCTTACGAATTTTCAATCAGGGTCACGTGACTCTGACTGACGCGAGTTTAACATTTTTTACCCATTACAAAAAAGGTGTACAACGCCGCTAAAGAAGTTTTCACTTCAAAAAACAAGTGTTCCAATTTAAGTTACGGTTTTCCAGCAAATATTTTAGCTGAAAACTCATGTAGAGTCGCATGAGAAAACACAAAAGTTTTCTTTATTTTTTTATTAGCGGATTTCTTAGTAATCTCATTATCAAATCTGTAATACTAATTTTATTTTACGTCTATTATACAACGTGTTACAAAATAACCCCTAATGCCGAATATGGTAGATAGGGACTAACTACCTACTACTAGGAACTAACTGTATGTATAAAACAGCTCATTTTTTTCGCTATTTTAGAGTAGGTCCCATAGTAGAAGTTGTTCAGTTTGATTGTCCCTATCTACCATATTCGGCATTAGGGGTTATTCACACGTTGTATAGTAATAAACTTAAGCAGGGTCCTGGCCAACAAATAATTTATTTTTCTTATAATTTCATCTTTTGAACTTACAACCAAATAGCTACAAGCTATGAAAGTTCCTTCACCTACTTATAAGAAATTCGTGATATTCTCTTCAGCAATATGCAGCTCACAATTGCCAGACACTTTCAAAAGTCCCCACTGAATTTTATCAGCACTTTCTTAAAATATATTTTTAAAAGCACAAGGAAATTTCAACTGCACTTGTTGCTTCCCTTGCGGCTAGATACAATTTGTACAAGTTTCAGCATTTAAAAAAAGTTCAGCATTTAAACAGCGTGTTACAAAAAAAACCCTTATGCCGAATATGGTAGATAGGAACCATTAAACAGAATATGGGACCAACTCTGAAATCGCTAAAGAAAATCAGCTGTTTCATACAAAAAATAATAACGAAAATACCAAAATGTATGAAACAGCAGTTTTTTTCGTGATTTCAGAATTGGTCCCGTAGTAAAATTTGTTCAGTTTGATAGTCCCTATCTACCATATTCGGCTTACGGGTTTTTTTTGTTACACGTTGCATAATTTTCCCCAAGTTTATACACACTTTATATCTCCAAACAGATTTTCTTTTACTGTTATATTTCTTTGTTACAGTTATGCATTTCAAGAGGAGTGTTTCCGAGCTTCTAATTTCTATTAGTTGAATTAACCAGAAGCAAAGATGGCGGAAGCGGAGGGGGGAGCGAGCGAGCAAGATGATGTTTCATTCTTACGTACGGTAAGTGAAAACCACCTAATTTGGCCTGTCTTCACCGAGTCGCTTCAACTTTCAAATCAACTTGCGTTAAACGCATGCAATGTTGACTCAAAACCGTGCGCTTTCCCTTTCAACTTTCAATTAAACTTGCGTCAAACGCATGCAATGTTAATAGCCTCCAAACCATGTGCTTTCACGTTCAATTTTCTACAAAACAAAGCAAGATGACCATTTCTGACCTGTCAAAATGTTGATTTTAAGAATTGTCATGTATAGAGAACTAAGTAATAAGTATATTATTTAAGCCAAAAATATGACAAGCGCTTTTGATGATATTCAGATTTTTTTACAATCATCTGTGAGGTTTATACGCAAATTAATACTTGTAGCAAGCAACTATGGATGATCTCTTTAGCTTGTCGTTTGTTTTTTGTGGCTACAACTTTATGGCCCGCGCAAACCATGTTATCCTATTATGGACCCTTAAATCAATATGTTGCAGTGAATAATGTTGCAAATCTTAATTATTAATTTTCTCTTTTGCCGATTTTTATTTTAATTTGCAATTTATAAATAACAATAAAAATGCAATTTTATAAGTCTTATAAAATTGCATTTTTATTGTTTTTATTGTTATTATAAGTCTTATAAAATTGCATTTTTATTGTTATTTATAAATTGCAAATTAAAATAAAAATCGGCAAAAGAGAAAAGCAATATTATTCACTGCAACATATTGATTTAAGGGTCCATAATAGGATAACAAGGTTTTGCGCGGGCCATATTTTTATATAGAAAACGTAAAGTTGAAGGCACAAAAAAACATACGACAAGCTAAAGAGATTATCTAGTTGCTTGCTACAAGTATTAATTTGCGTATAAACCTCACAGATGATTGTAAAAAAAACTGAATATCATCAAAAGCGCTTGTCATATTTTGGGCGTAAATAATAGCGGAAACGGATTAAATTCTCCATTAAAATATACTTTAACGTACTGTACAGTTGCTCCAATAATTAATTTTCAAGAAAGATAATTGTGCTAAAGATAATGATGAAAAAACAACGAAAACCATCGAAAAAGTGCAGAAGTAAGGTTATTTTCCATACTCTCTACACGTAAAGAAAAAAACAGAGACAAATGATTTTGCATAATCGAGCCTTAACCATTAGTACATATTTTTCTGATTGTCAAATTAAAATTCAATAAATACTGGTGTTCTAACGCCCTGACAGGTCAACGCTTGTATGGGAAGTGGTCGTTGTTATTTGACGTTCTTTTGAGAAGATAGGGCATGCCTCTGTTGGGAGTGCAAAAGGAAAGCGAAAGCGCGCGGTGAGCGTGCGCCATTGGAATGCCTTGAGGCATTCGGATTAAAGGGATCGGGAAAGCGATCGTATGAAGACACACCTTATAAAATATAGAACTAGAAAGGGTCTGCTAGTCCTGACAATGAGAAAATAGTTGGTTTATTTATATTAGGTTATATTAGTTTAATTTAATTTGGTTATATTAGGTTTTGTCGATCGACGTCCAGCCTTCACAACTATGTGACCTATTTATATTTTTCTTTATGAAAGTATAAATAAATACTTTTAGCGTACTGAAAGCAGAAATAAGTTGAAATTATTCGCGAGAACATTATACATTTTATTTTTGGTTTCTTTTTGTAGATTATACTTAAAAACCGGCCAAGTGCGAGTCGTACTCGCGCATGAAGGGTTCCGTCAAAAAAATCACGGTTGTCGTATGGGAGTCCCTTTAGAAAGATATTTTATTTTATTTTTAGTATTTAGTTATAGCGGCAACAGACAACATCATAATATGTGAAAATTTTAAACTGTCTAGCTATCACGGTTCATGAGATACAGCTCATACAGCCTTGTGACAGACAGACAGACGGACAGTGGAGTCTTGGTAATAGGGTCCCTTTTTTACCCTTTGGGTATGGAACGTTTTTATTTGTATTTTTAAATTATGCTGTAAATTATGTTTTGTGTTTGTCAAAAAGCAGCAATAAACGATGCATCTATCTATCTATTGCATTAAAAAACTGACTATAAAACGTCTTAAAACATCCCAATCTCCCAATATCTCTGATGCCAATAATTTATTTACCCGCGGCTGCAGTAAAACTTTGTTTAGGAGGTCAGTGTGATTGCCCCTTAATATTAGATGTCGGGTCGTGGACGAGATTTGAGACAGCAAAATAGTTTTGTTTGGGAAAGAATGGACATTGTTGGATGTTTTGTTCACGTGAAACAATGTAGGTACTTACTTAAAATATTTTAGAGTATCACAAAAAACATAATGTTCTTAAATAAATCTTTTGGTGGTTAAAATTAAAGAAATATACAAACCCTCTTTAATCATACAATATCATAACATTCAAAATTAACTTTGAATTACAAAATATGTTTTTATGAAACAATAATGTTAATAAAAAAGAAAACAATACATAGTCTTGGTGGGCTCTTTAGTGAATTGGATCCATTCAGCCATAAATACAGTAGCTCTACCATGAGTTGTTTTAATGAATTGGACCCATTTAGACATAACCTGCAGGATCAGTTACAGAGTACATTTTGAATTAGTAATTGGGACCCGCTGACAAATATTGCAATTTGCAGTTTTCTTATCATAATTAACACAGTAGCTGTACCTTGAGTTGTTTTAGTGAATTGGACCGATTCAGACATACCTGCAGGATCAGTTACAGAATGCATTTTGAATTAGTAATTAGGATCCGGTAACAAATATTGCAATTTGCAAGTTTTCTTGGCATAAATAATGCAGTAGCTCTACCATGAGTTGTTTTAGTGAATTGGACCCATCCAGACATAACCTGCAGGATTTGGACCCGCTGACTAATATTGCAATTTGCATAGGCAGGAAAAAAGTCTCGCCATAAATAATACAGTACCATAAGTTGTTGAACACAGAACAATGAATAAAACAATCTGGAACAGTTCGGGTGGTAGGAATAATTGGAATAAGTAAAGATAATTTGATTTTGACTTTGTTGTTTATCCGATAGATTTAGATAGGCAGTGAAAATAGTTTGCAATAAATCATGGTAGGGCTACAGACGGAAACGCCTAGATATAAGTTCAGTATAGTTCATTGGAAATAGGGTTGCCAGATGTCCTTTATTTTAAAGGACATCCTCTATTTCAAACCCAAAAATTGATCTTGTCCCCTAATTTGAAATCTTGAATAGAGGACACTGTAAACTCAGAACTACAAATAAATTTGAACTTCAACATGCAGTGCAAACAATTTTTTAGGAAGCTCTTAGAGCAGCCGAAAAAGTAAGTAATACCAAGTATACTTAAAACGCAAAAACATTAATTAGGCCGTGTTCCTACCTACTTGGCTTCGATTGACAAACTAGGTACGATACATTGCATATAAGTAACATTGTTTTTATTAATAAATGTCGCTACTGATACCATAAAAGCATTTTATTAAAAATCATGTAATATCCTTTATTTTCATCCTATGTCCTTTATTTGATCTTATCAAATCTTTTAAAATATAAAATGGGACCTGGCAACCCTAATTGGAAATAAAAAACATTTTTTACCACCACGGCCCCTGGAAAGGTGTCGAAACGTCGGGAAACCCAAAACCCAACAAATCAAAACTAAATTATTCTAAAATAAAATCTGAATTAACCAATATACGCGCTGTAATCCGTAAAAAAGTGTTTTATTATATCCATTCTCGTCTCAATTTAAAAATCGGGTCCGAAATAAAAAACAAATATTATTGAGCCAACTGATCCCACGGGTCTAATATGAAGTGGGACGTTCACTAAGAAATTCTCCTTATATTTTGTAAGCAATGCTGAATAATTTGACACTTAAAATAACTGGATAACAAATACTCTCTCGGGATTCTGCCAAGTCATCCATCTTTGCTCCCTCCATTTCTCACCACGTCTCGTTTGTAAGGGAAAGGTCTGTAATGAATCTTTAATATCATCAAATGAATTACTGAAAAATGCGTGTTTTTCAATTGAAATACATTTGGCCAGCAATTTTAGTTAAGAGCACAGGAATACCGTTTTACCTACAGCTTGGCCATAAAGAGTTGAAATTAAATAAAATGGAACTAAAAATTTTCAATACTAAATATAGCCAGTGTTGCCAAATTATTCGTGATTACGACGTATTTACATAGAAAGTGGCGCCCTCAATTTTTTGTCATTGTCCATATGGCCAAGATGTAAATCATAAATTCCTATTTTTCTTCGACATAAAGCTGAAAATCAATGTTTTCTTTATCGAACAAAATAATGTTTGTTTTCTTTCCTTTAGGAACTGTGGAAATCTGTAATTCTTTTATTTTTACTGTATATTATGGTAATCCAAAATTAAGGAAGCGCTCATGGCGGAACTTGACAGACTGATCGTACCCGATCACGTTTGTTAAGCAACGCTTGGTCCGGTCAGGTGTCGGATGGGTGACCGTTAAGTGGCATTACAACTGAGCAATTCCGTGCTTCGGAGGGCACGTTAAACCCTCGGTCCCGGCTGTTGTCATCTGACAACAGTCGTTCAGCCAAGTTAAAGGCCTTACAGGCGACTTGATAAACTCTAACACCAGAGGTGGCCACTAATCCTCATACGATAATAAGAAGAAAAAGGCTGCGATAAAAATTAATTCTTTGCATCACTTTTGAACCCATATATCGCAAGCCTAAACATACTTTATCATGCATAGGGTAATTTAACTTTCTCCTCAAGCACATATTTGCCCACAATCCATCGATCATTCCTAACACATACAAATAGCGCCGAAACTCGTTCCAAAGAATCTCAAGAATCTTTAATATCTCGGTGTCGCTGTGCGAATTCTATTACGCGTATTGTTGGCAGATGCCTTTACCTAATTCCTTTTATTTTTGGATTGGATATCAATAAAATTTATTAATATTGGAAAAGTTTTTGTAGAACTTTCATTGAATAGTAAGGTATTATAGTTAGTTATAGTCGTTATAGTGTAAAAATAAGTCTATAACCGTAATATGGAATGGTTAAGGTATCAACGGAGCTCAGTGCCTGGCCCGACACGCACTTGGCCGATTTTTTTCAATTCTCTATAGACAAGTTTTTGTCCAGCATCACACGCACCTGTGGTCTAGTGGTTCGCCCACCCGTGTAATATGCTGGTGTCCCGGGTTCAGTTCCCAGAGGGGGTACAATTTGTGAGGTGAGATAAGGCCAAGCACTACGCCGTTATGCATCATCATCATCATCATCAGCCATTTTAATGTCCCCACTGCTGGGGCACAGGCCTTCCTTATGGGTGGATAAGGAGGACGGGCCATTAACCCACCACGCGGGCCCAATGCGGATTGGTGGGTGTTAACGACTGCAAATGCAGCCGGGACCAACGGCTTAACGTGCCTTCCGAAGCACGGAGGAACTCGAGATAATAAATTTTTGGTCACCCATCCCATGACCGACCCTTGCGAACGTTGCTTAACCTCCGCAATCGCTGGGCCAGGCGCTAAACCACTGCGCCACCGAGCTCCCCGTTATGCATAAAAGACGAATATTTTTAGAAAGCGACTCTCTTTTAGGCCGAAATCGTCATCCTTCAAATATTTCATTCTTGCTTTATTTGGAAGAAACAAAACATGTTAGCGTTGTTGTTATGCCGGGGTCCATAGCGCGTGTTTTGCTCTACACAATCAACAAAAACATCTCAACATTCAACAAAAAAAAAAACGTATGAGGGTTTTGTTGTATGTTAAGGTGTTTTGTTGATTGTGTAGGGAAAAACATGCGGTATGGACCCGGCATTAATACCAACATATTTAGGATAGAGATAGCTAGCCAGAAAAATAAGAAACTTTACAACGAACCAAGAACAAAATATTTATTCAAGGAATCAAACCCGACTTTACCTGACCTATTTTGGACCGTCGGCCAACCAGGGTCATTTTCGATCTATCGCATATTAGCATCAGACCAAATTCGCAAGAAAGCCTATTTTATTAGCGATGGGTGACCATGTTCAGGGTGGCATATCTTCCAGAAGCTTCCTACTTCGCAACCCAGATGATGATATTTGATAACACCAAACTAATGGCTATCTTATCAATGTGGGCTGGTCCCAATATGCGATAGATTGAAAATTATCCGACGGTTCATTTGTGATTGATCTACATACAGGGTCATTTTGAACTTACCATCCAAATTTTAAGGATGTGTCTAGTCCATGAAACCAAACAACTTTCTCTAAGAAACATGTGTCAAATTTCGCCAAAAAGTTTTGGTCATCCCATACTAAATTGATCACGTGATCTCTTTGATTTGTATGAAAAGTCGATTTTTATTTTACATATTTGACCATGTGTTCCTTAGAGGAAGTTGTTCAGTATCATGGACTGAACACATCCTCAAAATTTGGATGGTGAATACAAAATGACCTTGTATATCAAAAATAACTTTCTATTTAGGCACCGACTGTCTTATCATTTAGTTGGTATTAGCTTGTAAATGTTTAATATGAGAAGTATATCATGTGGTAGTTTTTCGTCACATTACACGTATTTGAAGGACATAAGATACTAGGTACCTATCTATTTAGGTTTAAATAATTGATGAAAAAAAAAAATAGATGGACCTATTTTCAAATTTTATCGCAACAACGTTGTCTTTTTAATGTTATTAATTCAGAATAAACTAGCTCATATGTATTCTTCAGGGGTCCATATTCGGTTGCATAAAACAGAAAGGCATATTTTTGCACTGCATAACGTTTTTTGGCATACTCATCATTTCGCATAACGTTCATACAGAATAAATCATAACGCATACTTTTTTTCCGCATAACCTCTATTGTAATAATAATTTATCGGCACATTTCTTTTTTGCATAAATATTTTTGCTATACCGATTATTAATCATACCATTTATTGGCATATCAATCTTTATCATAAATATTCCAAGTCATATTTATCAAATATCATAATGTTAACGGGTAGAAATTATACTAACAAATTAGTAACACCGTAAATAATATTCATTTATGTTTTATAGTTTAGAAACTTTGCTATAATTGAAGCATAGGCGTATAGAGTTGACCATGACCATCAGGCATGCAACATGCAAGCAAGCATGCAGCATGCAGCAAGCAAGCAAGCATGCAGCATGCAAGCAAGCATGCAGCATGCATGCAAACATGCAACATGCATTCAAGCATTGTGGAGCTCCGCTCGCTCCGCTGCGAGTGGTCAAAACACTAACCTAACCTAACCTACATATAGTGCATACCCCCGACCCCCCCGAGCAGGGGGGCCAGCCCCCCTGCACCCCCCGGCAAGCATTTTGCAAGCAAGCACCCAGCATGCAAGCAAGCACGCAACATGCATGCAAGCATTATTAAGCTCCACCCGCTTCACGCGCTCCGCTACGAGTGGTCAAAACACTAACCTAACCTAACCCACCAATGTCAAAGTCAACATTAAAGTCAAAATAAAAATACCTTTATTCAAATAAACTTAGTAACTAAGCGCTTTTACGTTTTCCTTCGTTTCAGACTTTTTTAACTGACAAGAAGGTAGCATTAAAAGTTTTAATTACTTAAATTGGTTATGCTTTTATATATTATGCTTTAAAACATTTTTTTTTTTTTTTTTTTTTTTTTTTTTTTGCTTTAAAACATTAGTACCTACCTACTTATGTACATCTTTAATTACATAGTTAAGCAAAATTATATTAACCATAAAAAAAGATAATTATTTACAATGTTACGTATGTTACGTATTTATCTTATATTTTTTAGTTAATCTGAATTAAAATGATTCTTCCAAAAATCGTTTCTGACTTGAATTATGCACTTCGTATTTTATGGTAAATTACCTTTAGACGTATAACAATTATGCCCTTTCCTTTTATGGTAATTTAAATTATGTTAATGGAGATTAGAGTAAGTAAGAATTATGCCGATGAAACCTTTCTGCGTTCATAAAACTCTGCTTATCATAAATTATGCGAAAAGACTTTATGCCAAAACTGTTATGCCAAACGACATTATAATTAAAAAGATTATGCGACCGAAATGGCACCCATTCTTCAGTTTTTATTTAAAAAAAAAATACGTACAAAATGCAATCATTCGTTACAAACCCAAAATATTGCGGAACCATAATCCTTCCTAATTATTTTATGTTTGATTTGATCCGGATCCGTCGTGTTCCTGACTCGTCGTATTCCAGTTTCGTCGTATTCCAAAGTCGTCGTAATACGTACAATCACCTGCTTAATTCACCAACTCTACAAAAATGCCAGCAACTCTTTTGATTCACATGAAAACACGAATTCAGTATTGCATGTTTGGCAACACATTGGCACTTAAGTCACTTCCTATCCTCTGAGTAGTTAATAGAATTTAAGTGTTAATCACCTTGTAGTATAATTACCTGAGCTGAAAGTTTCACTTCAGTATGCAGTATGTTGTTGTATGGTCTGTGGCAGTATGCCATGAATACAATTAACACAAGTTGATGTTAATTATTATGCCATTGAATCGAATTAGCATAAAATGTATTGATAACAGAACAATATCCATACTAATATTATAATGGCGCAATTATTTATAAGAATACATTTAATAGAATGTTTGTTTTACATAATACTACTTAACCTTTTAGATATTGTAAATTTATTTTGTGTTTAACTGTTACAATTTTATAAATTCGAGGTGGGCGCTTTTAACTGCGACACAGTCTTTGCCTAATGTTAATTATTAACGTTAATTTGATTTTGTTAAAAATATTCAGACACAAATAACTTTTTATTTGGTATAACTCACCCGGTAAAACATTTAAGCCTGTTAAGGATAATAGTATCTTGTATTTGTAAGTTTACATACATACGCATTTACCCACACTCAATCACACATACATAACACACCCTTATACAATCAACCTCATACATGTACACAATCACGCATACAAAATAAACTAGATATATTTAAGTTTTAATAATCATAGATTTAGGCACCTACTTACTGTATTTTTTCCATCAACATCTTTTATAACTTAAATTTAATTAATATTCTTCCGGTCTATTCAGTAAAATAGTCATATTACTTATACTTATACTTACCCTAGTTTTAGTTACTTGAGTCTCGTTTTTATAAGAGTGCTATTAGACTATCATAGAAATATGATCATATATGTATGAGTCATTTTTATATGAAGAACCTAGGACGGTTTAATAACTACATATGATTCATATTGTCTTTGATCATAGTTATGGGATCCTATTTGACAGCGAGCGTACAAATAGGATCATATTCGTTACCCCAGTAGTGATTCTTTCCTCTATTCGCCTAACTTCAAAAAATAGCGTCTTCAAGTGCAAGAATTTTGACTGGAATATGGAATATTTAAATAACAAAAATATTAATTATTCTTTACGAGGAAAATGAGTGTTTATATAATAATCTTGTTCCGGATAACGAAATACGTTTTTACAAAACCCAAATACGTCTTTTATTTTTTGCTGTGTTCTTAACAGTTTTATTCTTTTTTAATGCTATTAATAAAAATTGCACTCATAGCAACGGATAACACAGCTAAATCGTATTCCATCTTGATTTATAACATTGTTTATATGATCATAGGTGGATCATAAGTGTAATATGTAAAAATGAAGGACAACATCATTTAACTATGATCATAGAATTTGACAGATATGAAATCATATATAAATGATAAATATATGATAATGTAATAGCGGCCTAATTAAGTTTTATATTTAAGATGTAACCAACACCGTTGCGTTTACAATAAGTACTGATTGTAAAATTATTTATCACTTTATGTCTGTATGTTACGTTTTCTGCTCAAGCAGCTGATTGAATTTCAATAAATTTTAATGTAAAGCTAGATTGGATCTTGGACAATGACATGGTCTACTGTTATTGTCAATATTCACACGGAAAACGAAATTATCGTGGATGAAGTAGCGGGTAAAAGTTTAAATTGTAATTTTAAACTTTTATGAGTACTGGTGCGTTGTTTATTCTACACAAAATTGTAATTTTCTGTCAATTCGACATTTTTAGGGTTCCGTAGCCTAAATGGCAAAAAACGGAACCCTTATAGATTCGTCATGTCTGTCTGTCTGTCTGTCTGTCTGTCTGTCTGTCTGTCTGTCTGTCTGTCCGTATGTCACAGCCACTTTATTCCGAAAGTATTAAGACTACACAGTTGAAACTTGGTAGGTAGATGTATTCTATTAACCGCTTAACGAATTAATTACAAAAATAAGAAAAATAAAAGATTAAGGGGGGGCTCCCCATACATGGAACTGAAACTGAAAAAAATTTTTTTCTTCAAACCAACACGTGTTGGGTTTCTATAGATAGGTCTCTATAGAAATGATATTGAGGTTCCTAAGACAACTTTTTCTCAAAGTCAACCGTTTGAAAGATATTCACCGCCAAAGTAGTAAAATGTGTGTCCCCCCCCCCCCCCTTTAACTTTTGAAATAAGAGAGTGAAAAATCTAAAAAAAATATATGCTATAGATCTTAATAAACACTTTCAACCAAAATTGGTTTGAACGAGATATAATAATTAGTTTTTGAGATATAGCACATTTTCCAAAACCGCAAATATAACTTTGTCATTCATACCAACACTGTGAAAAACAAAGTTATTTTTGCAAACGAAAAATGATAGGTGGTATTAAATATGGTATGGTATAAGGTAACTACGGAACCCTATGGCGCGAGGCCCGACACGCACTTGGCCGGTTTTTTTGAAATTTGAAATCAGTGCTCAGAAATAGGTCCATATTTTCTGTGCGTTTTTAATGACAAGTATATCATACTTTAAGGCTTTTTTAAGTGATGTTACGTTTTCCCATTTACCTTACCTATCTATCTTCTTAGATGTGTTGCCATAACAAATGCTAACTAACATTGTGTTGTGTCACCTAGAAGTAAAACACTTACTTAGCCAGTTCCTCATTAGAAATAATGGGTTACTAGCTTCCGTCCGCGACTTCGTCCGTTTGGACAGTTGAAAAATCCTTAGGTAAGCTTAGAGTGGAATAAAAAGTATCCTATGTTTAAAAAAAATAAAAATAAAACATTTTACTTCAGACAGTGTCCATACAATATAAATGACAATTCGTTAAATTCATAATCAAATCAAAATAAAATCAAACTACATCAAAATTAATATCAAAATAAAATCAAAATCAAATAATTACATCAAATTAAAATCATAAAATCAAAATAATCCAGGCTATAAACTATCTGTGTGTCAACTCTGTTCAGCCGTTCTTGTGTGATTGAGTAACAAACATCCAAACATCAAAACATTCACATCTATAATACGAGTACTATAGTAGGATTCCATATTTATCCTATGTCGTTCTCACTCATAGCCGATTTAAAACAGCATCAATTAAGAACCAATCCGCATCAGGCCTGCGTGGTGGGTTATAGCATAGCTCATCCTCCGTATCCACCCATAAGGAAGGCCTGTGCCCCAGCAGTGGGGACTTTAAAATGGCTAATGTCAAAGAGGTACTTAAGTAAAGTTTGTAATAAAGCTGTCCTATTCTTTCAGTATGAAACAGATAATGAGGTGGAAATTATATGTTTTTCCCGTAGTTAGACGTTTATAAATTGCCTACACAGTCGCATGGTTTCCCGAAATAGACGGCCATTTCCGTCCGCATGAATCAACTTACATTTGGCAATAGTATTCCCGTCTACGTACGTATAAGTTTCTGCAAGTATTTATTCTGTACTTTTAGGTAGTACCTAGTTGAAACTGTTCATACATTTTGGTTTTTTTTCAAAATTTCGCGTCCACTGCATCAAAATCGGAGCTTACGGTGCGGACGGAGCGTCGGCATTTGTCACTGTATGGGTTTGTTTGCCGATGCAATGCACTCAGTGCCGTAGAAATCCATACAAACCATCCGTCCGCTCCGATTCCGATGCAGTGGACGTGCACCTTTAACCTGGCGGATGCCAACGTGACCCGTTCAATATATCGTTTCCCTTCTATTTTCTTTTAAGCTCGTTGATAGAATCGAGGGATTATGAATAAGACTTTTAATTATAGTCGTTTCCACACGGACGCCGCCGCCCGCCGGTAATTGGAGGAAACGTGGCGCTTTTCGTAGGGTTGGCAATTATTTAATTGACTTTTAATTACATCATACATGCTTTATTATTTTCGCTAGTATTATATGTAACACTATCGTATAAAATCTTTCGTTTAAAGTTTAATTAAATTAATGCTCTGAATAATTGATTTCTATTATTTTTGTATTTTGTATTTGCTGTAATTAAGAGGTAATTAAAATAAAAGATTTTACTTACTTTTCTTTGAGGAATACTTAAAATAAGTGATCTTGTATAATTCATTAAACATTTTATATCCTTGATATCACATAAATTTTAAAATACAAAAATGTTGCTGCTTTTTCCACGACTGCCCAAAAAAAATTTGTTATGTGTTCAGTGTTCATATGTTTGTAGGTACATATGTGAGTTTCTTTATTCCACCTGATTTGGATGTATGGGGTATTGTTAAAATCTTAACATCATCCCAAGTGACACTGGCTATATTATTTTTTTGAAAAACATTAATATGGCGACTGTACGATGCCACTTTTAAAGTAAAAAAAATTTTTTTCTTCAATTTTTACAATATGGGCCATATCAAATGAAAGGCCATAAGCACATTCCAAAACTATATAATTTATCACTAAAATGTGTGATGTGAAAATAAATAAATTAAAAAATATTAAAAACACGACTGCCCTGCCAAAAACGAATAAAAAGTTAATTAAATAACAAGTGTCATTGCAGTCGGGGGACCTCTTTGATCAAAAAGTGTTCCACAAAACGGTCAAACAAGGTTTACAACCCTAAATATCAAGGAATATCATTATTTGAATTGGATTCAGAGAGGCATAAGCGGGCGGAAAGCTTTTGTAGCACCCCTTTTGAAGAAAAACCATAGTGGTGTTACTGTCGGTGTATGAACTTTTATATTCACTTATGAAATTTACGCGCGTACTATACTTGCGTTGAAATAAAACACTTTTTACGGAAACTAGATGTTTTTTAGGGTACCGTACCTCAAAAGGAAAAAACGGAACCCTTATAGGTTCACTCTGTTGTCCGTCTGTCTGTCTGTCTGTCTATCTGTCAAGATCCTTTATCTCGAGAATTGGTATTAAGTTAAAATAAAAAACTAAATAGGTACTCAGGTCTACAGTCCCTTGAAGCTGTGAAAAAATCAAACTTCTAAGTTTACCTAAAAAAATGCCGCTTATGCCGCAATAAACGGATATTTCGACACTCTCAAGGGAATCAAAATTCATAGGGTACTTCCCGTCGACCTAGAACTATGAAACTACGTGAACGAAGTCGCGGGCAAAAGCTGGTATAACTCATATAACCCATGAGGTGGGCCCATTACAGATCGAGAGCTATTTTGATACGATTTCTTTATATATATAATAACATACTGCTTTTAGACAACTCTAAAGGTGAACGTTTTATTCAACCCTGTAAATATCCATTATTTGGTAGGCTGAGTAAACCGAGCCACTTTATGGACCTTGTCGGTTCCTGTTCCAACTATTTTTACGAGTAAATAGTGGGGAATGGGTACTTACTTAATTTGAATTGAAGATTTTGGTCGGATATAGGATATCTCTAGTCGACCAAAATCTTTAATTCATTCGTCCTAGATAGGCGAAAATGACAAAGTTATGTTATTTCAATAAAATGAAATATTCGTATCAACTTTAATCATTGTTGATCGTGAGAAGACAAACAATTCTAAAGAGCTGTGTGTAGAACTGGATGTCAAATCGAAATACCTAACGAAGGAACTTATGAGCTTTTCCCCCCTTATTCCATAGTCTGCCCTATGATGTATGTCTTTCGTTCAGCAGATAAAAGTGATCATGCGTTTTAGATCGAACTATATTCCACGTGAGTGTTGTATTATTTTTCATTATTGTAGAAGATTAAGAAGTTACCCTTCTAAAATCTTCTTTCTTTTTTATCATATGAGGATTAGTGGCCACCTCTGGTGTTAGAGTTTATCAAGCCGCCCCTGACTTGGCTTAACGACTGTTATCAGATGACAGCAGCCGGGACCGACGGTTTAACGTATCCTCCGAAGCACGGAAGCGCTTAGTTGTAATGCCACTTAACGGTCACCCATCCGACACCTGGCCGGACCGAATAAGAAACGTGATCGAGTACGATCCATCTGTAAAGCTCCGCCATGCAACGCCAAAGGGTTAATGTTTCATCTAGAATGCGTCATGCTCGGATCTCTGCCAAGATAGATGTCAAACGCTATATATTCACTGTTGACAACCATTACAGCAGCTGAATTGCCAAGAATAGTGATAATGTAATTTAAATAATCGGATGGTTACTGACAAATAAACAAGATTATTAGATGTTTGACAGTGATAAACTAAGGTATACAGTAAGAAATACCTATATTTTTACATAATACCAGCGGCCGCCCGCGGTTTCACCCGCGTGGTTCCCGTTCCCGTGGGAAGATCGGGATAAAAAGTATCCTATGTTTTAATCTAGGCTATCTACTATCTGTGTGCCAAATTTTAACCAAATCCGTTCAGTAGTTTTTTCGTGATTAAGGAACAAACATCCAAACGTCCAAACCCACAAACTTTCACATTTATAATAAATACTAGCTTTCGCCCGCGACTTCGTCCCCGTGGATATTAGAGAAAATCCTTAGGGAACCTTCAACCAGGATCCGACCAGCCATTTTTACGCGATTAGGCGGGTCCCCACCAAGCGCGCTGCCTCGCGAGGCAAGACGTTTGCCGCATGTGGCGGACCTCGTACGAGGCTCGCTCACTTAGTGGGGACCCGCCTAATCGCGTAAAAACGGCTGGTTGTTCCCGTTTCCGTTACGTCCCGCTCCCGCTCCCGTTCCCGTCCCGTCCCGTCGCGTTCCCGTCCCCGTCCCATCCCGTTGCCGTCCCGTCCCATTCCGTTCCCGTCCCGTGCCGTTCCCGTCCCGTCCAGTTCCGTTCCATTCCCGTCACATTCCGTTTCGTTCCCTTTCCCGTTCCTGCTCTCGTTCCGTTCCCGTCCCATCCCATCCCATTCCCGTTCCCGTTCTCTCTCTCGTCCCGTCCCGTCCAGTTCTCGTTCCCGTTCCCGTCCCGTTCCGTTCCTGTCCCATCCCGTTCCCGTTCCCGTTCTCTCTCTCGTTCCCGTCCCGTCTGGTTCCCGTTCCCATTCCCATCCCGTTCCGTTCCGTTCGGTTCCCGTCCCGTCCCGTTGCGTTGCCGTCCTGTCCCGTTCCCGTCACATTCCGTTTTGTTCCCGTTCCCGTTTCCGCTCTCGTTCCGTTCCCGTCCCATCCCATCCCGTTCCCGTTCTCTCTCTTGTTCCCATCCCGTTCCCGTTTCCGTTCTCTTCCGCCCCGTCCAGTTCCCGTTCCCGTTCTGGTTCCCCTTTTCCCCGTCCCCTGGGGCTGAGACATCAAAATGAATGTCATTTTCGCAATCACCATCGCATAAAATCTCAAGAACGACATCCATATATAGATTTTTATTATTACTTACTTACCCCATTTACCACCTAAGCGGTCTATTTTCAAAATCACAAAATATATGTTTGCCTATTTATTTTTAGACGTGCTCCTACGAAGTTTAAAGTTATAATGTCTACTTTATATTCTTTTTCCATACAAAATTTGAACCCCATTTTCACCCTTTTAGTACTTAGTTAAATCATGTACATTGTGTTTAACTTCATAATAAATGTCATTTTCGCAATCACCATCCCATAAAACCTCAAGGACGACATCCATATCGATTTTTATGTTTACTTACCCCATTTACCCTCCAAAGGGTTGATTTTCAAAATCACAAAATATATGTTTGCCTATTTATTTTCAGACGTACTCCTACGAAGTTTAAGGTTGTAATGTCTATTTTATATTCATTTTCCATACAAAATTTGAACCCCATTTTCACCCTTTTAGGGGGTTAAATCATGTCCACCGTGTTGGACTTCAAAATAAATGTCATTTTCGCAATCGTCATACCAGAAAACCCCAATATCAACATTTATATCTATTTTTAGGTTTATTTACCCATTTCACCCCTATTTCATCGCCATAGGGGTTGAAGTACTAACAATAACAATATACGTTGCGTTAGATTTTCTTCCGTAACCCTATATTATAACATAAGCGATTTTTATTCCAAAAATGAAGGATTTTCTTCACTTATACACAACTTCATACACCTTTTCACCCCTTCGGGGGTAGAATTTTGAAAAACGCTGAGACCCGTATTTATTAATTTTCAATCGTCAGCCTAAACACAAAATTTTAAGATCCTAGCTTCAAAACTGAGGGACTTTCATACAAACTTTCATCCCTTATTTCACCCCCTTAGGGATGAAATTTTCAAAAATCCTTCCTTAGTGGATGCCTACATTGTATGAGGTATCTGTGTGCAAAATTTCAAGTCTCTAGGTCCAGCGGTTTGGGCTGTGCGTTGATAGATCAGTCAGTCATTCAGTCAGTCAGTCAGTCATTCAGTTTACGATTTTATATATTAAGATTATTATTATTATTATAAATGCGAAAGTTCGTTTGTTTGTTTGTTTGTTTATTTGTTTGTTACGCCTTCACGTCTTAACTACTGAACCGATCATCATGAAATTTTGCATACACGTTCTCAGGGATACAGAGAAGGACATAGGGTACCTTTCATCCAGAAAAAAACATATGCCCGAGGGATGGCAAAAAATATTTCACGCAGACGAAGTCGCGGGCGGCCGCTAGTTTATAATATTAGTAGGATTTTTGTCCAAGCAAAAAGAACCATAGGTGTAGCCAGGCCAGTTTTTTGTCGAGCCCAGTTTTTTGCAGGGGTCAGTATGTATGTTAAAAAAAATCGGGTTGCACTCCGGGAGTGCCGGCAGAAGTGAAAACTTGAATATTAGCGTTGTGCATTTTTGATATTTTGGAATGGTTAGGAAATAATTTTGCACGAATTGTCGTCTTACGAATTTACTCTGCATTTGAATTTACAAATACAGAACAGTATTGTACAAAAGTACATAGCTTGACAGAAAATCTAGAGTTTTGACATTGAATTAAAAAAATAGCGCGTTGCTATGGTGACACAAGTGTTTACGTCTTGAAATGACGCGCCGCCATTTTCGCCGTGCCCCGTAGAAGGAGAGGGGGATACTTCCGCCGCCGGCTGTCTACTCTCCATCCGTCACATCCGTCTTACAAATTTTCGATCAGGGTCACGTGATCCTGACTAACGCGAGTTTAACATTTTTCCCCATCGCTAAAGAAGTTTTCACTTCAAAAACGCTTGACAGAAATAAGGTTTTTCCTAAGTATGTCTTTATTTCGGGGGGGTTTTAAACCCCCAAATCTCCCCCTCGCTACGCCCATGCCAAGAACCCCTATCGTTAAGTCAGCATTATGTCCAATGCTGTCTTACTAACGATTAGTATTCTAAGCAGCCCCCCACTCAAACATCCTATACGTTTGAACGCTACGCTTACTTTTAAAGCTTAAATATGAGCAATAGACAATTAATGTCGCAAACTTATGAAAATCACAGACTTCGATGTATTGTATGGAATTGACAAGCAAGCATTGCCGTAGCACGTAATTTTATAGTTTACTTACTGCTTATTTTAAAATTTTAATACAGGGTGGATTTTTAAAACGGTACATCAAGGGCAGGTACCTTAACCGTTATAGTTACAGGAAAACGTTCCTAGGAGACCATCCATAACTTTTTAAGATATTCTGAACTGCATTCACAGATTTTGGAAAAAAATTATCGTTAGCAAAAAAAATGCTAAAATACCAAAAAAAAATTTTTTATGCCAACCGATCCTATTTCGTGTGGGGATCAAAAGACTCTATGGGATCATTTAAGGTATGAGTACTAGAAACGACAGAAATCGCCAAAAACTTTTCCCATACATTTTGTACTGAAAAACGATAAATCAACTCGAAATATTTTTTATTGCCAAACGATCCTATTTCTTACTGTGATCAAAATACTCTTTGAGGATAACTGAATTTTGAGTACAGACCCAGATTTTTTTAGATCTAATGTTGTTGAAGATTGTGCTTGTGTGTGAAGCCGGTGTTGTCACTTATTGTAGTTTCTGTACTCAAATTTCAGTTGGCCTTAAAGAGCAATTTGATCACAGTACGAAATAGGATCATTTGGCAATAAAAAATATTTCGAGTTGGTTTACCGTTTTTCAGTACAAAATGTACGGGAAAAGTTTTTGGCGATTTCTGTCGTTTCTAGTACTCATACCTTAAATGATCCTGTAGTCTTTTGATTCCCACACGAAAAGGATCGATTGGTATAAAAAAATTTTTTTTTGGTATTTTAGCATTTTTTTTGCTAACGGTAATTTTTTCCAAAATCTGTGAAAGCAGTTCAGAATATCTTAAAAAGTTAAGGATGGTCTCCTAGGAACGTTTTCCTGTAACTGTAACGGTTAAGGTACCTGCCCTTAATGTACCGTTTTAAAAATCCACCCTGTATAAGCCATTTGAGTAGGGGGCAGTCCCCCAACAAGATAGACCTACAATTTAGTAATGTTGAACAATCATCTTGAAGATCCCTGAGAGACTCCAGGGTGATATTTTGGACAGTCAACAAATGTGGTGTGGCTTAGACTGGCAAACTGAACAACTTTGACTATTGGACCAACTTAATTAGACCAAAAAATAATCACCTGTTCCATAGAAAACTTCAATATCTACTCGACAAAAATGTATGGAACAGCTGATTATTTTTTTGCTCTGATTAAGTTGGGTCCATTAACAAAGTTGTTCATTTGACGGTTTTCGATTTCACCTTGTATGTATATGGTTAGCAACGGAATTGATACAGCTGATGTTAGGTGTGATCTCTGAGAAAGGAAACTAATGGAGATGCCATACCTACGAAAAAATGTGCATACCTACATCATTGTTCTCCATTCAAACGCAACTAAACATGGCGGCTTAGCTTAGTGTACATGCACCTTATGTAAACAGCATAGAGTCGAAATTGTAACATGTAAACGCAACACAATATGGCGGACACGGCACACGGGGGAAGTCTCGAATGCTTTGTAATTTTGTAGGTATTGCGGTTTAGGGCACCTGTATTAGCTTCCTTTCTCAGAGGGTGTGGTATTATGAACTAACCGATATGTTCAATTACAGGAGGACATGGTGTGCCTGTCGTGCACGGCGACGGGCGAGCGTGTGTGTCTGGCGGCCGAGGGCTTCGGCAACCGGCACTGCTTCCTGGAGAACATCGCCGACAAGAACATACCACCAGACCTTAGCCAGTGCGTCTTTGTCATCGAGCAGGTGAGAGATGAGACAGATAGATTTACTGTTATCCCATTCCACCGTCGAAGCACTAGACGCAAATTAGCGTACAGTCAGCGTCAAATTGATATAAGCGTCTAAAGTAGTCGAAATGATCTGAGAAACAAAAAATCAATTTGATCTAACCAGTTAGAATCATCATATTGTTGTAAGCATACAAGGTGTTCAAAACATCTTAGCACTCATTGTTTCATATTTATATAAGCAGTCAGAGTGTTCAAAATTATCTTAGCAAGCAAATCTGTCAAAGTTATCTGTGCATAATGCATTATTACATTGTTGACAGATAACTTTGACAGCTTTGTTTGCTTAGATACTTTTGAACATTCTGACTGCTTATATAACTATGAAACAATGAGTGCTAAAATATTTTCAACACCTTGTGTGCTTACAACATTATGATGATTCTATCTGCGTAGATCAAATAGATTTTTTGTTCTTCAGATAATTTTGACTACTCTAGACGCTCATACCAATTTGACGCTGACTGTACCACCCTTAGGCTACGAACGGACTGATAGGTGCCTAGATTGGTGCCTAGCCCTTTCAAGACGACCGAACACGATCGTGCACTTTATTTAAAAAAATATTCGCGCCGCTTGTAACCAACTTTTCGGGCCCAAGACGATAGCCAACGATCGTGCACAAGTCTATCTATGAATTAAGCGCGCGGGTGTGAGTGAGACAGTCGTCAGAGTTGGTAGACCTCGGGGGAAAGTTGCCGGCATATTTTATTGAGTGGAATGGTCACAGTAGTATTAGGGTATTTTATTATTAATTCAAGTATTTTATTTGAATGTTACTTTTAATGTTTTGTTTAGTTAATAATGTAATTCAATTAACAATATTTTTAGCGTTATTTACTTTGTAATAAAGAGTATCAACTCTCAAAAATTGGTAATCACAATCGTGACGATCCGATTCAAACTCAACTTTTGATGGCGGCAAAAAATGTTTTTTTTTGCTTGCGAAAAATTATTTTTCGAAAAACAGAAAAAGTACTGAACACCAAAGCAGCAGAGCTGACAAAATTTATTAGAAATAATTTCATAATGGAATGTATTCCATACCCACACATTCACAATGTACTGGCGGACAGAAATGCGATTAGCTTTAGTTGCTCTAAATATGGTTGTAACATTCTGCCATGCCTTTCCATGTTGTTAACAGTGATGAGGCTCCTGCAGGAAACCAGAATTCACTTTGGAAAGTGTAACCTGTTCTTACTCAAGTCAAAAATGCTTGCGACAAGTTAGAACGCCAACAAGGTTTCTATTGCATAGACGATCAAATAATTTCATTCTCTGGGATCTATTGTAAATCATAAATAAACACGTGTTTCTATGAAAATCTGACATTGTCACGATCGTGCACTAAGTAATTTAAGCCTGAGCGTCACGATCGTGCGGGGTCCCCCCACGCTTAGGGGGGGGGGGGGGGGGGAGTGAGATTTTTTAAATTATTTTTTCGGAATGTCTTCTACAATAATAAAAGATATTCTGAAGTCAAAAATCATAATTTCCAAAAATAAGAATTTAGACCTGAAAGGGGTTATTTTGCTTTGTATCTCGTTAAGTATACCGCCTTCGATGTGTTGAGCGAGTATTTTCCCATATGACGCTTAAATGATCTAATGTCAGAAATCGTTGTTCTGTATTACAACCAAAGACTATGAGACCAAGGCGAATATCCTAGCGACTTACCTATCAGTGCGATCACCAAATAACCTGGATATAAATAAGGCATTTAACTTGCTGTCCTTTATGCTTTTAAATATTTCGACCCATTTTTTATCAACACTGATATTGATTGCGTGTTCTCATCAAAAATCGGGACAAAACTGATGGATCGTCGTAACGCGGGACAATTTCATCAAAATCGGGACTGTCCCGGCAAAATCGGGACGGGTGGCAACCCTGCTCGCGCCTACGATACATTCTAGGTAGTCGCCTGGATGTATCGAGGCACCTAGCGCGCAATGCGGCCGGTTGCGAACATTTGTTATACTTGGTTACATATCTAGGCACCTGTCCGTGTGTTGGCAGCCTTATGTTGTTGATATTCCAACCATCCGCACAAAGCATTTCGCTTATACTTTTATAATACGAACAGCTAAGGAGTGGAGCAGGCTGCCTGCTGATGTTTCCCAATAGTTATAACTTGGGCCTTTTCAAGGCTAGAGTGAATAGGCTTTTTGAAGTGAGCATGCTACATCGTAGTCCGCATCATCACTTAACACCAGGTGTGATTGTGGACAAATGCTCACTTGTGTTCAATAAAAAAGAACTAAATTCATCTTCTACTAAATGATAGAGTAATCAAAAATACAGTAGGTGTGGAGACTGATAGATGAACCAAAAGAACAGTAGGAAATAAGAAAGATTACGAGAGAAATCTTCTCAGGACATGTCTTGTTCTGTAAAATGTACTGAATTTGAAGCTAGGCAATGTAACTTTTGACCTTCACAAGAGCCTTTTAACAGCGTAGATAGATTGAAACAAACTCAGTCTAATTTAACTTTAAAATTAGCCGATATCCAATAATTTATGGGCTGGGCAGTCATTAATGCTGCATTGCATACTGGTTGCAAAAAACAGACGTTCTTAAAAGATTGTGACCCCTATCCTATCACTCTAACTTCACTTCACCCCTGCTAAGAATTATTAAAAAATCTACAGAAAATGGAAACACAGGAATTTTCAAACTACAGAAAATTCTCATAATAATTCCGTTATTTAGCTTTGTACCATTTTGAGTGTCGACGAGTAGTTATTATCAGCTAAGTATCAATTATGATTAGTCATTGTCTGTTTTTGGCACGCCTCTATTTCAATTATGTGACTAATACATTATTGATTGGCCTTCTAAATAATTATTTTGGACTCATTTCATTTACCTTGGCGTAAAGAGCTTTAAATAATGTTAGTCTTATTTGATCACTGAATTCTGGGACCTAATTCCACTATGAAGATATGAATCGTTCGATTTGGATGTAGTTGTGATGTCGTTTACGTAGCAATATAATGCAATCGTGAATTGTATCGCAAAATCGCCTTAATTTGTGTAAGTTGTATTTCGACTGCAAATACGTTTTTAAGCTCAAACATGTTCTAGAAATGGTCCTACAGTTTTCTTTTATTTTTATGTCCATTACTACTATTAAATTAATTGTATCCTGCAGATATTAAGGCAGTACAATGCCTTAAAATTTATTTATTCCTGTGACATGGTCTTAGTACTGGATCTCTAATAATATAAGAAGATATTTCTCACCAATGATTAACTTTAGAAACGGATTACATAGAAATTACCTCATGAATAGATATTCTATCTACATTCGAGAACTACTGCTAATAAACTGCTATTCTAGTTTTGTGCATGAAACCACTTTTTATAATTAAAACAAAAGTTCTTGTGGATGGTGGACTGTAAATTCTACAATAAGATGAGCTTTTCGATAGAACAAGTAATAGTTTGCGGAGAAAGCTGCTCATCCACTCAAAGCACTTACCGTAAACGGGGATGTTTTATGAGTTATTTAGTCGATATTTCATTCCACGTGTAGGAAATTTTATCGTTTTTGTTGTGAACTAAAATATACAGTCCCAGAATGAAAAGTATTCATAACGAAAAGTCAATCCCTTTTACAATTTCATTTTGTAATCTAGACTTATTATATTACTAGAACACACTAATGTACCTACTTCTGCTGTTATGTTAGAATTTCATTAAATTAAATTTTTATTTTATTTCCATATTTCAATTCAGTGTTAATATGGCACCAACGTATTATTTAAGTTGTTTGTTTGTTTCACAAACACGATTGCTTTGTCAACTTCCATTAATTAGGACGATTAAACGAAACCTCGAGAAATTACGAATGTAAATAGCCCTGTAATGCGGTGAGGTCTATAAAGGATTTCCTTAGAGGCCGTAACTGCTTCTGTGGTCTAGTGGTTCGCCCACCCGTGTAGACGCAGGGATCCTGGGTTCGATTCCCAGGGGGGGTACAATTTGTACTCGGTTAGGTTGGTGGTAGAGCTTATTTCAAGTCCGCCTGGCTAGCTACCACCATCTTACCTAAGTCTGACGCCATAACAACAATTTAATAATTGTTGTGTTCCGGCAGTTAGAGGTATAGCCAATTCCTCAATGATGAGGATTGCGGATGTAGTGCCTTCGCCTTATCGTCACTTAACATCCGGTGAAGTGAAGGCCAAGCACTATTCTGTTGTGCATTAAAAAAACAACGCTGCTGTAAGAAATTTTCATAGTAATAATAATAACACTTTATTTCTTTCTTCACAAAAAGTAGTACCAAGTACCAAGCATTTCTTATTTTGGAAAACTGACAATCACAAAACTAATTATAGGTTTATTATTGGTTGGATAAAAAAAAATGATGCACAATCCCTATTTAATAGCATTGCGCAACCCCTATCGCTATTTGTAAAACCGCATTCAAAATAATAAATTTATAACATTTTATAGAAAAAAAAAAAATTAAATGTGGTTGTTTTTTTAAGGCATATAGAAATTAGATAAGAAGTTAATACATTTCTATCCTTTCAGGCTCTTTCAGTACGAGCTCTTCAAGAGTTGGTGACAGCCGCTGGTTCTGAAACTGTAAGTACACATAAACTCCTGAAAACAATATGTATATTTACATGTTACCTATAAGTATTAATACACCTTTCCGATATCTCGTTCACCTTTGAATAATCTTCGATATAACTATACACAAAATATATGTGTCTTAAAAGTCGAGTTTGCTGCGAAACTTTTTGTTTCTTTGTAAAGCTTCTAGAAAATTTAACTTAACTTTATTTATGAAGGCTAAAAGAAAGTTTTTAAGCTCGTGGAAGCTTCTAAAGTCCTTCGCTAATTGGTAACTTTAATGATTTCAAAGCTTTAAGTCCGAAAAAGTTGGGTATTAACTAGATTTTTACATCTTGTCGTTTTTTTATCTGGCTGTTTAAATATCTTGCTGTTTCTTTGTTAAATTATGAAAATTAAATCAAAAGTCTGGAAACTCTTTCAATATTTATTAACCGATTTAAAAAAAACGGAGGCGGTTATCAACTATTTTCATTTTTTTACATTACTTCTCTATGTTTTCGATTTTACTTGTTGGAATAAGTTTCGATGTAATGTAATTCGAAGTAGCGTCCTTGATCCCTTTTTACTTCGGACTTATTCCCACGTTATCAACGAAATGGGAAAGTAATTATATTATCCTTTAACATATTATAATGCCTTGAATTTTATTAGGTACCACGTAATGAAATTGAAAGCAAATCCAACAAAAAGATTCGTAGCAAACTTTAATTTCACTTAGTACCTATTATCGCCAAAGGTTTTAAAAAGCAAATCTTTACGTCTACACACTATGTGGTTAACATTTAAAAATTTTCCTAATGTCAATAACGGTACCCTGAAGAATTGCTTAATTTTCCAGGGAAAAGAAAATTTAGTGAGTATTCTTGGGATTGGGTAAAACTGCATGACATGACTATCACTAAATTATGGTGAATTGGCATACATTTTTGGTCATTTGTTCGAATTTCATTAACGTAATACGATTTCCGTGGTCTGTCTTTACTACAAGGTGTTTGGTAAAAGCCTTATAATGCCGAATATGGTAGATAGGGACCATCAAACTGAACAACTTTTACTATGGGACCAACTCTGAAATCGCGAATCAGCTGTTTCATAAATTTTGACATTTTCGTTATTAATTTTTGTATGAAACAGCTGATTTTTTCGCGATTTCATAGTTGATCCCATAGTAAATTTTGTTCAGTTTGATGGTCCCTATCTACTATATTCGGCTTTATAAGGCTTTTACCAAACACCTTGTATAAGTAGTAGAGTGCTCTAAACTGTCGTATGAGCAAATTATCGCACACATACATTTTAATTATTTTTTATTACACAAACCTATAATTGTTATATGTTGGAACTTGATTAAATACATTTTGATTTAAGTTTTTCGTGTTCTTCGATAGATTTTGAGTTTAGTGCGAAATATATAAAAATACATTTATAGATACACCTAAACAGGCTGTTTTTTTATCACTCTCCTAATTTTGTGAATGTGTTCAGTCCATTAAAATGAATATTTTCTCTATATGTGAAAAAATTGACTATCCATACAAACCAGAGATCACGTGATCAGTTTAGTAAGGGATGACCAACATTTTGTGGCGTATTTCGACACGTGTTTCTTAGAAAAAAATGTACAGTTTCATGAACTAAACATATCCTTAAAATTTGCAGAATGAATAAAAATGTACCCTGTATAAGTTACATTAAAGATTATAATAGTGACTAATAACATGCTAATATAATGGGGTTGGCAACGCAAAGCTAATTGTAGATGTCGCTGCGTACGCTTGTTCCTAAGGCAGTAGACGTTCAGAACAAAATGTATGGGAAAGTAGGTATTTATTTTGTGTTTTTTTTTTACCTAAAAAGACTCATTGACCCAAAATGGATATAAAACACTATTCTACAATGCAAATGCCGGAATTTAAAGCCAAATTAAGACGTTTTTATTCTTACAGAATTTATCAATTTTTTCTATATCCAGATTTAGATTCTATACACAGAATTTAATCATTTTAAAGCTTAAGAAAACGATTTTTAAAGTAAAAGTCCTTGGTTTTCATAGTTCTCGTGGGAACAAGCGTACGCAGCGCCATTTTGACAGTTGCCTTCCCCATTGATTACATCCCATGATTTTGTGATATGATCCCACAAGTTGATATGCCGCGTGTGTAATGATTTAGAGCTGTCATTCCATTCATCTTTATCTTGTCTCTGTCACTGTTTAGCGTACTCTACTTGTCCTAACTGTAAACTAATTAACATCCGTCATAAATAAAAATGTGTTGATAAATAAGTTTTTATTAATGCATGCAATTTGTTAATTTTATGAAAATCTTGCCGACTTTTTGTTCATTACTCTATCACTAGAAAATCATCCAAAAGTTAATAATTTTAATAATATTTATGTTATTAGTACCTACCTACCCATTTCGTCTTTGTCAAATAATAATTTTCTTTTTCTGTTGTGTTTTTGTTTAAAAAATCCATTAAATACTTATATTTAACATTCAACCCTCAGTTTAATAAATACAATTATTTAAAAGACTTTTCCGCTTTATTTTTAATTTAAAAATAATGATGGTAAGTACTAACATTTATTCTTATTCTTAACATTATCATTTTGTAACTTAATTATTGATTTTTAGTATATTGCAAAAAAATATATGTACTTATATTTATTTTTTCTGTCATAAATAATATAGAATATCATATACCTAACTTACCTAAGTATGTTCTTATATTTACAATTATGTTTTTCCAATAATGTTTCATAAATCTTTTTTTTTGTCAAAAAATAACCTTTAGCTTAAACTAGAATCAAGCAAATATCGACGCTATTCTATATAGTTTATGGTATAAATTCCTTTGTTTTTCTGTTGCAGGGTAAAGGGACCGGTTCTGGACACAGAACCTTACTTTACGGAAATGCTATTTTACTGCGACATCTTAACAGTGACATGGTGAGAAGAAATAAGATATTTAGACTAAATTATACTCTATTAAATACAGTTTAACTGCTCGTTTTTCTAAATTCAGGTAATACGTAAGTGGGTAGACACCCGTAACAGCTCAGACGGGAATCGAACCCGTGCCCTTGGGATTCCGGCCCAATGCACTGACCAATTATGCTACCGAGTCGCTAGTGGGAGTGGCGAAATTTTCTAGTACTTTTTACGTTTTCGCTGTAAGCCAGCGTTATCTCATCAATGTGAAGAATTACCTTCGACATTCGAATGCAACATCTTTACAGACTAAGATGAAATAGCTATATAATTATTGAATTTTTAGATATGCTATTTTAATATTAAGATCATTACTACATACCGGGTGTAACAAGACTGTCAACGAAGCCGAGGTCTACGTATTCTGCCCATCATCAGAACCATTTCTATTCAAAATTATTGCTGGGAAACGATTTTAATGTGTTAAAAAAGCATTGCATACATTACCACGCAATGTAACGCGTACAACAGACCGCGCCTGCGAGTGTATGCTACACAGCTGCGTGCGGCCGAGTTGAAAGGCAGCGTTTATGTGTGTGCCCATGAGATACATTGAGTGATGGCGTTTTGAAGTCATTGTTTGTTACAAAATACTTAAAATTTTGATAATCTTTCTTTGGACAAAAATAAGGAAATAACCTTTAACGAATAAAATAAGATTTCATAAAAAAAAATTACTTTGACCTTTAATAACTTCGTAGCTATTGGTTTCCCGGGTATAGTCTAAAAGACAAAAATGATCCTGATGATGGGCCGGCTTCGTTGAGACCCTCAGGTCTTGTTACACCCGTTATATTAGAAACAATACTAGAAAATATCGACTAACTAGCGACCGACCGTGACTTCGTCTGCGTAGAATGTTTTTTGCTAACCCTCGAGAACGAAACATTTTTCCGGGATGAAAGGTACTCTATGTCCTTCTCTGTACCCCTGACAACGTGTGTGCAAAATTTCATGATGATCGGTTGAATAGTTAAGACGTGAAGGCGTAACAAACAAACAAATATTAGTAAGGAAGTAAGGATAATAGTGACGCGGCTCAATTTCCCGCAGTACCTGGCTTGCTTGTCCACTTCATCGTCTCAAGACAAGCTGGCCTTCGACGTGGGTCTCCAGGAGCACTCGCAGGGAGAAGCCTGTTGGTGGACCCTTCACCCGGCCAGCAAGCAGAGGTATGGAACCAATCACCTTAGATTTGTCTCGATTTAGGGTCCTTTCTAGCTATACCATCTTTTATAGAGAATCTAACCATCTTGTCCTTGGAACGGTTGGTGGTAGGAAAATGTAGTCGATTCAAAAGTGCTTTATTATTAAGTTTATTTAAATAAAAACACTTTCACTTTGGCTTTCATTTACTAGAGTATGTGCGAAAGGAATACCGTCATGGGTTTGTGTTTGATAACCTTTTTTTTACACGACTGCCCAAAGCAAAAAGAGTGTATATGTGTTCAGGGTTCATGTATGTTTGTGGGTATGTGAGTTTCTTTGTTCCACCATAAGTTCTAAATGCCTGAACTGATTTGGATAAATGGGGTATCGTTAGAATTCTTACAGCATCCCGAGTGACACTGGCTATATTTTTTTTAGAAAAAATTGGCGACTGTACGACGCCATTTTCAAATGTGAAAAAAAATTTTTTTCTTCTATTATTACAATATGGGCATCAAATGAAAGGCCATGAGCACATTCCAAAACTATATAATATTTCACTAAAATGTGTGAAATAGAAATAAATAAATTAAAAAATATATTTAAAAACACGACTGCCCTGCCAAAACGAACTAAAAAAGTAAACAACAAGTGTCATTGCAGTCGGGGGACCTCTTTTATCAAAAATTGTTCCAAAATAAGGTCCCCCGACTGCAATGACACTTGTTGTTTAACTTTTTAGTTCGTTTTTGGCAGGGCATTTTTGTCATTTTGACGACACTGTTACGTCATTATAGCGCTACTATTATCTTGATAACTAGCAAATCATGAAAGTCCCACTATAATGACGTAACAGTGCCGTCAACATGACAAAAACGGTAATCGCACAAACCGAAGGTATAAACCCATGATGCTTCTGTTTTCGCACATACCTACACTAGTAGATGAAAACCAAATACACTATGTCTGAAAAGAGCGTGCCCGGCAAATTTTAATGAAAACTTTAAAAATATCAAACGATAAATTTATAATCAATTGGGTCTTTTATTGCTTTGTTTTATTTTATTGTTTGATGCTTCAATATTAATACGGCATCTAATCTCCATTATTGTCCATAATCGCTTGGCAACTATGTGTCAAACTTTCGGCCAATTTTTTAGTAAAGACCTCAAAGCGGATTTCAGTGCATGAGTAAGGTCAGCGATGGTTATGCTGCATTTGTTGCCCTTAATTTAGGCTTCACCCACGCCCAAATATTTTCAATTGGATTGCCATCAGTGGTCTGTGAGGGCCAATCCAACACGTCAATACCACGTTCCGCTTTCCAAGAAGTACAGAGCTGACTTCGGTGTTTAACTGTTTAGGGTCATTATCCTCTTGCAGAATTCAGTAATCATGGAAAAACTTGTGTTTTTTTTACAAAGCATTTTATGAAAATGATTTTTCTATTCAGCCTGATATTTTTTTTTTAACTGCATACCAAAATTTAAAAATATGCCGGTCACGTTCTTGTCGAACACACTGAACACGATGGTTGGATAGACTATATCTATCTATCCACATTCATGCTCCAAACCTTTCGCACGATTTTTCCCATTCCTCTACATGACATGTCCAAACCAAATCTTTGGTCCAAACCATGACATCAGATTTCCCCTTCAAGTCCCAAGAATCGTTTTATAAATCGTAAAAACACTGATATTTTGATTGTTCTTACAGATCTGAGGGTGAAAAGGTGCGAGTTGGAGATGACTTGATTTTGGTCTCAGTGGCTACAGAACGATATTTGGTGAGTTTCTTTATACCGAAGTTTCTTTAGGCAGAAATTTAGTTGATAAACTGTCAAAGTCACATAGTTTCGTGTCTCCAAAGGAGTGTGTTCTATCTCACGAAGTCCGTACGGCTATGAATGTTGTTAGGCGAGCACATGCGGGTTACCTACGTCATATCGAATATCAAATGATCGAAAATCAAAATATCGAACACTATTCATCGAACGGTCAAAAAATCGAACGTTCAAAATATCGAATTTACAAATAATCGAACGATCAAAATATCGAATGGTTAATATATCGAACGCTCAATAAACCGAATAATTAATTTATCGAAAATGAGTATTTTGCATATTTTTTTACATCATGAACAAAAACATCTAATTACATTTTTAATGGACATGTCATCTCTATTTCCTTATTTTTTTAGGTATTTTCAAACACGCATTGGCTCTTCAATATTTCTACATATTTTTAACAGCTTGCTCTTTTACTAAAAATTCTATTATTTTTTAGAATTAAGTTTTATACATTAAAATATCTACTCTACTGGTTGTTAATGATATAAATTAAGACTTAAGAAACGCAAACACACTTCAACTCAAGAGCGTGCGCACTAACTACGGGAGAAATACTGTACTTTTTGAGGGAGTACAGCTGTATAACATACTGCCGAACGACATAAAGGAATGTAATAGTAAAAATATGTTCAAAAATAAACTAAAGAGTTTTTTATGTAATCAGTAACTTTAATTGACAATTTAAAACTATAACAATGCAGTTAAATGTAGTATAGTTCAATCATTTTCATTAATGTACCACTTTACTATTGTGCCGAGTAGGTATCTGATGCTTTAGAAATAGCCACATAAGATAGCTACTTATATAATGTTAAACCTGTTTCTCATTTTATGTAAACTTCATGTTTTTATGAGAAATAAATTCTCTAAATTAATCATTCGATTTATTGAGCGTTCGATGTATTAACCATTCGTTATTTTTAACTCTCGATTATTTGTGAATTCGATATTTTGAACGTTCGATTTTATGAACGTTTGATTTTTTGACCGTTCGATGAATAGTGTTCGATATTTTAATTTTCGATCATTTGGTATTTGATATGGCGTAGGTAACCCATGCACATTGTTTTAGTGTGCGTCTGCACGCTCTCGTATTATGCACACTAAAATACTGTGCATGTGCATGCCTAACAACAGCCGAGCCCAAACCGAATTTAGCACACATATACCACAAAAAAGAGATACTAACAGAAGTTTAGCTTAGTACTACGAGCGCTCGAGCATCGCACACACACAAAGACAGCTCTCGCCGCTGCGTCACGTACTCGAACTGTTTTGAGAGTGGTTTGAGATTGCAGTTATACAGTGTCGGTGAGAGATGTCTATGTGTGCGTTGCTCGAGCGCGCAAGTGCTAAGCTCAACTACACTGTACTCTCTCTATATTGTGCATATACCTTATACAGTGTAAGCATCCACTAAGGAAGGATTTTTGGAAATTCCATCTCTAAGGGGAAAAGTTTTTATGAAAGTCCCTCAGTTTTGAAGCTAGGATCTTCAAATTTTGTGTTTAGGCTGATGGTTGAAAATTAATAAATACATGTCTCAGCGTTTTTCAAAATTCTACCCCCAAAGGAGTGAAAAGGGGGATGAAGTTGTGTTTAGAAGAAATGTGCATGCAACCTAACAACATTCATAGCCGAACGGACTTCGTGAGATAGAACAACTATCGCTAATATTTCGTAGTATCAACAACTACCTACAACGAAAAAAGAACAAACAGGAATTTCCCTTTTGACACGACTGCCCAAAAAAGAGTGTATTGTGTTCAGGGTTCATGTATGTATAGAACAAACAGGGATTAAGTTTTGATTTCGTGATGAAAACAAATAAATTGATTATTATTAAGTCTGTTTATCCTTAGTTTGTCTTATTTAGTAAACAATTTTTAACCCTACAACCCTACACATATTTAGAGTGAACTTTTCCTACTCAGGGTGCTGGAGCACCCATATATTTTATTTAGGGATATTTTATTAAATAAAAGTTCTTCCGAAAATTAAATGGCCTTCCTTAAATGGCCCGTCCTCCTTATCCACCCATAAGGAAGGCCTGTGCCTCAGCAGTGGGGACATCAAAAATGGCCGATGGACAAAAGTTCTTCAGCATGTTAAATGTTTTATTTACCATCTTTGAGGCCAAATCAACTTATAAGATTAATAAATTAGTAATCTGTTATCTAGTTTACACATTTAGCACAATGTTTTATTTGGTGCTCACCACAGATAGGCATTTTGCACTTGTTGCAAAAAGTTTTAATTTTGCAGTCATTTGTAAATGAAAAAATGCACCGCCCCTGTTTCGAAAGGCCAGGTGGTAAAGAGACAGGATCATTTGTTTTCTTCAAAATTTCGCATATAATATGACGGATATTTCTGAGTAAAGTAGTCCAATTTTTTCGTTTCCAAAGCCAAGGTGTTATAGTAGCATGGATTGCTCGTAGCAGATTATTATTTTGCAAACTGGATAAAACTTACCATCTTTGGAGTCTAGTGATGATGTTCCACGAAAATCTTCTAAAATTTTATAAAACTCGTTGTCAGATTCATCACCACAAACGTAAAGTTCATTTTCATAGTTCTTTTCGCTCAATGACCGCTCAACATTTTTGTCGTCGAGAAAAACACGACTATACACGCTGAAATTTTAATCATTTGGTTCCCGCCGTGGGGTGGTTCCACTCATGATTACAAGTAACTTTTACTATGGGGCCAACAAAATATCAGCTGTTCCGTACAAAAGTGCAGTACCTACTCGACCGTAATGTATGGAACAGCTGATTTTTTTTTGCGAGCAGGAGAGTTGGCCCCATAGTAAAAGTTACTTGTAATCATGAGTGGAACCACCCCACGGCGGGAACCAAATGATTAAAATTTCAGCGTGTATAGTACTAATCATTTTGTTACATGCACTGCATAACATAAAAAAATATTTTTAATGAATGAAAGTGAAAATTAAAACTAATAATCACAATAAACACACGCACAACTATTATATAGATTATGACCTATTTTACTACGTATGGGTACTGGAGCACAGCACCCTGCACTAATTATTTACATTACTTACCAGGACAATATCCAATTGATAAATAACACAAAATGGTACACACAAAGTGATAGGAGAATAGAAAAAAACCATAACAATCAACCCAATAACAAAAAAAAATATTATCAATTAAAGTTACCACAGGGTGCTACAGGCACCCTGAGTAGGGTTCTAAGGTTAACAGTAGTCATAAGACTATTAAACTTAAATCGCTGTTTAAAAATTTGTTTATTGTCCTTAATATCTAATGATTTATCTTTCGTGTTCTTTGTGTGGAAAACCATTTGTTGTATTTTATAAAGGACTAGCGGCCGCCCGCGACTTCGTCTGCGTGGAAAGGTTTTTGCTATCCCTCGGGCACAATCCTTTTTTTTTGGATGAAAGGTACCCTATGTCCTTTTCTGTATCCCTGACAACGTGTATGCAAAATTTCATGATGATCGGTTCAGTAGTTAGGACGTGAAGGCGTAACAAACAAACAAATGGACTTTCGCATTCATAATATTAGTAATATATAATATATATTAGTAAGGAAGGATTATTTCAATAAAGAGTTGAGTGACGATTGTTTATCAAATAAGACAAGGATAAACAGACTGTAGCTGTATTATCTCATATGGAATCCAACCATGTTGTTTACTTGTTGTTGGTTTTCTTCTACTAAAGCATGTGCGGAAAGAGAACCATCATGGGTTAGTGCTTGATTACCGATGTTGGCATGTTGACGCCACTATTACGTTACTGATAGTACGACTATTTGGACTTATTATTCAGTGGGATGGTTTCACTCATGATTACAAGCAACTTTTGCTATGAGCCAAATTGATCCTTTTTTCGCTAAAGGGCAGATTCTGGAAACGGCAGATTCTGTAAATGGCAGAAGTACACTCCCAAACAACATTCTAATTCTAAAGATATTTTTTGTTTTTATTAGGCTCTATCAAGAAAAATGACAACGGAAATAATGACACACGATAATCCCGACTGACGACCGACCCGTGGTCACATCAACTTACCACACCAGTGTGACTACGGGGATTTTTTACCCGTAGTCACACCGACTCATTATGCCCTTGACCTTCCCTTGACATGAAAAATGTCAAAGAACATTATAAACTTTTTTTCGTAAAACAATACGTCACCAAATACCAGGATCTCATAAATATGGAGAAGGTTAACCACCACCAATATAAACGTCAAAACGTTATTTATTAAAATAAATTCTGGTCAAAACCAATGTTTAAAAAAACTATGTATAAAAACTTTTCTCTTTGCTGACTGACTGTACAATATCTGTCGTTTAAAGAATCTGCTATTCCCAGAATCTGCCGTTTACAGAATCTGCCGTTTCCAGAATCTGCCATTTAGCGAAAAAAGGAATTTGGTATCCTCCTTATCCATCCATAAGGAAGGCCTGTGCCCCAGCAATGGGGTGGCTGATGGTCATAATGACCTAACAGTGCCGTCAACATGACAAAAACGGTTATCAAACACAAATCCCATCGGTTTTCTTTCTAGGACTATATCTATACCATATCTCCTCTAGCACACGACCAAAGAGAACGAGGTGTCAATAGTAAACGCGTCGTTCCACGTGACGCACTGGTCGGTACAACCTTACGGCACGGGCATATCGCGCATGAAGTACGTGGGCTACGTGTTTGGGGGAGATGTGCTGAGATTCTTCCACGGAGGAGACGAGTGCCTTACTATACCCAGCACTTGGTCTCAGAACGGTGGACTCAAGTAAGTATTCATCTTTCAGCCTCATAAAAAATCCTTAAAATTGTGTTGTACGGCCGATTTCAATAACCTTATTTCAGTAAAGGTAGAGTTTCCTAGGATGACGGTGCCGTCATATTACGGCTGTAATTTAGCGGCGTTGAACGTTGTCTATTAAACAATACGATGCGGTTTTTAGAGAGCGGTGCTGGACACCGTAACAGGCGCGGTCGCAACCTGAAATTTTGGAGGGGGTCACCAATAAATAATACAATTATTGCTTTTTTATTTTGTAAATCTTTAGAAGACTTTTCTATTTGACGTGTCCGATTTTGGGAGGGTTATGTCTCCTGTGAAGTTGAATTTGAAAAAATAGTAATATGTACTCAGATAAAAATATTCCTGTGTGGATTTGAATTTCCAAATCGCTTTTTATTTTGTCAGCCGTGGGTGCCATATTTGCGTGTTGGTACTTAATGGCGCTAATTTTCAACGATAACACCAAAACTAAGTCGTTTCCGTTTCAGTTTCGTTTACAGAAAAATACTCGCTTTAGTTTTGTTAAAATGGTCGAAAGCTATGTTTAGGAAGCCTAGGATGCCAATCTTGGACAATTAAAATGAGAAAGATTTTTAGGTAAATTAAATAAGTTAAATGACAACGTAATGGTTTTGCTTTTATCGTTCATAATTATTAGCGCGATTGACCCCTATTTTTAACCGACTTCAAAAAAAGAAGGAGGTTCTCAGTTCGTCGGAATGTTTGTTTTTAGTTCGTGAAGCGTTATTTAAAATATTCTTGATCGAAGATTTTCAATAACAAATTAGCTGGTGTTATATCTTGTTTTTCTTTACAGCATCGTAGTATACGAAGGTGGCTCAGTGATGTCCCAGGCGCGATCTCTATGGCGCTTGGAATTGGCCCGCACCAAGTGGGCGGGGGGATTCATCAACTGGTACCACCCGATGCGAATCCGGCACATCACTACCGGCCGCTACCTCGGGGTCAACGACCAGAACGAGCTCTACCTAGTCAGCAGGTATGTGGTGATGATACTTCATCATCGTAGTGTAGGAAGGCGACTCAGTGATGTCCCAAACGCGATCTCTTCTTCTTTTTATTTTTGTTATGGCAATCTACTTTCCTCTTGGAAGTAATTTTTGCCAGTGTCAAGTGTTGAATAGTTCAGTGGTAGATAGTTTCAGTTTACATAAGAATGCGGGTGCATTGCATTCCACTGCTGCTTGGAGCATTTGGCACCAAGTATATCAAGACAGTTTACTCGGTAAGTTCTGCCGAGGTAGCCACCACTACAGTAAAAGTCTCGGCTTCACACAACCAAGATCGCGCCTATTTCAATTATCCCACATATTTTTCAGTTGCGTAGACACTTGTATCACAAAACTGCACCAATTTTAAGAGACAATATCCACTATGAATCAATTTGCAAAGAATTAAAATAGTCACCGAACCGAACTCGACTAAATGTCGCCAAAATCTCCGCGCGATCTCTATGGCGCTTGGAATTGGCCCGCACCAAGTAGGCAGGGGGATTTATAAACTGGTACCACCCGATGCGAATCCGGCACATCACTACCGGCCGTTACCTCGGGGTCAACGACCAGAACGAGCTCTACCTAGTCAGCAGGTATTTTCATTTTCTTATTTTTGTTTTGGCGATTGGGTATTTGGGTACCGCACGACACCCACCGCTGGGTATAGGCCTCCCCCAAGTATCTCCACGACGATCGGTCCTGCGCTGCCCGCATCCAGCGGCTTCCCGCGACCTTCACCAGATCGTCGGTCCACCTTGTCGTGGGTAGGCCACGGAGCGTCGTCGGTCTTGAGAATGGATTTTAATCAAACTTTATGTGGAATTTTTAGGACCCGTGGTTTAGTATTTTTAGAAGGTGTCACTACATTCCCTCGTAGTCAGAAGTAAATAGCAAATGTGTCAAAAACGGCCTCTTTTAGCAGTTTCGTTATCACTTCTAACAGTGACTACGAGGGAATATAATGATGCCGTCTAAAAATACTAAAATAAAAAAAAATCCCTACAAATTCCAGGAGAAATTTTATTAAAATTGTGTATTAGAATCACAATATTAAATAAAATTGACCGTGGCGCCACTTTCGGTCAGAAAACCGCCTTAAACGAATGGATCAGTGAACCTACAAATTGTCCCCACAGAGAAGAAGCGACGACGGCATCTTGCGCGTTCTGCCTCCGCCAAGAGAAGGACGACCAGAAGGTGGTGCTCGAAGATAAGGACCTGGAGGTGATCGGAGCGCCCATCATCAAGTATGGTGACTCTACCGTCATCATGCAGCACTCGGAGACTGGCTTGTGGGTCTCTTATAAGGTAACATATCGCCTAACCGCCTCTGTGGTCTAGTGTTTCGCCCAGCCGTCTAAGACGCAGGGGTCCCGGGTTCGATTCCCAGGGGGGTACAATTTGTACTCGGTTTGGTTGGTGGTAGGGTTCGTTTGAAGTCCGCCTGGCTAGCTACCACCTCTTACCTAAGTCTGACGCCATAACAACAATTAAAAAATTGTTGTGTTCTCACGTGGTTCTGACAGTTGGAGGTAAGATAGCCAGTTCCTCAGTGGTAAGAAATCCGGGTGAAATGCGCTTCCACCTTCTGCCTATCAACAAACACTATCCTGTTGTGCAAAAAAAAAATTTTTTTGTTGTTAATAAATCAAAACAAAAATATTTTACGTTGCTGTAATAGTAGTTTGTTACACAAGGGATGTAAGTGAGCTATTACAGAACAAGATCCAATTTGGCGACCGTGCGAGCGCAGCTCGCAAAGGGCGCTAATGGATCGAGTGCACCCGAGATATTTAGACGCCCGAGCGAGCGTAGCGAGCGAGGGCGAATATAGTTCGAGGGTGTAATAGCTACTTACAACCGAGGTAAGCATACTATTTTACATCATTCATGCGAGGTAATAAAAATAAAAACAAAAACATTAAAACAAAAATAAAAATAAAACGTTAAAGGGTTATTTCATTGAAAACTCGTGAGGTTGATCAGACCATTAAACTGAACAACTTTCATGATGGGACCAACCTCGAAATCACGAAAAAAAAATCAGCTGTTTTTGCATTGCAGAATTTTGCATACCTAGCTTGAACTGAAATTAAATGCCGCCATTTTCATTGTTTTTTTTTTTCAGCCAAAAGTTTCGTCAGTTTATAATAAAAGAAAAGAGATTGGTTCACTAAGGAATTTTAAATGCTTGAATTGTAAAGTAACTTTACAGTTAAAGCATTCACCATCCTTGAATTGTAAAGTGATTTGAAAATGGAACATTCTATCTAAACAATGCACTGTGTTGCACATGCCAACTTACACAGCCTCATACTGTATAAGTAAATCCTAGTTACCGAGCAAGTATGATGTAATAGTAGTTTGTTACACAAGGGATGTAAGTGAGCTATTACAGAACAAGATCCAATTTGGCGCCCGTGCGAGCGCAGCTCGCAAAGGGCGCTAATGGATCGAGTGCACCCGAGATATTTAGACGCACGAGCGAGCGAAGCGAGCGAGGGCGAATATAGTTCGAGGGTGTAATAGCTACTTACAACCGAGGTAAGCATACTATTTTACATCATTCATGCGAGGTAAATTTAATAAAAATAAAATAAAAACAAAAATAAAAAAAATACAAAAACATTAAAACAAAAATAAAACGTTAAAGGGTTATTTCATTGAAAACTCGTAGGGTTGATCAGACAATTAAACTGAACAACTTTCATTATGGGATCAACCTCGAAATCACGAAAAAAATCAGCTGTTTTTGCATTGCAGAATTTTGCATACCTAGCTTCAACTGAAATGAAATGCCGCCATTTTCATTGTTTTTTTTTTCAGCCAAAAGTTTCGTCAGTTTATAATAAAAGAAATGAGATTGGTTCACTAAGGAGTTTTAAATGCTTGAATTGTAAAGTAACTTTACAGTTAAAGCATTCACCATCCTTGAATTGTAAAGTGATTTGAAAATGGAACGTTCTATATAAACAATGCACTGTGTTGCACATGCCAACTTACACAGCCTCATACTATATAAGTAAATCCTAGTTACCGAGCAAGTATGATGTAAAGAATTAAATTGTTTATTTTGGACTTAGGGAATCGATTTGAATTACTTCTTGAAGACAATATCGCGTGAATGATTGTCTTTATAGCGGATGGCGCAATGAGCTGGTTTTACAGCATTTTCCATGATTGTTTCGAATTGAACGAAGTTGTTTTCAATGTAAAGTTGCACAATAACAGCACGTTTTTGTACTGCGTCCTGTTCCATGTAAAAAAACCTGTCAAGAGCGAGTCGGACTCGCGCACCGAGGGTTCCGTACAATCATAAATATATTTGGATATGTTACTTTAGGACAGTCTTTAAAAAAGTAGGATAAACGGCAAACAGGTGGAAGGGCGAACAGGCGGACAGTTAATTTACAAATCTTAACCACAGCTGCTTATGGTGACTGAAAAACACATTGCAAACTGTTTATATTACTAAGTAGGAACTTATTTTTCGTTTATTCGTATGGAAAATAGTAGGTAATTATATTAGAACCAGCCACCAATTTATTATTGTGGTATTAGGTTGCGCCATCTCTTGACCGATAGTGGAACTATTTTATTTTCTTAGGTCAGCATTCTTAGGTCAGTGCCATCTGTTGACTGGTAGTGAAACTAAAGAATTTTTGTTTGTTTTTTTAATTTCTAAAAAAGTGTATTATATTGAGACATCGTTTTATTTTTCCTGTAATCTTCAAATAAATTACTATCACATAGAATTATTTCAGATTTTTCTCTTTGCAAACTTCGGAGATAAGGGGGGAACGGTATTTTTTTTACATTTTTCATCATAAGTCGAAAACTATGCGGCCTTAGCAAAAAGGAAAAAATGTTTTAAAATGTGCAAACAGCGTTCTTTCATATGATATCCCACACGCCCTAGTCACCTCACTTAAAATTTTTAAGACCCTATTTCAGTCCCTGTTGTAAAATTTTTTTTTTTATTTCTTTCTTATTTGCAAAATAGTTGGGCAAATGTTATCTTAAACTATTTCAAATTTCAAGTTGATACTATTAGTAGTTCTCGAGATATCCAGCTGTGAGAGACAGACAGACTGAGTCACACCATAAGGGTTCCTTTTTTACCATTTTGGCACGGAAAAAAATCGCAAAAACTTACTCGAATGTGCGCTTTTACGAATCAAACTGACAAGCGGTGTCAAAGTTATAGGGTTGCCAGATGCACACAAAGTGGGCCACCCGTTATTTTTTTTTTGATACAACAAAGTTAGGTAGATTTTAAAGTTTCTAAAAAAAATCACGTGATTAATCTCCCATGATGGTGGTGTCTGCCTACCGAATATTTGTCCTCCACTTCGCTATATCTAGGGTGTCGTCCTGAGAGATGTTATACGAGCATTATGTCCGTATTTACCAAGTCCAGCCATCTTCGTTTTGGTCTGCCTTTTCTTCTGGACCTAGGGATATTATTATTGAGACTGATCACCTGGTTACTCATATAATATGGTGGTCGACGCCAATACGAGTATTTTAAGAAACGCTATAACACTTGAGTTTACAACAAACCTTCCTTCCGAACGAGATGGACTAAAAAAGTCACATTTACATTATTTTATCTGCCTTTGAGGAAAATCAAAGGGAGTAAATATTTAACCTGATCGTGTTTTTATTTTGTATTATTGTTATTTCTTGTATTCCGATTGTTATTTTTTGTGTTTTTATTGTTATTATTGTTTTTTTGTAAGTATACTCAAATACTTGTTTCGTCGTATCTAATATCATAATTGTGTCAAGCAGAATATCAGTACAGCAGGCCCCCGCTTGCTGCGTAATTAATTACATACTGATCTTGGCACATTTTGGTATCACACGACGATACGCAATGTGTACTTACTTGTGTTTTTAGTTTCTGTTGTTTTTGGTTATAGTTTAATTGTGTATCGTTGTGTGGTCCCAAAATAAAAGTATTTTCTTTCTTTTCTTTTCTTCCAGTCATACGAGACCAAGAAGAAGGGGGTGGGCAAAGTGGAGGAGAAGCAGGCAATCTTGCACGAAGAGGGCAAAATGGACGATGGGCTGGACTTCTCGCGCTCGCAGGAAGAGGAGTCCCGCACCGCGCGCGTCATCCGCAAGTGCTCCTCGCTCTTCACCAAGTTCATCAAGTAAGTACCACCAACTTTATACAGGGTCACAGAATAGATATAAGTGGTAACGCTACAGAAAGGACTCTCTCCGCCCCGCCCCACAATCAATTACCTCACCCCACCGGCGCCCACCGCGCGAGTTCGTGTGCCGATCTGTGTGCTCATTCAATAGCTCTAGACTTCACGCACACAGTTGTGCGTGTTCAAAAACGTCACTGTGTAGCGTCTGTGTAATAGTTAGTTGAAACGCGACGCTTGTATGGAGTGCCCGGGGTGTGATCATACTTGAGATGCTGATTCTTATAAGACGAGCATCTCAAGATAGCTCTCAACTTTGAGAGCGGTTTATAAATACGGACCTGAAATTACTTTAAGAATATAATTACTTTTGTTCTGGGAGGTTATGACAAATTTGATAATGATCGCGTAAGTGGCTGACTCTGGGTTCACAGGATGGAGAGACACTGTCTGGTGCTAAATATGTCGGTCTTTTTCGTAACGATAACACATTTTTCAGTCTGCATATAAAAATAACGCAACCACTTCACGCAAACACACCGACATATTTAGCATCAGAGAGTATGCACTCTCGCACGCAGGATGGAGATGCCTCCATCCTGTGAACCCAGAGTCAGCCACTTACGCGATTGTTACCAAATTTATCATGACCTCCTAATCTATTCCTGTATTTTAAGCGATATCTCCAAACATTTGATATTATACGTTTGTCTTCCTTTTAACAGAATAAAAAACAAATAGACATTCCTATTGTTTTTTAAACCTTTCGCTACGCACCGTTCTACGGTTCGATCAAAACGATAATTTTGGTGATAATTACTTCAATAAATTTCGTATTTATTCGCCTAAATCTCAATATGAATTTATAATTTTATTCCTGTTAATTTAACTCCTAAGCCGCAACTGGGCTGCAAGGTTCGTAAAACAAAAATATGCAAGTTTATTAATATTCACCTGTTTAGTAGGTAGATTTAGAGCATTCATTAGAATTTCAATTACTTTGTATATTTTATAATAGTTTATTCGTTATGTTTTGTAGAATTTTTAAAACCTTTTGATATTGACCTTGAATTCAAACAGAATCATAAAGATATATTTTTTACTTTTTTTTTAATAAATCACAATAGTCAAATAGTAATTCATCACGCTAAGTAGAAATATGATTGCATTGCAAAAGGCACTTATCAAAACTCATATTTTAATTCTATAGATTGAATCATTTATCATTTATCAACAAGTGATTGATCTTCCTTTGCATGAATTTAAAAACCATGTTAAAAAAACGCTCATGAGTAAATGTTATTATAAAGTAGATGATTATCTTAAAGATCAAAATGCGTGGAAATGATGTAACACATAACTCGCTACTATAAGTACTTTGTTGAAGTAATATATGTAATAAGTCTATGTTGTTGCCAATAATCCTGTCACCCTGTTGTAATTATTTGATAACGATATATTAAAGTTTGTAAATATCGTTACTTATGGCTGTTACAGCTGATAAGTTTCTTGCGCCCGTTCTTCTTGTCAGCTAAAAAAGTCTGGAACGGGTGGTAGGAAAATATAGACGATTCAAAAGTACTTAATTATTAAGTTTATTTGAATAAAGCTTATTTGACTTTGACTTTGACTTTGACTTATCTTTAACCGCTGCGCGTTTAAACTTAGTAGGTAACTGTAGCAAATTCTAGATAATATATTTTTTTGTCTTTCAATTTTTATATTAAACAAATTAGTTAAACCTCAATATCTTTCAACTTTTAAAACAAATTAGTAATTTGAAAGTTGAAACTTACACCTTTCTCATTAAGTCTAGAGCGCGTTTTCTAAAAGGAATCTTGATAAATCGGACAATATTCGTCCCACTTCGTTACATTATTAAATAACTCTTACATCTATGGATCTAGTGCAAGTTGATGTTTACGCTTTTCGAAAACTATCGAACATACTGAAGAGAGAAAACGATAGCGAAAATTTAAAACATCAACTCGCACTTTGCAGGGTATTCTGTGTTTCAGGTGCAAAATCAAGTAAATCTAACGACGAACATCGTCCGATAACCGAAATTCCTTATTTGTAATAGGAGCTCGGTAGCTCTACCATGAGTTGATGTAAACTGTTTTCGCTACCGAAAACTATCAGATATATTGCTCACAGTCAATGTGAGTGAAAGAGAGAAAACCATAGTTTACGGTAGCGAAAACATTTTGATTCAACTCATGGCAGGGCCATAGTTTTATTTAACTAAATTGGCAATATAGCCAAGTAGCTTTCTAAAATTTGAATAGAAATTAATATGTAATTGACGTAAGATGTCGCTGATCATAGACAATCACAAACCTAATGTCACTTCTATTCTATACGAATAATCGAAAGCAAGCGTGTGCCACTTGTCTAACTCTCGGCAGGAATTAACGAGATCGAGTTCATATCAGGATCGAATAAACGTCAAAAATCTGTTATTTTGGTACATTGAAAACGGTTGCCATGGTTTCCATTGTACTGTTTTGACGTTTACTCGATACCAATTCGATCTCAGATTTTCGTTCGCGTTCGGGAGTAACCTCCTTTCTAACCCTAACAGTGGCTTGGAAACGCTGCAAGAAAACCGTCGCCATTCGATGTTCTTCGCGTCGGTGAATCTGAGCGAAATGGTGATGTGTCTGGAGGATCTGATCAACTACTTCGCACAACCTGATGAGGACATGGGTAAGTCACTAGTATTAATCAAATAGGTATTCAAAATCTTCGTGATTAAAACAAGATGACCTTCGTGGTCGAATGATTTTTAAGGAGTCGCCATCTTTGAGGTGCCGGGTACGATCCCCGGCTGGGTCAATTTAGAAAATGATCTTTTCTATATTGGCTCAGTGCCCTGTTTATCAAAACTTACAAGTCTAAAAGTATACTTTACATGAAAAATTTTACAAGTTCATGTAAAGTATGTGTTTTTCCAAATAATTTATTCAAAACACTTGTAAAAATAATGTCACACGGAATGGAGAGTCGCCGGACACAAGTACTTTAGCTACTTTTTTAGAATTAAAGAAATGTTTGTGATGTTGTCTAATATTTAATTTATTATGTAATTTAAATTTTTCTAAGCGTTTTCAGCAGTAATTTCTTAAAAAACTTTATTTAAAAACACAATCTCTTTTGCTATGTACGGATTTGCCCTAGTCCGAGTTCTAAAAATAATTACAAAAAGGGCAATAGTTTTCGTTATACCCTTCGATCATCGAAGGTTATGCCAAACTTAATATATTTTCAACCGACATCAATTTGGATTTGGACAAAATCGATAAATCCAACTGCACTTTCTATTAGACCTTCAGAAACATTTTTTACGGAACCCTTCATGCGCAAGGCCGACTCGCACTTGGCCGGTTTTTTTTACCTGTTCTTAACTTCCAGAGCATGAAGAGAAACAGAACAAATTCCGTGCGCTCCGCAATCGCCAAGATCTGTTCCAAGAGGAGGGTATCCTGAACCTGATCTTGGAGGCCATAGACAAGATCAACGTGATCACCTCGCAGGGGTTCCTGGCGGGGTTCCTGGCGGGGGACGAGTCGGGGCAGAGCTGGGACATGATATCGGGGTACCTCTACCAGTTGCTTGGTAAGTTTATACCAAAGTCAAAATGACTTTATTAATATAAAGCACTTTGGAATCGTCTATATATTCCTACCACCCGTTCCAGCCTTTTTTAACTGACAAGAAGAACGGGCGCAAGAAACTTATCAGCGTAAACAGAAATATATAGCGATATTTAGAAGTTTCAATAAATTCTTCTTCTAAAATAGGTTCTTGATTAGACTGTTTTGCTGTGTATATGTACGTATGTTACTCGATATCTTCTCGAATTGTAAACCGATTTTCAAAATATTTTTTTTCATTCGAAAGGTTATAAGCTCGAAAGGGCCTCATTTGATTTTTTTTTCTAATCGGTTTTGTAGTTTTCTAGTAACTTTGAAAATATTATTATTTCTGGTGAACTACCATGACGACTTCGTTGCTTTTTATGAACCGATTTAGATGATTATTGTTTGTTGGAAAAGGGACAACAAAAAATATTTATACCACATAAAAGTTGAAAATAAAAAAGCCTTAAAGAAAAAGAAAAAAAATCCTTTAAAAACTTGAAAATAAAAACAAATACAGTTTCAAAACTAAATACTTGGTTTTTATAGGTGTTTAATTTTTATTTAAACAATATTTGTTTGCAATAATTACACTTCAAATTGATTTTATTTCAGTCAGAGTTCTTGGTTTCAGGATTTCCATACATTTTAATGCTATTTTCGCGATTTTTCAAACATGTCCTACTATCTTTTAGAATGCAGATCAGGGGGTCAAGTCTGCTAATGTTTTCGTCAAAATCGTAGTTCAATGGTGTTCTAATGGTATAGCTTTTTGACACAGTTCTTGTTTCTTAAACCCAAAATCTAGACACAATATGTTTGCGTTTTGGGTTTAAGAAAGACAATGTGTTTCAGTTTTGGGTTTAAGAAACAAGAACTGTGCCAAAAAGTATTACCATTCAAACACCATTGAACTACGATTTTGACGAAAACATTAGCAGACTTGACCCCCAGATTAGTTGGGTGTGTATAGTGATCTGAATCTCCTCCATTCACACCCTGGATATCCATCATCAGATCATAGCACAGTACTGCCCTGGCAGGAAACCAAGGCTTCAAAGTTACCTCGATTGTATGAAAAAAATACCTTGATCCTTATACAAAGTTGATGTGTGTATATCAGGTGGTTTTCTGAGGTGCCCTCCCCTTCTCCTCCTTTTTACCACAATATAGAGAGAGTACAGTAGTTGAGCTTAGCACTTGCGCGCTCGAGCAACGCACACATAGACATCTCTCACCGACACTGTATAACTGTAATCTCATACCACTCTCAAAATAGTTCGAGTACGTGACGCAGCGGCGAGAGCTGTTTTTGTGTGTGTGCGATGCTCGAACGTCCGTAGTACTAAGCTAAACTTCTGTTAGTCTCTCTATTTTGTGTTTTTACGCTGTTGATTGACTCACCTGATCTGTTGCAGCCGCCATCATCAAGGGCAACCACACGAACTGCGCGCAGTTTGCGAACTCCAACCGCCTGAACTGGCTGTTCTCTCGGCTGGGCTCGCAGGCCTCGGGCGAGGGCACGGGCATGCTCGACGTGCTGCACTGCGTGCTCATCGACTCGCCCGAAGCTCTCAACATGATGAGGGTGAGTGCAATACAAGTTCTGCGTAATCAACATCGGCTTTTACTTATTCATATTGGTATACAGGGTGTCGCAAAACTTTTCCACACGGAAGGAAAGGACCTTAAATATTGAGGATGGGAAATTTTACTGAAAGGATAATTAATTTTGTTTTTATAAACGATTGGAACTGAATTCAAAGATTTTTGAAAAATCACTTGCCTTAACCAGGAATCGAACCCACCAAAAAAAATTGTTTCGATACCGATCGAAAGGATTACTCGTAAGGATTATTTTTTCTTAATTGACACAGCATCTTGAACAAAAGAAAAAGTATTAAATTTAACTTTAAAAATTTTAATATTACGGATTGTATAAACTATAAAGTATCGAATCGTATGCGATTTAAAAAAGAATCTTTGAATGCATTTCCGTTTCTTTTTCAAAACAAAATGAAGTCTTTTTTCAGTAAAATTTCCTATCATCAATATTTAAAGTACTTTCCCTCCGTGTGGCAAAGTTTTGGCAAAACCTTTTTAGCAAAACCACCGAATCACGATACAATGTGTTGCAAAAAACGCCCTAAAGCTGAATATAGTAAATAGAGACCATTGAACTGAATAACTTTTACAATCTCAGTAACCAACTCTGAAATCGCAAAAAAATCGCTGTTTCATACTTAAATTTATAACGAAAATATCAGAATGTAGAAACAGCTATTTTTTATCGCGATACTTAACAACAGTTGTTCAGATGGTCCGAAGATTTTCTCATTTTTGGTTCATTCATTATCATCCTATCTAATATATTATTCTCAAAGACCAAAATCACTCATTTAGTGAAAAAAAAAAAACACAATCACATTGTGTTGTTGTCACTACCAAAAAGCCACAAGGCAAAATTCGCGTTGTGATTCTTATAAAAACGGCCATAACGCGTTGTGGTAATCAATTGGTTTTCAATTTGAGTACATCTCAATATAATTCAATATCAAAGGACATTGGCTAGTAAATACACTCGCAAGCAAAAGTATGGAATCTTAGGCCTATTTTAATACAAACGAGGTAACTTTGAAGCTTTGGTTCTCCGCCCAGGATTAAACGAGGTGTGATTGGATAATGGCCATTCAAAGAGTGAATAGAATAGAGGAGGCTCAGATCGCTGAAGAAACCTAACAGATTAGATGAGTCACTAAGGGTTGAATAAAAAAAAAAGCTGAAATTACAAACAAAGGTATGGAAAATTTAACACTTAAACCTCCATACGGTCTCTAGTGTAAACGACTCTCTGATCCGTTGGGTTTCTTCAGCGATCTGAGTCTCCTCCATTCACTCTTTGAATGGTCATCAGCCCATCATCAAATCACACCCCGTTTAAACCTGGGCGGAGAACCAAAGCTTCAAAGTTACCTCGTTTGTTTGAAAATAAGCCCATGCTTCCATACTTTTGTTCGCGAGTGTACTATTAGTAAAAGAGATTTCACTGCCCCAAAAGACATTCCGATTTGAAGTTACATTAATTCTTTTATTTTTCTTTGACAACAGGATGAACACATCAAAGTGATAATCTCCCTTCTGGAGAAGCACGGTCGCGACCCGAAAGTTCTGGACGTATTGTGTTCGCTGTGCGTCGGTAACGGAGTGGCTGTGAGATCTTCGCAGAACAATATCTGTGATTACCTGCTGCCCGGCAAGAACTTGTTGCTGCAGACGCAACTAGTGGACCATGTTTCGAGGTAATTTGAATTTTATTTATGAGGCTTATAGGTGAATATTGTGGGTTTATTCTGAGTAGACTCTAAAAAGAACAGATTATAAGTTCTGGACATATTGTGTTCGCTGTGCGTCGGTAACGGAGCGAAGTGGCTGTGAGATCTTCACAGAACAATATCTGTGATTACCTGCTGCCGGGCAAGAACTTGTTGCTGCAGACGCAACCTGTGATTCTTTTGAGATAATTTAGATTTTACCTTTGAATTATTGGGTTGTGAATCCTGTGCGTTGTATGACCGGAAATAGGGCGCAATCGCATACTGATAAATTATCTGGAGAATATTCAAAAGTCTCTTATAGATTCAATAGATTCCAGTCCAAGGACCCTATTTTTTGATCCTTCGGCTGGCGTCGAGCGCTCTTTTCTACTGATTTTTATTCGACATAGCAGAATCCGTTTTTTCAGATCGCTTGCAACAAATTTATCTGACCCGGTGTCCAAAACTGCCACTGTGTTATTACCAAAGGCCGGATTTGCGGTAGCAGGACTACAAACTTGCTAGTGATTATCAAATTATCGTAAATGTTTACATATCGATGTTTTGAAAATATTTTTGAAGTAGAACTTCTTTGATCGCGTCTGTATATTTTTTTGTATTTTAACAAGGAGGATGTATTTAAAAAAAATACATTGTATTTCACTCACTTTGACTTTGCTATCTTTGCATCGAGAAAAACTGCAGTGTATTTTATTTTATCTACAATTCATGATTTTTACTTATTCAGTTCGTAATGCCTTGCAGAAAAAATCTAGTTTCGATTTTTACTCGTTTTTCACGTTACTTAAGTAATTATATTTTTTATCGATGTCCATCAGCCATTTTAATGTCCCCACTGCTGGGGCACAGGCCTTCATTATGGGTGCATAAGGAGGACGAGCCCTAACCCACCACGCAGGCCCAATGCGGATTGGTGGGTGTTAACGACTGCAAATGCAGCCGGGACCAACAGCTTAACGTGCCTTCCGAAGCACGGAGGAGCCCGAGATAATAAATTTTTGGTCACCCATCCCATGACCGACCCGTTGCTTAACCGTTGCGAACGTTGCTTAACCTCCGCAATCGCTGGCGCTAAACCACTGCGCCACCGAGCTCCACTTTTTTATCGATACATTACACAAATAGATAATTAAGTTGTCCACGCACTATTAAACGTCATTTTATTCGTGCCACCGCAAGTCCGGTCTCTGGTTATTACATATCGTTTCTCGAGTGAAGTTACAGCGGATCACTGTCCATTGTCAATTTAACCGCATTTTATTTGTAATTTGCCAGCGTTCGTCCGAACATCTTCGTGGGCAGAGTGGAAGGGTCGGCCGTGTACCAGAAGTGGTACTTCGAAGTGACTCTAGACCACATCGAAAAAACTACGCACATGATGCCCCATCTTAGAATAGGATGGGCGAACACATCTGGGTAAGACTGTATTTTTTAAGTATACTAGCGGCTATGTATTTTTTTATAAGTCTTCATCTTTCTTCATGTTTCCGTTTAGGAACACCTTTAGGCAAAACGCCGAAATAAATTTTTCATCGTAAAAATTATCGTAATTATTGACAACTCTATCGTTTTTAATTTATGAACTATTTCTTATTTTTGAAAACTGTTAATCACAAAACTGGAGAACTAGCTAAGGTTTGTTTTATATTATCAGGGGGGCTACTCAAACGGCCACTTTTCTATTCGTTCGCTAACTTAAAAATAAAAAATAAGCCGTAAAATTCTAAAATTACGTGTCGGAGGCTTGTCAATTCCATACAATACAATAATGTCTGTGATTTACATAAACTTGCGACGTGTAACTTGATTGTTTAATTGCTTATTTTTAAGCTTTAAGTTAGCGAACGAATAGAAAAGTGGCCATTTGAGTAGGGAGGCAGGTTTATTAATTGGTTGGCATAGCATTAAAAAACTAGAAAATACAAAATGACCCTGTATACAGGTTATTTGGTAGTTGGTAAAAGTCGTACTGTAATAATATGATATTGTATTGTAGCAAGGGTGTCGCCAAGGATGAGCAGGGAGGATGCCCCCCCCCCTCTTAGAGGTTAAAAAATGTAGCCAATTGCAAAGTGACCAAAGGCTGTAACTGCAAGTGGGCCATGGGCTGGCGACGCCCTTGTATTGTAGTATCTTCCCGCAAACAACACCGGAAAATTATTATAAAGTCTGAAAACCCCAATATGGCTGATAACTTTTTGTAGGTATTAAAGATTGTTTATTTTAGATAGATTTTGTATATGTTTTCTTTTTGGCACACAGCTATGTGCCTTACCCCGGTGGTGGAGAGAAATGGGGAGGAAATGGCGTCGGCGACGACTTATACTCGTTCGGTTTCGACGGAGCGTTTCTGTGGGCGGGCGGCAGGAAAACGCCCGTGAACAGGACGCACGCCGAGGAGCCTTATATCAGGAAAGGTACGTAGATAGAGAGTCACTGCAGGGGGTTTCACTCAGCGCTTAAACTTTTATAACAGGGGCCCAATCGCACTAATTCTGAACGATAAAACCAAAACCGTTACGTTGTCATTGAGGTTATATTTACCTAAAAATCTTTGGTTTAGCTTAAGAATTTTCATTTAAATTGTCCGAGATTGTCATTCTAGGCTCCTTAGGCACAGCTTTGTACAATTTTAACATAATTAAAGCGAGTATTTTTCTGTAAACAAAACTCAAGCGGTAACGATTTGGTTTTGGTTTTATCGTTGTAAATTAGCGCGATTGGGCCCCAGGTGTAACAAGACACTCAACGAAGCCGAAGTCCACGCATTCCGCCCATCATCAGGATCATTTTTGTCTTTAAGACTATACCTGGGAAACCAATAGCTACGAAGTTATTGAAGGTCAAAGTCAAAATATTTTTTATGAAATCTTGTTTTATTCGCTATTTACTATATTTTGTCTACAGAAACATTATCAAAATTGTATTTATTTCGTAACAAACAAGAGCTTCAAAACGTCATCACTCAATGTATTTTATGAGCACGCACATAAACGTTGCCTTTCAACTCGGCCTCAGCTGTGTAGCATACACTCGCAGGCACGGTCTGTTGTACGCGTTACATTGCGTGGTAATGTATGTAATGCTTTTTAACACCAAAAATTAAAATTGTTTCCCAGCAATAATTTTGAACAGAAATGGTCCTGATGATGGGCAGAATACGTAGACCTCGGCTTTGTCGAGGGTCTTTTTACACCCGGTATTAGCCTACTGCTCGCGGAAACTCAGTCGAGCCAGCGCGCGAGGAATGTCATGTGTAGGTTGAGACAGAGCTACGAGACAGAAAGAGAAGCTTCGAAGGTGCTTATAATAATAGGCACGCAGCGCTGTGCAATTTGAAATTGTACTGTGCAATTTGAAATTGAACTTTTTGCCGTGCAGCGAGAGTGGCTGGTAACACGTAACTGGTAACACAGTTCTGTACGTTTATAGTACCTACAGTAGCCCGTAGAACATTTAAATCACCAAAAAAGTTACCGTTTGTCGTTGTGATATAGTTATTTATTACGAAATTATAGATACTTTAACCTAAGTTTTACAGATCGCAACCCGCTGTAACCTATATTTGTGTATCTCCAAAAATGATTTTTTTTTTATTTTTCGAGGTTTACCACATGGTTTAGCTATTGTCGTGTTCTACAGCTTTGTTTGATTGCAACTGATATATAGTAAGACTTTGGAAAGTGATCATACACAGATTTAAGACCAGATAAAGTCCAACCATTTTCATCAGGTCTTAAATCTGTGTATGGCTACTTTTTATAGTCTTACTTTTATCTATAGCAATCAATTTCGAATTTTCGTATGTCCGGCTGTTCTCCTCTACAGGTCGCAACCGATTCTTGTGAAATTTTGTGAGCACGTTCTAGATTTTTTGTCGATTTAGTACTTATTTGGATTTTTTTTTTAAATGGCGGAGATATGTTAAAGCAAAGCCTACAGCTCACAAAGCCACTAACATTATAAATGCGATAGTAAGTCCTCGTAGACGAAGTTGTAGGTAGCGCTAGTTAATAATATTTTTCCATTGTGATTAGGTGACGTCATCGGCTGCGCCCTAGACCTCACGGTGCCAATTATCAACTTTATGTTCAACGGCGTAAGGGTCACGGGATCCTTCACCAATTTCAACTTGGAAGGGATGTTCTTCCCAGCTATCAGCTGTTCCAGTAAATTAAGGTAAGTTACTAAAACTCCTTACAGTACCACAGAATAGATATAAGTACTGCCGCACAGAAAGGAAACTCTCCGCCCCGCCCTCAATCAATTACCGCCCCTCATTCAATAGCTCTAGACTTCACCCACACAGTTGCGCGTGTGCAAACGTCACAGTGTAGCGTCTGTATAATAGGTAGTTGAAACGCGGCGCTTGTATGGAGTGCCCGGGGTGTGCTATAACAGCACTTTGATAATAAATGAAACTGTCAAATTTCATTACTTTAAAAAGATTTCAATCGATTTTAAACGAGAATTGTTAGCAACAGAGTTACGTAATCAGGGGGCGGAACAACACTTTGGTTAATTTATCCCTTTATTCCCAGTTGCCGCTTCCTCCTCGGCGGGGAACACGGTCGTCTCCGGTACGCCGCTCCCGAAGGATACTCGCCTTTAGTAGAATCGCTGCTGCCTCAGCAGATATTGAACCTGGAGCCGTGCTTCTACTTCGGCAACTTAGCTAAGAGGGCACTCGCCGGTCCACCGCTGGTTCAAGATGACACGGCGTTCGTGCCTACTCCTGTGGATACTTTACAGGTGAGATATTTTTTTATGCACAATGGGTTAGTGCTTGGCCTTCACATCACCTGATGTTAAGTGACGATAAGGCCGAAGGTGGAAGCGCACTACACCCGGAATCCTCATCACTGAGGAACTGACTATCTTACCTCTAAAGGCCCATTCATAAATTACGTTACACGTCAAGGGGGAGGAAGAGGGTGTGACATTGTGTGACAAGGGGGTGGCAGGGGTCCTAAATTTCGTGACATCACATTTCAAAATCATTTAAATTGAAATTAAACCTGCTGTTTTAATTCAATAATTATTTCTAGATGTAAAATTTAAAAAAATGTGACGTCACACTAGGTAGCGGGTAGGTCTCACAAATGTGACTAGCTGTGACGAGGACGGGGGAGGGGGTCAAAAATCGTGAAATTCGTATGACGTAATAGGGAACGTGCATATGTCACCGATTTTGATAAATTTGAGCTTGGTCACTGCGGACACGTATAAAAAGATGATGGAAAAGAAAAAAAAATAAAAAAAAAATTTTTAGTTTTATCACACAGGGGAAAATAATGATTTTTATTTTTTTATTTTCGGATATAATGCACTTAACAGTCGGATAGAATATCGAATAAGAAATAATATTTTGTATGACACATATGTACTTAAACGCAATATTTAGGGAGATCCCAAATATGGAATCCTCAGTATGACATATACATAAGACGGATTGAGAGTGTTCAAAGAAAATTTTTAAAATACTTAGATTTCATGTTTCGCCAATACAACATTGACTATAATCATAGGTGTAAAAAATATCATTTTTTACCTCTGGAAACAAGAAGACTGATTAACGACGTCTGTTACCTCATGAATATCGCTAATGGGAAGGTAGATTGTCCTGAGTTGTTGTCCCAAATCCACCTAAGAACTAACACACTCCGACTACGACAAAGATCACTTTTAAGTATCCCTCCACCAAGTATAGATCAAATACATTTGTGATACGGGCTTGTAAATCATTTAATCACCTCCCTTATGACATAGACTTGTTTTGCTCCAGCACTTCGTCCGTTAAAAATCTTGTATGCACTAATTTTTTTAAGGATCTTAATTAATAAGTAAAAATAAATAAGTTATTGTTTAAAATTAAGTCTCACATGCATGCTTCTTATCTACTTTCCATCTTTACTGTTTATTGCTTAGCAACTCTCTGTTTTAAATATTTTTTCTAAAATCTAAATAACACCACTACGCCCTTATGGTAAAAAACACTATTGTACACTCAATTGGCTTTGATAACTTTTTGAACATGACTGGAAATCTCAAAACCATTTCGAGGAATAAGCTTTCGGTACAGTGTCTACTAATTAAATTTAAAAATAAGTCTATATTTTTAAAGATATTTATAATATTCAATAAAAAGCTTTAACCTTCAAATGACCTTCATATGACGTCATCACATACAGATCTCCCAGCCAGCCATAATAAAAAAAAGAAAAAAGTGCAAAGACAATTTTGACAATGAACTTGGCATTAGGGATGGTGGAAGGTGGAAGTAAAAAAATATCGATATAGGTAATATTTCTCAGAAAAAAATGGGATGAAATGGGACGATGACTAAGTAATGAATTCTAATTTTAAGGTATTGTAAAACATAAAAAATAGCAAATTAAACCCCTACGCGAAATTTTGGCTCGATTTGACGAATTTTACGATGATTTTTAAGACTCAAAGTTGGAAAAAATCAAAATTCTCCAGTGACAAAATAGTGTCGACTATTAGAATCCATACGTAATTACCAAAAAAATGTTTTGGAAAAATTATTGTAAAAACATCTATCGATATATCAGAGTATTTAATATCGCCCGAAAAATATCGATGAACTTAACTCGTAATTTTTTCCACATCCCTACTATTAAATGTTTGTAAATAGAAATAAAGTATGCACATATTTTCACAATGTTTATTATGTTATCCTGCAAATTTATCAGTCCACAAGCAATCGTTACAATTTCATCCATGTAGCCTACATCCAAAATAGACACAATACATACAATACATTTCGCAATTTGGGTAGATTGGGCGTGTCAGTTTTTACAAAGTTTTTCAGCAGAGTTTCCACTGGTAAGCATTTTTATTATAATTTTACCACCTCAAAAATTATTGCGGCAAATTAAGAAGGTAGGCTAGAACCGTCACAACTGGATTAAATGAATAAAATAGAAGAAATATTAACTATAACTTATTTGTTTACAAACAACCATAAAGTCATTATGACAGTTAATGACACTTGGCCTTTCTTTTTCTATAAGTAGATGGCAAAGGTTTTCTTCTTAAACTTTCATGCCACTAATGACGTCATTCCGGTTGACCATATCCGCTCGACAAATATATTTATAAAAAAATAAATACGGGACCAAATGTTAAAATATTCAAATCAGTTTCTTAAATTGGCCTAATCTGTAGTAAAAAAATATAAAAAAATACCTTTTATTTTTTAACCAAAGCCAATTGTGAAGATTTGTTAATAGCATAGTATTTACTTATAAGTTCTATTAAAAGATGTTATTTGTCTGTAAATCTTCCATGAAAAATAAAATAGATGTTTGAAAATTCTTGGCTAACTCCATATAATGCGCCTGGAACGTGACATGAGTGACGTCACAAATGTTAACCTTTTTGTATAGAGCGTTTTCGGCGGGAGCTGATGCGTGCTAACTTCAAGTGACTATATCACGAGAAAAAAATGCATGAGAAAAGTTTTAATATTACAGTTGATTTTCTCACGCATTATACTTTTGATTTTCATACAAAAGAAATTGATGCATATTTATGGATGGACCCTAACTGCCGGAACACTAATTTTTAAATTGTTGTTATGGCGTCAGACTTAGGTAATATGGTGGTAGCTAGCCAGGCGGACTTGAAATAAGCCCTACCACCAACCAAACCCAGTACTAATTGTACCCCCCTCCTAGGAATCGAATCCGAGACCCCTTGGTCTTACACGGGTAGGTGAACCACAAGACCACAGAGACGGTTGAAAGATTGTTGAGTTTTAAGATATAAACAGTCAAATACCATTATCACAGTTCTGGGGACCTATTTTTGAATCGCTCGACTGGCATCGAGCGCAAGTTTCTACTGATTTTCGTTCGACATATGACTCAAAACAATGAGATTTCGAACGAAAATCAGTAGAAACGAGGTGCTCGACGCCAGCCGAGCGATTCAAAAATAGGTCCCCTGTTCTGAAACACCAAAAAACTTGTCTTCCCTTAATGCCTGTCTGTTAAAAGTGTGCCTCGCATGTAAAAGAAAACCCGCCTATGCTTCTTCAAAAAGTAGGTAGAACGGTTGATTCTCCATCAACGTACCGACTGATATTTCCAAGACCATTGAAACGCGATATGATAATAGCGATTTATCACTTATAACTGTCAAAAGACAATGGATTTTGATCGTTGTGAGTGTCGATGAAACGCTATATCACGCGATATACAACGTGTTACAAAAGTTCTATTTGTTTAAGAATATGACGCTTTAAGACATCACATGTAAGGAGTAATATTGCTAAACAATATTTTTGTCTTTGAACTTATACTATTATGTATGTCTTTGATTAATTTTCGTTTATGCATAAAGACCTGGGCACACCGGCTGCGTAGTCACGCGCGTAGTAACACGCAGCAAAGATACGTGCGTGTTCAAAGGTGTTCGGTTCGGTGCGATGTCCAATAGGGAATGCCTTTGAATACAACGTCATTACTGCACGCATTAGTGCGTTCCGCTCTGCGTAGGTACGCAGCCTGTAATGGGAGCTGCAATGCGTAGGGTTACACATACAGTCTACGTGCACGCGTACGTTAGGCAAGCGGTGTGCCATGTGTCATAAAGTATAATACATTACAACGTCATGGTACATCTACGTGCACGTCTACGCTTACGCATTCGGTGTGTTTCGCAGCTATGGCTATTTCGGAAACAAGATGATTAACGAAGCAATACTTTTCAGATCACGCTGCCATCATATGTGGAACAAATAAGGGACAAGTTAGCTGAGAACATTCACGAAATGTGGGCAATGAACAAGGTAATAATAATAATATTCAGCATTTATTTCTCGTTTTATAATGAACGGCTTAAGATAAACTTTTATATAACTTAGTGGAAGAGACTCGTCCCCGAAGAAGCTACAGGTTACTAAAGTCTAATCATAATTTACTAACCATGAACGTTTGAGGCTTGGTTAAAAAATGTCCCAGTTGTAACCATGAACGCTACTGACTTTGTATGAGTGAACTGAAAACTGAACACAATGAACGAAACGCAGCGCTAGTACAATAAATAAAGGCAACATCGTTTTACAATGTAACATTAGAATCTACCAGTTTACTCCAGTGAATTAATAATAAGGCTTAACCGCCTACTACCCGCAGATAACCTCAGCTTTATGAGATGACAGTATTTGTTGCCCAAGTAACACAGGAGGCTGCTTAATAGCCGAATAACGAATTTCCATCACGCTTAAAGCTGAATAAGGAACCTGCATAAAGGCTGTACACGACCTTATACAGCTCTTATAACTCTTAAATGGGCACAAATTATTCAGCCTTAAGTTCACATAGCTGCTTAAGAGTTGTGTAGCAGCAACTTAACAGTGTAATAAAGATTAACAGCAAGAATTATTCAGTCTTAAGTTCACATAGCTGCTTAAAAGCTGTGAAGCAGAAATTTAAGAGTGTTATAAAGAGTAACGACAGTACTATGCGCTGAAATTCGACTGACTAAGAAATCACAAGTTACTTTTTATTCAGAAAATATGTCACATGTACGCTTTAATATATATTTTGAACCGCGCAAGGCTGCTTGCGGCCTGTGTAAAATTAAGTGAACTAATATTTGAAGTGTAAATTGGTATGATATGACACTTGTATCCAAGAACAACACTCTAATGAACTACCCTTGCCTATGCGAATGCACTGCTTTTAAATAGAGCGCTGTGATTGATTCGTTTGTTTTACGTGTTACATATGATTGGTAATTGCGACGCTATACTTTCGCGGGCACTGTGTGACCTCATAGTAATGTGTGTGAATACGGGTGTACAGTACGAGGCATATAACTTGAAATCGGGTGGGGATTGCGCGAAACGCGTATTTTGGGTATGCGTAGCGGTGAGGGGCGCGGGCGGCGGGAGAGGGGCGCGCGCTATTGGTCGCTCACAAGAGCACACAGAAAAAATTTCAAGATACGTGCCTGCCTAGTACTATAACTATAAGTAATGTAAACAGATCAGTAATAGGGTATTTGACGGATTTTTTTTATTGAGTAAACATGTTTATTGAAATATTGGCAACACAGCATAGGTATTTATTTTCAAATATCTTGCATATTTTCAGCGATATAGAGCATCAAACTTTCTAATTAGACAAGGTGAGCGCTATAAGCAAGTGACGTCACATGCTTGTACTGCCATACTCTCGCCATAGAAATTTTTATTTTAGAAAGAAGTCACAATGGAGTTCATAATTCGCTTGTTATAATACAGATTGAATTTCTGTTTTCAAATTTGTTATTTAATAATGTTATATTTCTGAATGTCACAATTAAATATCTACATTTCAACAACAGTCAAATACCCTATTGAAATCTTAGCACTTTAGCAGCTAAAACTTACCACAGCTTCACTACATACCTAGTATAAAACAAAGCCGCTTTTAAAACAACGCAACGGATTTTAATGCGGTTTTTTAAAATGGATTATGCCTGGTTGGCATTGTGCGAGTTCACGCAAGAGATGTGCTTCTCGAGACGTTTCTCGAAAGCTCGGATGCGTGCACGAACACAGCGTTGGTCGCGTGCGCGCGAACAATTTCATGCATGTTTATTATTTAGCGTTCGAGAGGCGTTTCGCTCGAAAAGTTTTCTTTTAGTTTTTCTTTGTTTTTGGTTGTCTACAGAACCATGACTAAGTGAACTGAATGCACAAATTATTGCTTGTGTTGTGGAAGTCAGACTCGGTGAAATATTGTGTTCAAACGTCGCGCTGTAATAAAATTGTACCAACACACGCCACACTTTTTTTTACAGACTTAATCTATATAATTTAATTAAATAGACTTTATTTATTAGTCTACAGACTCACTTTTTGGCGAACGCTTCACGAAACTTGAGTTTTCTCGTTGGAGAAAACGGCATGCTTTTCATTCGTGAAACCTTGCATCGTGTCAACTAACCATTAGGTACTTGTTATTTGACACAGCCATTTTGAATTTTCAACACATAGGTATTGACCTTGCGGGGTGGGATGAGGTGATTGATTTTAGGGCGGGGCGAGGAGTGTCCTTTCTGTGCGTAGTACCACAATATAAAGAGAGACTAGCAGTTATGAAATAAAACAATTTTTAACGGATACTAGCGCGGTTTTATTGAAAGCACTTTGGTAATTAGTTGGTATTTGGTTTGATTTTTGGTTTTCCCGACGTTTCGGCAACTTTGCAGCTGCCGTGGTCACGGGGGACTGAAGCTACCCGTGAGTCTACCCTCAAGCGATGAATTTTTTTTTAGACGTTCAGAAATTAAAATTTTAACAAAATTTTTAATGTTTTATGTTGATTTATAATTTAATTTTATGAATTGTTTAGTGCTAAAAAGAGATTTAATTTCTGAACGTCTAAAAAAAATTAATCGCTTGAGGGTAGACTCACGGGTAGCTTCAGTCCCCCGTGACCACGGCAGCTGCAAAGTTGCCGAAACGTCGGGAAAACCAAAAATCAAACCAAATATCAACTAATTACCAAAGTGCTTTCAATAAAACCGCGCTAGTATCCGTTAAAAATTTTTTTATTTCATGTCTAGTGAGCGCGTAAGCTTGAGAAGTGAATAGACTAGCAGTTAGCTTAGCACTCGCGCGTTCGAGCAACGCACACATAGACACCTCTCACCGACACTGTATAACCGGAATCTCAAACCTCAATCTAAAACCAGTTCGTGACGCACAGCGGTGAGAGCTGTCTTTGTGTGTGTGCGATGCTCGAGCGCCCGTAGTACTAAGCTTAACTTCTGTTAGTCTCTCTATTTGGTGGTAGTACTAATATCTATTCTGTACCCTGGGTTCCTATAACTAAAGCTGTTGTACCACTGGATAGATCGAAGCCGGATGGACGTACGGCGAGCAACGTGACGATTTGCACAAGATCCACCCGTGCCTGGTGCCGTTCGAGCGGCTGCCGGCCGCCGAGAAGCGGTACGACATACAGCTCGCCGTGCAGACACTCAAGTGAGTATTTCAAGTGGGTGTAACAAGACACTCAACAAAGCCGAAGTCCACGCCTTCCGACCATCATCAGGATCATTTTTGTATATTAGACTATACCTGGGAAACCAATAGCTACGAAGTTATTGAAGGTCAAATTCAAAAAATTTTTTTCAAATTTTTTATGAAATCTTATAATATTCGTTATTTCCTAATTTCAAAATTGTATGTATTTCGTAACAACAAAGGCCTTAAAACGTCATCACTCAATGTATTTCATGAACATGCACATAAACGTTGCCTTTCAACTCGGCCGCACGCAGCTGTGTAGCATACACTCGCAGGCGCGGTCTATTGTACGCGTTACATTGCGTGGTAATGTATGAAATGTTTTTTTAACACCAAAAATTAAAATCGTTTCCCAGCAATAATTTTGAACAGAAATGGTCTTGTTGATGGGCCGAATACGTAGACCTCGGCTTCGTTGAGTGTCTTATTACACCCGGTATGTGAACATCAAAAAATAATTTTGAAAACTAAACCCTTTTCTGCAATAAGCTCAAAAGCCTCGAGCATAAATAAGGTTACAAGCTTATTTGTTTTTTATCGGATGTATTTCGGCGAGTGTGCAGTGGAATTGCACAACCTAATTCCGCCATCTCACTTCTTCATCGGACAACCAGACGTACGAATCAGCGCCACCGTTTTTTGGTGGATATTCCGAAGACTCGCACTAAACATTATTATTTCTAATTTTATCATCCGTTTTGCTAAAGATTGGAACTTCTAGCCTGAGTCTATTTTTCCTTATAAGTACTAGGGGCCTTCAAGTCACGAGTGAATAGGTTACTTCTAGCGTTTAGTCTTAGCGTTTCTTAGCATTTTCTAGTGTGACGTTTTGTAGTTTGATAGTAATTAATCCATTTTATTGTTATGATTTCGAATCAAAATTGAAAGAATAATAGTAGTATTTTAGTTTAATAGCTTGGCAACACCGACGCTTGGCTCCGCCGTTTCCCGCCATTTGCAGTGGAATGGGAGAAGGTAAGCGGTGGGGATAGGCGGCAGAACGGTCAACGAAAGTCGGTTGCGGGCTCAGTCACTTTCCAACCGTCAAGAAGAGAAGTATTGTTAGGGAAAACTGCTAACGTATTGTTGCTATAACCTAGTTAATAATATCATGGTGTGTTCCTGTGAAGAAAGTAAAAGTAGTTCACCGTTATTACTGTAGTTTTCATCACAAATCAGCAGTGGAAGAACCAAAGTATGTACGCTCACGAATTGCTTACTTTTCTAACGTTTTAAACCGAGCTAAAATTACGAAATTAAGTTGGGTAGTTTCAAGTTTTAATACACTCGAGAGATTTATGACTATTTTTCATTGCACGTGGCCGAGGCTACTCTTCGGCCGTGCATACACACCATTATTCACAAACATTGCACGTGGTCGAGGCAACTCTTCGACAGTGCATATACACTTCACAATCATTGCACGTGGCCGAGGCGACTCTTCGGCCGTGCGTACACAACATTATTCACAAACATTGCACGTGGTCGAGGCAACTCTTCGACAGTGCATAAACACTTCACAATCATTGCACGTGGCCGAGGCGACTCTTCGGCCGTGCATTCACACCATTATTCACAAACATTGCACGTGGTCGAGGCAACTCTTCGACAGTGCATAAACACTTCACAATCATTGCACGTGGCCGAGGCGACTCTTCGGCCGTGCATACATTGCACACAAAACTACACTCAGTCGTCACCATGATGGAAATAGTGCGTTGATATTGGAATTGTAATTTTCATGATTGTATAAAGAGAGGTCATGAAATGAATGTTTTTTTATCTTTACTGCCCAACTGTAACTTTCGTGATTTAAACTCTGGAAATGCATTACATAATGAATTATGAAAATAGGAACTTTTATCTTGGACAATGTGTTCCGCAGAGGTTATTAAGTTTATTTTTTTTATATTTCATACCATTCTAAGTGCATTCTAATTGTCGTTAGTAGTCGACCTTGACACTGTACCCTGGGGATGTACGGATACGGAGAATAAGACGGATAACGTGATACTTACTGTAGAATTGGTACCAGGTTACGTTGACCTTCAAAAGGGTTTTAGTAGTACCATGACGCTATAGTCGTAGCTTAAGGCTAGGTTTTACGAACACATTTGTCTGTCTCTTACTTTACGTGGAAAGAGTATGGAAAATAACCTCACTTCTGCACATTTTCGATGTTTTTCGGCGTTTTATCATCATTTTATTTATCACAATCCTCTTTTGTGAATAAAACTTATTGAAGCTACTTCACAGTACGTATTTTTGATATTATTATACGTTTCCGCTATTATTTATGCCAAAAATTTTACCCAAGCCCTTATGATAATATTCTTATTTTTCTTGCAATCATCTGTGAGGTTTATATGCAATTTAATACTAGTAGCTACTAGAGAATCTCTTCAGCTTCTCGTATGTTTTTGTTTTGTGGTAACTTTACGTTTTTTATATAAAAATATGACCGCACAAACCATGTTTTCCTATTTTAGTTCAAGAAGTTAATTCTTATTCTATTAAGAAGCCGTTCATAAAGAATTGTCGATTTCATTAATTAGCGTGATTTTACAGAAGTGATCTTACAGTTAAAAACTGTACATACTTATCTTTATGAATAAAATAATACGAAAGATAATTATCTGGTGTACATGGTTTCGATATGTGGTATGTTTACGATTATAATTTTGATTTCATTTTTGTGTTCCTAAATGAATGAAGTAAGTTTACTTTGAAGTACACTTATTTGGCGTAATTTCTTAGTTTTGTAAGAAAATATAACGCTTTTAAAATTAATCGTAGTTGGTAGAAAATATTTTGCTACTTTAAAATTTTATTTGAAGTGAGCCGGCTCTTAGGTATTTCTACTAATACTTTTGAGACTAGGCTAGACGCGCTTTCGGTTTACAAGGATAGACGCACCTTTGGTATACAAGGCCTACGCCCTTAGGCGTCTACGGTTTACAAGGCTAAATGCGTCTTTGGCTTACAATTAGGGTTAACTTTTGGTTTTCTATGTACATAGGGATGATGCAGTGAAAATTACTAAAATGAAACTATTCTAAATATTTCACCCAAACCTAAGTAATTATACTAGATATTTATATTAATGAAAATTTATTATACCATTGACTTTCGAGGCTAGATGCACATTCAGTTTGTAAGGCTAGGACAAGGCTAAACGCGCCTTCGACCTAATTAAGGTACCTCTAACTTTTGTTTGTTTTTATACTAGAATGATGAAGAGGTTTGAGAATTTATACGGGGAAAGTTTTTTTTAAGGTTAGACGTGCCTTCATTTTATAAGGTTAGATGCGCCTTTATTTTACAAGGTTGAATGCGCCTAATTTTATTAGCTGTTGGTTTTTTATTATAATAAATATTAATATAGATGAAAATTTCCAACTTTTACTTTCGAAGCTAGACACGTTCAGCTTGAAGGCTAAACGCGCCTTCGACTTATAAAGTGCAACTTTTGATACCAGATTGGTAAAGAGATTTGAGATTTATATGAATGAATATTTTAAGTTTTAATGTGCTTCATTTGATAGGGTTAGATTCGCCTTCATTTTATAGTGTTAGATGCGCCTTCATTTTATAAGGTTAGATGCGCCTTCATTTTATAAAGTTAGATGCGCCTTCATTTTATAAGGTTAGATGCGCCTTCATTTTATAAGGTTTGATGCGACTTTATTTTATAAGATTAGATGCGCCTTCTTGTTATTTATAAGTTTAGATGTGCCTACATTTTATTATAAGTATAAATGCGCCTTCATTTTATAAGTTCAGATGCGCCGTCATTTTATAAGGTTAGATGCGCCTTCATTTTATATGGTAAGATGAGCCTGCGGTTAGGCTAGATGCGCCTGCGGCTTATAAGGCTATATGCGCCTTGAGTATGGCAAGATGTGCCTTCAGTTTGGCTAGATGCGCCTACGGTTTGAGAAGATGTGCCTTCGGTTTGGCTAGATGCAATTAATATTTTATTACTGTAAATTAAATTAACATTGGCAGGCAATTATTATTATTAATGTCATTTTATCATATTTGACATTAAAGTTTGACATTTATTTTATTGGGATTTGAAATTATTTACTGAAATGATGGGTAATGAAAATTAGTTGTAATAATTGATGATTAATGTTAAGTATCGAATTTAAATTTTATAATCACCTAGCTACTGACAGATTTCCACACCTAACAAAGTCAGACTTTGCAGATTTTGTTATATTATAATGTCATCAATGTATACTTCCATTTTCTGGGAAATAAATGATTGGTTTGTATTGTATTTAGATGCAAATCCAGTTTGGCTAGAAGCGCCATCAGTTTACAAGGCTAGATGCGCCTTTTATTTGGCTAGATGCGCCTTTTATTTGGCTAGATGCGCCTTTTATTTGGCAAGATGCGCCTGAGATTTGGCTAGATACGCCTAAAATTTGGCTAGATGCGCCTGAGATTTGGCTAGATGCGCCTGAGATTTGGCTAGATGCGCCTGAGATTTGGCTAGATGCGCCTGAGATTTGGCTAGATGCGCCTGAGATTCGGCTAGATGCGCCTGAGATTTGGTTAGATGCGCCTGAGATTTGGCTAGATGCGCCTGAGATTTGGCTAGATGCGCCTGAGATTTGGCTAGATGCGCCTGAGATTTGGGCTAGATGCGCCTGAGATTTGGCTAGATGCGCCTGCGGTTTGCAATACAATACAATAGAATTTATTTATTCCATACATTCTACATTAGGTACATTAATGAATAATTACTTAATAAATTGCAATTCAATTCCAATTAAAAATAAATGTCAAACGAAAAAAAAAGATAAACCAAGTACAATTTGGCTAGAAGCGCCAGCGGTTTACAAGGCTAGGTTGTCATATACTTATATTACTTGCTTATGTGACTACATTATGCAATTTTACTAATTTCATACTCGAATCGTCATCTGCAACGATTATTTTAGTTGTTGCTTAGATTAGTGCACAGGCCCTTAAGCAAATATAGTGGGGTACACAAATAATCAGTACTCAATTACACATGTACGAAGATCTGTCAAACAATAAGTAGACTTTATGAAGTTTGCGTTCTTCTTTAAGACACAACTTCTTCTTCTTTTACTTGGTTATCTCTTAGTTTATAATATTGCAATCCGATGCTAATGTAATTATGGTTAATTTGAATACATTATATTTGTTTGAGAAAATAAATTCTTAAAAATATTAGGTAAGCAGTGTGTAAGCTACTATTATATGAACCATTTGTCCTCAAGTGCAGTGTTTAGGAGACTAGGTATATTGCGTCTATGGGCCAAGTGTGTCCTTAAGTGTGGTACTCAGTAAGCGGCCAAGTGTGTCGCGTCTATGGGCCGTGTGTATCCTAAATATACTGGTTACGTGGCCATGTGTGTCCTTGGTTGATAGCTTTGGCTTGAATATATGTTTTGGCAGGCCGTGTTCACACTGTGGCAAACGGTAGCCCTGAATATGTCTTGACAGGCCGTGTCCACATAGTGGCAAACGGTAGTCCTGCGAGTATCGACATTAACAATTACTTTAACTGAGCACATTACATAATAAAATGCAAGAGAACCACAAATTGTGGAATAAAATAAATAATCATGATAATATTTTAATAACAATGCTATATATTGTTTGTTATAAATGTGAATTTGTATTTCACATAATAAGTTTTTCTCATCTCATAATGAAACAGTTTTCATGAGTAGATTATAATATTTTTCCTTTTGACCCTGATGTTTTATTTTGTAGACGTTTGTCCTATAATTTAAGCATGGTTACTGTCGATTGTTTTATATATTTCAGAATCATATTGCATCTGCGTGATGCCCATGCGGTATACTTAGCTAAGGTGATGGTGGCGCGGTGTGCGACGCGAGGCTGGATGGTAGAAACGACGGTTCCGTTATTGGTTGATCTTAGGTTTTTTTTGACACGATGACGACAGGCTGCGACGGCTAATAAGGTTTCAGCTGCAATTATCTGGTTGAACATAGATACTGACCAGAATTCCTATGCATTGATTTATCAAGTACTTATATTTAAATCTTATTCAGAACCTGTTAAAGTTGGTAGTTCTAGTTAAGCTAAATTAAATATAATAAGTACCTAGCTCATGCTATGAATTGTGAAATAAATAAAAATAATACATATAATGATTGTTGCAACACAACTTTAATCATTATACGATTACCTTGCATTTTGCATACCTAGTAGGTCTAGCAAATTGAAATTGTTTACCGTAAGAAACTGTAGGACTTATGTGAGTTTAATAAGTTGACATCATTGATAATTTCAGTTAGGTTATTTCACTCACAGCACGTGCGTCGGGTCTTCAGTCAATCGTCTGTCAAAAGTTTACAATTTGTGATTAAATTTGTTTACCCTTTTCGTGGTACTCCGGCGGCGTGACTTCGACTGTTATATTTACTTTTTGTACTTATCTCTTGTTAAATATTATAATAAAATTCATAATTTAGTAGAAAGAACTAATGAGAAATGTTGTACTTGCATAAATTATTAGATTTTTTATTGTGGAAAAAATGGTAATATTTTTTGAAGATGGTTTAGTTAATATTTGTGTCACAATATTATTGGCTTTTAAAAATTTCAAAGCTTTTTGATCTGATCATACTAGGTGCGATAAGATACAACAGTTAGTTCCTCTTGTAAATAAATTATCAAATATAAAAGACGGAGGTCGACAACCCTCTCCAAGTTTTCGTTCACCATTTCTTTCTTGGAGTAGCCTCCCATTTTGTGTGTGAAATGGTGGTAGATTCAGTAGATTCTCTCTTTTTAGCATTAATTAATCTGCAATTAAATTATAACAAAAAGTTAAACCAATTAAATTTATTTAATAGAATGCGATATAAGTTAACATACAACCGGCCGAATGTGACGTTATTATTATAGTATTGAGTTGATCGTGCACGAGGACATGCACGAGGTCAGGATGGACGAATGTGACGTTTTGTAGTTTGATAGTAATTAATCCATTTTATTGTTATGATTTCGAATCAAAATTGAAAGAATAATAGTAGTATTTTAGTTTAATAGCTTGGCAACACCGACGCTTGGCTCCGCCGTTTCCCGCCATTTGCAGTGGAATGGGAGAAGGTAAGCGGTGGGGATAGGCGGCAGAACGGTCAACGAAAGTCGGTTGCGGGCTCAGTCACTTTCCAACCGTCAAGAAGAGAAGTATTGTTAGGGAAAACTGCTAACGTATTGTTGCTATAACCTAGTTAATAATGTCATGGTGTGTTCCTGTGAAGAAAGTAAAAGTAGTTCACCGTTATTACTGTAGTTTTCATCACACTAGCTTCTAGCGCGTTCTATCGTAGATCGCAAGTCCGTTCGCTTACATAGTGTCACCCTTTTATCGCACCGCCTTTGCACGTGCCGCTTCTTGTGAAAGGATGCCGCCGCATAAACAAAGTATACCGCGTGCGGTGTACACCTACAAGTGAATTTGGATTTTGGCAGTTTGCATAGAAGTGCCGAAGTGAAAGTTTGTGTTTGTTACCGGTATTCCTGTCTCTGAACACAAGTATTTGCGGGTGTACCGACACTATCTAAGCAAACGGACTATACCATCAGGCGTGATAAGGCAAGCGCTTGCGTATCTGTCATAAAAAAACCCAACTACGAAAAATCTCACTGTATAAAGTATGTACGAAACAAGAAAATATTCGAATCCAAAACTCAATGAAAAGGATAACCGTAGTTGCATTTCACATCTCACTATAACCAGCGGACAATTAAGACGCTTGTGCCGATACCTCATTTATTAAATTATGATAAATAGTTTAGAAGTTATGAGGAAACAAATGTACCTAAATACATGTAAATCAGTCAAAATCATAACCCTCATTTTTGCTGCGTTTAGTCGGGTAAAAGGTAAGCAAATAAATAAATATTTGTCAACATCACATTGTCATACATTGCTCCGATTCCAAATGATCCGATTGCAGCAATAAATGAAAATCCGAGACAACGGTGGTACTACAAACACCCAGACGAGAGCCAATAGTTCGTTCTCTAAATTGACCCAGCCGGGTATCGAACTCGGGACCTCGAGATGGCGATACCTTGAAAATCGGCGTACGAAGCCACTCGACTACGGCAGTCGTCCAAATCGAAGTCCCGTGGATTCACTTGCCTTGCAATATGGTTACAGACTAAGGCCCGTATTTATAAACTGCTTTCAATGTTGAGAGCTATCTTGAGATCACACCTGAGATGCTGTTTCTATAAGAACAGCATCTCAATTACGATCTCAAGATAGCTCTCAATGTTGAGAGCGGTTTATACAGGATGTCCCAAAACTTTGCCACACGGAGGGAAAGTACCTTAGATATTGAAGATAGGAAATATTACTGAAAGAAGACTTCATTTTGTTTTTAAAAATAAATCGAACTGCATTCATAGTTTATTTTAGAAATCGCATGCGATACCATACAGATTCATACAATATGGTAATAATATAAATTTGAATATTAAATCGTCGTGGAGATCCTTAGGGGAGGCCTATACCCAGCAGTGAGTGTCGTGCGGCTGATATGATGATGATGAATATTAAATTTCAAGGTTTTCCTTTTGTTTAAGATGCTGTGTTATTTAATAAAAGATAATCCAACGAGTGACTCTTTCGATCAGTATTGTAAAAATTAAAAAAGCTTTTTTTGTAAATTTCGACCCCTGGTTCAAGCTGGTGATTTAAAAAAAATTGTATCATCTTCAATATTGAAGACACTTTCCCTCCATGTGGCAAAGTTTTGGGACACCCTGTATATACGGGCCTTAATTCGTTTGTTTTAGAACGATCTTAGCTCTCGGCTACTACATCAGCCTGGACAAGCCGCCGGCGCGCATCCGCAACGTGCGCCTACCCAACGAGCCGTTCATGCAGGTATACAACATACTCAATACTTTATTTATTGCGTAGTAGGCGTCACGTAAAAAGACCGATGATAGGTGCCTCCAGCGAACTAAAATCTATGGAACAAGCATTCCGGTCAAAAATGGCACCACACGAAAATTACAACTAAGTGGGTGGAACTTATATTGCTGGTATTTAATTATGCAGCACAAAGAAGAGCGACTGAACACTGGTTGCATAATAACAACCATAATTTGTATACTCATCTATATTTTCTTTACTTAAGCGAAGAATTATGATACGTTATTTCTGCATTTTTTTACTGCCTTCTTTGCGTCTTTTACACCATTTGATTACACAGAACGCCATTTCTAATAACTCTCTCTCTTTCTCTCTATTCTTTACAACAAACTGAAATTATTGTAAAAAAACGCGCGTAGCTGGCCCAATTAAATGCAATGAGAGTTGTAATTTTTTAGCCCCGTGGTGCCATTTTTTAAGCAAGATTTGATTATAGAGTTTATTTCGCTGGGTATGTCAAAGGTAAGCGAAATTGTATCTTATGTTTTTGGAAAACAGTATAGATTCCTCCATAATTCGCTTGTGGTTCAGCGGTCTTTTTACGTGACGTGATCTATATGTTTAACAATTTAATATTTGATTTTCAAGGAATGAAAGCATCTAATGATCGAGTTCACATAAAAATTTAGGAGATACTTCATTGAACTTAATAATAAAAATATTTGGGCGACCGATAGCTTTGCTCGGTTATTACTATTTATAATATATTTATAATATATTTATAATTTCTTTTTTATTTTCCAAAAACTAAAAAAAATAATTTGTAATAGTCGGAGTATCGCCATCTTTGAAGTGCTGTGTACATTTTATTCTGTGGTGCTACTTTACTACACATCCTTTGCTTTTCTTGCTATTTCAAAAGTCTTTGCTAGACACAATAATATCCATAATCTGCGTCGAAAGAAAACGTATTAAAACGCATGAAAACTCGAAAACACGCGTTTTCCCAAACATAAGACTAATCTAGATCGATTGTTTACCCCCGAAAACTCCCGTATAGTTAGAGCCGTTTCCGAGATCACAGAAATAAATAAATATACAAGAATTGCTCGTTCAAAGGTATAAGATAAATAAAATAAAATTCTGGTGACGTATCTGATACTGATACTGTAATAGAGGACCCGTCTATCATCGCCAACTTGTTCAATAAATACTTCACAACGGTAGGGCAAGACAACGATGGACGCTCGCTGCCGCAACCGCCACCTGCCGGCAGGCCCGTCCTAAATCCGTCTTCTAATTCGATGTTCTTATCACCAGTGGATGATACAGAAGTTTGTGACATTATTCGACAGTTAAAAAATAAAAAGAGTTTTGGACACGATGAACTGCCTCCTTTGCTAGTAAAAAAATGTGCAGACGAACTAGCTTGACCGTTAACAGTTTTAATTAATCAATCATTTAGAAATGGCTCCTTTCCAGACTTGCTGAAAATATCAATAGTAAAGCCACTATTTAAAAAAGACAATCATTATGACCTTACCAATTATCGACCCATAGCCCTTTTGTCAATCATCTCCAAAATATTTGAAACTGCAATGTCTAATCGTCTTTATTCATATTGCGAAAAATATAAAATTTTCAATGAAAGACAGAATGGATTTAGAAAAAACAAATCAACAACCCTTGCCGTATATAATTATATACAAAGTGTCCTTTCAATTATTAATGAAAAGAAGCGAGCAATAGGCCTGTTATTAGATATGAGCAAAGCATATGATAGAATTAAGTTTGATATACTGCTATCTAAATTACAAGGGATAGGCGTAAGAGGTATTGCGAATAAGTGGTTTGCTTCATATTTAAACAGCCGAAGTCAGTATGTAGAAATTGATCATCACGACAGTATGACAGGTTACACAACTACTATACGATCTCAAAAAGCGGAAGTGTCAATGTCAATTCTACAGGGAAGTGTGCTCGGATGTGTTTTGTTTCTAATTTACATAAATGACCTGCCTAATGTCATCAATTTACCTTGCTCCTTGTTCGCAGATGACATATCTATTGTAATTCCTTTTGAAAACGACCAAAATCATGATATTAATAATACAATACATAACACATTGTCAAAAGTAAATACCTGGTTAAATGAACATAATTTGCTAATTAACTTCAAAAAAACAAAATTATTAGAATTCAGACCTCACCAAAGAAACCCACTAAATATTAATTTTAAATTTAACAACACTAAACTAGAACAAGTAGATCATTATCCCCTTTTAGGAATAAAAATAGATTCAAACACAAACTGGAAAGAACATATCAATAAGGTTGCCATTAAATTATCAAGATTATCTTATGCATTAAAAGAACTAAAAAAATTAACAAATCTAGAATCAGCAAAAAGTGCTTATTATGCCTACGCACATTCCTGGCTAACTTATGGCATATTGTTGTGGGGAAATAGTACGGAAGTGATTAAACTATTTCGACTACAAAAAAGATGCTTAAAAATAATGGGAAATTTAAGTGTTATGGATAGCTGCAAACCGTACTTCACAGAATTTAATATATTGACATTACCATCCCTATATATCTGTGAATTTGTCAAAAAGCACCCTGAATTCTTTCCACATTACCACCGTCCACAAAATTTAAGACCACAAAATAAATTAGCACAACCAACCTGTAAACTTGAAATGTTTAGAAGTGGCCCTTTATCTATGTGTGTGAAAATTTATAATAAGCTACCCAGTAACATTAAAGACGAAAAGAACTTAAATAAATTTAAATTAATTTTGAAAAAATATCTTACAGATAAATGTTTTTATTCGCTGCAAGAGTTTTTAGAAAGTAACAATAATAATGTAAATAGATAGATTATAGGTAATTAAGTTGTTATAACAAAAATGTAGTAGGTAAGTTTAAGAATTTGTTTTAATTTAATTTTAAATTTTAAAGTTGTTGAGTTTAGTTTTTTTTTTGTTTTTATTAGATACGTATCTAGATTCAGGATATAACAATAATAATTTTGTTAAACTACTTAAGTATTAGTTAAGAATTATTTTAATATAAGTATCTATCTATAGATTTGATACACCTAATTTTGATAGTTGCTGTGCCCTTGCAGGGTTTCATGTTTGATTCTATTTTTGTAATAACATCTTTGTACAACATGAAAAGTGCAATAAAAACTTTTGAACTTTTATCGATTTTTTTCTAGTACCTATATTATCTAGTATTGATTAATAATAACTCTTAAAACCTCCCTCAGTCCAACGGCTACAAGCCAGCACCGTTAGACCTGAGTGCTGTCACCCTAACACCCAAGATGGACGAGCTGGTGGACCAACTAGCCGAAAACACGCACAACCTGTGGGCCCGCGAGCGCATCCAGCAGGCGTGGACGTACGGCCTTAATGAGGTCAGTGCTAAGTCATTATGGACCTTATGATTTAAGAGCGTAGAGTCGTTTGTCCTCTAGAACACAAGATATTTCAAAATCCGCACGGTTCGATCACTGAATCGAATAAAAAAATCCTACTTTTAATGTTGTAATTTTCAACTCCAAGGGCATAAAGTCTGGTCAACGAAATATGAAACTCGGTTGGAATAATTTCCAACCGATTATAAATATATTAGCCTTATTTTAGGGGTGTTTCCAATAACTTATTAAATTATCAGAGAAAGTGGCGTCACCATTTCAGTGTCATCTTTCCTTGACCTGAAGAAGATGACACTGAAATGAGCCAGAAAATATTTGTTCACTATGTATAATTGTTCAAAAATCTTTTCAACACACTTGCTCGTAAAGTGAGCCCTAATACATCGCTTTTAGGGCCATAAACCGAGCTATAACAAACGCGTGCAGTAATATTTAAAACACTAGGTTGTAATAGAATTATCCCTACAAAGTTAAATTAGTACCTTACTGCAAGTTCTGTGCGAGTAAACAGATCATTCCCAATTTAACCGGGTGATACAGTTATTTTTTTAGTAACAACAAAGAGGTTTTATGCCGCTGAAAATTCATATTCATTTTTTAAATAAATATTGTTTAAGGCCTAAATTAATTTAAACAAATATTTATTATTATCAAATTATTCATACTTCACAATATTTTGTTATAGAATATTAAAATATTTGCATTTTATGACTTAAAATTATAATTATGAAGTAGGCTGTATGCTCACTCACCCCTTTGTTCGCAAAATATTCCTGCATTGGGCGTGTAAAAAACAAAATAAAACCTACGCGCCTTTTCCCATAATTGTCATATTTTATTTTTGTCGTATTTGTTGCCGTGTGATAAATTACTTTGTATTTTCCTCGCAAATGTGTTGAAAAACGTCGTATGAAACTCGTGAGTAATGTACTATTATCTGCTTCTATGTCTAGCATTATAGTATAGTATATTCAGTAGCCTGGCCCAGTCCAGTCCAGACTTATTTCATTATACTGTAATGATTATTGGTTATCATAAATTCTTTCCGCTTTCATCATAGGTTTGTATAATTTAAACGCATAATTTGTGTTTATATTATCACAGAATAAATAATAGTACATATTATTTTGTGTATAATTGTGTAGTGCAATTATTTATGTATACTTTAATTTTGTAATTTTATTTAAATATTTTTTATATATAATTTTCTAGCAGTAATGCAAGACGACGTCGCCTCACTATCAACCACGATAGCTGTGACTCTCGCACTTAATATGTGACATATACTACTAGGTGTGAGGGTCACAGCGATCTGTGTTTGATTCCAGCATATTTGGAACCAACAATTTATTACTTATATTATTTTCAATAGAGGGGTAAAGAATCAAAGACAGCTAAGTGCCATGAATTACGAAAATGAACTAAGTATAACGCCAACTAGGGAATTTTTAGGTAGTTTGAACTATTTACTTCTTTTGTAGAAGAACCCATTATTATTGAATATATACTCGTGTTTATCATAAGTAAACCTGTGTTTAATCAATGACTATCATTTCTTGTATGAACTGTAGTATGAAAATTTGTGCTATGTTTATTTCATGTAATCATATTATTTTGTCAAAAAAAAGTGTAGACTATTGTTATTCTCTTAAAGGGGTAGGTGTAGAAGTACCCATTATTATTTAATGTATGCTCGTATCTATCATTAATAAACCAGTGTTTAATCAACCATCGTGACTATCATTTCTCTCCAACGCAATCCTTTACACTTTTATTTTAGAAACAAATAAAGCCCTTTAAATTACGTTTAAAAATTGAAGTTGGGTGCAAATGCATCTAAAGCCCATACGAAAGTGAACCACGTGATTATTGAGGTAAACTTAAAATTTATGCACTTAGCTGTTTGATTCTATACCCCTCTGTGTCTGTTTATTTTATACCAAAACACATTTTATATTTTTGTATAATTTATTTATATTGTATTGTTTTACTTAATGTATATTTTTTAAAGAAAGAAGATTCTTATTGTCTATTCTAGCAAGTCTACACCTCAACAAGGAATCAAACCCGGCAGCTGTGACTCTCACGCTTAATGTGTTAAGTATCACTAGGTGTGAGGGTCACAGCGTATCGTGTTTGTATTATCCATCTTCACTTTGATGTAAGGGTTCTGTATTGAGTTTTATACACATCTATGATTAATTTTCTTGTTTTTGTCCTAACCTATGACTTATCAACATAGAAGACAATTTTGTTATTTGCTTTAAACTTACAGTTTTTTTCATGTTGTTGTTCTACAAAATCCTGATGGTATAATTCTGTTTTGGAAATATAAAGCGTTTTTTCAGTACTTCTTACATACAGGATGAGTCTAGTACAATTGCTGTGACTCTCACATCTCGGTATGTGAAAAATTTACTAGGTGTGAGGGTCACAGCGAAATTGTTATAGACATGCACACCTAAGAAAAATGCAACATAAGAAGATTTCTTCGATTTAAAATTTTTGTCTGTATATTTTTTATAAGTTGTATAATTTATTTAATTTTTATTTTGCCTTGTTAAAAATCTTTCCATTTAATTATATTGTTTAAAGTTAAATATTCAAAAGTAGACAGTTTCCTTCTATCATAGGTACTACTTACTGATAAGGTTTTTGTAATTTCAATAAAATGCTATTTACTCAGACTAAGCAACTGATTGCAGGGTTCTACGATATCTTAGAAACATTCTGTTGCTTAGGTATCTACAACATGTTACAAAATAACCCCTAATGCCGAATATGGTGAATAAGGACCATCAAACTAAACAACTTTTACTGGGGGACCAACTCTGAAATCGCGAAAAAAAACCGGTCAAGAGCGAGTCGGACTCGCGCACCGAGGGTGCCGTACAATCATATTTGGATATGTTACTTTAGTACAGTCTTTAAAAAAGTAGGATAAACGGCAGACAGGTGGAAGGGCGAACAGGCGGACAGTTAATTTACAAATCTTAACCACAGCTGCTTATGGTGACTGAAAAACGTTTCAGCCACTCCACATTGCAAACTGTTTTTACTAAGTAGGAACTTATTCTTCGTTTATTCGTACGGCAAATAGTATAGTAATTATATTAGAACCAGCCACCAATTATTATTGTAGTATTAAGTTGCGCCATCTCTTGACCGATAGTGGAACTATTTTTTTTTCTTAGCTCAGCATTCTTAGGAGAGCGCCATCTGTTGACTGGTAGTGAAACTAAAGAATTTTTGTTTGTTTTTGAATTTCTAAAAAAGTGTGTTATATTGAGACATCGTTTTATTTTTTCTGTAATTTTTACATAAACTACTATCACATAGAATTATTTCAGATTTTTCTCTTTGCAAACTTCGGAGATAAGGGGGGGGGGGGGGGAACGGTATTTTTTTTACATTTTTCATCATAAGTCGAAAACTACCTATGCGGCCTAAGAAAAAAGAAAAAATGTTTTAAAATGTGCAAACAACGCTCTTTCATATGATAACCCACATGCCCTAGGTCACCTCACTTCAAATTTTTAAGACCCCTTTTCAGTCCCTGTTGTAAAAAAAATATTGATCTTTTTAATTCTTTCTTATTTGCAAAATAGTTGGGCAAATGTCATCTTAAACTGTTCCAAATTTCAAGTTGATACCATTAGTAGTTCTCGAGATATCTAGCTGTGACAGACAGACAGACAGACAGACTGAGTCACACCATAAGGGTTCCTTTTTTACCATTTTGGTACGGAACCCTAAAAAATCAGGTGTTTCATACATTCTGAAATTTGTGTTATTATTTTTTGTATGAAACAGCTGGTTTTTTTCAAGATTTTGGTCCCATAGTAAAAGCTGTTCAGTTTGATGGTCCCTATCTACCATATTCGGCATTAGAGGTTATTTTGTAACATGTTGTATAGGAAGAAACTTATAATTTACCAGGACCCTGATATGCACCGCTCACCCCACTTGGTGCCTTACCCTAAAGTGGACGAGGCCATCAAGAAAGCTAACAGGGACACAGCGTCAGAAACCGTCAGAACATTACTGGTGTACGGCTATAATTTGGACCCACCGACAGGGGAACAGCACGAAGGTATTTATTTTTAGTTTAATACGTATTACTAAGATTAAATTATAAAATCGCTGGCTAAAATTTTCAATTAAATCAAAAAACCAGAGACCGGAAAACCCTTTTTTTTGGTTAATCCAATCGACAGGGAAACCCTATTAAAAAACTTACCAAATGATAGGGTTTCCCTTTCGATGGGGTTAATCGAATGCTTACCGAATTGATAGGGTTTTTGAAAAATTAAATCCCTAATCAAAAACCCTTTTAACGGTAAGCGGTTCATGAAATACCCAATCAAAACCCTTTTAACGGTAAGCGTTTCCGGTCCTTCGGCCCAGGTGGAACTAGGTATAAATAGCTTGATCACGTTTTAAAACCCCTTAAGCCTTTATAGGGTTTCCTCGATAGGGTTTTCGTATTCGGTAAGTGCTTACTTGGATTACCCTTTCGATATACCGCATTGATAGGGTTACCGTATTGATAGGGTTTTTTAAAACAAGCCTATCAAATACCCAATCAAAAACCCCTTTAACGGTAAGCGATTCCAGTCCTTGACATCTATATTTAACCTCATAAGGTTATAGGGTGTATTCTGTTGCTTTTTAATCTATACAGGGTCATTTTGTATTCACCATCCAAATTTTAAGGATATGTTCAGTTTGATGGGCTCGATCCATAGATCGATCGAGTATTTTGGAGGGGTCGGTCGGTATGTTAAAAAAACGCTTGTCAGAAAAAAGGATTTTACTAAGTACATCTTTTTTGGAGGGGGTTTGAACCCCCTAATCTCCCTCCCGTTGCTACGCCCCTGCTTATCAGATTTCAAGCTAACCAAATGTTTGATAACCCAACCACATGCTTAGCTTATTTATTATTTCAATTATTAGTAGGATAATTTTTCCATAAGGCTTCTAAGCCTCTAATACATTTGGTATACAACTAAAGTCCGTTCGCTTAGATAGTGTCGCCCTTTTATCGCGCCGCCTTTGCACGTGCCGCTTGTCAAAGGATGCCGCCGCATAAACAAAGGATACCACGTGCAACGTACACCCGCAAGTCAATTTGGATTTTGGCAGTTTACATAGAAGTGCCGCAGTGAAAGCTTGTGTTTGTTACCGGTATTCCTGTCTCTGAACATAAGTGTTTGCGGGTGTACCGACACTATCTAACCGAACGGACTTTACAACTACTAGCTAGAGGGTCCAATGCAACCTTTAGTATCAACTAATTTGGTAATGACATTTACTGTGATGAAATCTTTTAGCATTGCTGCTTGAAGCGTCGAAGCTGAAGCAAGCTGACTTCAGGACGTACAGAGCGGAGAAGAACTACGCCGTCAGCTCTGGGAAGTGGTACTTCGAATTTGAGATTCTCACTGCTGGCCCGATGAGGGTGAGTGATAAAAACATTCATCTGCTTTTTTGTCCCTCGCGCGCATTTTTTATGTTTTGAGATTTCTTAAGAGTCCGTACACATTTTGCCGCTGACTGCCGCTCTCCGAGTTGCTGAAGTAAAAAAAGTTATCGTTTTTGCCAGTTCAAATAACTGTTAGAAACGACAACTTTTTGTCCTTTAGCAACAAAAAACTGAAATCTGTTTTAAAATGTCCGTAATCTTATATTGCGAAAAGTGGCCGACATACATTTTTCAATTACGCACTTAGATTTAAGAAATCTTGAGAAAGCATGAAATGTGCGAGCGAGAGAGCGGCAGTCAGAGGCAAAATATGTACGGGCTCTTATATCTGAATGCGTAACTAAAAATGTGTTCCGGACACTTTTCGCAATGAGATTACGGTCGTTTTAACATATATTTCAGTTTCATGTTGCTGAAGTACAAAAATTTGTTGTTTCTGATATAACTTTTTAATTACGTACTCAGATTTAAGAAATCTTGAGAAATCATGAAATGTGTAAGCGAAAGAGCGGGAAAAAGTGGACGGCCTCTTAATACTTAGACAAAAAAAGAAAATATGGATTTGTAAAACATAACTAGGTATGTTGTTTTAGGTCGGCTGGGCACATGCTGACATGGCACCTGGCATGATGCTAGGTCAGGATGAAAACTCATGGGCTTTTGATGGGTACAATGTAAGTATACATATACTATATTTTACACTCTTTATTCAAGATTTCGTAATTAAATTATTGTTTATTTTTAAATTAACTTTCGGTAATATTATGTCAGCTAATAAGTGTAGGCGTTATTTTATTATTTAATAGACTATTTAAAAGTTTTTAAAGTATGGAGTTATTTTGTAGCAATAATGGGACATTAATGTACTGCGCTAGGTGTAGCATTCCGAGACAGAGGATGTCACGTGAGTAACACAGGTTTACGTCACCTCCGCTGTCGGTATTGAAAATAACGTTCATTCATCTTTAACTTGCACTGTTTCGTTTGCTAAGAGAATCAAATCACAATTAGAATGTTCTATAATAATTTTATAATGCACCCGTCATTGTTTGCTTGTTACTATTAAGTCGCGTAACTGAATAGTGACGTAAGCCTGTGTTACTTCCGGAATTACAGACCTTGTTTTCTTGGACCATGATAGAAATAAGCGATTTCTGCAAAGAGTATAGACTGTAATATTACAGAAATCTCTTGCCAAACTATCCAGAGAGCTACGTGAAAAAAATATATAAATGCTCAAGCGATGAATGAAAACTTACAACCCGCGCAGATAAAAGAAAATAGTTTTGAAAATGGCGGCTATCTTTAAAGAAAATGAACACTTTTTGATGTAATGCCATAGGTCGCTGGAAGATCCTACAGATCTGAAATTAAGATTTATTTTATATTTCTTTATATTTTTCTCCAAACACGTGCTGAACCAGAAACAAGATTCAGTGATTTTGGCTCGATACATTTTAATTTCGAAAAAAAACCTCTTAAAATCTCTTAAGTTTAAAATTTACTTAGAAACAACGTTAGGTATTCAAGTCAAAATTGCTTTAAATAAATTGTTTCATCCATATTTACAATCGTGTAGATGTAGAGGCGTTTCTCTTTAATCGCTATCGTTATTTACTACGAATTGATTTCGTGATTTTTTCGCCTAATCTGCCAAATCGGTCTCGCTCTGGCGCGTGAAGTTTTCTCATTGCTATCTCGCTTTTTATCTGCGCGGGTTGTACATTAGTATACAAACAGTACATGAAAGTGTAAACAAAAAGAGTCTGTATATACAGTGCGTTAAAGTTCACGGTGGGTCGACCGACCTTTTCGGGATGCAGTTCAAAGTGGGGGACATAGTGGGATGCTTCCTGGACGTGTGCGATATGACGATCAGTGAGTGGGAGCTACCTTGATACTTGACGTATTGGCATGAGTGTGTTACTTGGAGTTAACTAAAGTTTCGATGCTGAGGGAAACCTTGAAGTTCTCTGCCCACTACACCGTGCCATACCATGACCGGGTTAGGTACATGTCAAGAAAAAAAAAAAATTGTATTGAAAAGTATGACACTATTCCCAATATTCCCGCGTTTGAAAGTATGCGTTCAACTGGGCACTGTGAACTTGACTTTATAATTTTGAACGATTTGATTGGTTAGGGGGCGTGGCTAGGCCGGCGGACAAGTATGACTCGCTGCATTCTTAACGCGAACGAACTATAGACCGTTCCGTTACCGGACATGCACGTAGCGTGCCATGCACGGAGCGTCAACAATTTGTCGGCGAGTATATTTTGCCGGTAGCGGTACCGACACGCTCTGTGCATGACACGCGACGTTGCCGAGCCGGCGAATATACGGGTTGTAACCGCGTACGATGACCGATATAATAGCAAAATGAAACGGATTCCTATCGGGTTTGTATGTTGCATACGGGCTCCATACGGGTTGCATACAGGATGAATACGGGCACAGAACGCCGTCGATTCGTTTCAGTGGGCATAGTGGAGAGTAGCGTGTATCGGGTAAAGACCTTTAAAAGTTATAAATACATATGTCTATTACCACAATACTTAGCCTTTGGTAGGAGTAAGCAGATGCAAAAAAGTAAGAAAATATCGATGCTAAACTTCAAAAGCAATTGCCCTCCAGATTTTACAAATAAATAGATAAAAAATTAATTGATTCTGAGCTTGTCTTTGGCCAGTAATTATAGATTGGTTGAATAATCTAAAAGATGAAAATCAAGTAGTACTTTATATGTGTTACCGGCAATGTGTATAATCCGGCATTGTATACAATGCCTAGGCATTGTATACAATGCCTGAAACGATCAGGCAATGTATGAAATATAATTCATTTTATACTTTGCCTAGGCATTGCATACAATGCCTGCTGGTCCACCGGCAATGTGTAAAATAAGTATATTTCGTATGTCTGTTATAAAAAAAAACCTCGAAATTTAAGGATCTCGCTCCACTGCGCTTCGCGCTCGCCTTAAATTTCTAACCTATACGCCGGACCTACAGGAGGGAAGCAGGTTCGATTACAAACTCAAATTTCTGTTGTCTGTTATAAAAAAATAACCTCGAAATTTAAATTACTAACTTAAAAGTCGCTGACTGAACACTTTAGTAATAAAATAGTCTATGAAGCCCACTTAGAAGAAATCGCGATTATTAGTTTTTGCTCAATCGAGTCATCTCGGGCTAACACGGCAGCGAGAGCACGCATGTGCCGTGCGTGGCCAAGAAATCTAATATGAAGTTAGATGTCAAGAAATGACAAAATATCGAACCCTAGCAACAAAATGATTTTCGAATACCGCCAAGCCAAAGACTGTGGCCAAGCGGGCCTTCTGAGTAGGTACGTATCATGGGAAACAGCGTTGCATAACCAGCATAACCGCTTCTAATGTTAAAATAGCTTGTACACCGCGCCGGCTGTCTCAACATACGTTTAGTTCATGCAGGGGCGATACGCGCGCATACGAATTTTGTTGCTAACTGGTAAGCGACGACGGTTGCCTATAGTACTTTATTATTTTGTGATTTAGTACTATGTCATAGCAAGCTGTGAGAAATCTGTCCCGCAGTGGAGTGGTTCCACTCATGATTAAAAGCCACTTTTACTATGGGGCCAACTCTGATATCGCGAAAAAATATCAGCTATTTCATACAAAAGCGCAATACCTACTCGATCTTAATGTATGGATTAGCTGGTTTTTTTCGTGATATCAGAGTTGGCCCCATAATAAAAGTTGCTTGTAATCATGAGTGGAACCACCCCACGGCGGGAACCAAATGATAAAAATTTCTCGCCGTAGGTAATACCCACATTATTGTATAATTGTCCTAGGGCACATAAAGTAAAAAGTAAAGACCAAAAGTATATTACTACAGGTAAATACTCCGCATTACCAAATTTATTATTCAAAAAAACTAAAGATCCAATTTCAAGTATCAAGGAGGCTTTTATGGGGTGCCATAAATGTTGTTAGTGTTAACTCGTAGTAACAGATTATATTTAATAATTGACCTATTCTATCCTTATTTGTGTACTGTATTGTGTTCATCCCCGATTGTTTTTGTTATTACTATGGGTGCTGTCTCTACTTTATGGTTACAACTGTAACTTTAGATTTAGGTATGTGTTAGATAGTATTTGTAATTGTTGTTTTATAACACCTTTTCCATTTTCAAAATTTGTAAGCAGCCAATGTCAAGATAATTTGTTTCCAAAAAGTTGCAACTCGTACCGTAGTCTATTGTTTTTGGTAACAAGTTTCTATATCAGAGTTTTTATCCAACTTTCAAGGAGGAAAAAGTATACATCGGTAGCACAGAGTCGTTCGGCAAGCAGTGGAAGGTCGGGGACGTTGTCGGAGTCTTCCTAGACTTAATTGATAAAACGATAAGTAAATATCTCGTGACGTCATCACCGCACCACCAAGAAGTTTTTAGTTGTACTTTATTAAAAACTCTTTTCTGTAGCCTAATTTCACATCCTTAGAACTAATTTGAACAGCTATAAAAACACGCTACGACTTTCATTTCTTAAATAAAGATGGCGCGTGTTTTATTAGCTTATTTTAGACTTAAGTTGTAGTGAAAACATGACACTAATTTTCACATTTTGATAACTTGCTAACTCACAGTAGTAATTAACTTTGGATTTAAGTTTATTACAACTATCTGTCATTGATACATCTTCAATTTCTCACTTCCTATCATTAATTAGTAATTTCTGTGATTTATTTCAACGTGGATAAGACTCTCCTTTGTCTATCTACTACTATGGTACTTAAATTCAAAATTGAAAAGTAAAGTATAACTAAAAACTTCCTAACTCGAAGCTTATGCTGGCATTAGTTAGGTTTTTGACAGGAACATTAGCTTAATCACACTTATATTATATTAAGCAACGTCCATCAGTCCTTTGCAATAAATACAAATTTAGTAAAAAATAATGTAAAATAAACTTTATTTTTAATGAAAAATTAGCACTTTGGCTTTTGAGAAAAAGATATCTAAGCGGGTGCGCTACTTATTTAAAATAAAAATTTAGTTCGCCAAGTCTTATTAATGACTTTTTCAGAAAAAAATATGCGCTTTATTATTTTGTATTATTAATTTGTGTAACTTTCTAATTTCTTACATCTGTATGTATTTTACATAAGATGATGTTCCTGCCAAAATTTATATATTTATAGCGATAAAAGCTTTCAGTAGTTCATTTAAAAACAATCATTTTACAACATATTCGCTTGATCACATACTGCCACATTGCTTCGCTTGGTTTTAGTCAGTTACATAAAATAAAAGAAAAAAATATTTCTACCACGTAGGTATTTTCTTATTGTGTTAAAAGTGTTTCATTAAATTATACACAAGTAAATACATGTCATCATTGTAAAAAAATAACTTAATTATACTTTTACTTTTAGTATAATAAATAACGTAGATGTTTTGCATTTTTATCTATGTATAATTTTCGTATTTTAGTGTTGAATTTTATGAGCGATATTTTTTAATTTTCGTCTCTTTCGAAGACCAATAAAATAGTGATTGATATGAAACACTTCTTTACTCAATATGAGTCAATATTATTATGAAAACTTATTAAGTTGGATTTAAATAGATCTTCTATAAACAAAGAAAAATATAAATTGGCTTTAAAATCAACCACGAAAAATTTAAGCGCTTAGTTAGTTTATAACATAAACATAGTTTATGACTAAATCACTAAAATATTGTGACTAACTTCATCACATTGTTTTATTTCCTACTAATTTTACGAGTATGTTGTGTATACTAAAACTTACGAATAAATAACTTTTTTTTACTGCTAAGCTTAGCAGTATCTATTTTTATTTAGCTATATTATAGTTAAAGAAATTAATCGCCTAGATAACTTCAATTTTTTTATATTCATCAAGAATGAAATCGCTTACTATACACGCTGAAATTTTTATCATTTGGTTCCCGCAGTGGGGTGGTTCCACTCATGATTACAAGCAACTTTTACTATGGGGCCAACTCTGATATCGCGAAAAAATATAAGCTGTTCCATACAAAAGCCTACTACCTAGACCTACCTACTCGACCTTAATGTATGGAACAAATGTTTTTTTTAACGTGATATCAGGGTTGACCCCTTAGTAAAACATGCTTGTGAAGTGAAACCACCGCACTCCGAGAACTAAATAATTGGAATTTCGCGCTGTATTTACTTTTGGCCACATAATAGTGAACTATTCAAGTCTTTAAGTGTAAAATTACTGTTTTGTATATATTTATCGAAGATATTTATAGAAATTAGATAGCAATCCCTCTCGATTTAAATCTTGATCAATTTATTTTAACAGCAGCTATAGAAAAAAAATACAAAAATTTAGTAAGTTCATTTTTTAATGTATTTTATTATAAACAGGTTTCTCTCTTAATGGTGAATTATTAATGGATGCCCTGGGTGGAGAAACGACGTTTGCTGATGTGCAAGGGGACAATTTTGTGCCTGCTTGTACTCTCGGCGTGGGACAAAAAGCGAGGTAAGCGAAACAATAGTGAATGTTGAATGCTTCGATCAAGAATATCCTAGATAAGAGCGTGCAGTCTGCACACTAGCGCTGCCATTGGAAATAAAATCATAGTGCTTAAATAAAAAAGAAATTATGAATTAGCTCTCTGGAGTGCACTCCGAACAAGCTTTGCGGTACTTTTTATCACTTAAGCAATACTTTCTAGCCTGTTGTTTAGTTATATGGACTTTTATTGCGAAAAGTGGCCACTTTTAACAATAAAAGTTAGTTAAACTAAACGACAGGCTAGAAAATATTGCTTAAGTGATAAAAAGTACCGCAAAGCTTGTTCGGAGTGCACTCCAGAGAGATAATTAACAAATTTGTCTTTATTTAAGCACTATGATTTTTTTTTCTAATGGCGGCGCTAGTGTGCAGACTGCGCAGCCAGCACGCAAAAATGGCACCTCAAATAGCGTCCCACTTACAAACTTAGCGCTTATTTTGCACAAAGTAAGTGATAAAAGATGTGATTTTTTTATTGAGAAGGACCATAACGAATAAATTTATGTTTTGTTTGTAGATTGACATACGGGCAAGATGTGAATACGCTGAAATACTTCACAACGTGCGGTCTCCAAGAAGGATACGAACCTTTCTGTGTGTAAGTAATTCATCAGTATTACTAATGAGGGCTTTCAAAATGACAAAAAACTGTAGGCTCGATAGATGGCGCTGATTAACAGACAAGTGGCAACTTCGCTAACAATTAATAAAAATGATGTTTTTATAAGCAGAGCCCGTTTATTATTCAAAAAGTCAATGAGGATCTGTAACTATTTTTGTTTAGTGGCTTATCAGAAAGCTTATGCGACCACATGATTAAGTGCGAAGAAATTTTTACGATATCTCTTAAACGTGAGAAGATATACGAGCTAAAACACTGGTTCTTTGGGGGTCCTTATGACGTCATCGCGACGTACGCGAACCTTATGTCGTACGTAATAAAGCACATATTACATTGAGCTTGGCATTTCCTTCAAACCCTATTAACTCAACCATTTCTAAACGGATTTCCAAAATCTTTTACTAAGTTTCATAGCTAGGAATATGTTTTTGTATTATACCAATAAAACTATAGGATTCAAACCTGTTACTGATCCTCATTCTGACACTTCACTTGACCTGTCCATCAACGCCATCTAGAGAAACAAATAGTTACTATTTTTTGTTTTTAAATGTCACTTTGAAAAGCCCTCATTATAAATGTACACAAAAATACAAGTATCGTATCTTGTCATTTTGATAAGCTCTCATTACGTCTGTTTTCTTCAGTAACATGAAGAGAGACGTCACGCACTGGTACACAAAGGATCAGCCCATCTTCGAGAACACGGATGAAATGCTGGACACCAGGATTGACGTCACGAGGATACCAGCTGGATCGGGTAAAATTAACGTTTGTCAAAAAAAAATAACTAACAAGACACTTTTTTTACTTTTTAATTCGTTTTCGCAGTCGTATTTTTTTTTATTTTATACTTTTTACTGATAACACAACGTATTTAAAAACCCTTAACCCATAACCCATACCCTTAACCCATTTGTGATAGCAGGTTTTATTTAAATGTCTTCAATCACCTGAACAAAGATATTATTTTCAGAAACACCTCCTACCATGAAAATATCACACAACACATTTGAGACCATGGAAAAGGCTAACTGGGAATTCCTCCGTTTGTCTCTGCCGGTCATCTGCCATTCAGAGTTCATTGGGTAAGTACAACTTCTACAAAAAAAAATTAAGACGATCTTTAAAGAAAATTAACACTTTTTGATGTAATGCCATAGGTCTCTGAAAGATCCTAAGGATCGGAAACTAAGGTATATTTCTTTATATCTCTATCCAGACACGTATTGAACCAAAAACACGATGTAATGATTTTGGCTCGATACATTAAAATTTCGTAATTATTTAGAAGTAACTTTAGGTATTCAAGTCGAAATTGCTTTAAATAATTTGTGTCATCCATATTTACAATCGTGTAGAAGCATTTCTCTTTAATCGCATTCGTTATTTACTACGACTTGATTTCTTGAATTTTCGCCTAATCTGCCAAATCGTCTCGCTCCGGCGCACAACGTTTTCTCATTGCTGTCTTGCTTTACTGATATAGCGCCTTAAGCAAAAGCTGACTATCGAATGATAACCAATTATATAAAACTATATTTTCTTTAAAATTTAAGATGCTCTAAAGATAGGTTACTTCGACCCAAGCTTGGAAAAAATCCAAACTATCTTTCAGTTTTTTTAAAGAAGCCCATTTTTGACCTGTCAAAATGTTAATTTTGTCAATTACCGTGTATACAGAAGTAATATAGTTAATCAAATCGCATTTTTATTGTTATTTACAAATTGCTAACTAAAATAAAGTTCGACAATATTATACAGATCTAAGAGAAAATTCTTAATAAAGATTAGTAATATTATTACAATTAGAACATATTTATTTTACCAATATATATTTTTCTGATTGCCAAATTAAAATTCAATAAATACTAGTTTTTATTCGGTCATAGCAACTATTCAAATAAAATTTTATTATGATTATAACGGGTGTTTTTTTTAGAGGTATAGAACTTTAAGTTGGCATTACTTTTCAAGATGTCGACTGATTTGACAGCTGTCATGTGATTTATTCTCAGTTTGGTTTGGCAATTCATCATGAATAGACTCACGCCTGAACAACGCCTGCAAATTGTGCAGTTTTATTTCGATTTATTGAAAAACACCGCTAGACTATTTTCTGTGGGGCTATGTAAAGTCATTGGTCTATGCGGATAAGCCACAAACGCTTGAAACGCTTGAAACGCTTGACCATTTGGAAGACAACATTCGCCGTGTTATTGCCGATATACGGCCACAAATGTTAGAACAAGTCATCGAAAATTGGACGTCCAGATTGGACTACATCCGAGCCAGCCGTGGCAGTCATATGCCAGAAATAATATTTAAAATATAATGCCACAAGATTATCTTTCGAATAAAAAAAAACATGTCAACCGAATAATCCACTGTTGTTTTATTGCAATTTAAAGTTCTATACCTCAAAAAAACACCCTTTACATCAACTTTAAAAAAAAACAATTTGACAGGTTAACGCTTGTATGGAAAATCGTCGTTGTTCTTTTAGAACAACATCTAGTATGAACAACTTATTTCTTTCATAGTGAACAAGAGAAAGCCAGAAGATGGATCGAAATCAAAGAACGTCAACAGATGCTGATGAAAGAAGCGACTGAAGCCCAGATGCCCGCTCACATAGACCAGATAATGAGGAGTGGATTCACCATGAACGACATCAAAGGTAGACTCTCATCATCATAACAGACGTGGTTCGAATGCTAACTTGACTAAACAGTTTTTTTATGTACGATAGAAACCATTGACCCCACTGGAGATAAATGTTTTGGTCCTTTTCCAATGTCAATGCAATTAGGGCTTTTCAAAATGACATAAAACTGTAAGCTCAATAGATGGCGTTAATAAAAATGTAAATGTCAATTTTTTTTACTAGTTTTCGAAGAGTACTCACGTAGGCAGGCAGATGTAACCCTATATGGTTATCTTTTTGGTACAGGCCGTTTATTTTTAAAAGCCAATTTTGACACTTCTGTTTCCATCAACGCCATCTTGTGAGGCAAATAGGTGTTACTTTTTTTAATGTCACTTTGAAATGCCCGCATTAGTTTTTTTACACCTTTTACTAATTTCAGTTACTTATCACTATGTTTTTGTAGACTTTTTTATTTCCATAACAATGAATCTGTAATTTACTGCCTTTATGAGATTCTTAGATTCCGGAAAACCTATTTTCAAATTTTTATTATTACAGGATGTTTTTTTTAATAGTCGACAAATTTTGTGGTGTGACTTAGACCGTCAAACTGAACAACTTTGTCTAGGGGACCAACTTTGGTAGTCAGAGCAAAAAAATAATTACCTGTTCTATAGAAATCGTCAATATCTCCTCTACCAAAATGTATGGAACAACTTATTTGATTGCCGATTATTTTTTTGCTCTGAAATTTTGACGGTCTAAGCCACACCACAAAATTTGTAGACTGTTTTCGATGTCACCCTGCAGTTTATAAATTCGAGTCTTCGATCCTTAAGCTTCGATCTAATACCTAGTGGCTAGATGTCCAGTCAGAGTCTCAAAAATAGCACCTCAAATAGCGTCCCACTTAACAAACTGGGCGCTTATTTTGCACAAAGTTAGTAATAGAAGAGGGGTTTCTTACAAAATAAACTTATTTTGTAAATAATAAGTTACATAAAATGTGAGTTTGTACAAAATAATAGGTGATTATGTACAAAATAAGCGCCAAGTTTGTAAGTGGGACACTATTTGAGGTTTTTGCGTACTGTTTTAGTTCGTGCAGCGTTATCTAGGATATTCTTGATCGTAGATTCGAGTACGAAGATTACCCATCAAAATCGGTTTTCTCTGTAGATACGTAAGTTACAGAGTCATGCCTTATCGCCCCATAGTTATCCAACCTCAATACTTTATTTTGCTTCACCTAACTCCACCTGCTTATTTTATTCTGTTCCGAACCAAAGGTCTCCATTACGAAGATAACCAGGAAGAAGTGAGCAAAGTGAAGCGGCTTCCATCTCGGCCACCGCGGAAAGGCTCCGTCTCGCGAGGTGGAACCTTGCAAGGTTACGGACAAGGTTCAATTTTGATTGGCGCTTTTCTTCGTTGTCTGTGCATACATTTCGTCGTATCGTTTCGTTCTCTTCCATTGTGTTGTACACGCTTTTTCTACTCATACTTTGACATGAAAATACATATTTGATGATCAGTGGCCCTACCATGAGTTGATGCAAACTGTTTTTGCTACCGTAAACTATCGTTTTCTTTCTTTCACTCACATTGGGTGTGAGCAGTACACGATGAAATTTTAATCATTTGGTTCCCGCAGTGGGTGGTTCCACTCATGATTACAAGTAACTTTTACTATGGGGCCAATTCTGATATCGCGAAAAAAAAACAGCTGTTCCATACAAAATCGCTATACCTACTCGACCTTAATGTATGGAACAGCTGTTTTTTAGCGATATCAGAGTTGGCCCCATAGTAAAAGTTGCTTGTAATCATATGTGGAACCACCCACTGTGGGAACCAAATGATCAAAATTTCACCATGTATATCCGATAGTTTACGGTAGCAGAAACAGTTTGCTTCAAATCATGGGTTTAAGAAATTGAGCGATGGTAGCTTTGCAACTATTTTAATTCTAATTTATATCAGTCCTTACTTCAAATTATTATTATACAGCGTGTTGTTTTAATCATATGGATTCTGCAGTGAGGTTCCACTCATGATTACAAGCAACTTTTATTATGGAGCCAACACTGATAACGCGAATATAAAAAAATCGGCCAAGTGCGAGTTGGACTCGCTCACGAAGGGTTCCGTACCAAAAAACGGCAAAAAAATTACGTTTGCTGTATGGGAGCCCCCCTTAAATAATAATTTTATTCTGTTTTTAGTATTTGTTGTTGTAGCGACAACAAAAATACATCATCTGTGAAAATTTCAACTGTCTACCTGTTGTCGTTATTAATATCGAGCAAAAAACGGCAAAAAAATCACGTTTCTTGTATGAGAGCCCCCCTTAAATATTAATTTTATTCTGTTTTTAGTATTTGTCGTTATAGCGGCAACAGAAATACATCATCTGTGAAAATTTCAACTTTCTAGCTATCACGGTTCATGAGATACAGCCTGGTGACAGACAGACAGACAGACGGACAGCGGAGTCTTAGTAATAGGGTCCCGTTTTTACCCTTTGGGTACGGAACCCTAAAAAGGTCGAAAAGGTATTACGCTTTTGTATGGAACAGCAGGTTTTTTTTACAATATCAGAGTTGGCCCCATAGTAAAAGTTGCTTGTAATCATGAGTGGAACCACCCCACTGCGGGAACGTGATTTTCTCACACTTTAACATTCGTGACAGAATCGAAGTCATAAAGTACTCATTATGTTTGTCATAAAATCGACTCTACCGCATTCACAATAAACACTATCAAACTTAATCCTAACATACTCTTGCGTTTTCATCACTTACAGTCTTCACGAGAAACATCATTAAAATCCATAAATTAAGGTTCATATTCCTGTGCACAGGTCAAGTGAATGGAATGCATCGTTCGACCAGTGAAATGGAGATGTCAAAATATGATTTGCTGGGAGTGAACCCTCCTGCTGATGAGAAGAAGGACAAAAGGGGCAGATCTCCTTTTAAGTAAGTTTTATGTCAGTATTTAGTGTTAGTACAGACAACGGCGAACCGCGCGGTTTGACTCGCGATTTGTTCTACATTGTTCGCTCAGAATCAGCTGTGTCAGTACTATGCGAGCCAAATAAGTATCATCATCATCATCATCATATCAGCCGCACGACACGCACTGCTGGGTATAGGCCTCCCCCAAGGATTTCCACGACGATCGGTCCTGCGCTTTCCACATTCAGTGGCTTCCGGCAACCTTCCCCCTCACGTCGGTCCCCCTTGTCGGGGGCCTACCCACGGAGCGTCGTCCGGTGCGCGGTCGCCATTCCAAAACCGCCCCGCCCCAACGGCCATCGGTTCTTCTCGCTATGTGTCCAGCCCACTGCCACTTCAGCTGAGCAATCCTTCGAGCGATGTCGGTTACTTTAGTTCTCCTGCGGATCTCCTCATTTCTAAATCGATCACGCAGGGAAACGCCGAGCATGGCTCTCTCCATTGCACGCTGGCTGACCTTGAGCCTCCTTATGATACCCATAGTTAGCGACCACGTTTCACTGCCGTAAGTCATCACTGGCAACACACACTGGTCATAGATTTCGTCTTGATAAGTATAGTACTGTCAAAACGGCCATATTTGTTTGCGTTTCGCTTCCACTTTAGGGTGTAGGATGTGTAAGAAAAGGAACAAAGATCAAGATTGCCGTTGGACAGTAGGTACTATTCTTATTTGTCTCGCATAGTAACTTGTGTAATATTGACAGCAGTGTAACCAAAATCAAAAGGTTTGAAAAGGAAACTCGAGTTCTATGCCTATGTTTATAGATTCTATTTCCACCATGACCCCATTGTCACACATGTGACATTAGTTAGCTTAGTGTTCAAACACTGATCTACTTCTTATCGAATGAGGATTAGTGACCACCTCTGGTGTTAGAGTTTATCAAGTCGCCTGTAAGGCCTCTAACTTGGCTTAACGACTGTTTATCAGATGACAACAGCCGGGACCGACGGTTTAACGTGCCCTCCGAAGCACGGAAGCGCTCAGTTGTAATGCCACTTTAACGGTCACCCATCCGACACCTGGCCGGACCGAGCGTTGCTTAACAAACGTGATCGAGTACGATCAGTCTGTCAAGTTCCGCCATGAGAAACACTGTTTAAACAGTGCTTGTTCATAAAAGTTTTAGAACGTCAGCGTTAGTGCTTGTTTAATAAATTAAGAAAATGTTAGTATTAAAGATGCAACTTGTTCAAAGTTCTCCATACAAATCGGCAATATTGCCTTCTTAACTTTGTATCGCTTGTCTACCACATTTTTATGACCATAAGACCGAATGTAGCAGCACACTACACCCGGAATTCTCATCACTGAGGAACTGGCTATCTTACCTCTACCTGCCGGTACACAACAATTTTTAAATTATTGTTATGGCGTCAGCCTTAGGTAAGATGGTGGTAGCTAGCCAGGCGGACTTGAAAAAAGCCCTACCACCAACCAAACTGAGTACATATTGTACCCCCACGGAAACCGAACCCGGGACCCCTGCGTCTTACATGGGTGGGCGAACCACTAGACCACAGAGGCGGTTAAAATTATTCTCCCCACCCAGATTCTTCAAGAGCAAGCGTGGAGAAAGCGGCGACCGGGCCAAGACGCGCAAGTCCAAAACCCCAGACCCGTTCAGCGATACAGAGGTGTCGCCTGACCGAGGCCCAGCTCCTAGAAGACCCAACCCACAGATCAGGGTCTCACAGGTAAACGAGGGTTCAGATTTTAAATAGTTTTTTTCCTTTTTATTTTTAGGAATACACGCCATTTTGTTAATTCATACCTTCCATTTCTAATTTTGTAAAATTCATTTTTCTTTTTATTCTGTGTGCTGTATGTAATGTGGCTGGTCAAGAGTTTTTACTCGTATGTAAATAGTTCTGTTTGAATAAGAAAAGAGATTTGAGATAGAACAATTTATGTGTGACAGTAATTTAAAGATGTGTTCAGTCCATGAAATTGAACAATTTTTTCTTAGAAACATAGGGCCAAATAAGTAAAATAAAACCGGTCAAGAGCGAGTCGGACTCGCGCACCGAGGGTTCCGTACCATCATAATTGTACCATAAAACCACACTGCAGAGTAGAATAATAAAATTAGTATTGCAGTTTTAGGTCAGCACCATCTTGACCGATAGTGGAAATAATATTAACTTTTTTAGTAATTTGATAATTTCTAAAAAAGTGTGCCATATTGAGACATCATTTTATTTTTCCTGTAATCTTTATATAAACTGCTATCGCATAGAATTATTTCAGATTTTTCTCTTTGCAAACTTTGGAGATAAGGGGGGGAAGCGGTCATTTTTTTTACATTTTTCATCATAAGTCAAAAACTATGCGGTCTAGAAAAAAAAGAAAAAATGATTGAAAACGTGCAAACGGCGCTCTTTCATATGATACCCCACATGCCCTAGTAGCCCCACTTCAAATTTTTAAGGCCCCTTTTCAGGCCCTGCTGTAAAAAAATATTTTTATTTATTCATTTATTTCTTATTTGCAAAATAGTTGGGCAAATGTCATCTTAAACTATTCCAAATTTCAAGTTGATACCATTAGTAGTTCTCGAGATATCCAGCTGTGACAGACAGACTGAGTCACACCATAAGGGTTCCTTTTTTACCATTTTGGTACGGAACCCTAAAAATGATTGAAAACGTGCAAATGGCGCTCTTTCATATGATACTCCACATGCCCTAGTAGCCCCACTTCAAATTTTTAAGACCCCTTTTCAGTCCCTGTTGTAAAAAAAATATATATTTTTATTTATTTCTTATTTGCAAAATAGTTGGGCAAATGTCATCTTAAACCATTCCAAATTCCAAGTTGATACTATTAGTAGTTCTCGAGATATCCAGCTGTGACAGACAGACTGAGTCGCACCATAAGGGTTCCTTTTTTACAATTTTGGTACGGAACCATAAAAACGACTATATCCATAAGTAAAAATTAAAGAAATCACGTGATCAGTTTAGTTAGGGATTATCACAATTTCGTGGCGTATTACGACACATGTTTCTTAAAGAAACTTGTACAGTTTCATGGACTGAACACATCCTTAAAATTTTAAGAGTGAATAAAAATTCAGCCTGTATCTTAAATTCTTGTACAACCATATTTTGTCTTTCAATTACTTGTGTTTCTGTTTTAAATATTGTAACGTAACACATACGAGATGCGTTACAAATTCGTTTGTTTTCTCCATAAGGCGAATCAGAATTATAACGGCATGCCCCCTCGAGCTAGCAAAGCCAATGTCTATGACAGCCAAGGAGGTTTGAACGTAAGTTTTGTTGACATGGATTTTTATACTAAACCAATGTGTATGTGTTATCTTTTATAATAACTCTTTTAACAGTATGGCAATAAGTTGAACGAAAATATAATGTCATAGTTTTTCCTTCTGACACTAGCATGAGCACAAATTTGTGGCATCTCGAGATGAATGTTGCCATTAGTCGTGATGGGTATAGAGTTATGGACGCCTTTATTATCACTAATTCTTCATTTGTATTATGTATATGTTTGTTACTTTTATATATATATATATATATTTTAATAATATTTTTTCTTTTAACGTTATAGGTTTACTTTGTCTAAACATACTTTGCGTTACTTTCTCAAAACTAGAACTTTTGCATTAAGACCGAATGAAATTTTGATGTCAAACACTATTTCATGATGTTACCCTCGTAGAGTAAAAATAAATCTCTGTTCTGTGATGTGATGTTACCCACACCACGACGCCCACTGCTGCCCATAAATTTCCCCCTTTAGTATATTAAATATTAATAATCGGGAAACAAAGTAAAACATCTTGGGAATTATAGAGGCCAGACTGACAAAATCCGCTGTATTAGGAGCTACTTATCTCAAAAAGTATAATTAATATACTTTGTTGTTTTAAATTAAAAGTACAAACAATTTTTTTTCGAAATGCCTGTTTAGCCGATTTTTAAGACTGTGTCTGTAACCTAATTGTCTCGAAAGTTATACGACCAATTTAAAATATTATTGTTTTTAAAAATCGGTGTTCGTGATGGTAAAAATAATTAGTAGTGCTTTATTTTAGTAAAGTTTCAAAAATAAAAAATAAACCCTCAAATTTAATTGTACGCGGACAACACGTCGCAGTGTAACCACCACGCTAGCACGCGCTAATTTGTACTTTAACCACACCCCGGGCACTCTATACAAGCGTCGCGTTTCAACTACCTATTACACAGACGCTGCACTGTGACGTTTTCGCACACGCGCAACTGAGTGCGTGAAGTCTAGAGCTATTGAATGAGCACATGGATTGGCACACGAACTCGTGCGGTGGGCGCCGGTGGGGTGAGGTAATTGATTGAGGGCGGGGCGGAGAGTCTCCTTTCTGTACGGTAGTACATATATCTATTCTGTGCTTTAACGTTAAAGCTTTTAGTTCGGTATTACTTCGAACGCTAGCTGCTAATCTGGCTTAAGTACAAACACATAATAGTACAAGTACAGATTATGCACTCCGCAAAATCATTTAAACAAATAGCGACCCTTGCTCCGAAACAATAAAGTGCAATTCAGGTCGGACAGCGCTTCCTTCCCTTCATTATATTCATCTAGTAGTTGCCTCTCTTCCTATCGCGTAGCTCCTATCTTTTCTGACATACCTATGAAATTGGTCCGTTCAGACGAACCTGCCAGTTACTTGTTCTTCTTCACCAGTCTTTATGTTGACAAGACCCCTTCGTTCCAGACCAACCTCACAATGGCCACGCCCACCCAAGACCGCAAGCAGATGACGACCAGTACCCTTGCTGCTGCCACCACGGAGACGGTCGGCAACGAGATATTCGACGCAGAGTGCCTTAAACTCATCAACGAATACTTCTATGGAGTGAGGTTAGTACAATGCGATATCGATCAATTTGAAAAACGTATGTATGTGACAAACTTCAGATCGCTTGTGGTACAATAAATAATAGATAAAATCACAAACATTGAAAGAAAGAAAGAAAGAAAATACATTTATTTGGGACATTGCTCTGATTACAAAGTATTTAAAGTACTTTGTGTTATGAAAATCAGAAAAAACTGTGGAAATTCAAACACCCAGACCTGAGCCAATATAGAAAAGTTCGTTTTCCAAATTGACCCAGCCGGGATCGAACCCGGGAACTCGAGAGTAGGCGACACCTTGAAAACCGGTGTACAAACTACTCAACCATGGAGGTCGACTAATACGATGTATTTTGACATTGGTCATTGGCCACCGTCTCCATCCCCATACTTCTTGAAAAACTAGAACAGATCGGGATACGCGGAATTCCGCTTTCACTTTTTAAAGACTATCTCTCCAATCGCACTCAGGCCGTCAAAATTGAAGAATTTATCAGTGACACTGAGGAACTCGTCTTTGGTGTTCCTCAAGGCTCAATTTTGGGCCCCACCCTCTTTGTCATTTATATAAATGACTTATGCAAACTTGACATTCCAAATTGCCAAATATACACATATGCCGATGACACTGCACTGATAGTCAAGGGTTCAAACTGGGAAAATACTTACCTTCATGCTGAAGCTGCCCTGTCCACTGTCTTATCTTGGCTAGAGTATAATTTGCTTACTTTAAATGTCAATAAAACAAATTATATAACTTTCGCCACTAGCACACAAACACTGCCTGCAGAACGCAACTTTAACATTACGGCCCATACCTGTCTAAAAACAGGCAGTGTCTGCCACTGTCTTAAAATTTCAAGAGTTTCAATTGTCAAATACCTAGGTATTTATATAGATCAATTTTTGAGATGGGACCACCACATTAATTCATTGATACCTAGAATAAGAAAATTAATATATGTTTTTAAGAATTTAAACTCTGTTACTGACCTAAATAGCCTAAAAAGGGTCTATTTCGCACTAGCTCAGTCCATACTAACGTATTGTATAACGGCATGGGGTGGAGCAGCTAAAACAAAAATTATATCTCTAGAGAGGGCTCAGAGGGCAGTTCTAAAGGTTATGACAAGGAAACCTTTTCGGTACCCTACTGTTCAACTTTTTGCCGAAACAGCAGTATTGACGGTAAGACAGCTATTCCTCATGTCCACAGTTCTTCGTAAACATGCTTAGTTGTACTTTGACCCTACAATTTTTACCCGTAAACGGAGATCTGATCTAGTCTGCTGCACCCCTCGACATAGGACTAAACTTGCGAAAAGACATTTTGGGGTCCTTAGTTGTAAAATTTACAACAAAGCCAACAAAATACTGAATATATACTCTTGTACAAAACGGGTAGCTAAAAGCAAGATACAAAAGTTAACCGAAACTCACGATCTTGACAATATTCCTTCTCAAATTGGCTCCATTGGGGTTATTGAAATAGAACCGTACGAAGTTGATTCTATTATAAATAACTTCAAAACAGATTCTGCCGCTGGATGGGACGGGATCCCGACTAGGTTCATAAAACTAGCTAGACCAATACTTGTTCCTTTGTTAGTCTGTCTGGGCAACTTTATATTTGAGCAGGGAGTCTTTCCGAGTGATCTTAAACGCTCAATTATACACCCTGTTTATAAGAGTGGAGATAGAGGCGATATCAATAATTATAGGCCCATCTCAGTGCTTCCTGTGATTTCAAAGATTATTGAAAAGTTAATAAACAGTCGCCTACTAAATTATCTTAACAGTTTTGGTATCTTATCAAAGAACCAATATGGCTTTCGCACAGGAATTAGTACTGAAGATGCTATCTTGGATCTTACAACAAACATAACAACACATCTTGACAGTAAGAAAAAAGCTCTGTGCATTTTTCTAGACCTCAAAAAGGCTTTTGATACCGTCTCTATCCCCACTCTTCTCCACAAACTCAATAGAATTGGAATAAGAGGAAGTTTTCATGCATTGCTATCTGATTATCTTCAGGATCGTACTCAGGTGGTCAAACTTGATAATGATACATATAGCAATGCAAACATTACTAACAACTACGGTGTCCCACAGGGTAGCGTCCTCGGACCTACCCTGTTTTTGATTTATATCAATGATTTGACTAACTTGAAACTTAATAAAGGATGTGTTTTTTCGTATGCGGATGACACCGCTCTGCTTTTCCATGGTGACAACTGGCCAGAAGTTTTTGCTACAGCTGAGTCTGGATTAGCTAGAGTTATAAAATGGTTAAATCTGAACTTGTTATCCCTTAATATGTCCAAAACCAACTATATTACCTTTTCTATCCGAGATTCTTTTCAGCCAGAGAGTAATCTGCACATTACAGCACATTCATGTAAAAGAAATGTCAATTCTTACGGCTGCGACTGTCACAAAATTGAACGTGTTAATCAAACAAAATATTTAGGTGTCATGTTGGATAAGAATTTATCATGGTACCCACAACTTGAAGCAGTAGCAAATCGCGCGCGAAAGCTTATCTGGCTTTTTAAACACTTACGTGATGTTGCAGATAAAGAACTTATTATATATATTTATAAAAGTCTTGTCCAATCTTTATTGCTATATTGTATAGTTATATGGGGTGGTACCTACAAAACAAAATTTATTAATATTGAACGTGCACAAAGAATGATTTTAAAAGTAATGTTACGTAAGAAGAGACTGTTTGGCACAAGTTTGTTGTATGAAGAAGCTAATGTCATGTCTGTCAGGAAATTATAGGTACAGCAGTGCATTCTTAATATACATAAAAATTATTCTTTTGACCCTAAATTATTAAGTAAACGTAAACCAAATACAGTGGTTAGCGTCAAAATTACCAAAACAGCATTTGCGCGGAAACAATTTTCAGCTCAATCTGTTTCAATTTATAACAAAATAAACAGAATATTAAATATTTTTTCATTACCTTACCTTGCATGTAAAAAGAAATTATCATCATGGTTAAAATTGCAAAGTTATGAAAGTGTAGAAAATCTTGTATCAAAATAAAAGTAATAGTTTTTAGTTTTATTTAAGTATCAATAAGTATAACTATAAGAAAGTAATATATTAATATTATTTGAATAAGGATAGCAAATTTAGATAAAGCATGAAAAATATTTCACTTTGCACTATTAAAGTAAATTTGTGGGTATAATTAATTACGTTAAAAATTAAGAACTAATATAAGCGTCTAGTTATGTACTACAAATAAATTATTGTAAACTAAAGAGAGGGGCCACTTCTAATACAGGTTTTTTCAAACTTAAAAGAAGAGACCCACACATTGCTAAATATTACTTGTAGTAAATAATAAAGATATTTTTGATTTTTTTTTTTTTTGATTTTTTTGACAAAATTGGCTAGGGACCCTAACGTACGCGGAAACAGAGGATCTACTAATTACTCCTACCTAAATGATAATTTATGACAAATAAATTAAAAAATAATTGTTTTAAATTTGGCATTTCTAAATTGTTTTTGCATCAATAAGTAACTTGTGCAGTACACTCACACTCCCACGCATCGACTCACACACAATCAAATACACACACTCTCATAAAAGTACACTCGCACATGTGTAAATAAATAAAATAAAAAAAGCACACACAACACACCCACTCACCCACTCACATACACACCCGCACACACACAAACAAATACACACACACACATACACACTCACACATGCACACTCACACATACACACTCACACATACACACTTACACATACACACTCACACATACACACTCAAATATACTCTAACTCACACACACATACACACAAACGCGCACGCACGCGTAGCGGCGTTTGAAGCATGAATTCCCGAATAAACAGAATAATAATTCTAGTTTTGGGGATTCCTATAAACTAATTTTGTGTACCTTTTTATGTTTCTTTTATGCTAAATTATACTCGGGTTTCGTCCGAAGAGATTAACATAAATACACATGTAGTTTCACTTATCATGTCGCCAGTACACACATTAGTTTAGATATTTAATTTGTTATAATTTCTTTTTTAAAAAAGTCGCTCAATCCGTCACTCACCTGTTCCCGCGTTCGCCGCTAGATGTCATTCACTTTTTCGTGCTCCGCCAGTGTACACGCGTCGCCTCCGTTAATTAGGTTATTTTTCAGCAATACAATAAAATGGGTAAAAGGAAAGGTTCTGATCACGAAGATTATGATTATATTATGAAGAAAATAAAAAAGTTGGAGAAAAAGTTAAAACGGTCGAAAAGAAAAAGACGTGATTCTTTATCATCAAATGATTCTAGCGAAATGGATTCTTCGCCGAAAAACAACGAAGGTTAGTGTAATAACGCTTACATGGCTTATTAAACGTTACGTTAAAGTCGTAATTGCGGGTAACCAATTGGGTTATCACTTTACTGGCTTAATCGTAATTTTGTATTATCGAAAATTGTTACTCTGCGGGTAGTTTTTGGGACTGCCACTTAGATAACAATAATGATATATTTATACGAGTGTTGCGGACTGCCATTCGGGTTGTCACTTCACCGTTACTTTAACTTTTGTTTTTTCGAGATTTCAATAAGTATATTGCAACAATAAAAAGGGCACTTTTGCGGACTTCCGCTAGGGTTGTCACTTGAGTACCCAACTTAACATAATTATATTTTTTATTATTGGACGGCTACTTTTGTACAACGTACCTACGTTAATAAATAGTAAGTAATCTTGTCCTAGACGGCGCAATTGAGTCAATATACTACGATGATGACTGCGTGCCGGCAGAAATGACAAATTCTGTTGAACATAGTGTCGAGCCTATAAACTGCATTGACGAGGCTACACCCGCCGCGTCCACGACTGACGCAGTTGCCGCCACATCGGTAACCACCGAACCACAGCTTTCTACCTCGGGCACTGAACAGGTACAGCCACAGATTGACAATACCTTATTGGAGCTGTTAGGGGCCGACCCTTCTATAACCAAAAAATATAGCAACGAAATAAATCCTGAATTAGCGGTACGACTGCAGCATGTTGTGACATCTGGGCTGCCAGCGGATGCCTGTAAGGAACTACAGAATAAATATTTACTACCAAGTAACTGCACACTCATCGGGGCGCCCACGCTCAACCCAGAAATTAAGGCGGCAATTACTGAAACGGTATTGAAAAGGGACAAAGGCATAGAATTGAAACAAAAACAGCTCGGCTCGGCGATCGCTTGCGTGGGTGAAGCTATTTCTGTTTTACTAAAAGAAACTGATAAAAATACAGAGGTGATCAGACTATTGATGGATGCTACTCGCCTCATATGCAATTGTCAGCATAATGACTCCATTACACGTAGAAACTTTATACTGTTTAACCTAAAAAAGGATATGAAGGATCAACTTCAAAAAAGCAAGATTGATGAGTCACTCTTTGGCTCCGACCTGGCTGAAACTTTAAAAACGGCAAAGTTCATATCAAAATCAGGCGCTGAATTGAAGTCAGCTCCACCACCGAAACCGTCTACGTCTACTTTTAGGAAACAAACACAACCAACAATGCCACAAAGGAATTTAAACTGGAAGGCTCCTCCTCCGAGTCGCAGGCCACGGGGGACTCAGGAGTCGAAGGAGCCTGCTCAAAGGAATCAGCCCACGAGCTCCTCAAGACCATCGTATCGTGCGCCGCCGCGGAAAAACCGCAATCGCCACTGAACGAGGTGAGCCATGCCGGTAGGCTAACTCAATTTTATAATCAATGGTGTTTGTTGACAAACGATCCTATTGTGTTATCATGGATCGCTGGGTACAAAATACCTTTTGCGCGTCCTGTGACACAAATTTGCCCTCCTCAAAGTCAATCATACTCTAAGTGCGAAAGGGCGCAAATAACTGATTGCATTAATGAGTTACTGTCTATTGGAGCTATTTCACCTTGTGAACCCTGTGAGGATCAGTTTATCTCCAATATTTTTCTTGTTCCGAAGCCTAATGGTAAAAACAGACTTATTCTTAATCTTAAGCAATTGAACAAGTTTATTGACACTGAACACTTTAAATTGGAGGATTTGCGTACAGCAGTAAAACTAGTTTCAGAAAATAGCTTTATGTGTACGGTAGATTTAAAAGACGCATATTTTTTAATTGCCATTCACAAGGATTTTAAAAAATACCTGCGTTTTGCGTTTGGTGATGGTAAGCTGTATGAATTTAATGTTCTACCTTTTGGGCTTAACACAGCGCCATTCGTTTTTACCAAACTAATGAAACCAGTCGTTAGTTTACTTAGATCCTGCAATTTTATATCTACAATATACTTAGATGATATTTTGCTAATTGCAGATAGCTATAAACAGTGCTTAGAGAATTTACAAGCTACTATAAGTCTATTAACTTCTCTCGGGTTTATTATTAATCACCAAAAAAGTCTTACAGAACCAAAAACTGTCTGTAAGTTCCTAGGTTACATTATAGATACTGAAAATTTCCAAGTAAGTTTGCCACCTGACAAAGTAAATAAAATAAAAGAAAAATTAAAATATTTCAGAAACAAAGAAAGATGTAAAATTAGAGACTTTGCGAGCTTTATAGGTTTGCTTACATCAGCATGCCAAGCTGTTGAGTATGGATGGCTGTATACCAAAAATTTTGAAAGATGTAAATTTTTAAATCTTCTAAAAAACAATGAAAATTTTGACACGTACATGAGTTTACCGCAAAGTTTAAATCCTGATTTTGAATGGTGGCAAAAGGCTATCAATAATCCAGTAAATAGAATAAAATATGATGAATATTGCTTGGAAATTTTCAGTGATGCTTCAACTACGGGGTGGGGGGCTGCGTGTGGTGAGGAAACTGCAAGTGGTATTTGGGACAAAGATGAGCGAACTCGCCATATTAACTACTTAGAAATCCTTGCAGCATTTTTAGGTTTAAAAACATTTGCAAGAACTTTAAATAATTGTCAAATTCTTTTAAGAATAGACAATACCACGGCTATCTCATATATAAACCGTATGGGTGGCATACAGTTTCCTCACCTCACTCAAGTAACACGTGAGTTGTGGCAATGGTGTGAAACTAGAAACATTATTGTTTTTGCTTCTTACATAAGCTCAAAAGAGAACTTCGTAGCTGATGCTGAATCTAGGCGAACACACCCTGATGTAGAATGGGAACTAGCAGATTTTGCATTTCATAATATTGTACAGACCTTCGGTAAACCTGAGATAGATATTTTTGCTAGCAGAACAAATAAAAAATGTTCAAAATATATATCATGGCATAAAGATCCTGACGCATTTGCCACAAATGCTTTCACACTAACATGGTCTCAATTTTTCTTTTATGCTTTTCCACCTTTTAGTATTATACTTAAAACAATTAGGAAAATTATTAAAGACAACGCCCGAGGCATTTTAGTAGTACCTTGGTGGCCAACCCAACCTTGGTTTCCTGTTTTCATGAAACTTGTAAGTCCTAATTACTTGGTGTTTAAACCATCCAAAGGTCTAATTTTTTCTCATTCCAGCAACCGCAACGTCCACCAACATCTTACCCTGGTTGCCGGAATATTATCACCACATCGATGATAAGGAGAAGTGTCCCATTATCATCTATCAATATAATTTTGGCCTCATTATCAGAAAATTCAATGAAGCAGTATGACACATACTTAAAAAAGTGGTTTCAGTTTTGTTCTATACATAATATTAGTATGTTTAATGATTCAGTCCCTAATGTTCTGCTATTTTTAACGGAACAGTTTGAAGCTGGTGCTCAATATGGTACGTTAAACAGCTGCAAGTCTGCTCTCTCTTTGATACTTGGTTCAAATATCGCAAATGATGACAGAGTAAAGCGTTTTTTCAAGGGAATATTTAGATTAAGACCGCTTTTACCTAAATACAATAGTACATGGGACACATCGCTCGTATTAGACCGGTTAGCACAGTGGTATCCATATACTACTTTAAGTCTAGAAGTAGTTACAAGAAAACTTGTTACCTTATTGGCACTTATTACTGCACATAGGGTTCAAACCCTATCCAAAATTGACATAAATAATATTGAACAGCTTCCAGATAAGATACAAATAAAAATCCCTGATCTTATAAAGACTTCTCGTGTTGGCTCGTACCAACCTCTTTTGATAATTCCATATTTTCGGGACAAACCTCAAATTTGCCCAGCTGAGTGTTTGAATGCTTATTTAGACATGACCCGATCCTTGCGTAGTGATAATCACTCTAATCTATTTGTAAGTTTGAGAAAACCTCACTCAAAAATAACCAGCCAAACACTCAGTCGTTGGATAAAAACCACTCTTGATGAATGCGGTATAGATGTAACTATTTTCACGGCTCACAGCACTAGACATGCATCTACATCGAAAGCTTGTAAGTTAGGAGTCAACCTTGACTTGATTAGAAAGACCGCTGGTTGGAGCGGCACCTCTAATACATTTGGACGCTTTTATAATAAGGAAATTAGTGCTGTAAGTGATGAAACTTTATTTGCCCGATCGTTAGTATCGGCACAAGATATAGATGATTAGATGAACTACATGGTTAAATTATTTTTGAATGTTAATTGTAAATTGAAATCGTAATGATTATAAATATTAATAATACTTACCTATAAAAATACATGCACAATAATAACAATAGGTGATTGTAATAAAAAACCAATTAATAAAATTATGTTTTATTTAATTTTATTAAAATATGATATTTCACATCTTTCACATCTCTCAAAGTCTACATGTGTATTTATGTTAATCTCTTCGGACGAAACCCGAGTATAATTAATGATTAAACGAACTTACCTGTAAGTGAAGTTCTATCATAATTATGCGAGGGTTTCGTCCGAAGAGATTAACATCCCTCCCACCCTAACCCTAATATGAAATATCTATCTCTAAACTTAATGACATCTAGCGGCGAACGCGGGAACAGGTGAGTGACGGATTGAGCGACTTTTTTAAAAAAGAAATTATAACAAATTAAATATCTAAACTAATGTGTGTACTGGCGACATGATAAGTGAAACTACATGTGTATTTATGTTAATCTCTTCGGACGAAACCCTCGCATAATTATGATAGAACTTCACTTACAGGTAAGTTCGTTTAATCATTAATTATAAAATAGTTTACACACATAATCTCTATCAGACTGTCTTCGCTTCCTGACCCACGAGATACAGGTCTTTTGTGCCTAGTTCGTTGGATTGGGTGGGCGATAGATCGTGTGATTAGACTAAATCTATTGTACTTGTAACACCTGCACTGTAAATTGTTTTAAGCTTAGAAACTGATCAATAAAATATTTTTATTTTATTTTATTATTTTGTCAAATTAATAGCATTGTATAAGTAGATAGAAATAACAAAGTAGCCATAAAGTTTTGACTTTGACATACCCCTCTATAAATATGCAAGACTACTTATCACTCAATGGAAAATAACCAGAATAAAATGTGGAGTAGTTCCAATCGAAAATATGTTTTAAAAAAATAATTAAACTGAGTGTCATTTCAGTACAATTCTTAGAAATCTAATCGCACTAAATCGCACAAATGTGCGCGTGATTGCATCGCGTATATTATTTTAGATGTAATCATCGCGTATATTATTTTAGATGTAATTTTAGACTTATTTAGGTTGGTTTTTAACTTACCGACCATAGATAATCCTTACTATACTATAATATTATAAATGCGAAAGTCGGTTTGTTGTTTATTTGTTTGTTTGTTTGTTACGCCTTCACGTCTTAACTACTGAACCGATCATCATGAAATTTTGCATACACGTTGTCAGGGGTACAGAAAAGGACATAGGGTACCTTTCATCCAGAAAAAACGTATAGTTCCCGAGGGATGGTAAAAAAACTGTCCACGCGGACGAAGTCGCGGGCGGCCGCTAGTACACTATATAATTCAAGTTCCCTACGTTTCGGCACCTTTCTAGAGGCCATAGTCACGGAATGACATCAGTCATTTCTCAAATGTCATAAAGATTTTTTAACAAATTTTTGCCTCCAGGATATTCCCCGGTCAAGACCCAACCCACGTGTACATAGGATGGGTGACCACGCAGTACCACCTGCATTCCAAAGACTTCAACCAGAACAAGGTGATGAAATCGTCGGTCATCATCACTGATGATTACGATAGGGTCATCGAGAGGTAAGCAAAGCTTTAGAACATAATTTCTAAAAAAAACGCTAACAAACAATCTTTTAATTTTTTAGTTACTACTTTTGCTTATAAATGGAAATTCGCTAACCGACGAAAATTTGTAAAACTTTTGGTGATTTGTTTGTAATATTCTGTTACATGGTGTATGATTTCACCGTAACCAAATTTTGATTGATATGAAAATAGACAAAACACTATATATATAGCGTTTCATCGACACTCAACTGTCAGAATCAAATGTCTTTTGGCAGTTAAAAGTGAAAGATCGCTATAACGGATGTAACTAGACCCTCAACGAAGCCGAAGTCCACGCATTCCGCCCATCATCAGGATCGTTTTGTCTTTTAGACTATATCTAGGAAACCTATAGCTACAAAGTTATTGAAGGTCAAAGTCATTTTTTTTTTTAATTTTTAATGTTAATATATTTTATTCGTTATTTCCTCATTTTTGCCTGCAGAAACATTATCAAAATTGTATGTATTTCGTAACAAACAGTGGCTTCAAAACGTCATCACTCAATGTATTTCATGAGCACGCACATAAACGCTGCCTTTCAACTCGGCCGCACGCAGCTGTGTAGCATACACTCGCAGGCACGGTCTGTTGTACGCGTTACATTGCGTGGTAATGTATGCAATGCTTTTTTGGCACCAAAAATTAAAATCGTTTCCCAGCAATAATTTTGAACAGAAATGGTCCTGATGATGGGCAGAATACGTAGACCTTGGCTTCGTTGAGTGTCTGTTACACCCGGTATAATCATATCGCGTTTCGGTGGTCATGCAAGGGGGCAAGACTGCAGGTCTTAATCTTAATAAAAAAATTGACGTAATTCCGAATTTCCCAGTGTCGATCGCCACTCCTGCTACATGGTGCGAGCCGACGAGCTCTACAACGAAGTGATGGCTGAAGCCGCCGGCGCTAAAGGGGCTTCCCAGGGGATGTTCATTGGATGTTCCGTGGACACTTCTACCGGAACTGTCGCATTCACCTGCGAGGGGAAGGACACTAGTATTAAGTTTCAGGTAAGTTACGGACAAATTGTACACGCTGTAGGTTATAAAAACATGTAAAGGGGCTTCCCAAGGAATGTTCATCGGATGTTCCGTGGACACTTCTACCGGAACTGTCGCATTCACCTGTGAGGGGAAGGACACTAGTATTAAGTTTCAGATAAGTTACGGACAAATTGTCACACGCTGTAGGTTATAAAAACATCAACTACCTTATGGCCCGAAGTGATGGCTGAAGCCGCTGGTGCTAAAGTGGCTTCCCAGGGGATGTTTATTGGATGTACACTAGCTTTCAAAGTAAGTTAGAATAGAATAGAATAGAATAAATGTTTATTTAGTACAATCACATTAAAATGAAACTTAAAAAATAAAAAAAATAATAGTGTAGGTACCAAATAGGCCTCTACGCAGTATAAGCCGTAGCAACATATGTCACCACGGCACTGGTTTTCTGCAGATGCCTGTACGTAGAGGGTAAGGCGCAAGGCACTAGGCAAACAACTCTTAACAATTTAATAATAAATAAAATAAAATTCCATCAAAACAAGACAAAAAAAACGTTACGGACGTTACGGACGAATCGTTATAAAACAATGAATACGCTGCCTGCTCATGTGTTCTCCAATAGTTTCCTTAGAACAGAAAGAGAAAAGAACCTTGTTCTCTTCAAGGCAAGAGTGAATAGGTATTTCCTGGACAAGCGTGCTACACCTGAGACCACATTCTGTTTACCAAGCAAGATGGTTGTCAAACGCCTTCTCAGTTATTAATAAAAAAACTGTTGTAATAACAAAGAAGATTTTGGTAATTTCTACACATTTCTTGCTGTTGTTTTTCTGCCGTCGTGACTCTATGAAATTCTAATTTAAAGATCTTGATCCTAAATTACCAAATTATTCTTAGTACAGCAAACAGTTGTGACGTTTTGCTATTTGGTACTAATTTAATAATTTTGTACTGTAATAAAGTGATTATTTCCATAATTATTACTATTTTTTTTATCATAATTATTTCAATAACAACAGGGGGGCTACTCAAATGGCCACTTTTCTATTCATTCGCTAACTTAAAAATTAAAATTAAGCCAATAACTCCAAAGTTACGAGTCGTAGGCTTAACAATTCTGTTCAATACAATAATGTCTGTGATTTACATAAACTTGCGACGTGTGACTTGATCGTTTAATTGCTTATTTTTAAGATTTAAGTTAGCGAACGAATAGAAAAGTGGCCATTTGAGTAGGGGGGCAGGTGTATCAATGTGTTGTCTTGAGTCTAATAGAAAATTTAGTCATCGTTGTTTATAGTTACTTTAACACAAACATTTCAGAGCTACTCATTTTGAAATTCATAGGGCTAATCTCAACATTATCCACAGATGGAGCCAGAAACCAAACTCTTCCCCGCAATCTTCGTGGAAGCGACCTCTAAAGAGATCCTCCAGATCGAGTTGGGTCGTTCTTCCACCAGTCTGCCGCTAAGTGCCGCAGTTTTGCCCACAAGTGACAAACATGTTATACCGCAGTTTCCGCCAAGACTCAAAGTGCAATGCTTGAAGCCGCACCAGTGGGCGAGGGTAAGAAATTTTATAAAAGACACACACGGACAGAGAAATCAGACCACCGCCTTATTTTAGACACATAAAACGAACTAAGATGTTTCATAGTTATTGAAATATTAGGTAGTCGTATAAAAAGATACAAAATGTATCTAATGAAAAATATTAAAAGTCAAGACAATTTTTTTTTTTTCAATTTTACCGCTATTACCAGAAAGTCAGCTGTCAAACAATATATTACATTCCCGCCTATTTTTAGTATTGCCAGAAATATTAGGTCTTTACCTATGAAATTGCCGATATTTTGTCACATACAGAGAAAATAATAACTTCTATAATTTAAAATTTTAACAAAATCGTGAATATTACATCGAATTATGATCATGATAGTTAACTATCAGTAAAAATAAAGTCCATATTTTAGCTTTCGTGACATTAAAAAAAAGATCTTGAAAGTGACTCTTTTTTTGTGAGCAAAAAAAGGGTGACCGAAGGGGTTGTAACTTAACCAAAACTTATTTTTTCGCTTATCTTAAATGGAAATAAGTTAACATAGTGTTCAAACATTACTACATAAAACTTTTGTTACATGAGTGTTCATGGTTGTTAAATGAACAAAGAAAATGCTATTATGAAAAATGCAACTTCTTGAAAAATTTCCATACAAATCGGCAATTTCATAGGTAAAGACCTATTATAACACGTAAAATTCATGCTTCAAAAAGGTCGCGAACATTTTCGACTACATACGAGTATTTATTGTGGGAGAACAAAAAAATTTATTACAAAATCATGAGAAGATCTAGCGTAAATGGTATTTAGTTTTATACTTATATTTCTTTATCTAAGTTTGTTATTAAGTCTCCGTTATTCGAAATCATTTGTCTCTGTCTTTTACGTGTAAACAGTATGGAAAATAACCTGACTTCTGCACTTTTTCGATGTTTTCGTAGTTTTTTCATCATTATCTTTAGCACAATTATCTTTCTTGAAAAAAGTTATTGGAGCAACTGCACTGTACGTTAAAGTGTATTTTGATGTAGAATTCAATACGTTTCCGCTATTATTTACGCTTAGAATATGGCCCGCGACAAGCGCTTTTGATGATATTCTGTTTTTTTTACAATCATCTGTGAGGTTTATACGCAATTTAATACCTGTAGCTACTAGATAATCTCTTTGGCTTGTCGTATGTTTTTTTTTTGGGCCTACAACTTTACGTTTTCTATACAAAAATATGGCCCGCGCAAACCATGTTTTCCTCGTATGGCCCCTTAAATATTAAATATTCAAGCTTTAAGTTTCAGACTAAATAGTCGTACTTAACACTGGCATTTGACTTCATTGATATTCCACTTTTAATGAGATTTTTATTCAATCAGGTTCCAAATCAATCACTACAAGTACACGCACTGAAGCTCTCTGACATTCGAGGGTGGTCAATGTTGTGTGAAGACGCTGTTTCCATGTTAGCTCTGCATATACCGGGTAAGTGGCACTGACGGAGACGCAGGGGAACATTTTAGGGCCGCAACTTTATAATTCTTATTGTTTTACAGAGGAAGATCGTTGCATAGACATTCTAGAGCTGATAGAAATGGACAAACTGCTAAGCTTCCACTCGCACACATTGACGTTGTATGCCGCATTATGTTACCAGAGTAATTACAGGTATCCAATTAGAATTGTTATTTTATTATTCATTCCTCGATTTGTGTCGCTATCGTTTTCCGTATTTTTATATTTCTTAACTGGAACCAAATTCCTCTAATATTTAAGTGACATTTATGTATCTTATATGATCTCTCTTGTATAGGATTAATAGTGGCATTTATTTGTTTTGTTTAGAGCTGATTTTTACCGCATTACTAGCGCATTATTAGGCCTTATTTTCGAGTCATTCGTTTGAAACCGTTCGTGTGACTTAAGTCGCATGCGACGTAATGTCACAACCCTTTAATATTATAAATGCTTTGATATTATAAATGCGAAGGTCTGTTTGTTTGTTTGTTACGTCTTCACATCTTAACTATTGAATCGATCATCATAAATTTTACATACACTTTGTCAGGGGTACATAGAGGGCATAGGGTACCTTTCACCCAAGAAAAAAATTTGTTCCCGATGGCAAAAAAAGTTTCCACGCAGACAATATCGCGGGCGGCCGCTAGTTGACACTTAATATCACTCCAAAATCCCTGACTAAAGAGACTGACTGACAGCTGACCAACGAGCGATTCAAAAATACGGATTTTGCCATGTCGAATTAGTAGAGAGCACTCTATGCTAACCGAAGGATTCAAAAATAGGGCCCCTTATCTTTTGTTTGTTTTGTCAGGGCTGCGCACGCGCTCTGCCAGCACGTGGACCAGAAGCAGCTGCTGTACGCCATCCAGTCGCAGTACATGTCGGGCCCGCTGCGCCAGGGCTTCTACGACCTGCTCATAGCGCTGCATCTGGAGTCGCACGCCACTACCATGTCAGTACTAAACCTTAACCACAGAATAGATATAAGTACTACCGTACAGAAAGGAAACTCTCCGCCCCGCCCTCAATCAATTACCTCACCCCACCGGCGCCCACCGCGCGAGTTCGCGTGCCGATCCGTGTGCTCATTGAATAGCTCGCACACAGTTGCACGTGTGCAAAAAGTCACTGTGTAGCGTCTGTGTAATTAGGTAGTTGAAACGCGACGCTTGTATGGAGTGCCGGGGTGTGCCTTAACTAAGCAGCTGCTATACGCCATCCAGAGCAGCTGCTAACGCCACACAGTCGCAGGGCTTCTACGACCTGCTCATAGGGCTGCACCTGGAGTCGCACGCCACTACCATGTCAGTACTAAACCTTATTAGGGCTGCCACACGCTCTGCCAGCACCAAGCTGCCAGGGGTGTTACAGCCGCGTCAGTTTTGAAAGACGATTGAAAAATATATCAGGGTTTTCTGGGTTGGCCGTGAGCACCAGACTGCTCTGAGGTGGACACTTAGAGTCCCCACAAACTACAGACCAAACTGTCGGCCGATAGTTGGGTCGGGCCTTTAATCAGTATGAAGAAGTATGCAAGTGCGCACATTACGACGATTTGGTCGACCCAACTATCGGCCGATAGAAAGTCTGCGAAAGCTCTAATAGCGACATTGAATAGCCATCAAAATGGACTTCGCGCTTTGACCGAAGTCTGTTAAGTCCTGTCTGTCACTTTAAAATATGTACAACAGCTCTTTTCACTACTATCCACTTCAGTTATTCAACTTCAACAATATTAAAGTATTTCTCTTACTAAAAACTTTACCAGACTGACGTATCTGTACAAGGTACACATAGCACAGGACACTTTGAAAGCCGAGAACAGTAAAATTTTACTTTTAGCCAGCTTATACGTAAGTTGTAATAAGTTGTCGTCAGATGCATGGAAATAACATATGATTTAAGTACTGTACCTACCGTTTTTGTTAACAGGGAGGTGTGTAAGAACGAGTTCGTGATTCCCCTGGGGCCTGAGCTGAAGTCGCTATACGAGGACCCGGAGATGGGCCACAGCCTGCGCTCGCTGCAGACGGAGAGCGTGCGCCCGCAGATGAAGATGACGGACATAGCGTGAGTATTGAAAACAAACAGCAACACCAAAAAACACGACAAACATCTTTAGCAACACTAAAATAATAATCAGCAACACCAAAAAACACTGCAAACATCTTCAGCAACACTGAAATAATAATCAGCAACACCAAAAACACGGCAAACATCTTTAGCAACACTGAAATGATAATCAGCAACACCAAAAACACGGCAAACGTCTTTAACAACACTGAAATGATAATCAGCAACACCAAAAACACGGCAAACGTCTTTAGCAACACTGAAATGATAATCAGCAACACCAAAAAACACGGCAAATATCTTTAACAACACTGAAATCGAGAAAAACATCTGGGAATGTTGAGTTTCGAAGCTCCTATTTCTGTACATCGTCATCATAGATTTCTGTTTTTCTGAAAGTTTCTCGTATTGTTTTCTTAATAAATTTTCTTTTGTCACAGTGAAAGCATAACGGAGATAAGCAACCTCTATTCCCCGTACTTCCCTTTGGAAGTGGTCCGCGAGTTCGTGATGCAAGCGCTCGCAGAAGCAGTAGATACTAATCAAGTACACAACCGGGACCCCGTGGGAGGCAGCAACGAGAACTTATTCTTGTGAGTATAAGCATATTACAACATCTTAAAACTTGTTAGGTTTATGAATTGCTATAGTTACATCTCTTTCTCGCTGTAGGGCAAATAAAAGAGACGCATTGATAGCCATACTGGTAAGTTTCAAAAGGTTGTAATACGGGGGGATTAATAATAAACAACTTTATATTGATGCACTTTACCCCCAAATGAAACACCTAGTCTTTGTTCATTTTAATTAAACACCACAGCAGTCTTTTCCGGTAGAAAGTGGAACTTACGGCATCGCTTATCGTAATTATGAGTCTTGGATTAAAATTGCAAGTATAGTAAGAACCTTCTCTGGATCATTTCAATCCATGTGTCGTATGACTTTTGTGAACATTGCGTGAGACCATGCACAGAAAACAAATTCGATGTAAAGTGTGTGAGAAAGACGTGTGGTGGGGCACGGCTATGCGCATAGTGGCTAATTTCACAGCGGCTAACTTCACAGCGGCTAATAAGATTGAATCGTATTATAGTCTTCTTCCGTAGGAGGATGTTAGTGATGTTACCATACTATTTGCCTTACTACACACACAAAAAGTCCCTTGGGTAGGGATCATTGTAAATGTATTTTTTGTAATATCTAATAAAGACATAAGAAAAGGTTTTTTCATATTTTGACCGAAATTAAAAAAAATATATTTTTAAATTATGAAAAAGAATCCATGAGAGTTATAGTATTTTTGTATTAAAACAAACAGATTTTTAGTAATTGGCACAACGTGCTTGATCTATAGCCACTTTTGATATGTCTTTTAGTAATAATACAAATTTATAATTTTAAGATACTACTAATAAAGTTTTCGTTTCTTTTAGGCCCCTTATCAAACTGGTAGACCGCCTCTTGCTGGTCGGAATGATGCGTGACGAAGATGTCGAGAAACTGCTCATCATGACGAACCCGGAAACCTGGGATACCACCTTTGATAAAGGTATGTTTTTAAGGCTCGGTTATGCAGAACACTTGTCTTTGTCCTTTTCTTTACGTGTAAAGAGTATGGAAAATAACCTCACTTCTGCACTATTTCGATGTTTTTCGTTGATTTTTCGTCATTATCTTTAGCACAATTATTTTTTTGAAAAAAAGTTATAGGAGCTACTTCACAGTACGTTAAAATGTATTTTGATGTAGAATTCAATACGTTTCCGCTATCACTTACGCCAAAAATATGACCCGCGACAAGCGCTTTTGATGATATTCAGATTTTTTTACAATCATCTGTGAGGTTTATACGTAATTTAATACTTGTAGCCACTAGATAATCTCTTTAGCTTGTCGTATGTTTTTTTTTGTGGCTACAACTTTACGTTTTCTATATAAAAATATGGCCCGCGCAAACCATGTTTTCCTATTATGGTCCCTTAATCTCCGTCACCACAGGGCCAGACGCTAAACTACTGTGCCACCGAACTCCTCAAAAATGGCTGACGTCGATATGATGATGTCAAATAAATCATTTAATTTCCTCGTTTGTTTCTTTATTAAAATCAGAGGGCAAAGATGAGCACCGCAAAGGTCTCCTCCACATGAAGATGGCAGAAGGAGCCAAGCTGCAGATGTGCTATTTACTACAGCATCTGAACGACATACAGCTTCGGCATAGGGTGGAGAGCATCATTGCGTTCGCACATGACTTCGTGGGCGATCTGCAAACTGACCAGCTTCGGTAAGTTAGGAATATATGAGTATATCTCAGCCTAGGCCGTCTGGTGGTTCTCCACATGAAGATGGCAGAAGGAGCCAAGCTGCAGATGTGCTATTTACTGCAACACCTCAACCACATACAGCTTCGGCATAGAGTAGAGAGCATCATTGCGTTTGCGCACGACTTCGTGGGCGATCTGCAAAGTGACCAGCTACGGTAAGTTGCGAAACAATATGAGTATATCCCAGCCTGTGTCGTCTGGTGGTTTTCCACATGAAGATGGCAAAAGGTGCCAAGCTCCAGATGTGCTATTTACTGCAACACCTCAACGGCATACAGCTTCGGCATAGAGTAGAGAGCATCATTGCGTTCGCACATGACTTCGTGGGCGATCTGCAAACTGACCAGCTTCGGTAAGTTAGGAAACGATACGAGTACCTATATCCCAGCCTAGGCCGTCTAGTGGTTCTCCACATAAAGATGGCAGAAGGAGTCAAACTCCAGATGTGCTATTTACTACAGCATCTGAACGATATACAGCTACGGCATACGGTGGAGAGCATCATTGCGTTCGCACATAACTTCGTGGGCGATCTGCAAACTGACCAGCTTCGGTAAGTTAGGAATATATGAGTATATCTCAGCCTAGGCCGTCTGGTGGTTCTCCACATGAAGATGGCAGAAGGAGCCTAGCTGCAGATGTGCTATTTACTGCAACACCTCAACCACATACAGCTCCGGCATAGAGTAGAGAGCATCATTGCGTTTGCACATGACTTCGTGGGCGATCTGCAAACTTACGCCAGTCATCGTAGACACAAAAATCGCGTTAGGTCGCAAAAATTTCCAAAGTTGTGTGTTTTTGGGATGTTGTTAGGATACATACGAATAGTGTAAATCCAAATTTGCAACCCTGAAAGACCTGTGCTAGCTTCGTAGTGCTCAAAAAAAACTCTGCTTTTTTCAGTTTTTGGCCAACAACTTCTAAAAAATACATTCTACGGCAAAGTCGTCTATGACACTTTTAAAGAAGATAAAATTACCAACAATTTGAGTGTAAATTCAGCTCTGAGGGTCATATATATCTCGAGATACACACTTCAAAAACGGGCCATTTTTGACAAAAAGTTATAAACTTGTAATAAAACTAGTCTTTCGAACAAAACATCGTCTAAAATACTCATTCTACGAGGAAAGACATAAGAAATAAAGTTGTAGAACAGTAATTTAGCTTTACTTTAAGAGTAATAAAAACGCTTAAGGACCAATTATTTTCTTGTCATCAAGTAAAAGAAAAATATTAGAAAATCAGATTTTTCAAGAAATCAAGCTTTGAATGTAAATTGTTATCAACATTGCACAGCTATCTATAAATTGTTAATTTATTATCGATTTATACACCTTTTTTGTTGTAATTAATTAATAAATGGTAGGTAATTGACGTGTTGCGTGTTTCTGTCGCAGGTGTAAGCTGAGGTCCCTCCATCACTTCGCCACTGTGACATTATTAAAAAATAACACATTAATATTAATTGTGTTCGATTATATTTTATAGGATAAACAATTTAACGCTGATTGGTGTCTTTCTTACCATTTAAAAGAGTCCTACAATTCATCAGGCTTCTTTTTTTGAAATTTCCAATTTTCTATTTTTCTTTTTACCTGATACAAGAGAACTATTATTAGTACTAGAGCATTTTTCTTAGTCTTGAATTAAAGCTAAATAACTGTTCTACAAGTTTTTTTTCATGTCTTTCCTCGTAGAATGAGAATTTTAGTCAGTATTTTGATCAAAACACTAGCACACTATAAATATCAAACTTTTTTGAAAAAAATACCCAATTTGAGGTGTTGTAACTCTAGATATATATGACATACAGAGCTAAAATTACACTCAAATCGTAGTTAATTTTATTTTCTTAAAAAATGTTCTTTTTAACTTTGCCGTAGAATGCATTTTTTAGAAGTTGTAAGTCATAAACTGAAAGATGGCGAAAAATTTCGAGGTTCCTCCATCATTTCGCCACTGTGACTTCATTATTGAGATTTGGCAGCCTACTCAGGCTACGCTTTGATTTCTTCTCTTGTTTTACCAATTACACCTTCCATAACCCCTAAAAAGAAAAAAAATACCTTCCAGTCGGCACCTCCATCCGCGCCAAAAGTCTGTTAATTATAGGAAGGTTATCGCTCGGCTAATGTTTTATTTCAACTACATAATTTACATAAAACCTTAATAAATTATATACCTAAAATAAAATAAAATAAAATAAAAATCATTTATTTCAGACGTGAGTCCATATTACTTACACTAACCTAAACCTTCTTAATAAATCACTTTATCTATTAATGAAAACCGCATGAAAATCCGTGCAGTAGTTTTTGAGTTTATCGCGAACAAACAGACAGATGCGGCGGAGAACTTTTTTTTATAATGTGAAGTGATTACACGTTAACATTAATTGTATTTAATTTTATTTTGCATGTTATACAGTTTTCCGCTGATTGTCATCTTTTTAGGGTTCCGTACCAAAATGGTAAAAAAGGAACCCTTATGGTGTGACTCAGTCTGTCTGTCTGTCTGTCACAGCTGGATATCTCGAGAACTACTAATGGTATCAACTTGAAATTTGGAATAGTTTAAGATGACATTTGCCCAACTATTTTGCAAATAAGAAAGAAATAAAAAAATAATATTTTTTTTTACAACAGGGACTGAAAAGGGGTCTTAAAAATTTGAAGTGAGGTGACTAGGGCATGTGGGGTATCATATAAAAGAGCGCTGTTTGCCCATTTTAAAACATTTTTTTTCCTTTTTTCTTAGGCCGCATAGTTTTCGACTTATGGTGAAAAATGTAAAAAAAATACCGTTCCCCCCCCCCTTATCTCCGAAGTTTGCAAAGAGAAAAATCTGAAATAATTCTAAGTGATAGTAATTTATGTAAAGATTACAGGAAAAATAAAACGATGTCTCTATATAATACACTTTTTTAGAAATTCAAAAAACAAAAATTCTTTAGTTTCGCTACCAGTCAACAGATGGCGCTGTCCTAAGCATGCTAACCTAAGAAGATTAAAATAGTTCCACTATCGGTCAAGAGATGGCGCAACCTAACACTACAATAATAATTGGTGGCTGGTTCTAATATAATTACCTACTATTTGCCGTACGAATAAACGAAGAATAAGTTCCTACTCAGTAATATAAACAGTTTGCAGTGTGGAGTGGCTGATACGTTTTTCAGTCACCATAAGCAGCTGTGGTTAAGATTTGTAAATTAGCGTCCGCCTGTTCGCCCTTCCACCTGTCTGCAGTTTATCCTACTTTTTTAAAGACTGTACTATAGTAACATATCCAAATATAATACTAATGACGGAACCCTCGGTGCGCGAGTCCGACTCGCTCTTGACCGGTTTTTTTTATCCTTTATAAGAGTCCTACAGCTCGTTAGGATTCATTTTTTTGAAAAATCAGATTTCCACATTTTTTTATCTGATAACAAGAAAACAATTATTGGTCCTAAAAAGGTTTTCTTTATCCTAAATTGAAGCTAAATAGCTGTTCTACAACTTTGTTTCTTACGTCTTTCCTCGTAGAAAGAGTATTTTAGACGTTGTTTTGTTCAAAAGACTAGCTTTACTACAAATTTAGTCAAAAATGGCACGTTTTTGAAGTATGTATCTCGAGATGTATATGACACTCAGAGATAAAATTGCACTCAAATTGTTGGTAATTTTATCTTCTTTAAAGATGTCATAGACGACTTTGCCGTAAAATGCATTTTTTAGAAGTTGTGCGCCAAAAACTGAAAAACGTTGAGGTTTTTCGAGCACTACGAAGTTAGCACAGGTCTTTCAGGGTTGCAAATTTGGATTTACACTATTGGTATCTATCCTAACAACATCCCAAAAATGCAGGACCTTGCAATTTTTTGCGACCTAGAATGTTTAAGATGACTGGGGTAACTGACCAGCTTCGGTAAGTTAGGAAACGATACGAGTACATCCCGGCCTATGTCGTCTGGTGGTTCTCCACATGAAGATGGCAGAAAGAGCCAAGCTCCAGATGTGCTATTTACGGCAGCACCTCAACGACATACAGCTTCGGCATAGAGAGCATCATTGCGTTTGCGCATAACTTCGTGGGCGATCTGCAAACTGACCAGCTACGGTAAGTTGCGAAACAATATGTGTATATCCCAGCCTATGCCATCTGGTGGTTCTCCACATGAAGATGGCAGAAGGAGCCAAGCTGCAGATGTGCTATTTACTACAGCATCTGAACGACATACAGCTTCGGCATAGAGTGGAAAGCATTATTGCGTTTGCACATGACTTCGTGGGCGATCTGCAAACTTACGCCAGTCATCGTAGACACAAAAATCATTTAAAAAAGTCATTTACAATTTTCAACTTTATTACAAACATTATATCTCGTCACTTAGCAGAAATATCTAGGCAACAATGGGGAATGTCCGATAAAAATCAAATTGGCTGAATATTTTTTTATAGGTAGGAATAAGCTCCCTTAGTAAAAGAAAAAAGTTTCAGAATTTTCGGTTCCGTAAAAAATTAAAAAAAAAGTAAGTCTCTTCGACTTCATAAATGTAAGAATGTAACAGCAGAATGGAATTTATACCTTTGCCACCACCTGCCACAAACACAACACGGTATTAAAAAAAAGAAATGTCAAAACTTTTTTTCTTAATACTTGTTGTGGTTGTGGCAGGTGGTGGCAAAGGTACAATCTCCATTCTGCCGTTACTTTCGTACATTTGTGAAGTCAAAGAGACTTTAATTATTTAAATTTTTTTTACGCAACCAAAAATTCTGAAACTTTTTTCTAATACTAAGGGAGCTTATTCCTACCTATAAAAAAATATTCAGCCAAATTGTTTTTTTTCGGACATTCCCCATTCTTTAGTAGTTGCCTATTTCTTATTGATATGTTATTGAAATCGGCCGTAAATCAAATGTAACAAACTTAGATCACAGACTTTGATGTATTGTATGGAGTTCACAAGCCTACCTTACGGCACCTAATTATATAGTTTACTGCTTAAGTAAGCGTAGCGTTCAAACGCATAGAATGTTGGCCATTTGAGTAGGGAGGCTGAATTCGATTCGACCGCAATCGGAAGATTAAGCAAAAGCAAATTAAGACGGCTATAAGATAATTGTCGGGCTTGTATTACTTTACTGATTCCTGATTCACATAAAAAGTGGCAGTATTTTAGCAGTTCTTGATAATTATTTTCTTATTTGTTAGGCGTTACATTGAGATAAAGCAATCTGACTTGCCGAGTGCAGTGGCTGCTAAGAAGACCAGGGAATTCCGATGCCCGCCCAGGGAGCAGATGAACGCTATTCTAAGTAAGTAATTCAACTTATTAAAATAGATCACTTTACACAACAGCTCAAATAAAGAGTTTATAAAATTCACGTTGCTATAAGACAAAATGCATCAATATTTATTTTTACCGACTTCAAAAGGAGGGAGGTACTCAATTCGACCCGTTTTTTTTTTTTTATTATTTTTTTTTTTGTTTTTTGTATGTACACCGATTACTCAAAGACGGCTGGACCGATTGAAATGATTCAAACGTTATTACATTAGGTAAACTTTCAAGTTGGTCCCATTTTTTAAAATTTTGAAATCGGTTCAGTACTTTTCAAGTAATCTTGAAAAAAAGCACGAAAATAGTATGATTTTGTGTGAACTAGCTCGATGATCAGTCGTATAACTTCTTTGTTTATGAACTGAATAAGATAATTATTTTTTTGTTGGAAAAGGGATATCTAAGTGTAGTTCTTTAACCGACTTAAAAAAGGAGGTTCTCAGTTTGACCCGCATATATGTATCTTTCTCCGCGATTAACTCACGTTTGGCTGAGCCGATTTTAATTTCCACCTAAATAATATACCTACACTACCTTATACAAAAGGTACCTACACTAAAAATAAAAAAAATAAAAAATTGTTTAAAAAAACAAAAAACCGACTTCAAAAAACCTACCTCTAAAAAGCAAGAAATAATATTCGTAATAATAAAACACGTCTATTGAAGTCGGGTGGGGCTTTTAGAATAAAAAAAAGGGATTTGTACTCCAGCCCCACCCGACTTCAATAGACGTGTTTTATTATTACGAATATTATTTCTTGCTTTTTAGAGGTAGGTTTTTTGAAGTCGGTTTTTTGTTTTTTTAAACAATTTTTCTTAGTTTACGGTTAATGATGTTCTACAAATTTTTAAATTATGATTAACACAGTAATTTCTATACAGAATAAACAAAGTAGTCCCCAATTTAAAGCCCTGTGGCAATTCTCCTACTATCTTAACTATTTAGCTTTCATTCTTAATTCTGAACTAGAGTATATCTAAGGGATCGTCCTAATAGCAGGCTAGGCGCACTCCGCGCTTTAGGTACGAAGCTACAAGTAGCTAGCGGGTCCGTCCGGACGGACTAATTTCAGAGGGCTGCCGCCGTTGGCTGGCTGTTAGCAGTTCAATTTCGATAGTCACTCACTCGCCGCGTTCATCTTAATACTAATATAAAGGACCCGAACCTCACGTTTTTCACACTTCCAAAAGTTCAAAACGACATCGAAACGTAAGAAGTGCTTGTCTACTACCTAGATATTATTTAGTATCCGTTTATTCTTAGGTACTTACTTGTCTTATTTGCTAAACAATCTTCACCCAACTATGTATTTATTGCAATAATAATTTATAGATGAGATAGGTACTACATTACATACCTACTTTCGAAATAAAGTTAATTATTAATGACAATATTATTTCGTAAGAAAGCAAATTGCCTCAAAGTCAGCATGTTTAGTCTAATGTGGCATCGACTGTACCTAGTCTAGGTTTTTTTGAAATGTATTTTAGTACATTAAGTACCTATTATTTAATTATTATTTAGAAGAACAAACCCTAAAATCGTTAGAAGAGATAAGAGCAACGCGATAGAAAGAGAGGCAACTTCTAGGTGAATATATCTGTAGGGTGGGAACGGTGTGCGACCTGAATTGCACTTTATTGTGTATGGGATAGAGTCGCTATTTATTTAAATTACTTTGCGGAGTGGATCTTCTGTACTTGTACTATTATGTATTCTGTGCTAATAGAACGTGACTACGCGATCAACGCAAGTTCGCACGAATTTTAGTCGTATGAATCCGCGATCAAACATACTGATGTCGAATAAGTGTCCTACCTGGCATATGCGCGATGCGGTCGCACGACTAAAATGTTTTATATCAGGGGACCTATTTTTGAATCGCTCGACTCCAGTCGAGCGCTCGTTTCTACTGATTTTCGTTCGACATATGACTCAAAACAATGAGATGTCGAACGAAAATCAGTACAAAAGAGCGCTCGACGCCAGTCGAGTGATTCAAAAATAGGGCCCCTGTTCGTGCGAACTTAGTTCGTACGAATCCGCAATAAAACATATTCATGTCGAATAGGTGTCCTTATTGACATTCGTTGGATATGATCGCGTCGCGTCGTTGGTATACGCTATGGTAGCGTCGTCAATTCACGCGATGACCGTTCGCGTTGTATTAGGACACACATTTTTTGTCATCGCGCGAACACGCAATCACGGTGAAGAAATGTATCAGTATTCTAATTTAGTACAAACGGTCGAAATGCGAGCCACACCTATGCGCCTCGAGTTTGGCCTGCACTTGGTATACAATAGTCGCGAATGCGTTGCAGTGACGAAACGAACGAAAGATTTACGTAGTATTGATTGAAATACAAGTAATTACTATGGCAAAGAGCGGATTGTGCTGTTTTTATTATATTTAGTTAACCAATTAATCTAGGCATAACATTTTTAAATACCCGGAAATTCCGAAAAATAAGATTAAGATAATATTAATATACTTAATTTTTTTTCATTATCATTATATAGGCATTACTAACTATGGCCAGAAGGATTTGAAACTAATTTGTTTATCCCTTTAATAAGTAGGTATTTAGCTTTTTAGTTTTCTGTTTTCACCATTAGTAAGTTAACCGTTAGATTGACTTCCGGTGATTAAAATAGGTACACGTATTATCGTTTGCTCCAAGAAAATATAAATTTGAAAGGCGTAATAGTGCGTAAAAACAAGTGAATACCACATACACTTCACAACGGCCACAGTAGCTTAAGGTACGCAAACAACATTTCACTATTGGAGTGTTAACCACAAGTAATTCATCAAAACATTTTGAACTTGTTGCCGAGAACATACATTTGCTTTCATTAACGGATAACAATTTTCGAAAATCAGCCAATTATACAGATAAATGAAAGTGAAACTCCGCCTACGTAAATTACGCACTTCCTCATCAGCTGATTGACATTTGACAACTGACGTTTCTGGCATATGTCACCAATAGACAAGGGACAGACTACTGACACCTTCGTTCAGAAATAGAGGCAATACATACATACACGTTACGTTCCGTTACACGCTTTTATTACCGCAAGATGAATAAAATATGTAATGCATGCCATATGACCATTACTAGTAGAAGAATTTTGCAATGCTCGGCTTGTACACAATGGTTTCATATAAGCTGTGTAAATGTGTCAGAAAAGAGATTTTACCTAATGACGAAACAAAATCGGGAAAGTTGGAAATGTGACGAATGTAGTAAAATATTGCATTCTAGTAATATTATATTCAACATATCCACGAGCAATTCGTTTCAATCATTGACTGATGAAAATAATCATTCAAACTTATCAACAAACAATCGTTTAAATAGCAGTTGCCCAAACCTAATAAGATTAGACATGGAAGAAAAAGTTGATGAGCTCGAAAGACAAAAGAAAATGTTACAGGAAAAACTCGATATTGCGGAAAATGAAATCGAAAATTTGCTATTAGAAAACTCAAACTTAAAAGAGGAACTAGCAAAACACGAGATTAAAACAAAATATCTAACAAACATTTGTAATTCTAGCTCAAAGAAAAATGTTACAAACAGAAGAAAACCTAAGAATTTAAATAGTCGGGTACTAAACTTCTCACACTTACATGATAAAGATGAAAATAACTTTACATCAACCCCGCAAAAATTAAATACAACGCCATCTATCGAAATGAACACAAATTTCAAAGCCATACATAATAATTCGCCTATCAATAGCAATCTCACATCTTCAATTATGACACCGCAGCAGCCAGTAGAGGTCGCTGATATTAAACAAACACAGCAGGAGATCGTAAAAAAGCCAAAAATATATATATTCGGAGATGAACAAGTACGAGGTCTATCACAACAATTAATAAAAACTCGTTCTGGAAAATGGAATGATAATTATGAAGTCACCGGTATGGTTAAGCCATCAGCATCAAGCGAAAATATATTAAGTAGCTGTTCTTTAGATAAAAACTTATTTAATAAAGACGATATAATTATATTATCAGTAGGATCTAATGATAAAAATCCTTATAGTGTCATTTCAAATCTATGTAATACATTATGCAATATGATATGTAAGATCTTTATATTAAGTGTACAACAAAATGAATACATAAATGTGAATAAGTTAAATAATAAAATCCACTCAATTGTCAATAATTATAAAAATTGTACATTTATTAATTTAATGGACTTGACTAAATATAGTTTAAAAGACATGTCAAATATAAATTTAATCAGTTTTAAATTAAATGCGGCAATAGACCAATTAAAATATGATAACGATTACATTGTAAATATAACAAAATGCATGAAATTATATAATAAAAACATTAATTCAAGAAATTCTGGCACCGTTAAGAATCAGACAATACAACATAAGAAAGGCACTATACCTTATTATTTTCCCGCTGTGAACCGATCGATGCCTAAACCTAATCAGTGTTTAAATGATGAAACGTTTTTTCGATCGTAATACACAAAGTAAATTTACTGTCTTACATCAAAATATTCAAGGTCTTTTATCAAAAAAAGAGTTTATTGAGGTAACACTGTCGGAATTTGAATCGTGCCCAGATGTCATTTGTTTATCGGAAACGTTCATAAAAAAGAGCGAGGAGAAAAATATAAATATTAAAAATTATGAACTAGCAACTCACTTCTCCAGATGTCAAAGAAGAGGAGGTTCTTGTATTTTAGTGAAAAGAGGCACGTCCTTTGTAAAAATTTCTGACTTTGATGAGATTTCACAAAACTTTCACTTTGAATGCTGTGCAATTAGTATACCGCTGCAAAATATTATTATAGTCTGCATATATCGGGCTTCCACTGCCACAAAACGTAGACACTATGAATACTTTTTTCAGAGATTGGAGAGTTTGCTTTATTCTTATTTACAAAGGCACAAGAAAAAAAGAATAATAATTGTAGGCGACATCAATATAAATACTCTTATTGAAAACAAATCCTCTAGACAGCTCTCAGATATTCTAAAAAATTATAATCTGAAACAACACATTACTGAACCGACTAGAGGAAGTTCTTGCATTGATCACGTTTTTAGTAATGTACCAGATGCCTCTGGTTCTCTACTTCCGCTCTTGCTTTCTGACCATGATACTGCCCAGATGCTTACTTTCAATACCAAAACTAAGCCAGTTATACCAAAGACAGTTTTCGCATTTAAACGTTGTTACTCTCAGGAAAACATAGAAAAATTCCAAGGCTATCTTAGCAATTTATCTTTCTCTGATGTTTTCAACGAAAAAAACCCGGATAAAGCCTTCAATAATTTTTATGATTGGTTCTGTTTATTATATAAGCTTTGTTTTCCTATTATTAAGGTAAAAATAAACACTAAACCAAACATTTCTTGGATAACAAGGGGTATCAGAAAGAGCTGTCTTACAAATAGAAATTTAAGGTACAAATACTATACGAAAGTTAATAAAAAAGCTAAATTCCAGTATAAAAAGTACTCAAAATTGTTGAAAAAATGCATATTTATGGCTAAGAAACATACAAATAATAAATACATATTAAAAAGTAAAAACATCTGTAAGGCGAGTTGGAATGTAATCAAAAGTGAAACAGGCCCTGAATTACAATATAACAATTATATAGATAAAATTGAACACAATGACTTAATTATTAATAATCCTAATAAAATCGCTACTATTTTTAATGACTATTTTATTACACTGACAAATAAAAATAATAATGACAATAATTATGATGACACTAACAATAATATTAACAATAACAATGACGTAACTGGACATAAAATAATTACTGACAATTTAAATAATTCTATATATCTTTCTCCTATTGATGAATATGACATTAAAAAAAATATCATGACATTAAACAATACAAATTCGGAAGGGTATGATGAACTTAATACAAAAGTGATTAAAGCTTGTAAGGATCATATAGCTTCTGTATTAGCTTACTTAATAAATTTATCGCTCGAAACAGGGATTTTCCCTGCGGGACTAAAACTATCAATTGTGAAGCCTCTTTTTAAAAAAGGCTCAAAGTTATTGGTAATCAACTTTCGACCGATAACATTGATATCTATCCTAGCAAAGATATACGAAAAAGTAATGCATGACAAACTTATACCATTCTTTAAAAAGTATAAAGTCTTAAATGACAATCAATATGGCTTTCAGAAAAGCAAATCGACTGCACATGCTGCTTTTAACCTGATTGATCACATATTAAGAAGCATAAATGATAATAATTTAACCACAGTTTTACTATTTGATATGTCCAAAGCTTTTGATTTCGTATCACACGGTCAATTGTTGTTAAAGCTAGAACGTAGTGGAATAAGAGGTAAAGCATTAGATTGGATCAAATCATACCTGCAAAATAGGATGCAATCGGTCGAAATCACCCAACTCGGTGATAACCAAGTGATACATAAATATCATTCTGAATTCAAAGTAAATAAATTTGGTGTGCCCCAAGGTAGTATACTTGGTCCTCTACTATTCTTAATTTACGTGAATGATTTACCTAAAGCGACTAAACACAGATGCATCTTATTTGCGGATGACATCTCAGTCGTAGTTACTACTAATAAAAATAATAAAAATCACAATACAATTGACCATGAAAATGACATTAATGAAACAATTAAATCGATTACAACTTGGCTAAACAATAATAACCTAAAAATCAACATTGACAAAACAAATTATATAAATTATAATAACTATAATTCCCTAAATATACATTACCAACATCATACTCTTAAGAATGTAACAAATGCCACATTTCTTGGCATCGAGCTCGATCAAAGAATTGATTGGAAATCACATGTAGATAAGGTGTGCAAAAAAGTAAATAGATTTGTTTTTGCTCTTTTTAAATTGACTAAAGTTGCCACAAGAAAAACTGCCCTAACAGCATACTTCGCATATGTGGAATCTGTGTTATGCTACGGGCTTATCATTTGGGGGAATAGTACAGACATACAAAGGGTTTTTGTTGCACAAAAAAAAAGTATAAGAGCAATATGTGGTCTTGCACCGGATGTGTCATGTAAGCCATTTTATAAGTTATTAAATATATTGCCACTACCCTGTCTTTACATCTATGAAATCGCGAAGTTTGTGAAATCTAACCAAAGCAAATTTAAGACTGCCAAGGACGTGTTTCCGAGAAATACAAGGAACTGTAATAGGTTAGTCATCGATATTTACCCGAAAAGCGCACGATTCAGGAAAAACTGCCATTACATGGGTATTTTGATATATAATAAGATTCCTGATACCATAAAAGAATTGCCTTTTAATAGATTTAAGACGGCTTTGCATAGATGGCTTATGGATAAGTTATTCTACTCGGTCCAGGAGTTCTTGAATTATAAAAACTAGAATTTACACTCAATTGACATTTTATTTTTATGACATTTCTGACCAGCATGTAATTTTAGTTCTATTTAATTTTTGACATTTATTTTGACATTTTATGATGTGAGTTTAATTTTTTATGTTTTAATTTTATTAATTGTGAATTTTCAATGATACTGCTATGTCAATGTTTTAAATTAGCTTCAATATTAATTGTTATTTGCATGCTATTGTCTGTAGCTGAGTAGGTGAAACTGTTATTTAGTATAAGGTTTTGTAAACCAATTATAATCCTATTGTACCCTATTCAAAAGCAAATAAATTCATTCATTCATTCATTCATAACCTAGGTAATTTTATTGCTTAGAAATTGATTTCTCGACGAAGGTAAACCTTATAATATCGATTCTAAAATATTAAGTACAATCACAAAACCAGAAAGATAGGAAAGTACTTAGATGAAAATAAAACTCTGTAGCCGGGCGGCCCTATCGCGTGTTGATGTACCGCGCGGCTCTAGGTATTTTTTTCAAGGACAGGGCCGAGTTAGAATACTGATACATTTCTTTACCGTGACGCAATGGCCGCGGCGTCGCTTACTCGCGCGATGATCGTGTAGTTGCGTTCTATTAGGACGATCCCTAAAAGTATTTTATTTTCAGGCTTCAAACACATGGAAGAGGAAGACAAAGAGAACTGTCCATGCGGCGAGGACCTGATCGCTCGTATGAACTGTTTCCACGAGTCTTTGATGGTGCACGTGTCTTTGACTGCATTACAGGAGCCGGACCCATCGGTAACTATAGTTGTCTCTTTCATACGTATTGAAAACTAGCGGCCGCCCGCGACTTTGTCTGCGTGGAAAGTTATTTTGCTATCCCTCGGGAACAATACTTTTTTGGGATGAAAGATACCCTACGTCCTTTTCTGTACCCTTGACCTTGACATGACTTGCGTGTATGAAAAATCTCAAGATAACTCTCAACGTTGAGAGCGGTTTATAAATACGGGCCTTCGAGATATTTGAAGAAAAAGATTACGAATTCCAATTATGTCCGCAATCAAAATATTTTTTTTTTTGTGCGGGGATCCATACTAAAATTTCTAAACCCCTATTATTTTGTTATAGGAACTGGCCGAACCGGAGACGAAGCAGGGTGCAATTGGTAAACTGTACAACATCATCAATACTGTCAAGGAGTTGGAGGAAGAGGCCAAGGTACCTACATATTTTTTTATTTTTTGCCCGTGACACTACTGCGTGGCACTACCAATAGTGTCATGGGTTATTTTTCTTTCCCGTGATCACAGAATAGATGTAAGTACTACCGTACAGAAAAGACACTCCCCGCCCCGCCCTAGAATCAATTACCTCGCCCCACCCCGCGCATACGAAATGCGCAATTGTGTGCTCGTTTAGTTGTGTTTGTCAATTAATGTTAACTTATTTTGATTAGAGATGCGCCGAATGTTCGGCCGAATATTCGTATTCGACACATTCGGCATATTTTTTCATGTTCGTATTCGGCCGAATATTCGGTCGATTTGCCGAATAATTACCGAATATTTAAATTATACTAATACTACCAATTATTTATTGACAAAATAAAAAAGATTAAGAGGATTGTCTAGCAAACGGTCTTCATAAAAACGGCGATAACGTTTCCCACCCTATGTATAATTGGTATGTTTTTAAAATGCTTAAAAACTAGGGCTGTATGTTTTGATTTTTTAAATATCAATTGTAGATTTGAAAATGTTGGTCCTTTTTTGATTTGTATGAAATCAGGAAATTGCAAATATTTCGAAATTTATGATAGATATTTAAAAAATCATAACGTACATACAGCCTTAGTTTTTAGGCGCTTCAAAAGCATACCGATTTTTTTTTTTAGACTATAAAAACTACTATCTTTATTTTTTTGTCCATGTCTTTAGGAACCAACACCAGTATTAAAATGTATAATCGAACTAGCGCCCGCCCGCGACTTCGTCTGCGTGGAAAGATTTTTTGCTATCCCTCGGGAACAATACTGTTTTTCGGAATGAAAAGTACCCTATGTCCTTCTCTGTACCCATGAGAACGTGTATGCAAAATTTCATGATGATTGGTTCAGTAGTTAAGACGTGAAGGCGTAACAAACAAACAAACGGACTTTTGCATTTATAATATTAGAAAGGATAAGTTTTATCAATATTTCAAAATTTATTATAGATATTTAAAAATTCATAACGTACAGCCCTAGTTTTTAGGCGCTTCAAAAGCATAAGTACTAGAGATGCGCCGAATGTAGGTTTAACCGAATACGAATGTTCGGCCGAATGTTCGGTCCAAAATGTACCGAACCGAATATTCGGCCGAATTATTCGGTTCAATTCTACGCAGTTAACAGGTTTTACACGTGTCGGGCGGGCGTTTGCCACAGCACAACCCCTTCTCTAGCACGGCTCGCTCAGTCAATGTAGGTACCGGTCTTTCGGTTACAAATAATTGCAGTTCGGAACTGCATACTTTGAAATTTATTATTATGTTGATGAAAGTCGTTGAAAATGAGGCATACATTGACATTTATTAAAAAAAAATATTATACATTTTAATACTAGTGATGGTTCCTAAAGATAGCAGTTTTTATATTTAAAAAAATTCGTTTTTGATTTTTTTAATATTTATCAAAGATTTTGAAATATTTGCATTTGAGTGATTTCATACAAAACAAAAAAGTGCTAATATTTTCAAATCTACAATATTAAAAAAATCAAAACCCTTGTTTTTAGGCAATTCAAAAACATACCGAAAATTCATTGCTGTAGGATTATGTAATCTGTGCTGTAGGTTAATGTTTAGAGAGGGTGGGAAACGTTATCGCCGTTTGTATGGAGACCGTTTGCTAGACAATCCTCTTAATCTTTTTTATTGACAAAATTGACAAAATAAAAAACAATAAGAGGATTGTCTAGCAATCAATAATTGGTAGTATGGTATTGGTATTCTAATAAATATTTATTGACAAAATAAAAATGATTCGAAGATTGTCTAGCCTAGCACTCTAGCAAACGGTCTTCATACAAACGGCGTTAACGTTTCCCACCCTCTCTAATGTAAATTTTACCAATAGGTATAATTTATATATTCGGTAATTATTCGGCAAATCAACCGAATATTCGGCCGAATACGAACATGAAAAAATATGCCGAATTTGCCGAATACGAATATTCGGCCGAACATTCGGCGCATCTCTAATAAGTACCGAATTTTTTTTAGAATATAAAAACTACCATCTTTATTTTTTTTGTCCATGTCTTGAGGAACCAACACCAGTATTAAAATGTATAATCAAATTAAGTTTTTTTTATTTTATGTCAATGTATGCCTCATCTTCGTAAACGTTCATCAACGTTATAATAAATTTCAAAGTATGCAATTCCGAACTGCAATTTGTAACCGAAAGAGCGGTACATTGACTGAGCGAGCCGTGCCGTGGGTTGCGCGCGGGGCAGAGAAGGGGCTGTGCTATGGCAAACGCCGCCCGACACGTCTACAAACCTGTTTACTGCGCAGAATTGAACCGAATGATTCGGCCGAATATTCGGTTCGGTACATTTTGGACCGAATATTCGGCCGAACATTCATATTCGGTTAAACCTGCATTCGGCGCATCTCTAATTTTGATATTCATAGTCAAGAAGCTTATACCCTCAATGGAGATTGCACGGCTAGTTTCATAGTGAAGATAGAAAAAACCGGCCAAGTGCGAGTCGGACTCGCGCACGAAGGGTTCCGTACCAAAAAATCACGTTTGTTGTATGGGAGCCCCCCTTAAATATTTATTTTATTCTGTTTTTAGTATTTGTTATTATAGCGGCAGTAGAAATACATCATCTGTGAAAATTTCAACTGTCTACCTGTTGTCGTTATTGATATAAAGCAAAAAACCGGCCAAGTGCGTGTCGGGCCACGCGCAGTAGGGTTCCGTAGGTACATTATACCATACCATATTTTAATACCGCTATCATTTTTCGTCTGAAAAAATAACTTTGTTTTTCACAGTGTTTGTATGAATGACAAAGTTATATTTGCGGTTTTGGAAAATGTACTATATCTCGAAAACTAATTACTGTATCTCGTTCAAAACAATTTTCGTTGAAAGTGTTTATTAAGATCTATAGTTTATATTTTTTTTAGATTTTTCACCCTCTTACTTTAAAAGTTAAAGGGGGGGGGACACACATTTTACCACTTTGGCGGCATATATTTTTCAAACGGTTGACTTTAAAAAAAAATAGTCTTAGGAACCTCAACGTCATTTTTAAAGACCTATCTATAGACACCCCACAAGTATTGGTTTGATGAAAAAAAATATTTTCAGTTTCAGTTCCATGTATAGGGAGCCCCCCCTTAATCTTTTATTTTTTTTATTTTTGTATAAAAATCGTAAAGCGGTTCACAGAATACACCTGCCTACTAAGTTTCAACTATGTAGTCCTAATACTTTTGGAATAAAGTGGCTGTGACATACGGACGGACAGACAGACAGACAGACAGACAGACAGACAGACATGACGAATCTATAAGGGTTCCGTTTTTTGCCATTTTGGCTACGGAACCCTAAAAAGGGCAAAAAAATCATGTATGTTGTATGGGAGCCCCCCTTAAATATTTATTTTATTCTGTTTTTAGTATTTGTTATTATAGCGGCAGTAGAAATACATCATCTGTGAAAATTTCAACTGTCTACCTGTTGTCGTTATTGATATAAAGCAAAAAAGGGCAAAAAAATCATGTTTGTTGTATGGGAGCCCCCCTTAAATATTTATTTTATTCTGTTTTTAGTATTTGTTATTATAGCGGCAGTAGAAATACATCATCTGTGAAAATTTCAACTGTCCACCTGTTGTCGTTATTGATATTAAGCAAAAAAAAGCAAAATAATCATGTTTGTTGTATGGGAGCCCCCCTTAAATATTTATTTTATTCTGTTTTTAGTATTTGTTGTTATAGCAGCAACAGAAATACATCATCTGTGAAAATTTCAACTTTCTAGCTATCACGGTTCATGAGATACAGCCTGGTGACAGACAGACAGACAGACGTACAGCGGAGTCTTAGTAATAGGGTCCCGTTTTTACCCTTTGGGTACGGAACCCTAAAAATGTCCTTGAGTGACGTTACGGCTTATTGCTCTTTTTTTAGTGTTACAATACGTTTTCGTTTCTCACGAACGAACGACGAACATCGAACACGTATTGTCACTCTAAAGAAAGAGATAGCAATAAGGCGTAACGTCATTCAAGGACATTTTTTCTATCTTCACTATGACACTAGCCGTGCAACCTTCATTGGGGGTATAAGCCTCTTGTTCATAGTGATGCGTCATAACTTTTTAGTCGTGTTTGTCAACTGTCAACTTATTTTGATATTCAAAGCGATGCGTCGTAACTTTATTTACCAAAAAGTTCGAATTATGAATTGAACGCCGCTCATACAGTACAAACTGCACGGCAGCCCTAGACTTACACACACAGTTGCGTGTGTACAAAAACGTCATCTATTTATAATGGCTCGGTCGTATGGAGTGTCCGGGGTGTGACATGGGTTATTTTTCTTTCCCGTGACTATACCGGTAGTTTGATGCAGTCAAGAAGTCTGTATATTAAATTCAAAGTACATATAGTTTACTTTTATAATGGCAATATTCACTCAATGACATTTGGAGCCGCCTCTGTGGTTCGCCCACCCTTGTAAGACGCAGGGGTCTCGGGTTCGATTGCCAGGGGGGGGATACAATTTGTACTCGGTTTGGTTGGTGGTAGGGCTTATTTCAAGTCCGCCTGGCTAGCTACCACCATCTTACCTAAGTCTGACAAATATAGTTGTGTTCCGGCAGAGTATAAGATAGACAGTTCTTTAGTGGTGAGGATTCCGGGTGGAGTGCTCTTACACTTACGGCCTTCATATGAAGTGAAGGCCAAGCACTCCCGTGTGCATAAAAAAAAGTGTATAAAAGTATAATATAATAGTAGATTATACAACAAGTGAAAAAAGAGGGAATTTAGTTCGAGGAACTAAGTTGGATCCCGAGAGCAGCGAAGGATTCAAGAGTTGAATCCCGAGCATAGCGAGGGATTCAAAAGTAGAATCCTGAGCGAAACAAGGGATACAAAGGACCGAGATGAATTTTTTTTTTTCACGAGTTGTGTACTCTACTTTTTACCATTGACTGCGAGAAAACAAATAGCAGTACTTATACCTACAGTATTTATAGTTATTACATTTTAATTATTTAGGTAGGTAATCAGTAATATTTAAACATTAGAAAATAGTGAAACTAGATGTTTTCTAATGACATAAAACAACCACGCTAAGAGGTAAATTACATGATCGGTCTGGCTGGCATCAGTCCATTTCATCAGACTTTGAATTTTTACAGTATGAAGATCTTACCAGACTAAAGGAATGGACTGATGCAATGCAAGACTGAACATCTAATCTCCTTCTATTATATAGAAAAGAACCCAAAGATAAGACACTAAAAAGAACCTAATTAATTTGGCGGGATATTTATTTAGAAAATAACCCAAAGATAAGACACTAAAAAGAACCTAAATAAAATTGGCGGGAGGCTTTATCTATGGAATAGCTCCATACTTTCAGCATCTTTTTTTTTGTACATAATTCATACGATGCGCGCTTGTTCCAAATTCAAATTATTTTTATTCACTCGGTGAATAAAACAGCGTTTTATTCACTCTTATCGTTGAATTAAACGCACTTTTTCGAGTGGCGATGGTAAAAAACATTTTTTTAATGATATGTATAGGACAATGCCGGGTTTGTTACAAACTCATTTTTTTAAACAGTATTTTCATAGGATGTGTTTGCTTATCTAAACTACGTTCATATATTAAAAAAACGCCATTTTATATAATTTTTGACATTGAGTAAATATTGCCGATTTTGATATTATATGATTCTTGTTTCATTAAAATAATCACAATAATTAACTTTTTGTGAGATGAAGAAAAAAGGAATATTTCCCATTTTTTGTAGCTATTTTTATTTTTCGTAGGCTATTGAAGAGCCGGTGAGGAAATCACCTGAGGAGAAGTTCCGTAAAGTGCTGATTCAAACCATCGTTAACTGGGCCGAGGAGTCGCAGATAGAGACACCCAAACTGGTCCGCGAGATGTTCAGGTATGTGCTTAACTTATTATAACGAACCATCGATAGCTAACTTTAATTTAATGTTGAAGCAAAAGCTGTACATAGCGGGCAAACGAGTTAATACGGCGATAGACATACGTTTTTTACGATTGAAATACAAAAATACTAGGCAACTTTACTACGGCTTTTAGTCATATATATTATGGTCACATTTTGGTCTAAAGCTGCATTTTGTGATGGAAGCAAGCCACTTTGCACAGTGATAGTGGGGGCCAAACTAAGCGATTTCATCCGAGGATAAATGAGATTCACCCCTTAGGAACAGAGATGGCGCCACTTGTTTAAAAAATCTTTAAAAATTTCTAAAACCTGAACGGATGATCCGATTTTGACGATGAAGGTGTCTATCGACAGACAACTTAATCGTCAAAATCGGATCATCCGTTCAGGTTTTAGAATTTTTTAAGGTTTTGACGATTAAGGTGTCTGTCGATAGACACCTTAATCGTCAAAATCGGATCATCCGTTCAGGTTTTAGAAATTTTTAAAGATTTTTTTAAACAAGTGGCGCCATCTCTGTTCCTAAGGGGTGAATCTCGTTTATCCTCGGATGAAATCACTTAGTTTGGCCCCCACTATCACTGTGCAAAGTGGCTTGCTTCCATCACAAAATGCAGTGTCTTTTTCATAATTACTATGACTATTTCATAAAACGCCATCTATCGAGATTTTTTTTTTATTAATTTTGTTTTTTTTTTGTTTTCGGAAAATTCCAAATTTTTAATCGACTTAAATAGAGGTTCGCAGTTTGAGCTGTATGTTTGTATGTATGTTTGTCCGCGATTATCTCGCGTTTGGCTGAACCGATTTTGATGCGGTTTTCAGAAAAGCATTTGTTACATTTAAGAGGTTTTTTTTTTCATTATTATAGCTTACTAGTCCGCCAATACGACGCAGTAGGCGAACTAATTCGCGCTCTAGAAAAGACATATGTAATCAACGCTAAGACCAAGTTGGACGTGGCGGAGATGTGGGTGGGGCTCAGCCAGATCAGGGCGCTGCTGCCCGTGCAGATGAGCCAGGAGGAAGAAGAGCTCATGAGGAAGAGGCTCTGGTGAGTAAACCTTTAGGCACAAGAGCACTTTGGAGTTTTGGACGCGTTTTCGTACGAATTTTACTCGTGCGAAAACGTACGCACACGCACGAACGATCCCGACATTCCAATTACTATAGGAGCACTCACACTGGGTGCGAGTTAGTCGTACTTATACTTACGACGCCCGAATATAATCCGAACATGTTGGGATTTTATAACACGTTCGTGCATTCAATAGTTAAAAATTGATCCAGAAAAGATTATTAACTTAATTTACGAACATATATGGTTGTGGGATCAGAGTGATTCAAGTTACAATTATTTATGTCTTCTACAATATGATAAAATTCACCTAAATCATGCCTTTTTAAAATTATATTTCACGTTTCCATTCGGTTCTACCTACAACAGCGACAACGGATGACTTCATGAATGCGATATCTGTACCTATTTGACGGAGAAAAACGTATTCCGTGTGCGCACTCAATTCGTACAATCAGGATCATACGTTTACGTATGATGCAAATTCGTATCCAAAGTGCTCATGGCCTCGAAGTTTCTACCCACTACACCACGACCGTGCTAGGAACGTCCATCAGCCATTTTTAATGTCCCCACTGCTGGGGCACAGGCCTTCCTTATGGGTGGATAAGGAGGACGGGCCATAACCCACCACGCAGGCCCAATGCGGATTAGTGGGTGTTAACGACTGCAAATGCAGCCGGGACCAACGGCTTAACTGCGGAAATCAAATGATTAAAATATCAGTGTGTTTAAAAACGATAGTTCAGGTTAATTATTCATTCATCTTTAAATTAACTAAATTTCAATGAGGTACTTAATTCGTCAATGAGAAAAAAATGCCTTTTTATTATTCAATTATCAATTAACTTCTTATTACTTCATTCACTTTGTAATCGGTATAGTTAAGTTACATTTTGTATTGTTAATTTCATGTCCTGATTCTATTTATGCGACATAGCTAACTGTTGTTCTGATTTAAAGTCTAAAATAATTATTTTTTTACAGGAAACTTGTCAACAATGCCACATTCTTCCAGCATCCTGATTTAATCAGGTATTCTTTACCTTTTTCTTTGGAACCAATTTACCTTTTTATTTATTTATTTGAAGGAATCTTCATCTAATGATTACCGATTACTCGAAAATTAAACATAGTTTCATCAGATTTGTTCCCTAGTTAGTCTCATTTTTAGGGTTCCGTACCCAAAGGGTAAAAACGGGACCCTATTACTAAGACTCCGCTGTCCGTCTGTCTGTCTGTCACCAGGCTGTATCTCATGAATCGTGATAGCTAGAAAGTTGAAATTTTCACAGATGATGTATTTCTGTTGCCGCTATAACGACAAATACTAAAAACAGAATAAAATTAATATTTAAGGGGGGCTTCAATACAAGAAACATAATTTTTTGCCGTTTTTTGGTACGGAACCCTTCGTGCGCGAGTCCGACTCGCACTTAGCCGGTTTTTTTTTTATTGAGTAATCTTGAAGCTATTATCATTTAATACACAGCTTAAGTAATGATACTCACTAACATTGGGCGAAAGATTAGTTTTTGTTTTATTATTATCAGTAGTTATTATCAGTAGTTTAAAATAGAATATGAAATGGACTGATGCCAGACTGATCGTGTAATCTCCTTCTCAGCGTGGTTGTTTTATGTCATTTGAAAACTTCTAATTTCACTATTTTCTAATGTTTAAATATTACCGATTATCTATATAATAAAATACTTTTCACCTCTCCAGCACGAAAAGGGTGCTTTTGGCGCGTAAAAACTCGCAGCAAAATCGACTTTTGGTGCGAGCGTGAGGCAAAGTGCTTTTTACCAAAAACTCGCAGCAAAATCGACTTTTGCTGCGAGCGTGAGGCAAAGTTCTTTTTCAATTTCTAACACCTTTTCTCGCTGGTAGAGGTGAAAAGTTGTATGTTTAACACGAGAGCAAATTTTTTGATGTCTCGTGCCTTTAAATCACTCACTGTGCTCAGTAGTCTATATTAGAATCACTCGCTACGCTCGTGATTCAATTCTAGACTACTTCGCTAGTTCGTGATTTAAAAGTCAGCACTCGCAGCAAAAAATGACTTTGCTCTCTTGTATAACAAATAACTATTAAATATAGGTACTGTTATTTGTTTTCTCGCAGTCAATGGTAAAAAGTAAAGTACAGCTCGTAAAAAAGACATCTCGGTCCTTTGTATCCCTAGCTTCGCTCAGAATTCTACTTTAGATGCCCTCGCTACGCTCGAGAATCAACTCTAGAATCCTTCGCTGCTCTCGGGATCCAACTTAGTCCCTTGGACTAAATTCCCTTTTTTACACTACTGCCCAAAGCAAAAAGAGTGTATATATGTTCAGGGTTCATGTATGTTTGTGGGTATGTGAGTTTCTTTATTCCACCATAACTTTCAAATGGCTCAACGGATTTAGATGTATGGGGTATTGTAAGAATCCTTACATCATTCCGAGTGACACTGGCTATATTTTTTTGGAAAAAGTTAATAATGGCGACTGTATGACGCCATTTTCAAATGTGAAAAAAAAGTTTTTTTTCTTCAATTATTACAATATGGGCATCAAATGAAAGGCCTTAATGAGCACATTTCAAAAATATATAATTTGTCACTAAAATGTACGAAATAAAATAAATAAATAAAAAAAAACATGACTGCCCTGCTAAAAACAAACTTAAAAGTTAAATAACAAGTGTCATTGCAGTCGGGGGACCTCTTTGATCAAAAATTGTTCCATAATAGGGTCCCCCGTCTGCAATGACACTTGTTGTTTAACTTTTTAGTTTGTTTTTGGCAGGGCAGTCGTGTTTTTAATATTTTTTTAAATTTATTCATTTTTTTCACTTGTTGTTTAGTCTCTTGTTTTAAATACAGGGTGCTACGCGTGCACGAGAACGTAATGGCGGTAATGATGAACACGCTGGGGCGGCGCGCGCAGGCGCAGTCCGACGCCGCGCCCGCCAGCCCGCCCACTAGCGAGGACAAGCATAAGGTATACTATACATACACATCATCATCACATTTTTTAAGCGAAGACAAGCATAAGGTATACTATACATACACATCATCATCACATTTTTTAAGCGAAGACAAGCATAAGGTATACTATACATACACATCATCATCACATTTTTTAAGCGAAGACAAGCATAAGGTATACTATACATACACATCATCATCACATTTTTTTAAGCGAAGACAAGCATAAGGTATACTATACATACACATCATCATCACATTTTTTAAGCGAAGACAAGCATAAGGTATACTATACATACACATCATCATCACATTTTTTAAGCGAAGACAAGCATAAGGTATACTATACATACACATCATCATCACATTTTTTTAAGCGAAGACAAGCATAAGGTATACTATACATACACATCATCATCACATTTTTTAAGCGAAGACAAGCATAAGGTATACTATACATACACATCATCATCACATTTTTTTAAGCGAAGACAAGCATAAGGTATACTATACATACACATCATCATCACATTTTTTAAGCGAAGACAAGCATAAGGTATACTATACATACACATCATCATCACATTTTTTAAGCGAAGACAAGCATAAGGTATACTATACATACACATCATCATCACATTTTTTTAAGCGAAGACAAGCATAAGGTATACTATACATACACATCATCATCACATTTTTTAAGCGAAGACAAGCATAAGGTATACTATACATACACATCATCATCACATTTTTTAAGCGAAGACAAGCATAAGGTATACTATACATACACATCATCATCACATTTTTTAAGCGAAGACAAGCGTAAGGTATACTATACATACACATCATCATCACATTTTTTTAAGCGAAGACAAGCATAAGGTATACTATACATACACATCATCATCACATTTTTTAAGCGAAGACAAGCATAAGGTATACTATACATACACATCATCATCACATTTTTTTAAGCGAAGACAAGCATAAGGTATACTATACATACACATCATCATCACATTTTTTAAGCGAAGACAAGCATAAGGTATACTATACATACACATCATCATCACATTTTTTTAAGCGAAGACAAGCATAAGGTATACTATACATACACATCATCATCACATTTTTTTAAGCGAAGACAAGCATAAGGTATACTATAGATACTCATCATCATCACATTTTTTTAAGCGAAGACAAACATAAGGTATACTATACATACACATCATCATCACATTTTTTTAAGCAAACATACCGACGTACTGTAACTAACGAGGCGAAAGTGATCGGAAATAAGGTCGAAAACCGCTTGCATCCGTTTTTTTAACTTCTCGTTAAAGAATTGGATTGAAAATGGCATCGTACATGTTCACTTCTCGCTCGCACACCATATTATCAAACCTATATTGTATCGCTCTATCACTCATACATATTGTGATAAGCACGGATAACCGAAATTTCCAATGCCATTCTTTATCTGGGGCCGTACCGGTTCACGAATCGAACTTCGGAAAATTTGCCGAGTTTCAAATTAAAAAAGATAAATTGAAGTAAAGAATTTCGTATTGTACTATTTGTTGAAGTTATTTGGAAAATATGGATATTTGTGTGACCTCATGAATTAGGGGTCACCATTTTGGCCCAATGGGGTTGGCAACGAAAAGCTAATCGCAGATGGCGCCAGCGGCGATCTAACCGCTATCAATACTTTGATTGGTTAAAATATGTCACAAATGACATTTGATATTTGATACAACCAATCAAACGATTTTAGTACAAACGCTTGTGGCGCCATTAGTTCCTCAGTTTGCATCCCCATTGGGGCTCGATTTATCTGTTTTAATTTGAAACCCGGCAGACTTTTCGAAGCTCGATTCGTTAGCCGGTACGGCCCCTGTTCGAGCTGTATACACGGTCATTTTGCATTCACCATCCAAATTTTGATGATGTGTTCAGTCTATGAAACTGAACAACTTTGTCTAAGAAACACAGGCCCAAATATGTATGTAAAAAAACGACTATCCGATATCCATACGATAAAAGAGATCACGTGATCAATTTTGTATGGGATTCCCTAAAATTTTTTGGTGAAATTCGACACAATGTTTCTTGGAGAAAGTTGTTCAGTTTCATTGACATTTTTGGGATAGTAAGTTTAGAATGACCCTGTATATTTTTTACTATTAAAACCTTTCACCACAACTTTTTCCCAACAGGACACCTCTCACGAGATGGTGGTAGCTTGCTGCCGCTTCCTCTGCTACTTCTGTCGAACCGGCCGACAGAACCAGAAGGCCATGTTCGACCACTTCGACTTCCTGCTAGAGAACTCCAACATTCTTCTGGCGAGACCGTCGCTGAGAGGATCCACACCTCTGGATGTGGCGTACTCCAGTCTTATGGAGAATACTGAGCTGGCTTTAGCTTTGAGGTATGTTAAACAGGGGCCCTACAGACTAACTTTCCGAACTTCTGCAAACCTGCCGGACTTCAACATATAACAGTTAAATCAAAGTACGGAATTTCGTATTTGTACTATTTGCCGAAGTTATTTTTAAGTTGTTGATGTTCATGTGACATCATTAATCGGGGTTCGTTATTTTGGCCTGGTTGGGGCTCGATTAATTGTATCTGTATTAATTTGAAGCCCGGCTGACTTGACAAAGTTCGGAGCGTTAGCCGGTACTGCCCCAGGTCTCTCTGTCCAATAAAATTCATTGATGTATTTGTCCCTTTTATATCTACTTTAATCCATTGTGAATTTATAACTCGCAAAGATGGCTGTATACAAACTTAAACTGATAAACAATTAAATTGAGATACGACACCAAAGTACCAGGGTCACATAAATGTAGAAAAGGTTAACTTGTGATTGTTTGAAATTGAGAAACTTTCCTGGTCAAATCTCCGGTTAAACTCCGGTGCCATTTACATGAACCCATAGTTGGCATTATTAAATTACTTTGATTTAAATCAAGTGATGTTTTTAATAAAAATCATTGATTAAATCAAATTGCCTTTTTTCTTTCCTATTTGTATAAAAATATAAAATTCTTAATTTTAAATAAGTAAATTGACACATACAAATACAATGTATGTGTAACTTTGTGATATAATTATTGCTTAATACTGTTTTTTCTTCTACAAAAAACTGCCAAATCATCAGTCCTTATATTTATCTTCCACCAGGCATTTTTATTTTGTTGAACTTTACTTGTTTCTTCCGAATCAAAGTGTCACATCATAAGTTAAACAAAAGCGCGTTGTGGTTTCACGCACTATTTAAAGTGGATTTTAATAAAGCCTGAAGCAAAAACTCGAAAAAAATCTTTATTTTTCGATTTTTTAAAGCATCAGTGATTTTTTCCAACCTTGCACGAACCTTAAAGTCCATCATCAAATTATTGACACGACAGAGATTTAAAAACAGATCACTCTTTCTGGGTTTTGCTTGACAATATTCAAATTCTTGTTAACGTTTAACATGATAAAAATATCAACTTTAAAAAATGATTGTTCGAATGATCTGCACAGTACAATAAACTTTAACTATCTCAATCGATTTTCAACTTCAAATGGAGGCAACAACGTTTCTTATCATTTAATACCTTTTTATTTAGAGAGCACTACCTAGAGAAGATAGCAGTGTACCTGTCTCGGTGTGGGCTCCAGAGCAACTCGGAGCTGATCGAGAAGGGGTACCCCGACCTGGGCTGGGACCCCGTCGAGGGCGAGCGGTATCTGGACTTCTTGCGGTTCTGCGTCTGGGTGAGTACGATATTTCAAATTGTTTGAATATAATAGTAATCATTATTTTGTATCTTACCCCCTTACTAATAAAGATTGTATAGCAGCTGCATAGTTACACAGTGTTTTGTCACTTTCTTTTTAATGTCAAATTCAAATAGTTTGACAGAGAGTAACCATTGTGTAACTAAACATCTGCTATTCAATCTTTATTAGTAATAGTCCAGGCAAAATAAAATTTTGATCACATTAAATCCTACAGTTCATTTTCGTTTTTCTAAATAAGGATTAGGGTTATTATAACATCGTACTATGGCTGCTTTTCCTCTCCACCATAAGCGTTATGAGATATAGGTAAAAAATACCTAACTTCTGGAAAGTAATGTTCATAAAATTCTACAGTGGAGATTTATGATGCGTTTGCTTATTTACATACTTAATATTTAATTAAAAAATAATCACTGATTTTATGTTTAAGGTTAAGGAGATAGGGTGCGTTACAATCATATTTTTGGATAAAGTATAGTAATGTATCTTAGTAAATCGTACACAAGGTGATTTTTTTATAATATGTTTTTAAGCTTAATCCAGGAGCATCTTTAAGTTTTCACTCCAGTGACTTTAATATATCTAGTGATTTTTATGTTTTTACGTGATTTTTGCCATTTATTTTAGCCAACAAAAAATCCTACACCAAATATTTTATCTCGTCTTCGTTTCTACCCTTGCAATAAACCCTCATAAAAAAAATCACCAGCTTTAATGAGTAGCATACGAAGTATTAGCCATTAATAGCTGTAGTTGAATTGCGCATCAATCGGACGGAGTCAAGTGACAGATCGAAAATATCATTTCGTCCCCAATACATAATAGTTTTATCGCTTGGCGGGTTTCTTAAGTTTTATTGTCTGCCACTCCTACCACTTGATCGTTTTTCACACTAAATTGGTTGCAACTGTTCGCATTGAGTTGCGAGAAGTTCGGGTTAGTAGATAAGTTAAGGTCCGCTAAGAAACAGCGGCATAAATACGACGATCGAGTATCACTAGTATGAGCTCGCGCAGACCGGCGCAAGTTTGAGTTGTTGCAAACTGTTTACGTTACAGTAAACTATCGTTTTCTCTCTTTCACTCGTATTGACTGTGAGCAGTATATCTGACAGTTTACTGTAACGTAAACAGTTTGCATCAACTCATGATAGGGCCACAGGTATTCTCGAAACCGTAGTGATTAACCGGGGCCTCATTACGCACCAACGGACGTGTATGTAGTTGTCTCATTTACACCCGCTCCCTCACCGACTGGGGTCGGGTCGCCTGTTTGGTGCTCTCTTTCATTCCTAGGGTGAAATGCCCTAAATTCGGCCACGTCAGCAATTTTAGAGATTAAATCTAAAATATTTATATTAAAATTGAACTACAGCATTGTAATTTTTGTTATTTACGATTGCTACATGATTGTTCTTTATAATAATTGTAAGAAAATCAAGGAAACAATAATAGTAAAATTAAGAAAAAATAATATATGACGAGTGACCCAATTTTCCTAAATTCTGACGCGTATGCCCTTCATTCGACCCATTTTTCCCTAAATTCGGCTAAGGTGAAATAAGCATGTTAATTAGGAACTTCAATTGTTTTTATTGACATTCAAATAAAATAATTAACATAATTATTATACCGATCAACATTAATCATATTAGGCATAACAAAAATCTACGAAAAATAAGCTTAAATAAAAAATTATATCAAGTCTAATACTTGAATGCATTTATTGTATATTTATCAACATTAATAATTTTAGGCTTATTCAAAATCAACAAAAATATTGTTGGCTATATATTGTTCTTTATATGAGTATAACAACAATAATATCAAAATTATGAATGTTTATCAAAAACATTATTTATCAAAAATTAATAAACATAATGAATACAGTCACGTTCACACTAATATTTTTAATGCTAGGTAGTTCTATTTTTATCAGTTAATATATTAATAATAGTTATTTAGGAATTTATAGATTTTATTCAGAAGTTTTTCGTGAATATTTATTATTAATATTACATTGATTACCATTAAATATTATAATTTTAAAAATAAATTCAAATGTTGATTTGTGGTATCAAATATCTAAATTAAATTAATTTTAAGTTATTCAAAAGTTTTTATTTTTGTTTTATTTTTATTTTATTAAGGATATTTTTTATTTTATTATAAATAATTAAGTTCTTTTTTGGAGTGGAAAGTTTTTTCATTTAGATCTATAAGTATTGTAATAAGAATTTTATAAGATTGGATGTCAGCAATATTTATAATATTTGTTTTATAAATTTCTTTTGCAGTAATCTATTATAGAAAAAGATAAGTAGGGTAGGTGCACCAGTGAATGAACACCCCCCTCCCCCCCCCCCCCCAGTGAAGGAACAAATGTGTTATTTTTCTATAAAATAAGAAATCTTTTGTTTTCTACACGCAACAGATTTTTTTTAATGAAAATTACACTTTATTACCTTAACTGGCTGCACAGACGACTATGTGTGTTCCGTACTTTCTAAATGGCGATTGCTCAAAGTAGACACGTTGTGTAGTGTTCCTGTTTCTATGGACCAATACTAAGAACTATGGTGCGACAACATATTTTGATAATAGCTTTTAAGTTGATATATGATTCATTCTACAAAGAAAATTAGTTTCTTAGATGTAATAATGATTATTTCGTCTAATAGAAAGCAGATTGTAAAGAATTTCATTATTTTAAACAAAATATAGGGGTGTTTGAGTACTGGATTAAAAAATTGAGAAATAATTAGTTAATGAACCAGGTGTTCATTCATAGGATCTAACGTATTTTTTGGTTTAGGCTTATTTTGTGTCTTACTTTTAAAGGAGTTTGTTCATATTTAGGGGATAGCTATAGTAAATCATTGTCAATCTTTGGACCAGTCTTCGAACTAGGGTTTTCTTTCATTAGTTTTTAAAATTTTAAGATTCTTCTATAGTAAATGCCTAGTTCATTTACTGATTATTACAAAACTAGTAAATGAACTATACATTTCTTAATTGTTACATTAATTATTTTTTTGTTTTTAATTTTAGACCACTTCTAAAACAATTAGAATAACATAGCTGATGTGAACTATAAAGCAATATGGTGGAAAATACTTAGGTCTAATTTTTTTAATATTGGCTGTCCTAAGTTAAATAAACTCTTCGACCTGACTCTTCAACTCAGGATGAGGATACAGGTCAGACAGAGCCCCAGGAGCATCCGGAGGATTCCAGAAAGGAAAATAGGCAAGCCTCAAGAGAGGCATATGCCAGTGGGTTGGGTATCGTGCGCCATTTAGAATTTAGGTTTCTTTTGAAATTTTATATGTTTTACCAGTTTGTTATGCTATAAAATATCGTGTACAGACATAAATTAACGATTTCTGTTTACATCCACCTTATGAAACTAGTAGTTCATTTATCGGATTTCAAACATTCGTTAACTGGATTTTGCCGTTCATTCACTGGTGATTTGGGTGGGGTACTTTTGTGTAAAATTCGGATTATCTAAATAACTATAAGCATTTCAGAAATACTGAAGATATTATATTGAACATTAATAAATTCTGAATAGTATGTAGTGCCATTATTATAGCAAAGTCATCCAGAAATAGGTATTCGTAATTTTTAAAGTTTCAAATCGCCTTAAGGGTTCATTCACTGGTGCACCTACCCTATATGAGATCTGAGTTAAATTTAAATCATTTTATATTATTAGTATTATTATTTGTATTTTCAATAATTTTAATAATTATTATTATTAATCATAAAAATAATTATATAAGACTTTTATTAAGTTTGACCGTTGTCCGAATATAAGATCATATTTATTCTATTTTCAGCCACCCTTTCAAAAACGGCCGAATTTAGATTTTTGACTAGTTTTTAGGGTTCCGTACCCAAAGGTTAAAAACGGGACCCTATTACTAAGACTCCGCTGTCCGTCTGTCTGTCTGTCTGTCTGTCATCAGGCTGTATCTCATGAACCGTGATAGCTAGACAATTGAAATTTTCACAGATGATGTATTTCTGTTGCCGCTATAACAATAAATACTAAAAACAGAATAAAATAAATATTTGAGGGGGGCTCCCATACAACAAACGTGAGTTTCTTGCCGTTTTCTGCTCGATATTAATAACGACAACAGGTAGACAATTGAAATGTTCACAAATGATATATTTCTGTTGCCGCTTTAACAACAAATACTGAAAACAGAATAAAATAAATATTTAAGGGGGGCTCCTCTACAACAAACGTGTTTTTGCTGTTTTCTGGTACGGAAACTTTCGTGCGCGAGTCCGACTCGCACATGGCCGGTTTTTTGAATCCTGATTTTGAACAAACTTTTATTAATTAACTAATAAAAATATATGAAAAAATATCTCTTCAAATCATTCTTTGGTTAAGGTTTTATCACATAAATGCCAATGGATTGAGAAATCAGTAAGTATTTAAATAGTAAAAGTATTTAAAAATTTATTTCCCAGAACTTGCTCGTAACTAGAATTTGACACCAAAATGGTACAATGCGTGGCACAACAACGTAGGTCACTGGTCAGATCGTTACTGAGTGCAAACCATATGACTGCTTTTGCCATTTTTACAATTCTTAATCTATACATATAATAAATCTGTAAAAAAGTTGAGTCTGTACAAAGGAAATATTTTGAAAAAAAGTGATTGGAGTGTTTAATAATTACCAGTAGAACCCATTTATAACATTTTTCGAATTTTGTCTGTTTGTCTGTATGTTGGTGCGCTAAAAATGTAAAAAGCGCTAACTTAATACTAAATAATGTTTACATACAAATATATGGTGTATCTTGCAAAATAATGAAATCTTTATTTTATCGCAATTGGTTCACTGAATCAAAAGTTAAACTAATTTAAAATTTACGATGAATTTTTGTTGTAATAATATCTTCGGGAATTATACTGTTAGAAAAACCGACCAGCTGGTGTATCCACATCTGGCACAGAATAATGGTCAATGGCTAAAAGTAAACAAAAACGTGTGGAGTTTTGGGTCTATTGTAATTTCTCAGAAACAAAATGCACATGCATGCAGTAAAATCAACGCCCGCTTTCTATTATATTATTTTTAAACACACACACTAACATATATAATTTAAAAAATAATTTTGATTATATTTATATAACTTAACTAATTAGTTGTTCATATTCATACATAGTATGTAAGTGTTACGATGGAGCGGGGCTGTCTGTCACAAGTATTGTAATACTCACTAGGCAGTCCCAACCTGCTGTTTTGAAAACCAATGTTTTGTGAACAAAATAAACATTTTTGATTTTTTTTATTTTTTTTGATTTTCTACTAGCTTCCGCCCGCGACTTTATTCGCAAGGACATTCGAGAAAATCCTTCGGGAACCTTTAACCAGGATAAAAGTATTCTATGTTTTAACGTCCTGCCTCGCTAGGCAGCGCGCTTGGTGTGAACGTACCTCGCGCATGGCAGGCCTCGGGTGAGCGTAAGTGCGATGTCGAGCGCGAGGCCTGCCACAACGCAAGCGGCAAACGCCCTGCCTTGCGAGGTTCGTCTACACCAAGCGTACTGCGTAGCGAAGCAGGACGTTAAAACATAGAATACTTTCATCCTGGTTAAAGGTTCCCTAAGGATTTTCTCGAACGTCTCCTCTACAAGTCGCATTTCTCAACCGATTCTCATGAAATTTTGTAACCAGTTTTAAAAAATATTTATAATTTTATCGTCAAGCTAGTTTTTGATTTCTTAAAAATGGCCGAGATATGTAAAAAAAAACGTATTTCTGCCCTGTTTTTCGGCGCGGTTTGTTCTCCTCTACAGATCTCATTTCTCAACCGATTCTCGTGAAATTTTGTGAGCAGGTTTGAAAATTATATAGGCTTTTTTGTCAGGCCAGTTTTTTGAAATATTGGATACAGTTCGAAAAACTGAACCTAAAAAAATAAATAATTCATACATTTCGAAAATACAAAATTAGAAGCGCCATCTAGCTGCGAATATACCAAATACTTAATATACCAAACAGCATGAACCCCACTATATGCTTGAAAACCTCGTGGCGAGAGGGCGAGATCTATATTTTTTTAACAATTTACTTTTCAATGCAAGGTCTACACTACAGCTCACTTAGCCACTAGTTTATCTTAAATTACATAACTAATGTGAGGTAATTTCAATAATAGTACATTACTGCCGCGGTATATAATGACTGCGTTGCTGGCAGCGATTATGATGGCCGAGAGCGAAGCTTAGCGCAGGTCCAGGCCGTCACAGTGCGGTCAGCATTGCAGCCCTTGATGGCCAAGCTGAAATAAAGGCCGAGACCGGAGGTCGAGGCCTTTATAGCGCGGACAGCAAGGGCTGCAATGATGACCAAGCTTGAAGGCCGAGAGCGTAGTTAAGCTTAGCTCGAGGCCATCATAACGTGGCCAGCAGTGCAGTCATTGTGGACCAAGGCTTGTATAGTGCTTTACTCAAAAATGCGAGTACTACCTACTACTATAGTGGGTACGTATAACCTAATTTCGAAAAAAATACAAAAATGCAAATATCTCAGAAACGGTGCGTCGGAGCCAAAAAATAAGGTTTTTTTCGACCCCCTATGGTACCCCAGAAGTGGTCAAAAGGTATTTAATGAAAGGTAAAAAAACGGTCAAGTGCGAGTTTTTTATATTTTTCCATACAAATTTTACATAAAAATACAAATATCACCTGTGTAATAGGGTTTTCTCCCCTCAATGTACAACACCCGCGCAGATAAAGAATGGGATTGAAAATAGCGGCTCACCGCGCTTACCACAACGAGTGTGACCGAGAGAGCGATAGGTGTGGCGTTCTATTTTTGAAACAAAACTCGACAATAATGGATTCTCAAAGGAAATTGCTGGTAGCTAAAACAAGACAATAATGAAATCTCATACTACTTTGCCGCGTCACAATCGGAGGAGCGCGGCAACCCCGATTTTGCTCAAAGAAGGTTGTCAAAATAATGACCATATTACAAGCATTTTTGAGTAAAAGGTTTTTAAATTACTTTGTTAGGTACCTTGTCTTACCCTTACCCCTACTGCCCTAACAACGGCTTACCTCAAATACTTGTTTTTAGGGTACCTCAAAAGGAAAAACAGATACCTACTCTTATCTAAGGATCACTTCGTTGTCATGGTCAATTACTTCCTTAAAAGGCCAGGTCCCTATTTCACAGACGTGACAATTGTAAGTGACAATGACAATTTGCTGTCCATGGCGTTAGCTAATTTGAATTTAGAAAATATACTGACCAAACTACATAACGCACAGATACCACAACGAACATAAAATTGTCATTGTAATTTACAATTGTCCTGTATGTAAAATAGGGGCCAGGTATTGGGCAAGTCACCCTACTCAGTACTCGCGTCGAGTCCGAGAAGTCCGTGTTGCACTTGATGGGTTTTTTCATCTAAAAATAATTTCGAAAATTCGTTTTTTTTCCTATAGATTACGTCAACGAAAGATGAGATTGAAATGGTGGCGCCACTTTCCCTGTTTAATTAACGTTTAGAGGTTAAGTCATTGGAAATTGACCTTAAAATAAGGCGCAAAATTAGTTCCATTTCCAATCGAGTCTCATCTTTCGTTGACCAAACTCAACGTAAATAAACTTTTTTTTTGTTTATTTACTATAGGTAATTATATCTTGTCGCGAAAATGGTGCCACTTTGAGTAACCCTGATTTTGTTCCGATAGATCATCGAAACAATTTTTTGATCACTTATACAAATGTTGAAAAGTTACCGAAATAATCGTAATATTCGTAACCTTTTGTACCGGCTCGCGTCACTGTGCGCCACCCACCGCCGCGCCACAGCATAAAGATTTTTTCCTTACAGTAGGCCGACGACTTTATTGTTGGGCGATACCGCCGCCTGTAGGGTATTTACGCAAATACGGAAGGGTTGTCACAAATTAACAATTTGGAAGGTGGATTTCTTTTACGACCCCCGGGTACATAAAAGCATTGCGAAATTATATAAAATAATGAATTAGGGGTGACATCCCAAGTAACACACGAAAGCTGCTTAACAGCCGAATAACGGATTTCCATCACGCCTAAAGCTGAATAAGGAACCTGCATAAAGGCTGTATACGACCTTATACAGCTCTTACACCTCTTAAATGGGCACAAATTATTCAGCCTTAAGTTCACATAGCTGCTTAAGAGCTGTGTAGCAGCAACTTAACAGTGTAATAAAGGGTAACAGGCTGTGTAGCAGAAATTTAAGAGTGTTATAAAGGGTAACGACAGTACTATGCGCTGAAATTCGACTGACTAAGAGATCACAAGTTACTCTTTATTCAGAAAATATGTCACATGTACGCTTTAATACATATTTTGAACCGCGCAAGGCTGTTTACGGCCTGTGTAAAATTAAGTGAACTAATATTTGAAGTGTAAACGGGAACACTTTATGTTACGTGAATGAATTAGAGTTAACGATACATTGGTGGATAATATTCATATTCATACTCTGTTTGATGTATTATAAAGGGAAAATGACTGGGAACGTAATTTTACTGACATTATACATATATATTATCTAACAAAATTTTAGTGCGCCACGAAAATATTCTGTTTTGAATTAGTTTTGTGATATAAATATGCTGTGATGTAATCTTGACAAAAAAATGTAGTGCTTTGAAAAGAATTATAAGATAAAAAGTTATTATTAAGATATTTCGAAGTTAAAACTGATACATTACATTCCTATTTCTTGCACAATACATCGTAAAGGTTGAAAAATCAATCAGAATTTTTATAGGTTATACAAAAAATGGTGGATTATGTTCTAATTACATTGACTGATTACAGTACCACATATGTTCTTTTATTCAGATAACATCTGTTTTAAGGTACTTATGTGAACCATTATAAAGTAGAAGCCGTTAATTCGATACACTAATGAGTCTCTAAGCAGCTGCGAGGCATCTAGTGAATGTATAAACAGCCGCTATGCAGATACTATCAATGGCAGTATAAAGGCTGATTAGCGGTAGACATATTCAGCTATAAGTTGAAATATGCGCCACATATCATCCATTATACAGCTATTCACTTCATAATAGTTCACACGTGCCTCTTTAATAAGTTAGTGTAATAGGAGTTCACAAATACCTTCTTATACAGCATTTTGCGAAATTTTATCCACTAAACAGTCCTTACTAGGGTTTAGGCTTTAGAATATGTTAGAAGCTGAATAGAGTCGAGAAAATATACCTTTATAGCACTCTTAGCGTATTATTGGTGGTTTTGTCGGTCTTAATAAGCCTTAATGCAGCTCTTAATTAGCCTAAGCTGTTTAAATATCACTGACTGCTATTATGCAGCTGTAGGGTCACCAGTGTACTCTTAAAAGAGTCTTAATAAGCACAGAGTTTTAAATAAGTCTGAAAGTGAGTAGTTATACAGCTATCTGTGTTACTTGGGATATTATTAAATAAAGGTTTTATAACATAAAGGTTTCAAACGGTTTTCTTTATACCACGAGTGAGTGCGGCAGCCTGCCAATGCTGCCGCACTCGCTCGTAGTTTCACGAAACTTACTTGATGGCCACTTTCGCACGCAGGGTTCGGAAACCAGATTAATATTATAAAAAATCCAAGATGGCGGCCAACTTTTTGTTTTTTTTTTTGCCGATTTCGATGAAATTCGGTTTTTTGTACTATTTTGACAAGAATAAAGCAACGCAATTTTAAAAATATATAAAATTCAAGATGGCGGCCAACTTTTTTGTTTGTGGGTCGATTTCGATGAAACTTGGTTTGGGGCACTATTTTGACAAGACGCACGCAGGGTTCGGAAACCAGATTAATATTATAAAAAATCCAAGATGGCGGCCAACTTTTTGTTTTTTTTGCCGATTTCGATGAAATTCGGTTTTTTGTACTATTTTGACAAGAATAAAGCAACGCATCGTTAAAAATATAAAAAATCCAAGATGGCGGCCAACTTTTTTCTTTTTTGTCGATTTCCATGAAACTCGGTTTTTTATACTATTTTGACAAGATTAAAGCAACGCAATTTTAAAAATATATAAAATTCAAGATGGCGGCCAACTTTTTTGTTTGTGGGTCGATTTCGATAGAACTCGGTTTTTAGTACTATTTTGACAAGAAAACACCAACGCATTGTCAAAAATATGAAAAATCTAAGATTGCGGCCAACTTTTTTCAACTGAGTTACATCGAAATCAACCTAAAAACAAAGTCGGCAGCGATCTTGACTATTGTCGTTTTTTTACAATTTGTAACTGTTTTCTTGTCAAAATAGTGCCCCAAACCAAGTTTCATCGAAATCGGTCCACAAACAAAAAAGTTGGCCACCATCTTGGATTTTTTATATTTTTAAAATTGCGTTGCTGTTTTGTTGTCTAAATAGTAATAAAAACCGAGTTTCATTGAAATCGGCCCACAAACAAAAAAGTTGGCCACCATGTTGGTTTTTTATATTTTTAAAATTGCGTTGCTGTTTTCTTGTCTAAATAGTATTAAAAACCGAGTTTCATTGAAATCGGCCCACAAACAAAAAAGTTGGCCGCCATTTTGGATTTTTGACATTTTTAACATTGCGTTGCTGTTTTTCTGTTAAAATAGTACCAAAAACCGAGTTTCAATTAAATCGACCCACAAATAAAAAAGTTGGCCGCCATCTTGGATTTTTGACATTTTTAACATTGTTTTGCTGTTTTTTTGTCGAAATAGTAGCAAAAACCGAGTTTCATCGAAATCGACCCACAAACAAAAAAGTTGGCCGCCATCTTGGATTTTTTATATTTTTAACATTGCGTTATACTGTTTTCTTGTCAAAATAGAACAAAAAACCGAGATTCATCGAAATCGAATTATTAATTTAATAGGAAATCAAAACGGTAAAGACGTGATAACCCTAGAAGGCGTGTCCCGAGCTACATAAAACGGCGAAGTATGCAGCTCGGGCTCGTCCGACTCACCTCTCCCCCCTCACGCCCCGCACGATTGCCCTGTCTAGACGTCTCCGTCGGCCTACTGTAAGAAATTCTTTATGCTGTGGCCGCGCGCCGATTATCTACCTTACGCGCGTCCGTCCTTCCGTGCACTACCGCGTTGATATTTATTTTCGTACATTTCTAGAAATCCTTTGGGAATAATTGGGGGATTACTTAATTTTTAAAAGTAAATACTTATTTAATATTTAACTTTTACGACTGTAGAATTAATGCTTCCTATATAAAAATTAATAAAACGCAATAAAAAAAACTATAATAGTCACTTGAGTGAAAACATGTGCTATTAGTGTAGTAATTATAGGGAATCTTATGCTACAAAATCACTTATTTTATAATATTTGTTTCTGAGTTAGGATTTTTTATTTTTTATTGGCCTTTATGAAAAAATCCTCTGAAATGTAAGTGGTGATTTTGTAAGGTTTAGTTTCTAATGGTTTTAAGAAATTCATTAAGAAAATTCCCTTCATGTACGATTTAATCTCGATGTTATAAAATAAAAACAGTCTTTAAACCGCCTTTGTAAAAAAAACAACTTAGATATTTTGGGGAAAACTTGAAATTTATCATTGACAAGTTTATTTTAATCAAGTTTTCAAAAATCACCTCTGTAGGATATAATGTGATTTTCTCGAACAAAGTATTTTTCATTGCCCGGAGACTCATGACACGCCGCGCCGTCGCGTCATCGTCGCTCGTAGGTACAGAGTGCCTGCCATTCGTGCTCGCTCACCACTTTATATTACGCTCCGTCTTGCTGATATTTTCGTAAATTTCGAGAAATCCTCTACTTAGAATTGAGGGATTACTTAAATTTAAGATGTTATTAATTATTACACTATATATTATTGAACTTTTACGACTGTAGAATTTATGCTTCATATTTAAAAATGAATAAAACGCATTTATTATACTTCAGATTCGTCCTCGATATTAGTATATTAACACATGTAGTACCGCTTGCATGTATCACCACTTAGCACGTTATTTTAAAGCAATAACCTAAAAAACCTAAAAAGAGAAGGTTTTTGACTTAAAATTGACAGATATTTTGACATTTCCCGTCCAAGTTCGCCCTGTCACTGCTACACGCCAACCACTTCATTCGCTTTTCGTGCTTCGCCACGGACGCACGTATACAGTCTCAAAGTGAGACTTCTTTAGAATTTTATTTTTACAGTGAAAATTAAGTTATAGTTAAGCATTTACTTCGTGAAGAAAGAAAAAAGTTTTCAAGAAGGAAGAGGACAAGAAGAAGAAGTCAAGACGGAGGAACACTTTTAAATGCCGTTTACTTGGTTAAACAGCACAATTGTCTGCTATTTATCTGATGCGAACTTACCATACTGGGTACTTTCTGTCAGTTTTTTATTTATCTGATGCGAACTTACCATACTGGGTACTTTCTGTCAGTTTATTTATTTGTCTGACGCGAATTTACCATACTGGGTACTTTCTGTCAAAGCATTGTGTTTAAGACACAATTAAATATCTATTGCATTCGAGATAGTCATACTGGACCGTATAGTCATATTTCACCGCATAGATACGTCAAACAACGCTACTGCAGCAACTCAAAGTGCCGTTGACGATGCGACATTATAAAAAAGCAGACTACCCTCAAAGGTTGCCACGTTGTTGGAACCGCAGCCGAGCACCAATCGGGTGACTCCGTCGTCCGCTGAATCGCCGCCATCCACCTTCCAGGCAGGCGGCCGCTGTGCTGGAGCTGCAAGAGCAGCCCTGACAACAGCGTTGCTCATCAGGTATGAATTTTGACATCATGATATGCTTGGTGTTGAGTTAATCTCAACGGTATTATAGTGTACCATCGGTACTAAGATAAATTTATAGTTTACAAAACTGACAGAGTTAGCTTTAAATGCTAAAATTTAATAACTTAATGGAACCAGATATTGAGTTATACAGCAAATACATACCTGATACTTCACACACCTATTATGTGAAATAGCTTAGCTGCTGAAATAGCTAGCTGCTGGCATGCTGATAGAAATTTCAACTAAAAATGGAATAACAGAATCCTTACATTTTATTATATATAAATGAATCAAAATTGCAATGCAATTATCCTACTTTTTAATATTATAAATGTGAAAGTTTGTGGGTTTGGATGTTTTTTCCTCAATCACGCCAAAACTACTGAACGGATTTGGTTGAAATTTGGCACACATATGGTAAGTAGCCTAGATTAAAACATAGAATGCTTTTAATCCTGATATTCCCACGGGAACGGGAACCACACGGGTGAAAACTCGGGTGGCCGCTAGTAAATCATAAATGCAATTTATGTTTGTTGGAATACAGTAAAAAATTTAATCATTTGCCTTAACTAAGAAACCTTGTATTTCAGGCGGGTAGACCTAACATGTTGAACTTGTTCATCACTAACTATTTAGTATGTTTCTTTCTAAGCTATGGCCTTGTACAAATTATCTCTATTACTTTTCAAATTTAATTCGTGTAAGTGTGTACAAAATAATGTTTCTGATGTAGGAAAATTGTCAGTGAAGTTTTAGGCAGCTTTCCAATACAAAACTTTACTATAATTACACCTTTTTTGTGACAGTATTTCGATTTTTTTACATAATGTGGGGCATTACGACGTTCAATTATACCGTACACGATCAACTCTAGTGTAGCTGAGGCTGCTCACTTAAAAGGCCACCGACAGTTCAGTCAAATATGAATGATGCATTGGCCACAGGCCTGATGTGAACGATATCCATCAACAAAAAAAAAAAAAAAAAAAAAACTGTAAGTAAATCGGGCGCAGTACTCAATAAAACAATTTTAAAACTGATTTATATAATTATTTGCCTTAAAAACGACAACAAAAGACGTAGAAAGGTATGTCACATGCTTCATATCCGACGGCAAGCGAACAGCGAGACGCGGCGAGGAAGCCCCATCAGCTATTTGTTTCGTCAGTCACAGCAGACTCGCAGACGGGCATTACGGCGGCCCATCCAAATAGTTGCCGATGATGCATCATCAATTTTTGCCTTCAATCATCATACGTGAGGTAAGGACACCCGTTAAGATAATGTATTCGTGAGGGTGCGTGCTGGTGTGACATCTATTGTGTATTCAGCAAATACAGGCAGTGGTCACCGACTACAGGCGCAAAGGTCCACTTAATCGTTTGCGCCGGTAATCGTCTGTGTGAATATACCATTTAGCCGCGCTACATAGGTCACCCAGATTATTATTATATTTTTCTATTATATATATATATATACTATAGTATATCATCTCCAGTCGAGCAGAATGCATAACAGTTATAATACATACAAATAATAGTTTTGTTACAATTTGTTGAAGGTTCAACAGAAGGTGACATGAGTAAAAAAAAAAAACAGGTTGTCATATCAGATTTAGTTAAGAACTGTTTAAAATTTAATTTAGCTTTTATAAAAAATTACGTACTCTACGTACTTAAAAATAATTTTATCACGATAAAAAATGTAACTCATTGTTTTTAAAAACACAGTCTCGACATCCCATCACCTTTAAGGTTTTAATATTGATAAGGAAAGTGATAGAAATATACGAATTTAAAATCATAAATTTTGGGCATTTTAGTGCCCATATTTTTATTACAAAACTACCGCCGCCGGCTATAAAGTTTTTTAAATAGCATGATTTCCCTGTTATTGGACAATATTTACTATTTATAAGGTTCTCAGAACATTTTTTAAAGAAATGAAGTTCATCTTTTAATATACAATGTTTTTTTTTTATATACAGCTACCGTCGCAACTTTCCATTATATTACAGATGTATTAGCAATTATGATCTTTACAAGACAAATGTTCACAAAACTGCATAAATCACTTAGTTGAATGTCATCGATACTTACACAGAATTCCGCGTAAGTCTAATTAGAGACGCCATATTTTCTTTTGGGCCTTTCAACAACGGGGTGGACTAGGAGACACTAGTGGTCACATCAGGAATCACAAATCGCAAAATATTTGCATATCAATTATCTAGAACATGCAGTTCATTATGCTTTCATTGCAATTTTTCTTATTGTATTCAGTGCGGGGTGTTAAGTATTCTAGATATTATTATTCTGATGCTAAATAGAAATTATTCAATTCATAAATTCAAAAACTAATCACCAGTTTTGGTTTTTTTTCCAGATTGAGATTGAGTAAATTTAAATGCAATGCAAGTCGAATTAAGCAGTGGAGATAAAATGCAGTAGATTGTTTTTTTCTCTATTTCTAGCAAATGCTTGAAATCAAATGATTTCAAAAATATTTATTTTCTAATTTGAGATTATAGCATTCACAATGCTATTTTGGTTTAGTATTGTACAAAGACTATTCTGACACTAAGATGCCTATTATTTTAATTATTTTCCACCAGTTTTTTAAACGAAGGTGTAACGATTGTGCCATCATAATCGTCACAATCTTGAGCCTCGGTTTGGCACCTCTTATTCACATGTAAGGTACTTCTTCGTATATTTTATTCTAATATAAAGTATTAACATTCTATAACTTTTAATTTCAGGGACGGAAATTAATCGCACAAATAAATTGGTTTTCATAACATTATCAAGGTGGTATTATTTTACAGGTATATTATTTATGTTATTATTGAAGCTGCTGTCTGTTAATACTATCAGGAAGTACAGAGTTTGGTAACAGAAACGGTTCGATTATTTAACAAATACTAATATAGACATAATAAACATTTTTTTTTTTACAGATGTGTATAACACAATTATCAGTATTACATAATATTGCGTTCATTATTGAATGGACAAAATTGAGCTAATCTCAAGGTTTGGTGAAGAATTTAACTAAGTACGCCTTTGTGTAGACTTCGTTGTACAAATACAATGGATATCTTAGATTACTAAAGACATTTTATTACATATTTTCCAATTTTATTCTTTTTTTATCATTTTTATCTTAAAAGTTTAACTTTGATTACCTTGCTTATTGCACAAATAATGCAAACAATACAAAAAAAAAATCAAGAATGGATCATACATATTTATATTAAATAAATAGTTCATAATCACTTCTTATTTAGAAAGAAATTAAATTTATATTTAATGTAAGTAATAGATTGCTGAAATGAAACATTTAATGAAATGAAGTAGACTTGTGTTGTGTCCAACCAGTTTTAGTACTCGACGTATGCCGATACCTTTATAGCCCTAACAAAAAATGTTACTATAGATGTTCCAGGTAACACGGCGAAATGGTCAATGACTCCGCTATATTTGCAAAATATTAAAACATATTATCACCGATAATCAAACTGAGTTTTCCAAACTAACCTTGTATATTTTATATGTATATATGTGCGTATAGCTGGCTATATATATATTGTACCAGCCATCTATAGGTACCGTTTTTAGTAAATGTAATCAGTAAAACGTTCAGAATGATGTTAAATGGTATTCTTTTCTTTTTTTAAAAGACTAATACGCAAGAAATGATATTTCCATTTTCTTATTATAATGCTTTTAACATCTACATGTGTTAATATACTAATATCGAGGACGAATCTGAAGTATAATTAATGATTAAACGAACTTACCTGTAAGTGAAGTTCTATCATAATTATACGAAGGATTCGTCCGAAGATATTAGTATAGAATCCCACCCTCCCTACTCATTATTGTAAATTACAATAACTGTTTACCCACTGAAGAAAATGAGGAAATATCATAGGATTTGGACTTTAAACTAAATGAAGTGGTTGGCGTGTAGCAGTGACAGGGCGAACTTGGACGGGAAATGTCAAAATATCTGTCAATTTTAAGTCAAAAACCTTCTCTTTTTAGGTTTTTTAGGTTATTGCTTTAAAATAACGTGCTAAGTGGTGATACATGCAAGCGGTACTACATGTGTTAATATACTAATATCTTCGGACGAATCCTTCGTATAATTATGATAGAACTTCACTTACAGGTAAGTTCGTTTAATCATTAAAAAAAAAACTATATTAGTCACCTGAGTGAAAATTTTGTTTTTAGTATAGTTAATTATAAGAAACTTTATACTGCAAAATCACTGATTTTTTAATATTTGTTTGTGAGTTATGATTTTTTTTTATTTATTAGCCTTTTTTGCAAATTCCTCTGAAATGTAAGTGGTGATTTTTGAGGTTTCATTTCTAATGGTTTTAAGAAATTCATAAAGGAAATTCCCTTTGTGTACGATTTATTCTCGATGTTTTAAGACAAAAACAATATTTAAACCACCGTTGTAAAAAAAGCACCCCAAGTATTATGGGGAAAACTTGAAATTTATCATTGACAAACTTATTTTAATCATGTTTCCAAAAATCACCTCTGTAGGATTTATTGTGATTTTTTCGAACAAAGTATTTTTCCTTGCCCGGAGTATAAGGGGGTTGAAATATAAAAATCTTCAATCTAAATACATAAAAACTCGCTTGCAATGAATGTTAAAAGTTTTCTGTTATTCATTCGTCCTCTTTTTAAACTTCAGTGAAAATCCTACTATTATTAATGTGAAAGTTTGTGGGTTTGGATGTTTGTGTATGTATATGTATATTATAAATGTATAATGTATATTATAAATGTGAAAGTTTGTGGGTTTGGATGTTTGTTCCTCAATCACGCAAAAACTACTTAACGAATTTGGTTGGAATTTGGCACACAGATAGTAGATAGCCTAGATTAAAACATTCTGTGTTTTTCCCGCTTTTTATCCCGATATTCCCACGGGAACGGGAACCACGCGGGTAAAACCGCGGGCGGCCGCTAGTCTTTTATAAAAATGATATTATTTTATTGTTACTAAAATAATAACTGATAATGTATTATCAAAAAAGTGATAAGTATTGAAATAATTGAGAAAACTCTCTTTAAAATTATTATAATCATGTCCTTTTACTTCTTAGCCAATCCAAAGTAGCCAAGTATTTTCATTAACTTAATATAGATGAGTATCATATCATCAAGATAAGTATAATCATAGTAAGCCCTTTAAAACGTAAAGGAAAGAACTATATCTCTTCTAAGACACTTACGGCCGAATACTCGAACGCTTCTTAGCTAAAATCTTAAGTTAAGGTCTCCTTAACTTTAAGAAAGCTGTCAGTTACATAAAGTATATGTCAAATCTGAAAACATTTTTTAATTTAAGGTGGCCTTAACTTTAAGATTCATTTGAATTGGCCGTTAATATTATATTTTCCTCGTAACCCCATATAGTAGGGCGGTAAAACAAGGTTTGAGGTTAGTTTTCGCACAAGTCATCACGGAAATACGAAAATGTGGTATCGATGCATTCAGTACGATGCCCTGATCACAAATATATAAGATGACAAGCGCGAAAATGGTGGGGGTAGAAACTGTGACGTCATAAAGTTTTCAGTACAAAGAAATTTCTTTTTCATACCATGTGGTATATCAAATGAAAGGGCTTTGTGAGTAGATTGCGAATATATAACATACTATAACATTTTCATTACTTGGTCTAACAAATTATTAGCAAACGTCGAAAAATTTCGCAATTCAGAGTCGCCATTGAACGGGTGTAGATTGAAAACGACTGAATTGATTTTTACAAAATACATAACAAATAACTCTGCACATACTCTTTTCGAATGTCTAAAGGTAATTGACCAAAGATATTTAAAAATAAGAAAATTATATCAGTTTTAATAACAGCATAATTTTCTGCTTTTTCCAAATTCTCAGATTCCTTCAATAATTAATAAAAAATAATAATATATAAACTTTCGTATGTTTATCCTTACTAGGACAAGTTAAGATAAACAGACGAAGGTTTAAATAACCAAATTTTGACACTTTAGATACTTCTTTTAAACCTAATCACTATTTTTAGGGTTCCGTCCGTACCAAAATGGTAAAAAAGGAACCCTTTTGGTGTGACTCAGTCTGTCTGTCTGTCTGTGTGACAGACAGACAGACAGACTGAGTAGTTCTCGAGCTGGATATCTCGAGAACTACTAATGGTATCAACTTGAAATTTGGAATAGTTTAAGATGACATTTGTCCAACTATTTTGCGAATAAGAAATAAAAATAAAAAAAGGGGTCTTAAAAATTAGAAGTTTTTTTAGGCCGCATAGTTTTCGACTTATGATGAAAATTGTAAAAAAAAATACCATTCCCCCCCCCCCCCCTCCCCCTTATCTCCGAAGTTTGCAAAGAGAAAAATCTCAAATAATTCTGTCATAGCAGTTTATATAAAGATTACAAAGATTACAGGAAAAATAAAACGATGTCTCAATATAGCACACTTTTTTAGAAATTATCAAATTTCTAGAAAAGTTAACATTAGTTCCACTATCGGTCAAGAGATGGCGCTGACCTAAAACTGCAATACTAATTTTATTATTCTGCTCTGCAGTGTGGTTTGATGGTGCAATTATGATGGTACTGTTAGTGACGCAAGTGAATTATGAGTGTTCGTGACACGTTATAAGTGATAAAATTAATACTGAAAGTGATAAGTGTTAAACTTATAATAGTGAATTGCAATTAGTGAAGTGAGACTTATGTATGAATAATAAATTAAGGACTTTAACTTAGTGAATCTACGCTTTAGATGTAAGACTTTGTTAGTTAGACCTTGTATTAGTTCTTTACGTTCTTATTAGAATCTAGGTTTTTGCTATTTGTAAGTAATTTTCAGTTTTTTTTCTATGTAAAACAGGGCAATACCTTAAAGACAAAGCCCCAATTTTGGAAATTAGGCATATCAAAGGGGCAATACCACATAGAAAGCCCCCGAAGGTTTTTTGTAGATATCTTTTGAGATTTTGTTATAAAATAGTTAATAATCGATTAGATGTTTATAGTTCTATCTATAGAAATTATGTTTGAGTTAGTTTTATCAAAGGTTTGTAAAAACAACCCCTTATTTCGATATTAGAAAGAGATATTATACAGTGGATTCATCATGAAGTAAAGGTCCCAGTAATAAGGTGCATCCTGGCAGTAAGCGCGACAATGTTAAGATTTTCGTGCTCCAAATAATATGTTTCAAAGTGCTTCAATGTGGTGAATTACTAACTTTGACTATGGTTTAAGTGTGAATTAGTGCTTTGCTACGGAGATACGTGTCTTGCTACGAACATTGACTGCGCCGACTACAAAATAATGTGAAAATGGTGAAAAGAATTTGTGATACGTTGGTGTGACATTTATGTGAAGTGACATTAGTTTATGAACACTGTTGACTGGTGTGTTCCGTGATAGTGTTTTTCCGACCGAGTGTTCAACCGCCTTCCTCGTCCAGCCGGCGATAATCCTATGAAGACTTTTGAGTGTTTACAGTCCACTAATTGAGAGTTATCGAGTGGTATTATTATTTGTGACGTGTGTGGTTTAGTGTGGACGATCTTTTAAGTGCTCTCGTCGTCGTCTGCCCGCCGCGCCCGCCACAGGTACGGAACCCTCGGTGCGCGAGTCCGACTCGCTCTTGACCGGTTTTTATTAAAATATGTTGTCTTATTAAATCAAATATTATTAACAATTTACAATATTTTTGGTATTCTATGCGTGGTATAAAGCAGGCCATATACGCTAGGTTATGCATGACGGTTTTAACCGAGCTGCAAAACCTTCATGCAAAACCGAGTTCAATAGAGAGCACACACGTAAGGTTACGCATGACAGTTTTAACCGAGCTGCAAAACCTTCATGCAAGCCGCTCATGCACGCCGCTCGGTTATGCCTGTGGTCAAAACCGTCATGCATAACCTAGCGTGTGTGGTGTGGTTGGCATTGGAGCAATTAAAAAAGAACTGTACCCCCACCCCCGGTATTTGCCCTGTCCCTCAGATTTCTTCACTTATATTTTTGGGATGAATGACTTCTAGCAGAATTAATTCATTTAGATGAAATAAGCATATTATTAAATATTGAAGGTAGGAAATTTTACTGAAAGAAGACTTCATTTTGTTTATAAAAATATATGGAACTGCATTCAAATATTTTTTTTAATTGATTGACTGATTCGATACGAATTGATGCAATCCGTAATTATTAAATTTTAAATGTTAAATTTCATGGCCTTCCATTTGTTTAAGATGCAGTGTCACTTAAGAAAAAGTAATCCTTATAAGTAACCCTTTCGATTGGTGTTGTAAAAATAAATACAAAAATGTTTTCGTTTTTGGTGGGTTCGATTCCTGGTTAAGGCAGGCGATTTTCCAAAAATCATTGAAGCAGTTCCATATATTTTTATAAACAAAATGAAGTCTTCTTTCAGTAAAATTACCCATCTTCAATATTTAAGGCTTTAAAACAATCATGCAAAACCTTCATGCAAAACCTTCATGCAAAACCGTCATGCATAACGCTAGGTTATGCCACAGGTGGTAGGTGGTTTTGACCACAGGCATAACCGAGCGGCTTGCATGACAGGCATGCATGACAGGCATGCAGTTTTATTCCACACACGCTTGGTTATGCATGACGGTTTTGACCTTACAGGCATAAAATTTGTTGTATTTTATGAATGATTATTTACACCCGTTAAGCCCCTTTTACACCCATTAAAAAGATTGTGATTATTGTGTATTATTTTGATTTTTTTCTAAATAACTTTTGCCTATTGAGTTTCGTCAAGTTATTTAGGTCTCCGAGCAACTGTGTGTGTTTTCCATGTGTATTTGTCATTACTTTTAGTTATCCTTACTTGTCCTATTTGGTAAACAAACTTTACTCAATTCTTTTTTGAAATAATCATGTATAAAATTCAACAAATGGTTTTCCACGCATTGAAACTAAAGAAATTGTTAACACATTTTTAAAAGTGATTTAAATTTAAAAGAAGCATGGAAACTGTCAAATACTGTTTACTAAGTAGGACAGGAAATGATTAACATACGAAAGTTTATTTATTTGTTTTTTATTAATTATTAAAGGAATCTGAGAATTAAGAAAAAGCAGAAAATTATGCTGTTATTAAAACTGATGTCCTTTTCTTATTTTTAAATATCTTTGGTCAATTACCTTCAGACATTCGAAAAGAGTATGTGCATAGTTATTTGTTATGTATTTTGTAAAAATCAATTCAGTCGTTTTCAATCTACACCTGTTCAATTGCGACTCTGAATTGCGAAATTTTTCGACGTTTGCTAATAATTTGTTAGACCAAGTAGTGAAAATGTTAGTGTATTATATATTCGCAATCTACTTACAAAGCCCTTTCATTTCATATACCACATGGTATGAAAAAGAAATTTCTTTGTACTGAAAACTTTATGACGTCACAGTTTCTACCCCCACCACTTTCGCACTTGTCATCTTATATATCTGTGATCAGGGCATCGTACGTACGTACGTATCGTATCGATGCATTCATCGATACCAAATTTTCATATTTCCGAGATGACTTGTACGAAAAGTGTTTTCTAAGCGTCTTTTTTAAGATTGCCGCCGCACTAATAGGGCTTGCAGTCCTTCTAAATTAGTATTAGAGTCTAAAATATCTCCTTTCCATAGGTGAACGGCGAAAGCGTAGAAGAGAACGCTAATCTCGTAATCCGGCTGCTGATCCGGCGGCCGGAGTGCCTCGGGCCGGCGCTGCGCGGGGAGGGCGAGGGCCTCCTCAAGGCAATCGTCGACGCCAACAAGATGAGCGAGCGGATCGCCGACAGGAGGAAACTGAGGGAGATGGAACAAGAGGGTGATGTTAGTGTGAGTTTCATATTACTGCTTCTACTAAACGTAATCTATCCATGTATGCAGCGAACTAAAGTCTATGGAAGTGTAATTAATGCAAACAATTATAATAATTTATTCAACCAAAACAAATTCATTAAATTTTTACTTTACACTATGTACAAAGATTTTTTACAGTTAAAAAAACAAAATAACTCCAACTCCTAAACTAGGACGAATCCTTTATCTTAGGAGTTGGTGATTCCTCCCTTTAGCTTAATGTATAAAAACTTTGGACAGAGTACGTAAAACGTTACGTAAAGCAGTGGATTATTGCAAACAAATATTGCTCATTAGAATAAACTATGTCAAGATTTACACCATATACCTGTTTATTTTTGAGACTCCGATATTTCAGCGCAGTTGCATATGCCATGATCACGAAAGAACTTTAATAACCATGGAAATTTAAAACAATAAATATTGCTTAAATTGCACCACGGGCACAGAATATACAACGTATTAATGAATTAACGCAAAATGAGAAAACCGTTTCTTCGGACCATCAAACTTTTACTGTGGGACCAACTCTAAAATCGCGAAAAAAATATCAGCTGTTTCATACAAAAATTAATAACGAAAATATAAAAAAATGGGACATACTCTGAAATCGCGAAAAAAATATCAACTGTTTCATACAAAAATTAATAACGAAAATATAAAAAAATGGGACCAACTCTGAAATCGCGAAAAAAATATCAGCTGTTTCATACAAAAATTAATAACGAAAATATAAAAAAATGGGACATACTCTGAAATCGCGAAAAAAATATCAACTGTTTCATACAAAAATTAATAACGAAAATATAAAAAAATGGGACCAACTCTGAAATCGCGAAAAAAGTATCAGCTGTTTCATACAAAAATTAATAACGAAAATATAAAAATGTATGAAGCAGCTGATTTTTTTCTCGCCATTTCGGAGTTGGTCCCATAGTAAAAGTTATTCAGTTTGATGGTCTGAAGAAACGGTTTTCTCATTTTGTTTTAATTCATTAACACGTTGTATATAGTATTATATTATCTGTGGTTGTATGCAGCGAACTAAAATCTATGGAAGTGTAATTAATTGCAAACATATATTGCTTGAAAGAAGAACTGGGGCCCTATTTTTGAATCGCTCGTCTCCAGTCGAGCGCTCGTTTTTACTGATTTTCGTTCGACATATGACTCAAAACAATGAGATGTCGAACGAAATTCAGTAGAAAAGAGCGTTCGACGCCAGTCGAGCGATTCAAAAATAGGGCCCCTGTTCTCCCGTGATCATGGCGAATGCGATTGCGCCGGAATATTGGGGTCTCAAAAATAAACAGGTACATGGTGTAAATCCTGACATAGTTTATTCTAATAACGTCAATAACCATGGAAAATTAAATCAATAAATATTGCTTAAATGGCGGCACCTTGGACACAGAAAATATAATAGTACTAACGGGGCCAAAAAATGACAACTCGCACAGCATTGTGTGGAGCCAGCCACGCGCCCGGTGACAGACGTTAGCGTTCTTTTCAGTAATTGCACTTTATATTTAAAAAAAATAGAGAGTTTATTAGAAAATAGGTCGTCTGTAGTCAAATGGTGTAAAAGACGCAAAGGCAGTAAAAAGATGCAAAGATAACATAATAAGTATTGAATATTTTTTCGTTTAAGTGTACAAAATATCTATGAGTATACAGATTATGGTCGCTATTATGCAACCAGTGTTCAGTCACTTTGTGCTGCATAACTAAATGCCAGCATTTGTAGCCCCGCCCACTTGGTTGCATTGTAATTCTGCGTGGTGCCATTTTTTGAGCGGAATGCTTGTTCCATAGATTTTAGTTCGCTGCATGTATGTGTGTAAAACACCAACAACCTGGCAGGAGTAGATTACTAACATCATAAACACAACATTTCTTCTTTTCTTTCCGAAAACAAGCAAAAAAACACTTTTCATGAAAAATCGGTCAGCTGTTCGGACATTTGTTTGGACAGGTCTGTTTTCGAAAAAGTCGTAGAACAAACGTTGTTGTTTATGATGTTAGTAATCTACTCCTGCCAGGTTCTTGGTGTTTTACAAATAACTCTTTAAAGATGTGTTGCTCTAGTATTTCTGTTAAGTGACGGGAAGTAACGGCAGTTGCCTAGTACTTATTTACTTCCACTCTCTTACTGAAATTCTTCTTCTTAATGATCGTTTACTCTCTTACTGAAAGTCTTCTTCTTAATGAATGGCTTGCTCTGTGGTCTATGCACTTACAATAATAATATCTAGAACGAAAGTTCCCTACGCACTGTCAAAAGTGAGGCAGCTAACACTGAGCCATAAAGACTCAGTTTTCAAAATGTTATACTTTATACATTACCTAATAGTACCAATAAGTACGAAACAGTTTCAATTTCTGTCATTCTAAAAATCTAAATCTAAAAATCTGCACTATCGAATTAGGTTAGGTTAGGGTAATGATAGTTGTAAGTTGGAAAATAAATAAAATAAAATAAATTTCTGTAACTTTAGTTACGATTTTATTCGATTTTAGTTACGATCATGTAACGTTTGAAGAATATTTCATCTTAGATGGCTCACTTTACATACGAGAACTGTGTTTCTAAGTGTTATTATTCTTAGTTGTGTGCGCTGGGATTGAGTGCTGGTTTGTTGTACGACTTCTTGAGATGAAAAATGGAAAAATTTCAAAAAATTATAAGTACCTTGGGTTTAAAGCCGAGAAAAGAGGAAGAGACGCGCGCGCCGGCCAAGGGAGTCAAGTCTGCTAATGTTTTCGCCAAAATCGTAGTTCAATGGTGTTCTAATGGTAATGCTTTTTGACACAGTTCTTGTTTCTTAAACCCAAAATCAAGACACAATATGTTTCCGTTTTGGGTTTAAAAAACACAATGTGATTCAGTTTTGGGTTTAAGAAACAAGAACTGTGTCAAAAAGCATTACCATACAAACACCATTGAACTACGATTTTGACGAAAACATTAGCAGACTTGACCCTCTGGTTTCTTGACGTTGACGGATAGTTGACAGAGTTGACGTTCCGACGGCAGTATTGCCAAGCGTGAACAAAGTCTATGGGTAAGTTTTACTGGTGATAGGGAGGGAACGGACTTAAATCGTGGAGGCCTATAACCCACGAACGTCAAGTTGTCTTTAAACGACGGGAGTACGTTTTTAATTTAACAAGAATGTGAACTGATTGAAATGAGGCTAATATGTAACAAATGTGAGTGAATACTAAAAAGATTTCAAATGCTACAAACTTAAATAACGCAATTTATTTATGTAGGAAATGTAGTAGGGTATGGTAGTATGGAGAGGGTAGCCACTGTTAGGAAGGCCAAAGTGGAAGATCTTCCTCCGGGCTGGGCGATCTTAGCCCGGGGACTGCGGTCCAACCGATGATGGTTGGCAGTTGTATATGCTGCGTCGCTGAGTAAACTTCGTCAGCGAGATGTAGGTTTCTCCATATATTCTCCATACTACGAGGTGTTATTCCTTACTAATCTTTGTGTTTATTCGCCACTAGCGCCATCTAGTAACATGGTGATGAATCTTGTTGCAACCGTATGTCGGTATGTGCGGCGGTACGGTAGGCGCCGCTACATTTATATTGGCGCCATAATAATTTCCATGGTCCAAGGAAACTCCGGGCATTCCGGGAGTAACACTAGCTTACGCCACTATCCAGTCGCGCGAGTTTATAGTAACAAGCAAAGAATGGAGGATTTTTTACTGTCACACTTATTACAAACTTATTATAGTGCATTTAATTGTGATCTGTTTATCTTAGAAAACGAAACAGTTCAAGTTAAAGATGAAAAAACGTAATTTTCAATATTCTTAATTAAATTAATTATAATAGGATTTTTCCGTTTTTGTTATAATTTGTGTATCGTTGTATGGTTCCAAAAATAGACGTATTTTCTTTCTTTCTTTCTTTCAATACCGACAGCGGATATGACGTAAGCCTGTGTTACCCACGTGACTTCCTCTGTCTCGGAATGCTATACCTGATGCAGTATGCAGCGTACATTTTAATCATTTAGTTCCCGCAGTGGCGTGGTTCCACTCATGATTACAAGCAACTTTTACTATGGGGCCAACTCTGATATCACGAAAAAATCAGCTGTTCCATATATTAACGTTTGCTTTGATTGCGCTTTTGTATGGAACAGCTGATATTCTTTCTCGATATCAGAGTTGACCCCCATAGTAAAAGTTGCTTGTAATCATGAGTGAAACCACCCCACTGCAGAAACCAAATGATTAAAATTTCAGCATGTATTATTGCACCATGATAATTTCCACAGTTCAGCCACCCCCTTCCCGAGTCGGATGAAGATGAAGACTACATAGACACCGGCGCCGCCATATTGAACTTCTACTGCACTCTGGTTGACTTGCTGGGTCGCTGCGCGCCGGAAGCCAGCGTTATTGCTCTGGTAAGTTTATGACTACTAGCTTCCGCCCATGATTTCGCGTGGACATTCAGAAAATCTCTAGGGAACCTTTACTTGGTTAAAAAGTATCTATGTGTTTAGTCGTTTTTCAACCCATGTTACTTTGGCAAAAATGTTTAGTTTCTTTGGTAGGACGCTTACTCTTAGGGAATTAAAAAGATTACAAAATAACGTTGTATTATAGTGACTCACTTGATGGTAATGTTACCAACCAGCTACATTGTTGGTGTCGCCAGAAAGTTTATGTGTATGACGTTTTCAAACGTAACTAAGTAACTTAGAGTTAACCAAGTAACTCGTCCATTAATCATATGATTTTTTTAGCAACTTATTATCACGCCCCCCCTCCCCCTAGTGATACGTTGTGGGTTTTAAGGCTAATAACCGGTACCCTACATAGTCACGTGCATTTTTTTATAAAGTACTTATCTTAAAAATGTCGGTTAATTCGGTAAAAAAGTATTCAACGAAAAAACACGTGATTATTATCTCAATACGCCCTCTCCCACCTTGTGATATTTCGTGACGTTTTTCCAAAACCCCTCCCCCCCTCTTTCGAGCGTCACGTGATTAATGGACGACCCCTTATCTGCCATACATATCAATATAATTGTTTAGTCACGTAGCTGGCAACTTCAAAATTTACTTTGTAAAATACAGTCCTTACAGTAACCAAATTAGGGATTTACCCTAAAAGCACAGAATAGATATAAGTACTACCGTACAGAAAGGAAATTCTCCGCCCCGCCCCACAATCAATTACCTCACCCCACCGGCGCCCACCGCGCGAGTTCGTGTGCCGATCTGTGTGCTCATTCAATAGCTCTAGACTTCACGCACACAGTTGCGCGTGTGCTAAAACGTCACAGTGTAGCGTCTGTGTAATAGGTAGTTGAAACGCGGCGCTTGTATGGAGTGCCCGGGGTGTGCTAAAAGTTAAAATGGTAAACTAAAACCGATTTTCTTACAGGGCAAAAACGAGTCGTTGAGAGCTCGGGCTATTCTACGTTCTCTGGTACCTTTGGAAGATCTTCAAGGAGTGTTGAGCTTGAGATTTACACTGAACAACCCTGCTGCCGGTGAAGAGAGACCGAAATCGGGTTTGTTATTTTTGTATAACACCTTTTAACATGGGTGCCAAACACTTTTTTGGGGGACGTCATAGTATCTTGTACAGTTGCTACGACAAATAAATCCATGAGATCTTGTCAACCCTGGCCAAAATTCATGTTTTTTTCTGACTCCAACTTTTCATCTTGTTTTTGTATATGTGATGATCACAAACTTTTATCCATGCGCTGCTTATATGAATTCAATGTACCTGTATTATCTAATTCAGTTTATGTTAGGACTTTTATCTAAAATTTAAAAGGTCATTCGCCAAAAGCTTTCGTATACATCATTATACTGTCAGCAGCATATCAGGTTTTAAAAAACTGTTAAAACTCTCTAACTAATTTTGAACCTTAAAGTGTTTAGCATTAAGCTCAAATTGATTGAGCATTGACAAATTGTGATAACTCAAGGGACTATACCTAAGAAAATGAATTTGGAACCACTTAATTCTGTTATTAACTCCCGAGGCAGTTGAAAAGAGGGGTGTTATAAGTTTAAAGCCTATATCTGTCTGTAAGGATCATCGTATAGTGCCTACACGGTTCAATGCGATTTCTTTTAATTGAAAGCTAAATTAATTATCTTGAATATTAAGTCTTGTTCCATCTCCCACCAGACATGCCATCCGGGCTGATCCCTGGGCACAAGCAGAGCGTGGGGTTATTCCTGGAGCGAGTTTACGGCATCGAAACTCAAGAGCTGTTCTACAGGCTGCTGGAGGAAGCCTTCTTGCCGGACCTGCGGGCGGCCACCATGTTGGACAGGGTATGTTTATGAACGTCACTTGATTATATGGCCTTAGGCCCTCCGCACACGGCTCGTAAGCGTATCGTAAAGAGGCGACGAGTACGATACGAGCAGCAGTGACCGGAAAACCCCTTTTTTTGGTTAACCCAATTGATAGGGAAACCCTATTAAAAAGCTTTTCCTTTCGTTAGGGTTAGTCGACGTCATGCTTACCGTATTGATATGGTTTTTAAAAATAAGTCTATGAGATACCCAATCAAAAACCCTTTTAACGGTAAGCGGATCATGAAATACCTAATGAATAACGGTTCCGGTCCTTCATCCCAGGTGGGAGTAGGTATAAATTGCTTGAACACGTTTTAAAACCCCTTCATGAAGCCTTCATAGGGTTTCCCCGATAGTGTTTTCGTATTCGGTAAGTCCTTACTTGGGTTACCCTTTCAATAGGGTTACCGTATTGATAGGGTTTTTTGAAAACAAGTCTATGAAATACCCAATCAAAAACCCTTTTAACGGTAAGCGGTTCCGGTCCTTGACGAGCAGAGTTCTACTCACGAGTCGTAGCGTAAGCGTAGATATTGTTCCAGAATATAAACTACAGCTTCACGTTGACGGAAATTCATGACCAAACATAATTATAGAAAGTATTTTCTACGCTTGCTTTTTTACGCCAGAACACTACGAATATCGTATTGACAATAAAATCTCATATGATTCACTTACGCTACGACGCCGTGTGCGGAGGGGCTTAGTCTTTTTAGGGTTCCGTAGCCAAAATGGCAAAAAACGGAACCCTTATAGATTCGTCATGTCTGTCTGTCTGTCTGTCTGTCTGTCTGTCTGTCCGTCCGTATGTCACAGCCACTTTATTCCAAAAGTATTAAGACTACATAGTTGAAACTTGGTAAGTAGGTGTATTCTGTGAACCGCTTTACGATTTTTACACAAAAATAAATAAAATAAAAGATTAAGGGGGGGCTCCCCATACATGGAACTGAAACTGAAAATATTTTTTTTCATCAAACCAATACTTGTGGGGTGTCTATAGATAGGTCTTTAAAAATGACATTGAGGTTTCTAAGACTATTTTTTTTTCAAAGTCAACCGTTTGAAAGATATCTGCCGCCAAAGTGGTAAAATGTGTGTCCCCCCCCCTTTAACTTTTAAAGTAAGAGGGTGAAAAATCTAAAAAAAATATATGCTATAGATCTTAATAAACACTTTCAACGAAAATTGGTTTGAACGAGATACAGTAATTAGTTTTTGAGATATAGTACATTTTCCAAAACCGCAAATATAACTTTGTCATTCATACAAACACTGTGAAAAACAAAGTTATTTTTTCAGACGAAAAATGATAGCGGTATTAAAATATGGTATGGTATATAATGTACCTACGGAACCCTACTGCGCGTGGCCCGACACGCACTTGGCCGGTTTTTATTTACATTTGTGCCAAAATGTATGAAAATACATTTTTTTTTAGCTCAATTAAAATCAAGTATAGCGGTGCTACAGCTTCGGTGCCATAATAAGAAATCCTTAGGTGGACAAAATCTATCAGAATAAAGTACTTTTGCTTTTTGGCCGGCACTTTCACATTTTGGACCAAAATGGATGATGTCCTTTGAGATTTTTGCATTCACAGTGTTCTTTTTATACAATACTAAATGATAAGTAAGTATACTAGAAAATTACGACACACACCAGATTAATTCTCGGACGGGAATCGATCCCGCGACCTTTGGATGTCCGATACAATGCTCTGACCGCTGAGCTACCGAGTCAGTCAGCGGTCAAAGCATTGGACCGGATATCCAAAGGTCGCGGGTTCGATTCCCGTCCGAGAATTGACCTGGTGCAAGTCGTATTTTTTTAGTATATTATTTAGTATTGTAAATTAATTATAATTAACTTGCGGCCACCCGTGACTTCGTCTGCATAGACAGTTATTTTTCTATCCCTCAGGAACAGTACTTTTTAGGGTTCCGTACCAAAATGGTAAAAAAGGAACCCTTATGGTGTGACTCTGTCTGTCTGTCTGTCTGTCACAGCTGGATATCTCGAGAACTACTAAATGTATCAACTTGAAATTTGGAATAGTTTAAGATGACATTTGCCCTGAAAAGGGGTCTTAAAAATTTGAAGTGGGGCTACTAGGGCATGTGGGGTATCATATGAAAGAGCGCCGTTTGCACGTTTTCAAACATTTTTTTTTCTAGATCGCATAGTTTTCGACTTATGATGAAAAATGTAAAAAAATGACCTGACCGTTCCCCCCCCTCCCCCCCCCCCTTATCTCAGAAGTTTGCAAAGAGAAAAATCTGAAATAATTCTATGCGATAGCAGTTTATATAAACATTACAGGAAAAATAAAATGATGTCTCAATATGGACACTTTTTTAGAAATTATCAAATTTCTAAAAAAGTTAACATTAGTTCCACTATCGGTCAAAAGATGGCGCTGACCTAAAACTGCAATACTAATTTTATTATTCTACTCTGTAGTGTGGTTTGATGGTGTAATTATGATGGCACGGAACCCTCGGTGCGCGAGTCCGACTCGCTCTTCACCGGTTTTTTTTTCTTGTTCACAACTTTGAATTTACTCGATTAAAACTTAAAAAGTCAAGGATTTGCATGCGCTCCATTAGAAGGCATGTACTTTTTAAAAAAAATGTTTTTTTTATTTTTCTTTTGTATTTTTGTTTACGAGTACATACCTTATATAATTTTATAGTTGTGTGCCATATTTTGTAAATACAGTGACTTGACATTATAGGTATATTAAAGCCGAGACAAGGCAGAGGCCAGGGGGGTTATACACGATTATCGGAAACCAACTTTTCGAATCGTATCAGAAAATCTATAGTCTTCGATCTTTCTACCTTATGCTACCAAACTTTGTAAATGCATTGCAATTTCCCGTCGGAAAGTGGATCAAATGCCAGTAGACTGTATTTGTGGATAGCATTTTTCGAATCTATCGGAGGATACGGAAACGAATCGAATGCTTTCGAGTAAATTTCCGACAATCGTGATTAACCCTACTGGTATAGCTTGAGAGAGCATGGGTTCAGTGTCGCAACAACATTGAAAAAATTATATAAGAGCTGAGTAATGTTGTCGTTTCTTCAATCAGCTACTTACAATGCGATTTTGGCAATATCCAACAGGAGCACTGCCGGATTTAAGCACAGGCTACATAGGCTGCAGCCTAGGGGCCCGCACCACAAGGGGGCCCGCACCACATGCTTTTTTTTGCTATTTTAATTACGCGGATGAAACCACAGGTTACAAAACTAGTGGATGAAATGAAACTAACTGAAAATCGCGCTGCGCGGTGGTTTTATTACGAGATTACAAGATTAGTGGCTAAAACTTTTTTTACAATCGATAGACAAGAGTACAATATTGATATATGAAGCTGACAAAAAAATTAAACTGACTAAAAATCCTGCTGCGCGACCGTTTCAGGCGCAACGCTCAACAACTGCGCTTTACTACTAGACGGGGGGCCCGCACCACAGAATGAGCCTAGGGATCCATAGTTCTTAAATCTGGTCCTGAACAGGAGTGACCTTCTTAGCGATTGTGGAACAATACGATGTATTTTAATCTGTGCGCAGCGCACTATACCATAAGTTCTCGAGTAGAGTTACCGCGGACTACCGTCCTTGTCAAATTAATCGTATGTACAAACAACAACATTCTTAACTATACACATATTTTTTTCTTACATATCGCAGGTAAGAGATTCACATTTGACTTTGACAATTATGAACCATAGCCAGTGACTAAGTAACATATGAAAATCGAATCGGGCAAAATCGGTAAGAGTCATTTGTTTTCGACATTATGACATCTTATTTTGATGTGGAATAATCAATATTTTAGGAAATTGAACATTACGGGCCTATTTAAGTCCTCTTCCGCACTAGCGTTTGACAGCGGGGAGACCAACCCCGCGGCTTATGAAACGTGGTGCAATCAAAATGGGAAAAGCGGCTTACCGTTCGGCCAGCCGTCCCCGCGGTCAACTTGGCCAACCGCGCAGTTTAATTTTGATATGAAATTTTGGGGCGGTTGTTTAACCGCCGGTGGCGGTAAAAGTTGCTGGCCGCCCCTCGCGGTAAACCACTAGTGCGCGGGAGGGCCGTTTTTCAGTCATTTATTAGATATATTTTTATCTGAGAAATAAAAATGACGTTTGTCAGATTTTGTATCATCCACTCGGAGTCCCTGCTAGACTCGCCTGCCTGGGGGATAAAATTCAAATTCATTCAAATTGAAATAAACTTTGAGTAATGTCAAGAAGAGTTGCATTAAAAATGATTGCCTGGAAAACTTATAGACCACATTGAAAATGACTAACATATATTTATCCCTTTCGAACAGTGATAATTTCTCTCAGTTACGTCTTTAATAGGCAGTTAGCTGTGTTGCTGTTTGTACTTCATGTGCTTTTTTTATTTCCGTTTTAGAACGATGGGTGCGAATCGGACATGGCTCTCTCCATGAACCGCTATATAGGCAACTCGATCCTGCCGCTGCTCATCAAGCACGCCAACTTCTACAACGAGGCCGAGAACTACGCCAGCTTGTTGGACGCCACACTGCATACTGTGTATAGGTGAGCGGACATTTTTATCATGAATCGGAGGTAAATAATATTTATTAAAAAAAACTTAAAATGGAGTTATATTACACCCCAAACTTTTTGGTAAACAAAGTTACGACGCATTGCTTTGAATATCAAAATAAGTTGACAGTTGACAAACACGACTAAATGAGCATACGATTCGGCATAAGAAATCGCAGGGTGGGGTGAGGTAATTGATTCTAGGGCGGGGTGGGGAGTGTCTTTTCTGTACGTAGTACTTATATCTATTCTGTGTTATGGTCCATTTTAAATAATATGTTGATAAGGCTTATTAAACGTTATATTATAATAACTTTCATTATTCATAAATGTATATTAAGAAAATGTTGGTATTGAGCTACTTTAGCCAGGGCTCTGTCACTCCGCGCGCGAGTCTGAACCGCTCGGCGTCCTCTGAGAGGACAAATTTCATACGTCAGAAAAGATAAGACCTACGCGATAGAAAGAGAGGCAGTTGCCTCTCTTGTTCTAGCAACTACTAAGTGAACGTTTTGGAGCGAAGGGAGCGCTGTGCGACCTGAATTGCACTTTATTGCGTCGGAGCAAGAGTCGCAATTTATTTAAACGATTTTGCGGAGTAAAACTTCTGTGCGCTAGTACCATTATCTATTCTGTGCTTTAGCTTTATTATGTTGTCGTTCTGACAAAACAGGCAAATCCACTGGCTGATATCTGTCATTAAATATCAATATGTTGTAAAATAACGTGAAAGCTTTCACTTCAATCAGCTGTTATGTAACCGGCTATGTTATTCACTAAAATTGGGATATAACAGGCAGCACCTTTCTATGATTTTATCAATTTATTTTCCGCGTAGGTTATCCAAAAACCGCATGCTAACCAAAGGACAGCGCGAGGCCGTCTCGGACTTCTTGGTAGCGCTAACTTCAGCGATGCAGCCGTCCATGCTGTTGAAGTTGCTGAGGAAACTTACTGTTGACGTGTCCAGGCTGTCTGAATACACCACTGTGGCCCTGAGGGTGAGTATAAATACTTTATGCCCTAAGACCGTATATAGCCGACAGCCTACCGCCGCTTATTTCGCTCTACTATCATAAAATGGAACGGCGTTTATCGACGCCTATGAGCGCCGGTAATAATAATATAATCTAAAACGCCGGGATAAGGTCCATTTTAGTATAGCGAACTAAGCGCCGGTAGGCTGTCGGCTTTCTTTCTGTATACGGCGTATACGGATTTAAGACCTGTACCATATACTGAAAGCACTCGAAAGTTTGTCACGTGACTTTAAAATCACCCTGTAGATCCAAAATAGAAAATGTTAGCTGCTAAAGTCGCATTACTAATTTCCCAGCAAAAATGTAAACAAAGAAACGTCACTGTCAAATTGACAAACTGACCCTGATAGTGACATTTTCAGATATTGAAAACCTTTGGTTAGTTTTATTACTTTTTAATTTGTTTATTATATTTTGAGTCCTAATAAATATAATGTCGTTCAGGGTAATTTTATAGTAGGATGGTAATTAGAAATTTTATTTTATAACCTATCATGATTTTCGATGGTAAAAATTTCTTAAAACAAACTGATAAGAAAACTTTACTTAGATATTGACTGTGTATAAACTATAAAAAATACGTAGCATCTTTGCCTGTTCCCACCCAATACCAAAAGACAAATGTTACTACTACAGTTACTACTCGTAATACTTATTTTTATAAAATTTTATGAAATGAACCAAAGGTTGATGTGTACGATTTGCAGTTGATGTGTGCACAGCACCATAAAATATTTTCTACTATAAAACTGTTATTATGAAATATTAAATTATATTACTGTTTTTTCCCCAAAACTCATGATTCAGAATATTTATCTAATCAATTTTTATTAGGTTTGTGATGAAAAAACATGAAAGTGTGTTTATTTCTTGACATAGCAATATACTATTTCTTTTTGTGTTGTTTTGTTCCGGCAACACCTTTGTTTACATTTTTGCTGGGAAATTAGTAATGCGACTGTACTTTCCTTATCATCATTTTGGGCAGCTCCTAACCCTGCACTACGAGCGCTGCGCCAAGTACTACGGCAGCACGGGCGGGCAGGGGCTCTACGGCGCGTCCTCGGACGAGGAGAAGCGCCTCACCATGATGCTGTTCTCCAACATCTTCGACTCGCTCAGCAAGATGGACTACGAGCCGGAGCTGTTCGGGAAGGCGCTGCCCTGTCTTATTGCTATTGGTTAGTATTAACTGTCAGAAATCTGTAATTTATTTTGAACCTTGATGTCTTCGCCTTTAAGTATCAAATTCATTGAATATAATTACCCTGTCGTAGTAGTCCAGCGTGCCGTTGCTAATCGGCACGGCACACAGGGTAATCAAATTCAATCAATTTTATACTTAAATACGAAGACATGTAAAGTTCAAAATAAATTACAGATTTTTGTCAATTTTGTATAACCTTACGTACTCACCGTACAATGGAGAAGGCTCATGAGTCTGCTATATCACTTGAAACTTTATGACCACATGGTCATATGTCTATAGCTAAATGTCTAGCAATACACTTTCATTTAAATCAAACGAGTAGTTTTCAAGTTACAAGGATTTGAAGGAAATGCCAAGCGCACTGAAATATGAGCTTTATTACGTTGCGTACGATGCGCGATGTAAGGTTCATTGCTCGAGTTATTAAGCTTCTTGGAATGTGAATGAAAGTCTTGGAGGCTTCTGCGCTTCTGGAAGAAGCTGAGATGGCTTGACTAGCTATACCGATGCTATGTTCACGCATAACGAACCAAATGAGAGTCTAAATGCGGAGAAAAGAGCCCATCACCAATACCAATCGAGTTATGACGTCATAACTCTATTCGAAATATTAGTTTTCTAGGCCATATAACTTTTTCATTTTAAGATTATATCTTTTCGCGATATATCGCGAAAATTTCTTTACAGTTGTCAAAAATCGTCGGTCTTCTCCATTATCCAAATTACACAGATTAATTTTTATTTGGTATCTTTCGTATACAGGTTGTGCGCTGCCACCTGACTATTCTCTGGTCAAGAACTACGACGACGAATTCTACGGGAAGGAGACACATTCCAGTGGTAAGTTTGATATAACTAGTGACTCTGTGAGCTATAAATCTTGCGTTTGACATTTTTGAACATTTTTCGAAATGGCTGGAATATGTTATTGAACCTGCTCACAAAATTTCACAAGAATTGGTCAAAAATGCGACCTGTAGAAGAGAACAGACAGACAGACAAACAAAAGCATTTTTTTCCAAGCTGAAACGGAGATTCTTCGCGCTACCTCGGTGAATTATCATTTATGACTATGAAGAAATCAGTCGTATAATTATCTTCCGTTTTACTATCTGGATGTTTAAAAATTTTTCATTATGAAATGTAATATTCAAAAAAAAAGGGTAGTATTTAATCGGGTAACAATAAATTCCCATTTTGGGTATCAAAATACTGAATACAGCGTACTGAAATACTAAGTGGGCGACGGAGCGAGGGCGACTACAGATATTGAAATAGGTGACTATTATCCTAATCGAGATGACAAAAAACAAACAAACAAGAAAGCAACCTAATAAAAACGTGTTAAAATACCATGTTAGGTAGCTTAAATCAGTTATTATTGTGACTCTTTGTATCTAATTTAAATGATGAACTTGTAGCAATTTTTACCAACAATATTTTTTTTGATAGAAAATCACGTTATTATTATGATGTTAAAATAAACCTGTTGTTTCGATTTTTAGGTTTATTTACCCATTTCATATGCTAAGCTGCGTTTGTTTTCCAACCAAATAATTAGCGGTTTTTATTTTTAAAATTAAGGATTTTCCACACACAACTCCGTTTCCCAGTTTCACCCTAACTTCGAAACTTTTAATATATCTTCCACATTCTATTTCTTTTCAATAAATGTATAACTACTAGCACGTAACTTGGCAAGAAAAGAATGAGACAAAAGATGCGCAGTAGCTACAAACACTAAACTCTGCGCATCTTTTGTCTCATCTTTGTCTTGCCAAGTTATATGCCGGCACCTATATCTTACCTACATCTAAAGAAATCACTAGTGCATTCAACCCTTCAAAGATCGTTACTAAGTAAGTTAATAGTACCACAGATAATATAATCATCCCATACTAAAGAAATGGCCCTCGTAAGGCGACTATCAGGGCGATTACAAATGTTTTTGTTGTAGAATTATAGATGGCGCCGCTATCGTCGCATCATGCTTAGCACAGATAGATAGCAACAAACATTGAAACGCAAAAAGCAAAACGATCTTACTCATACAAATTATTGCCGATAGGTGTCGGTCTATTTTTATTGAAATTTGTTAGAAAGAACCCTTCATTTTACTGTTTCAATTCAATTTTTCATTTGGTGATTTTTTTAAGAAACAATTAAAAAGTTTGATGCCTTTTTATCTGTATTTGAATATTACAAAAACAAATCGAAGCAGGTACCGCCAACTAGTGAGGTAAATTTAAACTAATTCCAACGTTAGTTTAAATTCACCTCACTAGATAGCAGTACCTGCTAAGAGCCACATCTGATGTTCCAAATGAGACCCCATGATAGTACTTAAATTATAGTAATTATAATTTATACCTAATGTTTATAACATTCGCAGGAGGTCCAGACAACCCCCAGTACGACCCTCAGCCCATCAACACTTCCTCTGTTGCATTAAACAACGACTTGAACACCATCGTGCAGAAGTTCTCTGAACATTACCACGATGCTTGGGCCTCAAGGTAAAGACGACTCTTATCTAAGGCCCGTATTTAGGGTGCCTGTCCATTGACGCGGAGCGGAGTGTGGCGGCACATACTAACACACGGTTGCAACAAGATTCATCACCGTGTGATTAGATGGCGCTAGTGTCGAATAAACACAAATATTTTTAAGGAATAGCACCTCGTAGTATGGAGAATATATGGAGAAACCTACATCTCGCTGACGAAGTCCACTCAGAGACGCAGCATATATACAACTGTCAACCATCATCGGTTGGACCGCGGTCCCCGGACTAATACCACCCAGCCCGGAGGAAGATCTTCAACTTTGGCCTTCCTACTAGTGGCTACCTCCATAATACCCTACTACAATTCCTGCATTGGGAATGGAAATGGGAGTGAATTTCGTCAGCGAGATGTAGGTTTCTGCATATATTCTCCATACTATGAGGTGCTATTCCTTACTAATATTTGTGTTTATTCGACACTAGCGCCATCTAGTCACACGGTGATGAATCTTGTTGCAATCGTGTGTTGGTATGTGCGCGGCTTAAGGTAGATGCCGCCACACGGAGAAACTAGGAAATGTTAACCAATAGGATTGCGGAGCGGACATTTTATGCAATTCCATTGGTTAATATTTCCTCGTGAATAGACAGGCTCCCTTATAAACAGCTCTCAACGTTGAGAGCTATCTTGAGATTAGGAGGTCATAACAAATTTGGTAACGATGGCGTAAGTGGCTGACTCTGGGTTCACAGGATGGAGAGGCACTCTCTGATGCTAAATATGTCAGTCTGTTTGCGTGAAGTGGTTGCGTTCTTTTTATATGCAGGGTGAAAAATGTGTTATCGTTACCAGAAAAAAAAGATAAATGGCTGACAATAGTACAGCAAGTAAGTACTTGTTGTACTCACGTGAACTTTGCAAGGACTGACCAAAATTCGGTTGCGTTTCGTAGGTATAAGCGGTTAACTTTGTGTTTGTTTATAATGTATAAACTCAAAAAGTGCTGATCCGATTTTGAATTTTTTTTTTTACCTATAGAAAGCTACATTATCAGCGAGTAACATGGGTTACAATTTATTTTCAAAAAAATTATAGCCTTTTTTCAGCCTGCATATAAAAAGAACACAACCACTTCACGCAAACAGACTGACATATTTAGCATCAGAGCGTGCCTCTCCATCCTGTAAACCCAGAGTCAGCCACTTACGCGATCATTACCAAATTTGTTATGGCCTCCTAATCTAAGAGTATACCTGAGATGCTCTTCTTATAAGAACAGCATCTCAAGTACGATCTCAAGATAGCTCTCAACGTTGAGAATGGTTTATAAATTCGGGCCTAAATGTGCAAGTTTCCATATTAAGGTACTTGAGACAAATTAAGCCTATGTTCTTATACAATTTGAAAACTCAGATAAATAAATCCAACCGCGAAAAAATTCATGGCCAAGTAAACGTAAAACGCCATTTAACTCGCCCAAGTGTATATACGTGTCCATTAAGTATTTTCCAGATATTACGACAAGTGAAGTATTAGAAAAATCAACATGATCTAATTCTTAACTGCACAATTGTCAGATTAAATTCGTAATGTCTAAATTTTGTAATGGTGTGTCCCCACTTAGGTTCGCGAACCTCCGCGCTCCGCGAACCTAGAACAGTGATCCATAGCAAAAACAAATATTTTTACTTTGGCTACAGTGTGTGCCTGTGCGAACCAGCTTCGCATACGAGTTCCCTCACGTACACACCTCGGCGCCCTGTTTCAGCAGAGGATAAACGATATTTTCGGTGCAGGTTCGCGGAGCGCGGAGGTTCGCGAACCTAAGTGGGTACCCACCCTAATAGTTGTGCTTTGTTGAAAACTCTGAAATTAGCACTATCTAAAAAGCTTTGTTAATGGAACACAATTAAGATACTATTAGAGTTAACTCAGCAAAATCCAGGCCCTGATGCCGTTCTTTATATCTGTGCAGAAAAATCGAGAATAGTTGGGTGTACGGAGAATCGTGGTCCGACAGCCAAAAATCACATCCAAGACTGAAGCCATACAACATGCTCAATGACTATGTAAGTTAATAATGATTAATGTAACCCGCGCGCGCGCGATGAGAATGGGATGCAACCTTGTCAAACTGAAACGCCCACGGATATCCAAAAACACGGTGTCACGCATCCGAGGTAAGGGACTTTTGCTGCAGCAACTTCAAGTAAGATAACTAGTACACAATTGGTTGATTAATTAAATTAAAATTAACTAATTATTCCATTTTCGATTTACTTTGACAAGGTTCCATCCCAATCTCATCGCGCGCGGATTATACTTGATTGAAAAATGCCTTCACCAAAGGCCCTACTACGAAAACTTATTCATGATAATCGGAACGAACATGGTCCGATTTCCATTGATCTATTTTATCAGAAGCTTTTTTTATCATTAGGTCGTGGGCATCACTAATACCCCTGTAGTAGACAAATTGATTACTAACCCCTATTTGCCTAAACCACAGTGTTTTAAGCGCCTCTGTGATCTAGTGGTTTGTAAGATAGCCAGTTCTTCAGTAATGAGGATTCCGAGTGCAGTACGCTACCATCTTCGGCCTTATCGCCACTTAACATAAGGTGAGGTGAAGGCCAACCACTATACCGTTGTGCATCATCATCATATCAGCCGCACGACACCCACTGCTGGGTATAGGCCTCCCCCAAGAATTTCCACGACGATCGGTCCTGCGCTTTCCACATTCAGTGGCTTCCGGCAACCTTCACCCTCACGTGGTCCCCCTTGTCGGGGGCCTACCCACGGAGCGTCGTCCGGTGCGCGGTCGCCATTCCAGAACCGCCCCGCCCCAACGGCCATCGGTTCTTCTCGCTATGTGTCCAGCCCACTGCCACTTTAGCTGAGCAATCCTTCGAGCGATGTCGGTTACTTTAGTTCTCCTGCGGATCTCCTCGTTTCTGATTCGATCACGCAGGGAAACGCCGAGCATGGCTCTCTCCATTGCACGCTGGGTGACCTTGAGCCTCCTTCCGTTGTGCATAAAAAAACTAAATTGTTGTTTTAGGAGAAAGAACGCTACAAGGAGCCAGTGCGCGAGTCCCTGAAGGCGCTCCTCGCCATCGGGTGGTCGGTGGAGCACTCGGAGGTGGACATCCCCACCACCAACCGCAGCTCCATGCGCCGCCAGTCCAAGTCCGGGGGGGTGAGTGTACACATCATAACATTTAGTATAAACGCTTCGATCAAGAATATTCTAGATAACGCTTCCCGAACTAAAACAGCACGCAAAAAAGTAGTGATGGGACTCGAATCACAATTGATTCGAATAATTTGAATCACGTCAATCCAAGCTTGATTCTAATGAGTATTTATGCTGATTCGAATCATCACCTGATTCGAATCGGTTGCGTGATTCGAATCACCGTTGGAATTCGAATCAAGTTTTTTTTTACTCGAATCTTTGATGGCGTAATAATTATTATTAACATTGAGTTGTTTTGGTTTTATATACCATTATTGAGTATGTACATTGCTTATATGTCTCTATAATTTATATTACGTACCTACCTCTACCTACCTATTAAAAATTCTAAGATATGTTTCAATTGATTCGAATCATCAAATCGATTCGAATCATTTGAATCATCACACTGATTCGAACCATTCGAATCATCACACTGATTCGAATCATTCGAACCGTCATCTGATTTGAATCATGGTTAAATTCGAATCGACGATTCGAATCACGTACGAGTTATTCAAATCAATTCGAATATTTTTTTTTTATTCGAGTCCCATCACTACAAAAAAGGCACCTCGAAATAGCATCTCACCAGGGCTCTATCACTCCGCGCGCGAGTATGAAGCGCTCAGCGTCCTCTGAGAGGACAAATTTCATACGTTAAAAAAAACCGGTCTAGAGCGAGTCGGAATCGCGCACCGAGGGTTCCGTACCATCATAATTGCACCATTAAACCACACTGCAAAGTAGAATAATAAACTTAGTATTGCAGTTTTAGGTCAGCGCCATCTCTTGGCCGATAGTGGAACTAATGTTAACTTTTTTAGAAATTTGATAATTTCTTAAAAAGTGTGCTATATTGAGACATCGTTTTATTTTTACTGTAATCTTTATATAAACTGCTATCACATAGAATTATTTCAGATTTTTCTCTTTACAAACTTCGGAAATAAGGGGGGGGGGGGGAACGGTATTTTTTTTTACATTTTTCATTATAATTCGAAAACTATGTGGCCTAAAACAAAAAGAAAAAATGATTGAAAACGTGCAAACGGCGCTCTTTCATATGATACCCCACATGCCCCCTAGGGCATGTGAGCTCCTAAGCTCAACTTCAAATTTTTAAGACCCCTTTTCAGTCCCTGTTGTAAAAAAGGTATTTATTTTTTTATTTATTTCTTATTTGCAAAATAGTTGGGCAAATGTCATCTCAAACTATTCTAAATTTCAAGTTGATACCATTAGTAGTTCTCGAGATATCCAGCTGTGACAGACAGACAGACAGACTGAGTCACACCATAAGGGTTCCTTTTTTACCATTTTGGTACGGAACCCTAAAAAGATAAGACCTACGCGATAAAAAGAGAGTCAACTACTGAGTGAATGTTTTGGGGTGAAGGGAGTGCTCTGTGCGACCTGAATTGCACTTTATTGCGTCGGAGCAAGAGTCGCTATTTATTTAAACGATTTTGCGGAGTGCAACTTCTGTACGCTAGTACTATTATCTATTCTGTGGTAATACCCATAATTCTGAACAAAATATTAAAATAGAATAAAACAAATTTGGCGCTTATTTTGTACATAATCACCTCTTATTTTGTAAAAACTCACATTTTATATCACTTATTTTGTACAAAATAAGCTTGTCCATCAGCCATTTTTAATGTCCCCACTGCTCTGCCACAGGCCTTCCTTATGGATGGATAAGGAGGACGGGCCATAACCCACCACGTGGGCCCAATGCGGATTGGTGGGTGTTAACGACAGCAGCCGGGACCGACGGGTTAACTTGCCTTCCGAAGCACGGAGGAGCTCGAGATAATAAATCTTTGGTCACCCATCCCATGACCGACCCTTACGAAAGTTGCTTAACCTCCGCAATCGCTGGGCCACCGAACTCCTCATCATACTGTCATAATATTTAATATTGTATTATATATATTATATTATATTAACACTTATGTAAACAGTTACATAATATTTGACGAACGTAAAATATTAACATGCTGTCAGGAAACACCAGTGGAAAAGCTAAAGGTTAATAATTTATTCCCTTCAATTTAATATTTATACCCATTTTTTTATTTATCTCTCTTTTCTATTTCTTTCATTTTGAATGTATGTCTTAAATAAAGCGTTAATAACTGTTCTACTGTTTCTAAACTGATAATGTTTACACAGGGTGTTACGGAAAACCTATATTATCAATATCATAATAATAGGGGTTAAAGTATGAAATTGCCGATTTTTCCTCACGCACAGAGGCTCTCATATCTTCTATGAGTTATTCTTCTTCTATGAGTTAGTCTTCTAGATAAAGATGCTTTGGTTACTTGGTATGGAAAATGCGAATCATTCAAAATTCTCCATACAATACGGCCATTTCATACTTTAACCCCTAATATCTTTCGAAGCATAATATTTCTGAATATGTATCTTGTGAAACCAATATTTTATACGTATGCCATTAAAATTTTGTGGTTACTTAATACCGATATACCTTTCCTGTACACCCGTGTGGAATAAAATAAAAATTTACCCAAAATGTCACCCCGCATGACCGGCCATTTTGTTTCTAAGCACCCGCCATTTTGTCACGTGTCACTTTACTAAGCTGTATGTTGTTTCCATATCCCCTCCCCGCCCCGCAGCGACCACCAGATATCGTGGTAAGTGCACTGTTGAATAACGAAACTTTACTTTGCAGTAAAGGGATATCTTGTAACTTTCACTTTTATTGTTTTAAATAACATGTTATTAAACGATAACCTAACTTTGGTCACTAAATTCTAACTAAACTACATCATCTCTCATTCTTTATTTATGAATATGTTACGGCTAATACCCGAAGTGCGGCTAAACCTAGTTTTAGCCGGCTAAAACTAGGTGTAGCCGATAGCTGTTGGTTAAAACTAGGTGTAGCCGATTTGCTCGCGGCTAATACTAGGTGTAGCCGGCTAAAACTAGGTGTAGAATGGGGTATTAAGTAAGTTATTTCTGTTGTAGGTTAAAAAAAATAACCTTAAATTTCTAACCTATATTCGGGACCTACAGGAGTAAAGCAGTTTTAGCCAACAGCTATCGGCTACACCTAGTTTTAGCCGGTTAGAACTAGGTTTAGCCGCACTTCGGGTATTAGCCGTAACAAATATAATTAAGTATGTATTGTAAATCTACTTACAAAAGAAAGTGATAATCTCAAATTCTATAATTATGCTTACATAATACTCTTCGGTTTACAACTTAGCTTGAGTGTTAAAAGAACTAAAAACAATTAAGTATAATAGAATAAAAATCTATATAATATCTAGTCCTGTCTTCTCGATGATTAAAAAAAACCTATTTACTTAACTTACCAAATTAAATCTTGTATGACAATTAAAAACTATTGAAATAGGTAAGCATGTCCAAATTGTGCACTCTATGACGTCACCCTCTTCACTTTATTCTGTTTTTTAATAATTTGTTATTATGAAGTGAACATAGAGGAATGGAAATGAAGTTCCGAACAGGATTACGTCATAAATTGTGCACTTTTATTAATTAATCAGTAATCTTTGCTCATTAATTTACTTATACCGGGTGTAACAAGCCCTTCAACGAAGCCGAGGTCTACGTATTCTGCCCATCATCAGGACCATTTCTGTTCAAAATTATTGCTGGGAAACGATTTTGATTTTTGGTGTTAAAAAAGCATTGCATACTTTACCACGCAATGTAACGCGTACAATAGACCGCGCCTGCGAGTGTATGATTTATAGGTGCGTGCGGCCGAGTTAAAAGGCAACGTTTATGTGCTCATGAGATACATCGAGTGACGACGTTTTCAAGCCATTGTTTGTTATGAAATACTTAAAATTTTGATAATGTTTCATTGAACAAAAAGAAGGACATAACTAATAAAATAAGATTTCATAAAAAATATTTAAAAAAATTTTGACTACGTAGCTATTGGTTTCCCAGGTATAGTTTAAAAGACAAAAATGATCCTGATAATGGACGGAATACGTGGACTTCGGCTTCGTTGAAGGTCTTGTTACACCCGTTATACATTTCTCGTTCGTTGATTAACATACAACCAAAAAAAAACCAAAAGACATTAATTTTTAGACATATTTATTAATTTGAACATCTGTTTGACAAACAGACGGACTCGGCGACCCCATTCAACTACAATCCGCATCCAGTTGACATGACAAACTTGACGTTGTCAAGAGAAATGCAAAACATGGCGGAGAGACTAGCGGAGAATGCACACGACATTTGGGCAAAGAAGAAGAAGGAAGAACTCGTCACAAACGGGGGTGAGTGAGACAGATATTTATCCTTTCAACTTTATTGCCCGTTATAAACAAATAAATTAAAATTATATTAACCCTTCGATCACAAATGATCACGATAGCCCAATTTATCCACAATTTTAGGAACTTCTTAATGGCACAAAATAATTTGTAGACAGAAGAGACGAAATCGTGGTTTTGCGTGCACACACAGATAATCTCACGCCACGACAAACTGGCTTATATTCGGTATACACCGTAGCAGCTGCCTGCTAGCACATGAGTAAAGAAAAGCACTAGAGACAAAGCTCCATAAAACCGTGCGAATCGGTTGCACTACTACAAGCATGCGGGGCATATGTGCGTGACGACTGGCCGCTTGTCGCGTACGCGGAAAAACCGGAAAAAACCTGTTTTGACAACTGCAGCCAGTGGACAATCTAAGGGCATTGCTTGTTTTGTTAGTTGCAAGTTTGAATTTTACGTTCCTAATAAGCTTTGTCTCTGGTCCTTTTCTTTACTCATGTGCTGCTAGCGCTATAAAACAAACGTCAGTCGTTCTTTCCGAATTCGGCACCATAAGGCCTGTAGCATATCTCCGCCCGCGGAACACCGCAGTAGGTTCTGCCATGAGTTCGACAAGTGAAACAAATGCGAACAGTAGGGGGTCAAGTCTGCTAATGTTTTCGTCAAAATCGTAGTTTAATGGTGTTCTAATGGTAATGCTTTTTGACACAGTTCTTGTGTCTTAAACCCAAAATCAAGACACAATATGTTTCCGTTTTGGGATTAAGAAACACAATGTGTTTCAGTTTAGGGTTAAAGAAACAAGAACTGTGTCAAAAAGCATTGCCATTCAAACACCATTGAACTGCGATTTTGACGAAAACTTTAGCAGACTTGACCCCTGTTCTAGTACATAAATTGTTCACGCGCGATTCCACCCTATCAGATCCGACCGTTGATATACGCGAAAGCGAGAAATGACACGAAACCGCTACGTAGCTGTGATCCTCATATATCGTCGTTGATAGAAGACAACTCATAGCGGAACTATGGCGGAACAACCGCGGTGCTGCTGGTACGGTTTCGCGGCGGAGGTGTGCTACAGGCGTAAGTGCCTAATAGCTACAATTACTTTGGAATCTGAGCAATTTTTCTACTTTTCTATTTTTTTTTATCTAATCACAGGAGGCATTCACCCCCAACTGGTTCCATACGACCTCCTCACCGACAAAGAGAAGAAGAAGGACAGAGAACGATCTCAGGAGTTCCTCAAATACTTGCAATACCAAGGCTACAAGCTCCACAGGCCCAGCAAAGCATCCCAAGTGGACACGGAACAGACCACTACCGGCGTAGCAATAGAGCTTAGATTCGCGTACTCTCTGCTCGAGAAGTTGATCCAGTATATTGATAGGGCAACTATCAATATGAAACTATTGAAGCCTTCGACTACTTTTAGCAGGAGAAGTAGCTTCAAAACTAGCACGAGGGATATTAAGTTCTTCTCTAAGGTAATTTGGTTCGAATTTGCTTGTTTGAGGATTTTTTTATATTTCTATTCTAGTATGACTTTACAAATGAATACCTACTTTTACTTGCACATTTAGTAGGTTATGTATATGACGTCAAACTTTATTTGAGAACTACTATCCGCGCCAATTGGTAATGAGCAGGAACCTTGTCACATTAACATCTACGTCAATCTCATCCGCAACTAAAAATGACATGAAACAAGAAAATTCTAATAGGTAATTTAATATATTAATTATTAAATTATAATTATCAATGAGATAAGATCTAAGTATATAAAAATCTTACAATTGTTTTTTACGATTTTGAGGTTAAAAACATGGCCGCCAGGCGCATTACCAATCGGTACAGATAGTAGTATTACATAGATCTTAATGTTAAAAAATATTACTTTTAACTTGTACTGGTATGACAAATTAGAACGAATTAAATAACTAGGTAATAATCAATTTAATATAATAAAATTATCATTAATTTTGTTATTACATTTTAAATAATTATGTCAAATCAATGTATGTAAAATCAACAGCACGCCAGAAACTGACAATTTCCTGCAATGGACTATGGACCTTAATGTAAATGTTGTAAAGTTTAAAATTGATTGAAAAATAAATTTTGTTTGTGTATTTGAAGTTTAATAACCTCTTTCTTATATTACAAGCAAATCAAGGCAGAGACAAAGTATTTCAAGAAGGTACCTTTAGCAACGGTACTATCGTTTAAATCATGATATAATATCATTGCATAGCTTAAAGTTGAGCATACATGCTTGGTTAAAGGAAAAGAGCTTAAAAATCAAGTTGCGTAGAATTGTTTTAGTTACAACTCATTTCATTAAACAAAAGGCTTATATTAGGTTTAACTGCATAGATTTCAACGTAGAAGAGTTAGAAAATTACTCATAAATCTACATGCATTTTAAAAGCAATGGTTTGAAAACAAGTAAATTTTTAAACTGACTGGCTTTATCTTTCGCTCAAAATCTCCATTCCATAACCATAAACCGTGGCTACATTAAATTAGAATAAAGTTCAATTAGTTCAATAATGAAAACTATTAATCACGTAACGGAAAACAATAACGATTTTGAAGACAAGGCATATCTTCATTGAAGATTTAAGCCATCTCTGTATTGTAGCAGAAATTAATAAAATACTTAGAATAATAACACCTAGAACGATAGTTCTCTACAAAGTGTACAGATTTTTATTCTCCATTATTACCTAATCATACCGTATAAGTACAAAACAGTTACGATTTTCCTTTATTTATTAGATTAGTTACTATATTATTGGGTTTTAATTACGATTAGGTAACGTATGAAGGATATAAATCTGAATACTAAGCCATTCTGGCTTGGTATTAGTTGCCTCACTTTGCATACAAGGATGCATACACAATCTGTTAAACCATAAACTGCTTAAATACCGCTACATAAACATTGTACTCCCATAAAGCCGAATAAATAATCGAAAATGGATGTTTAGACTCTAAACATCCATTTTCGATATTTTATTCGGCTTTCACCATCTCTCACAAAACTCAAACTAAATTATCTTCTAAACCAACACTAACAAAGTCACTTTTCCTCCGCAGGTGGTCCTACCACTGATGGAAAAGTACTTCTCCACCCATCGCAACTACTTCATCGCGGTAGCTACGGCAACCAATAATGTTGGGGCGGCCAGTTTGAAGGAGAAAGAGATGGTTGCAGCTTTGTTCTGCAAGCTCGCCAGTTTGCTGAGATCAAGGTATCTATCTGTATAAAAGGAGAAACTGACTGACTGATCGACAATGCCGATTGGTACGCATAACGGACCAAATGGGAGTCTAAATGCGGAGAAAAGAGCCCATCACCAATACCAATGCCGATTGGTCAGGTTGAACGACTGCTAACCAAAACGCCATAATTAAGGGAATCATCTGTAATTCCCTTAAAGGCGTTTTGGCCAGACTGAAAAAATTACCTGTATTTATCTCAAAATGAAGAAATGTATACGTCTTCCGATAAATATATGTTAATGAAATACCTTTTGCGAAGAAAGATTAGTCATTTTAAATTAAATTATTAATGTAATATTTTTTTCGAATCGCCTTTTTATATGATTTTTAGGACTGTATTCCTATTATCTCGAAAGTTATTCGACTAAATTAATATAATTATTATTGTTTCTAAAAATATTGGTTTGCGTTATAGTAAAAATAATTAGTAGTAGTGGTTTCAAAATCGAGAAAAATCACAAATTTTATTGATCGCGGGCAACGCGACGCGGTGTAACCACCGCGCTAGAGCACGGGCTGATTTGAATGAATGAATGAATGAATAAAATTTTATTGACACACATCACACTTACATACCAAGAAACAGCAACAACAAACAAACAAAAAGCATAGTTATGCATAAAAAAAGTAAAAAATAATAACAAAACCAAGTGTGACGGGCCAATCAGGACCCTGCCTCGGCATATGCTGTTGCGGTGTGAGGTCGTCACACCGCAACAGCGCTGGTATTCTGACAGGGCCTGTACGAGAAACGTCAATCGTACGTACCTAACCTAACACATTAATTAATTTTGGTTTTTAATTACAGCTATGAGAAAAAAAATGTAATATAATTTTATATGATTTATCAAATATTTAAATAAAATAAATTGTATTAAAAAAAACACATCCACACTACACAAATACCGTATCCGCACAGTATACTTTGTGATACCAGTATGATTTGTACTTTATCTATAAAGCTTTTAGTTAGATATTACTTCGATAAACCTGCTAATTCTGACCTAGGTAATATTCTTTACATGTATTCCGAACCACGCAAAGATCGAGAAAATAAGTTGGTCACCCAACGATGACAGACTTTAGCGATAGATTTGTACATACTAGCCACCATTGATTTCGAGTAGGCTTTCTTCCAGATCCCCATATTATGAACTTTCATCCTCATCACTCCTTTCGACATAATCGATTTCTATACTAAGGCCCGTATTTTTAAACCACTCTCAATGTTGAGAGCTATCTTGAGATCATACCTGAGATGCTGTTCCTATAAGAAGAGCATCTCAAGTATTATTTCAAGATAGCTCTCAGCGTTGAGAGCGGTTTATAAATACGGGACTTAAATTCAGTAAATTGGTTGAATGGTTCAAACGTGCAAAGATAAAGACAAAGTTACTTTCGGTTTAGTATGAGGCCCGTATTTAAACACCACTCTCAACATTGAGAGCTATCTTGAGATCATACCTGAGCTGGGGGTCAATTCTACTAATGTTAACGTCAGAATCGTAGTTCAATGGTGTTTGAATGGCATTGGTTTTAGACACAGTTCTTGTTTCTTAAACCCAAAACCGATACTTGTGTTTCTTAAACCCAAAATGGAAACAATTTGTGTCTCGATTTTGGGTTTATATCTCTGAAAAAGGAAACCTATGGAAATGGCATAAACTGCAATAACAAAGCATTCGTGACGTCAGGCGCGTGCCGTGTCCGCCATATTGTGTTGCGTTTACATGCTACAATTTCGACTCTATGCTGTTTATATAAGGTAAAGTTAAAGGTAACTAAGCTAAGCCGCCATGTTTAGTTGCGTTTGAATGAAGAACAATGAAGGCTTTTTTCGTAGATATGGCAGGTCCATCTTATTCCTTCGTCATTGGTTTAAATTAAATCAAGAATTGTGTCAAAAAGCATTGCCATTCAAACACCATTGAACTACGATTTTGACGTTAACATTAGCAGACTTGACCCCCTGAGATGCTGTTCTTATAAGAAGAGCATCTCAAGTATTATTTCAAGATAGCTCTCAACGTTGAGAGCAGTATTTAAATACGGGCCTTATCGTGAATTATCTTGACCTTAACATACATCAAGATTAGAATTAGAATATTAATAGTAATATTCTTCCAGACTGGCGGCTTTCGGCCCCGATGTAAGGATAACAGTCCGCTGTCTCCAAGTCCTGGTGAAGGGCATCGACGCTAAGTCCCTGGTCAAGAACTGCCCCGAGTTCATCAGGACCTCCATGCTCACATTCTTCAATAACGTGGCTGATGATTTAGGACATACCATCATGAATCTTCAGGATGTGAGTGTGAATATTACTAACACTACAACTAACCTATCTAAACCTAAACTATAAAAAGGTCGCGGGATTGATTCCCGTCCGAGAATTGATCTGTTGTCAAAATATCTAGAAAGATATTTCAATTGAATGTCAAGGTGATTCCTCACATTGATGAAATAACGATGGCTTACAGCGTAAGAGCAGGATATACTAGAAGAAATTCGACGATGTCACTAGTGACTCGGTAGCTCAGTGGTCAGAGCATTGGACCGGTTATCCAAAGGTCGTGGGTTCGATTCCCGTCCGAGAATTGATCTGGTGCGAGTCGTATTTTTTCTAGTATATTATTTACTATTGTATAAAAATAGCATTGTCAATGCAAAAGTAGCCAATTTAAAAACTACAACTAACCCCTGAAAATATATTTGTTTAGCAAACAGAGAGTTTGGTTAATAGTTGAGAAAGACGGTAGTCTACTAATTTAACATTTGTCCAGGTGGTCAATTCTGCTAGTGTTAACGTCGAAATCGTAGTTCAATGGTGTTTGAATGGTAATGCTTTTTGACACAGTGCTTGTTTCTTAAACCCAAAACTGAAACACATTGTGTCTCGATATTTTGTTTTAGAAACAAGAAATGTTTTAAAAAGCATTACCATTCAAATATCATTGAACCACGATTTTGACGTTAACATTAGCAGAATTGACCCCCTCGTCAAATACTTAACTGACATTTTCCTGAACATGATTAATTTTAAGCCAACATTTTTGGTGGTTGTTTCGTAGCTCAGGATTGCAGCGTTGAGGAAGCGTATTGGCTCCGTGCACGCTTTTAGCGCCACCTAGCGTGTTGCAACTTTGTTGGCTCTGACCTGACCGTGTTATGTTAAAAAAATACTATACATATTGATTAGTGTAAATTTCAAAATTATTATGATTTGGGTGGACAAAGTGTTGTGAAATCATTTTTGGTCATTTAAGAGGAGGTGTAAATTTTTGTACGTTGTGGGTGATAATTTTTCTCAGTAACTGCTATAGATACGAATTTGAAATTTAGACAGTGAATACTAGAGGATATTCTCGAGCAATCTGTAGTTTCAGAAACATAATGGAAGTTTTTATTTTCAATAAAAACTTATACATTTTGAGTTATTATAGATTTTGGCGTTTGTCGCTTACGTCGGAGTGTTCTGAGCAAGCCGTGCGCTCATGCCTTCCCTTTTCTTCGTACGGGCATGGTACGGGGCGCAACACTGTTGAGTAATTTGACGGTCGGCTGCGGCTATCTTTGAAGGGAGGACGTGTCGCTCGCATCTCGGTCGCCGCTCATGCAGAATATTTATTATTTTAAATACTGCGCGGTATTTAACAACAGGTTTAGGTGTATTTGTTCAAGTGTAACTATTTATATATTTTTTTTAATTGTAAGGCAAAAAATATGAACGTGATCGAGTCAACAAAAAAAAGAGATAAGAACCTAACTAAATATCTAAATTATCTTTTCATCACAACAAGTTTAGTACTATGAATTTACAATGCATGGAAGCGGAGCATAGTGTGTCGAAAATGTAATTTGAGTGACATGACCTGACCTAAGGACTTATCTAGTTATTATTTTCATATTTTTCTTTCTTCCGATGAATAGATTTATTTTTTGAAGCAGAGCATATGGATCGAAACTTTAATTTTAGTGATATACCTCGTACGGAATAACTTATTTCTTTTTTCATATTTTTCTTCCTGCTGATGAATAGATTTCAACGTTTGGAAGCGGAGCATAGTGGGTCGAAAATTAAATTTTAGTGACATACATACATACCATACCTACGTACGGACTTACCTATTTATTTTTTCATATTTTTCCTCCTGTCGATGATTAAATTGGCCTTGATAATAACACTTATACTTGTATTTTGTTCTATAGCAATTGATTTCAATGTAGAATAATTAAAGGTTGAAAAATTTTACAACAGTCCTCACCTCGCGGCAAGTTGTGAGCGCTGGGCTTGGAATGCGCAGTAGAACTTTTTGGGTCAGTTTGCACAGGGGAAGCCTTCGCCTACGTCTTGCACTTCCTACATGCGCAGTAAGCTCCACATTTCCTGGGCGCTCATAACTCGCCGCGAGGATTGTACGATATGTTTGATTTTATTTGTAATTTTTACCTGTTGTCAATACGCTACTTCTTGGACTCTGCGATTTAAATACTTACTTAGTATTTTTCTTAATTTCGTTTATTATTTAGTTGAATCAATTTTTTTATGTAAGTTATAAATGACCCGTGCGTAAATTTTCATACATTAATTAATTAAAAACAAAACTAGATAACTATTTAAAAAAAATCTGTTTTACGATATTTGGATTCATAGCCAATAAAACATACTCGTACTTAGTTTTTTACAAAAATAATCAATCGTTTATAAAAAAAACGTGGATAACCCAGAGGACAGTTTGTTCCCAGTAATTTGTATATAAAACTAGCTTACAAAAAGCTTGTTGCTACTAGCACGCTGACTCGCGAAGTAGGTTTGCCGCATGCAGCAGGCCTCGCACGAGGGTGTTCGCTTGATGGGAACCCACCTAATCACGTAAAAACAGCTGATTGGATTTTCATGAAATTAAAACATAGCCTACTTTTTAACCTGGTTAAAGGATCTCACGAATGTCCACGCGGACGAAGTCTTGGGTGGAAACTAGTTTATAATATTCGGAATGGGGTCTAAAAATATTGGTATTCCATTTCCATCCCCGTCCCCCTTTCCAACCCCTCCCCCTAGGAGTCCATTATAGAAGTAATCTTACGAAGTTTCAAGTCGTAATGTCTATTTTACAGTGTTGTTCCATACAAAATTTCCACCCCTATTTTAAACCTTTAGGGATTGAATCATGTTGACCGTGTTGAAATGCAAAATTAATGCCATTCTTGCTATTCATTCATAATACATAATTCATATTCATAATTCATAATCATTTATTACATTTTATTATTATTATTATTTATTTGCATAAAACATAGTCATCCCATAAAAAATAACGACATCCATATAGATTTTTTTAGGTTTATATATTCCATTTAAGGTTGATTTTCGAAAAATTACGAAATATGTGTATCCTTATTTGTTTTTGCTTTCCAACCATAAACCTAAATAATACATTTAGTGAGTTTTACTTTGCAAAAAAAACTTTCCAGATACAGTTTCATCCCCCTTTTCACCCTTTCGCGGGTAGAATTGTCAAATACGCTGACAGACGTAAATATAAATTTTCTAATATAAGTCTAAATCCAAAATTGGAAGAGCCTAACTTTGAAACTGACGGACTTTCATACAAATTTTCATTCCCTATTTTACCTCCTTAGGGGTGGAATTTCCAAAAGTCACCTGCAAAATTTCAAGTCTCTGGGTTCAGCGGTTTGTCTGTGCGTAGATATATCAATCAGTCAGGGCTTTGATTTTTTTTTATACAACGTGTAACAACATAAAGGTATGATTCCGATGTCGGCAGCACTGCTGCGCGGCAGTGCTGTGTGCTCCAAATTGAACCCTAATGTTCAATTTGATGTGAGCGGAGAAGCGTCGCGACACTGCTGCGCAACACTGCTGCGCGACACTGCTGCCACAACACCACTGGAAAAGCGCGCGGAAATCGCAGAAAAATATCAGCTGTTTTATACAAAAATTAAAAACGAAAATATCAAAATCCTCATCACTGAGGAACTGGCTATCTTGCCTCTATAACCAGTTCCTCAGTGATGAAGATTCTGGGTGTAGTGAGCTTCCACTTTCGGCCCAATTGGCACTTAACGTCAGCTGAGGTGAAGGCCAAGCACTATCCTGTCGTGCATAGTATATATCTATTGAAAAATCAGCAAATGCCCTGTCGCAGCAGGAAGCAGACGACACAATATTATGCCCCTTACAATACAAAAAAATTACAAAAAACAAACCCTCGAGTAAATAAACTGCCTTGATGGCAATTTATAATTTTTAACAATAATAATTGTACAATCAGTACAGTCAGTTACAATTACAACACATCACACAGTTAGTTCAAACTCAAACTCAAAATGATTTATTCAGTCTAGGCTGTTAGAAGTGCTTGTAAATGTCATAGGAGCTACGCCATCAGCTCGCAAAGCTTAAGTGGGAGACCTAGTTACGAGAAGAACCGGCAAGAAACTCGTCAAGGGCTGCTTTTTTTCTCCCTGTATATTTCATACAGAGTCGTCAAAATTGAAAAATTACTGCCGTCTGCCACTCGAAAGTGTATGCAATATTTACCAAAATCACTTGATACAAGAGCATAAGCATAAATAAAACTGTGTAGAACGGACACTTCCGCTCCGTACGAGCTCAGGGTTACGATATTACCCTACACGTTAAACGGAAAACTCAGTCAGGCTGCCTCAGCTAGTGTCGCCGCACGCGCGTTTGCCTGTTTGTGCGTTCCGTACGGTCTTGGAAACAAATTACAATGGCGTCAAGTTATTGTGGTTGGTGTGTTTGGTGTGTTTGGTTGTACAAACAATTCAACAACGATGCCACAATTGAGATTTTTAGTTTGCCCAAAGATGAGGAGAGGTAAGTAATATTTTCTAAATATTATTTCGTTTCCGTACCTTATTTATCAAAAGGACATGATCAGTTCTTTTTGTGTAATGAATTGTTTCATCCAATAGTAAATTTTTGTTAAAGTAGGTAAGTACCTACAGTAATTTTACATTACTTGTCGTCATATCTTTTTCAATAGCCCTGGGCTGCCATCGGTCGTTGATCTCATATTTTGTAAAACTATAATAAAACAATGATTTCAGAGCAAAGAAAAACTTATTCCTAGTTTTGGTTTGAACTTTAATAAAGACGTAGTACAGCAGTAGATTTTGCATGCATTGTAAACACTTTTCCTTATTTTAGCAATAATATTATCGTTACGCGTAAGCAATATTTAACAGTAAGCACCCCTGGCAACACGCCTGGACGTCAGCGGGGCGTAAAGTTCTGAAGGGGAAGTAGGTATATAAATGGCAGCGTTTGGGACTCAGTCAAAGAAGAGTCCGTTCTATTCAGTTTTATTTATTCTTATGACAAGAGGTCGATGTATTCTTGTTTGGATGTAATAATAACTCACTACGCAGGTAACTACGATAATATAAAATAAAATATAATGTAAATATAAGTAGGTACAACCAAAGAAACTACGCGCGGACAGTGGGTAGTATTGCTCCACTGTGCGCTCGGGTTGCGAGACGCGGGAAGGTCGGGAGACGGCCGGACAGCCGCGCTATGTTTTCCACAGGGGGTGCGCCCTTCACTTCGCCTCCGCTAGCCACGCCTACTCGCGCGCGAAATTTCTTTTACACCTCCTCTTAAATTAAATATGGCAAGTAAGATCTATTCAAAAAGAGTATTTTATTTTGGTTATATCAGGGTTTGTTAACTTCTTTTTTAGTTGTAGATTGTGTAAAACAAGAGGATAAAGCTTCTTTAATAATGTTACTAAGTGATAATAAACATATATAAATATTCCTGTATCGCTAGTAATAAATTAAATATCGTTTTCAAGCAGATTACAGAGCCGTCTTTATATCTACTTTTTGTCACCATGAGCGCTGCGATCGATTATTATACCTTCGCACCCTCCCAATACTAATCTGGTCAAAAAAAGAATTATGTTTTTCGTTTAGTTAAAATAAATACGTTTAATTATAATATTACCCCAGCAAGCAGCGATCATACAAAATGGTACTTCAAAGGGGAGTGACTGACAGATGAATGAACGAATGGGAATCAAATAATTGGACGTATGTTTCTACATACTTATTGGGTGCATTCCAACAGACAAATCTCTGAGTCATCGATTGCCATAGAGTAAATTTTAACCGTGGAAAGTAATTTTTTTCATGGTTAAAATGTACTCAATGGCGAAAATATATTTTGTTTACTAAAATTTAAACTGTAATTTGTTGTGTTCAGGGCAAATACGCGCACCTACGCGGGACGCACCTGAAGACGTCCACGTCGCTGGGCTACATCAATGGAGTGCTGCTGCCAATACTCACCGCCAAGTTCGACCACCTCGCCAACTGCGAGTACGGAGCTGACCTGCTGTGTGAGTAAACTGCCTTGTTTTTATTTATAATTATAGCACAGAATAACTAATAGTACAAGTACAGAAGCAGCACTCCGCGAAGTCATTTAAATAAATAGCGACTTTTGCTCCGACACAATAAAGTGCAATTCAGATCGCGCAGCGCTAATGGCCTACAGTTATATTCACCTAGTAGTTGCCTCTCTTTCTGTCGCGTGCTCTTACCTTTTCTGACGACGCAACGTTCTTTTAAATGAACTGCGTAGCATAGATCATAATGTGAAAAATGACAATTGTTTATTGGTTTTTTGATCTTGACATTCGTATACGGCACAGTAATGTCGTTTCGACATTGTTACTATTATAAAGAAGAAATACCAACGCAGGCAGCAAGGTGGCGCGCGAATACACATGCGGGCGTGTGGCGGCCCTCTGCTCACTTGTGCCTTCGAAGGCACGGCTAGCGATAGGTGTTTATCGCGCGACCTTGAGCGAGTGAAGGAGGCCTGACTATAGTCTGTTTACGGAAACGAGTTAGTATAGCGCCTTCTCTATCACACATTTTCATACAAATGACAAACTTTTTCAGGGTCAGTGGGAGTTAATAATATCTTAGAGAAGTGAATGCACGCTCACACTGCGCTTCGTAAAATTTCGCTTAGCTTGTACCCGCGGCTTCATCTGTCGTATTTGAGAGCCATTTATTACAGAGAATAACAATGGAACTAGCACACCTGGGCTAGTTTATTGTACAAAAATCGGAAAAAAGTATTTTCGTAAGATAATGCTCATATACGACAAAATAACAATTAAAGGATCATTAGCACACCTGCGCCACCTTGGGCTTCAAAACTCAATACACAAGCCAGGTAACGAATTGAGTATACAGTCACAAGTAAGAGCACGTCTGCACCGTACGGGGAATATAAGTAGACGAAAAATACTCGTACTGTGTTACACCGCCTTAGCGTTTCTCACTGACCAATGTTAAAAAATTGTGTGAGCGCTATCCCAATAGCGCTCTACTAACTCGTTTCTGTGAACAGACTATAGCTGCGCGGTCCGTCTTCGCACAGGTGGTGCCGCTATTAGTTATATTGCGATTTTAAATCTCGGAAAAGAGATTTTTTGACGTCTTTCCGTACAATTATTTTGAAACTAATACATACCTTGTCCTGATAATAACAAACACAACAAAAAAATATCTAATTTGGTGTAATCGTTCTGAAGTTTGGTGCTTGCTTACATACATTTCAGCGATTAATTTTTATTTAAATAGATTTTTAGTCTTTATTTTATTTTAATGTCGAAATAGACATTCAAACCAATTCATGATATTAATCAATTTTATTCATTATACCGACGGAAAAAGTGGTTTTGACTGGAAAAGTGGGGTCATGTGTTTAACATGTGAATCTATGTGTCTGTTGTGTTGTAAGCATATTCTGTCTGTGGGAGTGCCGCTTTCAAACGAATGGACCCAATCTTAATGCGGGTTTTTAGGGTTCCGTAGCCTAAATGGCAAAAAACGGAACCCTTATAGATTCGTCATGTCTGTCTGTCTGTTTGTCTGTCCGTATGTCACAGCCACTTTATTCCGAAAGTATTAAAACTACACATATTTGATTGAATCAGGCGTCACTTGGCGGAAGTCCCAAACCATTTTGAAAAAAGAAAGAAATATATGTAGCTTACTTCCGCAAACAATATATGCAAGATGCACAGCCCGCCCGCCCGCAAAAATATGCACATGCACACAACAAAGTATCAGTGCACAAACCTGCATTTAGCAAGACAGCAACACACCTTGCACCTTCACCAATTAGGCTACTCTACACGTGTTTCGCCCCAACCCGGAGCATCCTCAGGAGTTAGATCGTGCGTAAACCAACACCAAATGAGCTCCTAACGCCTCCGACACCGTATTTGTTGTCCCTTCCTCCCCACTCCGCACCGAGTGACTGACAACGTTTGAAGAATGTTGCCAGTTTAAAATAAAAAGAAAAAAAAAGAAAAAATATTTTTAATTTAAATTGTGTACAAATAAATTGATATACATTAAATAATGTGTTTTATTAATAAGAAACTTATTTTTAAGAATTATTATTATTTCAGAAAATACGCAGCAATGGCGAGGAAGAGACGTCAAGTTGATTGTTAAGTATGGTTCCATCAACATTGTGTTTGATAATTTCTAGGTTTTCCAACACGCTCAGTCGTAGACCTTTACTACAAGTATGTAAAACCTCATAGGAATGACCGAATGAGATCGCTCCGTTTATAACGTATAGTTTTAATATACGTTATAAAGAACATATTTCTGCCTATAAGAATGGCCATCCGGAGCGATCTCATTTCGCGGTACATTTATTAAATACCGGACATCAACTATCTGATGGTCATTCCTATGAGGTTTTACATACTTGTAGTAAAAGTCTACGACTGAGCGTGTTGGAAAACCTAGAAATTATCAAACACAATGTTGATGGAGCCATACTTAACAATCAACTTGACGTCTCTTCCTCGCCATTGCTGCGTATTTTCTCAAATAATAATAATTATTAAAAATAAGTATCTTATTAATAAAACACATTATTTAATGTATATCAATTTATTTGTACACAATTTAAATTAAAAATATTTTTTCTTTCTTTTTTCTTTTTATTTTAAACTGGCAACATTCTTCAAACGTTGTCAGTCACTCTGTGCGGAGTGGGGAGGAAGGGACAACAAATACGGTGTCGGAGGCGTTAGGAGCTCATTCGGTGTTGGCTTACGCACGATCTAACTCCTGAGGATGCTCCGGGTTGGGGCGAAACACGTGTAGAGTAGCCTAATTGGTGAAGGTGCAAGGTGTGTTGCTATCTTGCTAAATGCAGGTTTGTGCACTGATATTTTGTGGTGTGCATGTGCATATTTTTGCGGGCGGGCGGGCGGTGCATCTTGCATATATTGTTTGCGGAAGTAAGCCACATATATTTATTTCTTTTTTCAAAATAAGACTACACAGTTGAAACTTGGTAGGTAGATGTATTCTGTTAACCGCTTAACGAATTTTAATACAAAAATAAGAAAAATAAGGTTTCTAAGTTAACTTTTTCTCAAAGTCAACCGTTTGAATGATATACACCGCCATAGTGGTAAAATGTGTCCCCCCCCCCCCCCCTATAACTGTTGAAATAATAGAGTGAAAAATCTAAAAAAAATATATGCTGTAGATCTTAATAAACACTTTCAACGAAAATTAGTTTGAACGAGATATAGTCATTAGTTTTCGAGATATAGCACATTTTCCAAAACCGCAAATATAACTTTGTCATTCATTCCAACACTGTGAAAAACAACGTTATTTTTGCAGACGAAAAATGATTGGTGGTATTAAATATAGTATGGTATAAGGTAACTACGGAACCCTACGGCGCGTGGTCCGACACGCACTTGGCCGGTTTTTTTTATAATTGAAAACTGACGTGATCGATATGATTGTTACCTATAATTTACGATAATCTGCTCAATGGCATATGCCCCCTTTCATAAACTGAAAACTATACTCATCAGAGTAGGATAATGTTGTTTGAGAATATCTCGTAGTCAATAGATAGATACTTACAATAAAAACATACAACAAAAAAACGCTCGGATTATTGTTTTTTTTTTTTCTTAATTATACCAAAAACTGTCATTCAAAATCTTCTGTATCAAAATCATCAGTGCTGCCATCGCTGCTGCTTTCAGTGCTTTCCCAAGTCGATGCCGATGACTTACTACTATCAAAATTTTCTTTAGGCTTATACGCTTTCTTGCACTGCCTTTTGCAATGCTTCCTAAACGGTTTCTTCTTACTTTTAGTACATTCGTACGTTTCACAAGTCTTTTTGAAAGCATTAAGGCACGCATTGTTGCATTTATCGCTGGATGCTCGTGCGCAAGCTCGTTCGTATCTGTCTCTTAGGATATTCTTCTCCACATCAACAGGTGTCAAAGCTGAATTATTGGATTCTGGTTTATTTCTTTGTGCTTGCTGGAAATACAGGGGTTAGTTTGGTATTTCAGTCTTTTTAGTGTCAAATGATATACAAGGTGTTTGGTAAAAGCTTTATAAAGCCGACTATGGTAGATAGGGACCATCAAACTGAACAACTTTTACTATGGGACCTTGTATGTCTAACTTTAATATTATTCGTTAGTTGTATAGATCGCGTCTCGTGAAAACCGCTGAACAACAAGCGAATGATGATGAGGAAGGAAGCGGTCTTCCAAAGACATAAGATACATTTTCGCTCACCATTGGGGCACCTATCAGTGGGCTTTTTACGTGACACCTAATATAAAGTGTATTAAAATATTTAAATTATGAGTTAAGGCGGTTATATGACCAAAAGTGGCGCCCTCGAAGGTTTTTATTTCATAAATTTATTATAGAAAAAGATTTTAATAATGTTTTACGTGGAGTTTTTATGCCCTCGTAGTCATTGGTAGATGTAGATAGCAAATGTTCGCGGCTGAGGTGTGCTACAGGCGTTAGAATGGTACTATGCCCGATATGCCCCTATATGCCCGAAGACCCTCCCAGTGTCGTCAAAGGCGACTAAGGGAGCACAGCCATCAGAAAATGGGCAGAAGTGTCTCCTAGAAACTTGGACCCACTGTGATCACCAACTCGCCTGACAAGCGTAGCGATTATGGCAAAAATTCGTATTTACGAAGATGAATTCAACTGATATGATGACAAAAATAATAACCTCTATTTCTCATCATAATCTTAAAAGTTACATAGTGATTAGTATGGAATAGAAGAATTTATTATGTAGTGCGAAAAACATATAATCTAGGTAGTTAGAAATTGACTACTTATGGTGGGCTGCCGGCTACACCTGAACTAGGACGGATTCTCAGGTAGTCAACCCCTTCACCCCCATACATGGTCTAGTAAATATAAGATAGTTACAAGAAAGTAAAAATATAAATTATTGGTACATTAAAATAAAGGGAGCAGTAATATAATGTGTGTATGTGTGTGTGAATATTTGTGTAAACATGACTGTGTTTGTGTTAATGATGAGATAAAAAATGCAAAGCTTGATATCAATATCGAATCAGCCCCCTAGCCATCGTAACACGATATGATATAGTGATTTATCACGTTTAACTGTCAAAAGACAATGGATTTTGACAGTTGGGTGTCAATAAAACGCTATATCACGCGACATATATCGTGTTTCGTCGGTCATGCTAGGGGGGCAGGCTAAAATATTTGTCATTTTCCATTACTTACGGGAATCATGAATGGGTAACAGGTTTCTGCTGGGAACCCTGACCGTGTGATATCTTTGCTGTCGTCGTCATCGTCTTCAAAATCTGCATACAATCGAATTTGACACCATTACGAATTACAACGATACCAGGGCCCTATTTCACCAATCGACATTTGTCAGTGACATATGTCGGTTAATTTTACAATTGTCATTGCTTTAATTAGGGACAAGTATATTGTGAAACAGCGATATTTTTTACAAGTCGACAAATTTGTAGATTTGTCAGTAATTCTTGATATGAGATTGGAGTCGAATCAAGTGTGCGTGACAATTGTCCACTTGTAAATATCCCCTGTTTCACAACACAAATTGTCCCCTATTAAAATAAGAAAAGTACTGTAAAAATTGCCGACATATGTCACTGACAAATGTCAATTTGGTGAAATAGGGGCCAGGGGGTCAATTCTGCTAATGTTAACGTCAAAATCGTGGTTCAATGGCGTTTGAATGGTAATGCTTTTTGACACAGTTTCTTGTTTCTTAAAACCGAAACACATTGTGTATCGATTTTGGGTATAAAAAACAAGAACTGTGTCAAAAAGCATTACCATTCAAACACCATTGAACCACGATTTTGACGTTAACATTAGCCGACTTGACCCCAGATCGTTTTATTAGGTAATTGGAAAAAAAAAATCTCGTAATGGGCTATTTTCCGATACCAAATTAGTATTATTGACCAAACGAGCGCGTAGCGTGAGCGAAGCGTCTCTGCTTCAGCTTGGGCAAAAATTCTTTCGTAAGTCTGTCCGTTTGTTCTCCTCTACAGGTCACATTTCTCAACCGATTCTTGGGAATTTTGCGAACAGGTTCGATAATTATATAGAATTTTTCAGTTGAGCCAGATTTTCAAATTTTTTCAAAATGGGGGAGATAAACAAACAGATTTCAGCCGTTGCAAAAGTAGGTAAAGAAATTATGATTTATGCAGCCATGTTTTTACATTTCATCGTGATTTTCCTTCCCTTTAAATATTTAATGTGGATAACGGAACGTGAGGGCTTTTCAAAATGACAAAAAACTGTAGGCACGACAGATGGCTTTGACAAAAATATATGTGTCAATGTAATTTATTTTTACTAAGCTTGTAGAGTACTCAAGTAGGCAGGCAGATGTAACCCTAAAATGTTTCTCTTTGGGCAGATGTCAACCAGCGAGCGCTTACTAGCTAGCCTCTTTGGTACAGGCCGTTTATCTTTAAAAGCCAATTTTGACACTTCTCTTTCCATCAACGCCATCAAGTGAGGCAAATAGTTACAATTTTTATTTTTTAAATGTCACTTTAAAAAGCCCTCATTAATAACTCTTTTTCTACATACGCTAAAAATAAGAAAGAACTGTAATCATGTAGCAGATATTATTGTCTATATTAATTCAAGCGTATACAAGTTTAGCATTTTTTCTATGGGATTTGTCGGGTCTCCTTTCTTTGTGAGTCAATACTTTTACTTACCACTTTTAGAATATTTCTTTAGAAAAGTTGCATCATTATTATTTTTGTCAGATGTATCATTGTGTCTGAATTCTTTGATGCATCCTGTTTTGGCATTATCCATGAATTTCTCTTTTAATGAGTTCTTGCACGTGGTTACCCTGCAAGCTGCCTTTTTGGTTTCTTTACACGCCTAAAATAATGCCGACAAATAGTTACTTTAATTATTTCGTGAATGATAAGTATTTTCGCTTATTGGGTGGATGAAAAGTGGATTTAGGAAGAACAGGTCCACCACGCTGGCAGTATTTAAATACGTACAAGAAATTCTTAAAATTTTTGATGATAAAAAATATGCTGTCGGTATTTTATTAGACATGTCCAAAGCTTATGATAAGGTCCAACATAAAATATTATTGCAAAAACTTTATAATATTGGTATACGAGGTCCTGCGCATAAATGGTTCACCTCATACTTGAAAGATAGAGAACAGTATGTTGAAATTGAGCACTTTGATGAAACCACGAAAGAAATACAAATTGTACGATCGAATAGCAAAATAGTAAACTCATCAATTCCACAAGGAAGCACTGTTGGATGTTTACTATTTTTAGTTTACATTAATGAACTGCCTAAATTAATAGATGACCCTTGCGTTCTATTTGCAGACGATATTTCCTTGCTTGTATCTTTCCAAAATAACATAAATTTAAATAAAAAACACAGACCTATTCAATAAAATAACTTACTGGATGACACAGCATAATTTGGAAATTAACTTCCTTAAAACAAAACTCGTAACATTTCACCCGCATCAAAAAGATAGTTTAGAAGTAAATTTCTCTTATAATGGTTCAAAAATAGAAAGCGTTACTCAATGTAAACTGCTCGGTTTAGTCATAGACTCACATCTGTGTTGGAAAGCCCACATTGCTACAATCAAAACCAAGTTATCAAGTTTTACATATGCGCTAAGTGAAACAAAAAAACCACTAACTTAGAAACATCTAAAGCTGCATACTTCGCATACGCACATGCATGGTTAAATTTCGGCGTCATATTGTGGGGGTGTAGCTCAGATGCAATCACAGTTTTCACAGCACAGAAAAAGCTTATTCGAATTTTAGTTAACATAAATCCAACAGACAGCTGCAAACCATTTTTTAAAGAACTCAAAATTTTACCTTTACCGTGTATCTACATATTGGAAATTTGTAAATTCATACGAAAGCATCCAAACTTCTTCACAAAGAGACAAGACATTCCATCACGATACACATCACGACATGGCCACAAGTTAATGATACCAGTAAATAGGCTTCGAATGAACTCATCCAGTCCGCTCGAAATGTCAGTAAAAATACACAACGAAAGAACTAACAGAAGAAAAAAGTTACAGCATATACTTAAAAAAGTTACAAACACTGCTCTTTGAAAAATGCTATTATAGTGTTTCAGAATTTTTAAATGATAACGATTTAAATATTTAATTAAGTAGCAATGTTATTTAATTGAAAAAAAGTAAGTCGTCCTCTCAACTCCTCTCCAAATAATTTGCTGTGCCCTTTTCAGGGTCTACAATGTACTTTGTCATTTTACCTACCATCTTGTTACCATTGTGGAAATGCAATAAAGTGAATTGAATTGAATTGAAAGTATAATCTAAGTACAAAAAGCTTAAAAAAATCTATCGACACTTCTCAGCGCGATGTCCGTCCCGCTCGTATCAGTGTGGTGTGGGCGGGGCAGACATCGCAAGAAGAGTGTCGAGACAAAAAGTTAATAATTATTATTAAACTAATGTTAGAATTAGACACTAGATGGCGGTACCTGCTAACTAAACCACGTCTGATGTTCCTAGTGAGACCTGAGTTTTTTAGTCATTGTTTGATTTCCTAAGAAAATAAAAAAAAAATAACCTTATAACATTTCTTCACCACCATTCTCAAGCATGCCATTCCGTAGTTATCTCGCAGTATATTCGCCTTTATTATTTTAGTGTTAAGGTCCTCGGAGTCTGATGAGAAAACATGTTCTAAGCTGGACGGTATATCAAAAGAGTTTTCTGTTCCTTTCTGAAAAATATTGACATTCATAATATCAAACGATATAATAAACGTTGTGACATTAATGATGAAAATGTTGTCTTTTAATATCATGTCCCCCTAGCATGACCACCGAAACGCGATGTGATAAAGCGATTTATCAACTGTCAAAGGATTTTGACAGTCGAGTGTCGTTAAACGCTATATCACGCGATTTATATCATGTTACTGTGGTCATGCTAACGGCTGCCCCCCTAGCATGACCACCAAAACACAATATATAGCAAATATAGCAATTTATCATGTTTAACTGTTAAAAGATTGGATTCAAAAAGTTTGGTGTCGATAAAATGCTATATCACGCGATATATATTGTATATAGTCGGTCATGCTAGGGGGGCTGGTCCTACTAAAACATCATAAACAATACTAACATTTTTTTTAGCTACAATAACTAATGCCGTCCTTGGAGATTTATTTTTACTTTTGAATCGAATCGTCCGCATTTTAAAATTACGAGGAATTTGGATTGCTCGCAGCTTGATTGGTTTCTTTTGTGCTATTTCCTTCCAAATGTTACCCTGTGGAAAAGATTCTGCAAATATCACTTTCTCTACATTTCTTAATCTATGTAGAGGGATATGCGTCGTGGATTCAGTATTTGCTTTTGTGGGAATTGTATTAAGATGCTTTGTTCTTTTTCGTTTCTGTGGTTTTATGGAAGATGCCAACTGTTTTTTGTTTGAATCTACTTCTTCGAGTTGTTCTCGATGCTGAGGGTGTAATATTATAATTTGCGGTCTTCTATTTTTGTTGTTCTCATCAATTGATGAGTTTTGAAGTGTTTCTTTAAACTTTTTTTCTTTTGTGTCGTGTAAGCGAATATTCTGTACAATATATTTAGTTGTCGCTTCCACCGATTGATCCTTAATAGTATTTTGAGTTTCTTTATCAGTATCGCTTTCAATGTCTTCAGTTTCAGATTCATTTTCATCAGAAACAAACATTGCCGTTGCAGGAAAGGTTTTTTTTGGTTTTATATCTTCGAGATAAGTCCTAGATTTTGCTTTCTTGTTTTTCTTTTTAATTTTGTAATTATCGTCTATCTCTGCGTCAGAGGAGTAATCTTTTTCGAAACTGTCCATTGCGTATAAATTCTTGATTTGTTCATAGTTTTGTATTAATGTTTCCAATGCGTTATTAACTCGGGATATATTTTTGATGACGTCGGTGAACATATTTTCGTCTTCTTCTTTTGGCTCAATTGTGATTTTCTCCACATTGTGAGTGAATAGTGCCTGCTAGAATAAAACTTAATTAATGATTTCCCTTCTTATTCCTTCTATTTTCTTTTTCCAACGAGAAGGCAGCCTGAGAATAATTTATGTTTAAGTTATTGTTGAAATGAAAATATTGTATGTGTTTATTCTTACCAAACAATTATTGTGTAACAATAAAATCAGTTGGAGGTATAGAATGCGAGGCAACATTTAAGTAGTCAACACAGTTTGCGACGATAAGATGAAATTGCCTTTTTATTTTATGAGTTTGAATTTATTTGAAACTAGTTTTGAATGCCATTTTCTACGTAGAGTAGTATTTCAGTTAAATCCGTTCTGTCACCGACTTTTCGTCATGAATAACAATTGGGCAGAATGTGAATACGGTCTTAGGAAATTATCTACCTGCTTGCTAATATTTAAACGAATTGTCCTAAAGAAATAACAATTTGTCCAAGTGAATGATCTTTAACACATTAAAGAAGTAAGTACCTAGGTACTATGGGCAACAACGTCACTTAACCAGTTTGCAACAAAATTCGTGTGCGCGCGTATCGCCCCTGCACGAACTAAACGTATGTGACAGCTTGCGCGGCGTGCAAGCGATTTTAACCTTAGCAGTGGTTAAGCGACGCTGTTGCCCATGGTACCTACAGCACTGATATAAAAGCAAATAATAATAAAAAACAATTATGATCTGTGTTTTATTTGAATGAATACTTTTTAGAATTAGAATAGATGGCCATAAAAAACCCCGTAACTAATAACTATTTCTTCAAAATTATTAATATTTTTTTTATTTAGAACACTAATGTTTTTTTGTAATCTTTGAGCATAGACTTATTATCTGAGCGACCGTGATGACGAGCCGAGAGGCCGACATCGAGATAGCGCGGAGTAAATATTGAATTCGGATTACTAATGTATGGCCAAAAAACGTTTCCCAAAATATCACATCGCAAACTATTTTCCGCAAATTTTCATTTGGCATAAAAACATTTGTCATAACAACTTATCGCAATTTTTCAGTTAGCGGAACTCTCTTTGCCAAATTCTTTTTAGCAAATAGTAATTGTTTCTTTAGATCAAAGTTTCATTTTACCAAGTATTGTTAAGTCTTTAATGTTTGGAAAGACATACTCTTTCCAAAATATTGCATGGCACACGATTTACATACCAATTTGAGAAGTGTATAGGATACAAATGGACGATGAAGTACCTCAGTTTTTGGCTGTTTTTAGTTTTACCAATCGACATAAATTACAATTTCGCATGTACGGGCAAAATCTCCTGAAACTGGAAATAATTAAATGTGTATTGCAACTAATTTAAAAATTTAAGTTTATAAAATAGGTAAGTAATTATTCTGATTTAAAACAAAAACCATAGTAAGTCATTTTTAGTTGTCATTGTTGAAGTGACAATTTGCCATCATGTTTTGGAATATAATATTTTCCAAAATAAAATGTTTGCTTAATAAACATAAAACTTGATAAAGTAAAAATGGGTGCCATTTCGGTCGCATAATCTTTTTAGTTATAATTTCGTTTGGCATAACAGTTTTGGCATAAAGTCTTTTCGCATAATTTATGATAAGCAGAGTTTTATGAACGCAGAAAGGTTTCATCGGCATAATTCTTACTTACTCTAATCTCCTTTATCATAATTTTAATTACCATAAAAGGAAAGGGCATAATTGTTATACGTCTAAAGGTAATTTACCATAAAATACGAAGTGCATAATGTATTTAACCATAAATATTCAAGTCAGAAACCATTTTTTTTTCAAACCCCACTGCTGGGGCACAGGCCTTCCTTATGGGTGGATAAGGAGGACGGGCCATAACCCACCACGCGGGCCCAATGCGGATTGGTGGGTGTTAACGACTGCAAATGCAGCCGAGACCAACGGCTTAACGTGCCTTCCGAAGCACGGAGGAGCTCGAGATAGTAAATTTTTGGTCACCCATCCCATGACCGACCCTTGCGAACGTTGCTTAACCTCCGCAATCGCTGGGCCAGGCGCTAAACCTCTGCGCCACCGAGCTCCTCCAAACTCCTCCAAACGGCAGAACCTCATTGAATTCGCTTGCCGCGCCGTAACGTTCACCACAGTGGGCTGTGGCTGGGCCGTAACTTTAAGCAAAGATTAGCAGTGATTTCAACAAAGTTAAAGGCCAGTTTTACTAGTTCCGAATAAGTTCTAGATAATTTATTTGACAGATAATTTAATACTAATTTATTTTACTATCAAGAACCTGTAAAGCATTCCCTAAATGTTCTAAATTCTAAAACGTATCGAATGTTTCAGTGGACGAGATTCAAGTGGCTTCATACAAGATGCTGGGTTCTTTATACACCTTGGGCACGGACGCCACTCTCACCCACGATAGAAAATATCTGAAGACAGAGATCGAGAGAAATAAACCGGCATTGGTAAGTTATTTTTTTGACACTTTGGGTGACATTGCTTAAGACTGTATATCCGCATTTCAAAGAAATTAGCGTTTTTTCAAGTTATTAGTCACCCGCGTAAATACCACATTACTGTAGAAGCAATGTATGTTAATCTTATCTAATTCAATGTTGTACAGGGTTCCTGCCTGGGTGCGTTCAGTTCGACCTTCCCCGTGGCTTTTTTGGAACCCCACTTGAATAAACACAACCAATTCTCACTTCTAAACCGCATTGCTGATCATTCTTTAGAAGCCCAAGGTAAGTGGCATAAATAAGAATTCTTTTTTACTTCTTCTTCTTCTTATCGAATGAGGATTAGTGGCCACTTCTCGTGTTACAGTTTATCAAGCCGCCTGTAAGACCTCTAACTTGGCTTAAAAACTGTTATCAGATCACAACAGCCGGGACCGACGGTTTAACGTACCCTCCGAAGCACGGAAGCGCTCAGTTGTAATGCCACTTTAATGGTCACCCATCCGACACTTAACAAACGTGATCGGGTACGATCAGGGGCCCTATTTTTGAATCGCTCGACTCCAGTCGAGCGCTCGTTTCTACTGATTTTCGTTCGACATCCCATTGTTTTGAGTCATATGTCGAACAAAAATCAGTAGAAACGAGCGCTCGAATGGAGTCGAGTGATTCAAAAATAGGGTCCCTGTTTGTCAAGTTCCGCCATGAGCGCGGATTAATTTTTTTTCGACATGCTATCTACCGCGTGAAATTTTAGTCATTTGTTGTATTTTATAATTTGTTTTTTTTCCAATATCGAGTTGGATGAAGATTGTTTACCAAATAAGACATGTAATGATAAACTATAATTAATACCTTTTGCCCTCAGATATAATGGCGAAAATGGAGCAATCGATGCCAACCCTAGAGACTATTCTGAGCGAAGTAGACCAATTTGTGGAATCCGACAAGACATACAGCGAAGCGCCGCACATTATCGACGTGGTGTTGCCATTACTGTGTTCTTATCTACCATTCTGGTGGGCACAGGGACCTGACAACGTCACACCTACAGGAGGGTGAGTGATTATACAACCACAGAATACATAATAGTACTAGCGTACAGAAGTTGCACTCCGCAAAATCGTTTAAATAAATTGCGACTCTTGCTCCAACACAATAAAGTGCAATTTAGGTCGCATAGCGTTCCCTTAGCTACAAAACATGCACTTAGTAGTTGCCTCTCTTTCTATCGCGTAGGTCTTATCTTTTCTGACGTATGAAATTTGTCCTCTCAGAGGACGCCGAGCGCTTCATGCTCGTGCGCGGAGTGACAGAGCCCTGATACAACTTATAGGTCTTCTTCTTCTTATCGAATGAGGATTAGTGGTCACCTCTGGTGTTAGAGTTTATCAAGCCGCCTGTAAGGCCTCTAACTTGACTTAACGACTGTTATCAGATGACAACAGCCGGGACCGACGGTTTAACGTGCCCTCCGAAGCACGGAAGCGCTCAGTTGTAATGCCACTTAACGGTTACCTATCCGACACCTGGCCGGACCGAGCGTTGCTTAACAAACGTGCTCGAGTACGATCAGTCTTTCAAGTTCCGCCATGAGCGTCGGAGACTTGAAGATGACAATACGACTATACTAGTGGCTCCGTGAGCTGTAGACCTCGCGATAAAATAAAATAAATTTCGCCATGAAGTTTTCAAAACAAAAAATAGGTACGTGAGTATTCGCAGCTAGATGGTGCTTCTAATTTTGATAATTTTTCAAAATGGGTGAATATTTTTTGTATAAATTTGGAAAAATTGGCTTGACTAAACAGTTATATATAATTATCGAACCTAGTCACAAAATTTCACCAGTAGAGGAGAACAGACAGCGCCGGAAATCCGGACTGAAATACGATTTTTTCACATTATCTCCGCCATTAAAAAAAAACTGGGTTGACAAAAAAAATCTATACAATTTTCAAACCTGCTTACAAAATTTCATGAGAATCGGTTGAGAAATGCGACCTGTAGAAGAAAACATACAGAACTGGAAACCCGGACTGAAATATGTATTTTAAACATTTCTCCGTCGTTTTAAAAAAAATCAAAAAACTGGCGTGACAAAAAAATTCTATAATATTTTCGAACCTGCTCACAAAATTTCACGAGAATCGGTTGAGAAATGCGACCTGTAGAAGAGAACATACAGCGCTGGAAAACCGGACTGAAATAGGTTTTTTAACATATCTCCGCTATTTTGAAAAATTTCAAAAAACTGGTTTGACAAAAAAATTCTACATCATTTTTAAATCTGCTTACAAAATTTTACTAGATACGGTTGAAAAATGCGACCTGTAGAGGAAAACAGGCAGAGCTGGAAAATGGACTGAAATCTGTTTTTTTAACATATCTCCGCCATTTTGAAAAATTTCAAAAAACTGGCTCGACAAAAAAAATCTATATAATTTTCAAACCTGCTCACAAAATTTCACAAGAATCGGTTGAGAAATGCGACCTGTAGGCTGGAACAGACAGCCGGACATACGAAAGAATTTTTGCCCAAGCTGAAGCAGAGACGCTTCGCTCGCACTTCGTGCTCGCTCGGTCAAAAATTAAATGTCTTATAGCTAAGAACACTCCCAGTCTGCATTAAAAAAATATCCAATAGTTTAGTTAGTCACAGGATTTTTTCAGATACTGCTTTCAGTAGGTATTTGTTTTTTATTTAGTTCCTAAGAATTATTTTCAAAATACACCTATGAACTAGTGTAGTATAACCAATGTTTTCATTTATTGTCGTATTGTTGTCTCCATCTCGTAGACTCCATGTTGTTAGGCCATAGGAAATGAACAAAAAATTAGGTTGTAAATGAATGACTTTAAGCAACTGTAACAAACAACATTATTTTACAGTTATTTGCAACATAATTTGTTAGAAGATTAATTTATTACGATTCTGAGATTCAACATTAGCAAATTTCCTAAACAAATGAAGAAGAAAAAATAATAGAAACATTATCAAATTATGTGTTTGAGCGTTTGAGGAACAGATACGTAAATATTTTATTAGTTATAATGACACTCCTAGCTCATTAATTTCATGTTTGCATTTTTTACCGCGTAACACACTATCAAAAATAAAAGAAAAAAATATCTGGTACTGAAGAAGATTGTACATTAGAAAATAGACTACTCTTATTCCCGAAATTTCCACGAAAAACGAAAATCCACGTGAACGAATTCGCGAGCAAAACAAGCCATCTGATAACATAATATTCTATTCAACTTCTATATAACTTCTTTTCAACGTCTGTTCAACTTCTATATAACTTCTATATCCCTCAGCAACCACGTGACAATGGTGACGGCCGAACACATGAACCAACTCCTCAAAAATGTCCTGAAACTCATCAAGAAGAATATCGGCAACGAGAACGCTCCATGGATGACGCGCATAGCGACATACACGCAGCAAATAATCATCAACAGCTCTGAGGAACTGCTTAGAGACTCCTTCTTGCCACTGGCTGAGCGCGTACGCAAGCGGACTGATAACATGTTCCATAAGGAGGAAAGCTTGAGAGGATTCATCAAGGTAAGAAAGCCAAAAACTTGAACATCAAGGTAAAAAACCGGCCAAGTGCGAGTCGAACTCGCGCACGAAGGGTTCTGTACCAAAAAACCGCCAAAAAAATACGTTTGTTGTATGGGAGCCCCCCTTAAATATGAATTTTATTCTGTTTTAAGTATTTGTTGTCATAGCGACAACAAAAATACAACATCTGTGAGAATTTCAACTGTCTACCTGTTGTCGTTATTAATATCGAGCAAAATAAGGCAACAAAATAACGTTTGTTGTATGGGAGCCCCCCTTAAATATTAATTTTATTCTGTTTTTAGTATTTGTTGTTATAGCGGCAACAGAAATACATCATCTGTGAAAATTTCAACTTTCTAGCTATCACGGTTCATGAGATACAGCCTGGTGACAGACAGACAGACAGACAGACGGACAGCGGAGTCTTAGTAATAGGGTCCCGTTTTTACCCTTTGGGTACGGAACCCTAAAAATGAGTAAATTATAAAAAGTTCTTTATTACTTAAAAAAACACATTACGGGTGGCGCAGCCCCCCGCTATGAAAAAAGTCTCAGAGTTCATTAGGTTAGGTTAGTATGGTGAGCAAAAATGTGCGAGCGTGCCGCGGCAGCGGCCGGCGAAACGCCAGAAACGACTTTTGGTTTTGAGGTTATGTTTATAAAACAAAAATATTTAAAATTATGCATCTCCGGCAGATGGGGGTTGGAGGAGGCGATATCCCTCCCCCCCCCCCTCCTATTAGGTTAGGTTTACCCTACTTCATAAAACATTTGGTAAACAATTAATAACTAAATGAATATTACGCTAACTAAAACATTCTGCTACTTGAATGTTGGCATTTTGAAAATAGTCATTATAAAAAACAGACCAAACGTACATTTGGTAACTGTGGGGTTGGGAAATGAAAAAATATTATATGATAAGTTGGCAAATGATTATTCGGAAAAATAATATTCTGCGTAACGTTAGTTGGGAAGTGATAATCGGTCAAAGAATTTTCGGCGAAAAGGCAGAGAACCTTCATTTAGGTATGTAGGACTTGGGAGGATCCCTCAAGCTGATTAAAGGTCTTAAGCAGTTCTAAAGTAGTTGGCGCACATTTTGTTCAAAAATTGCTTATTCAAATTGCGATATCCTTTATCGGTATCATCAGTCAATCTTTGTCCTGGTTCCAGTCGTCAACGGACGACACTTCTCAAGTTGAGTCCCAGATACAAGAAGACTGGCAGCTGCTAGTCAGGGACATTTACTCGTTCTACCCGCTGCTCATCAAGTATGTGGACCTCCAGAGAAATCATTGGATGAGGAACAATATTACAGGTGAGCCTTGGGAGTTTCAACTCTAAAGCTTTACGCGTAATGATTTGATTTAACTGTGATACAGAATTTTAATAGCGCGAAATATATTTACCACTGTACATATTAAAAATTAAAATATTATTGCGATACCTTTGTTGCTAATTCGTCAAAATACCCGCTGAAATTTTTATTTTTGGGTTCCTGCAGTGGTTCCATTCATGATTACAAGCAACTTTTATTATGGGGCCAAATCTGATAACGAGAATAAAATTAGCATTCCACACAAGAACGCAATAGCTACTCGGAACTTTAAAGTGTAGAACAGCAGAATTTTTTTTCGTGATATCTTAGTTGGCCCCATAGTAAAAATTGCTATAAATGGAACCACCACACTGCAGGAACCAAATGATTAAAATTTCACGCTGTATACAGAAGGATTTGTTCAAAATTTATAGTAATTTATAAAAAATAAATTAATTAAAAAATATTAAAAACACGACTGCCCTGCCAAAAACGAACTAAAAAGTTAAACAACAAGTGTCATTACAGTCGGGGGACCTTATTATGGAACAATTTTTGATCAAAGAGGTCCCCCGACTGCAATGACACTTCTTTTTAACTTTTTAGTTCGTTTTTGGCAGGGCAGTCGTGTTATTAATATTTTTTAATTTATTTATTTTTATTTCACACATTTTAGTGACATATTATATAGTTTTGGAATGTGCTTATCAAGGCCTTTTATTTGAAGCCCATATTGTAATAATAGAAAAAATATTTTTTTTTTTCACATTTGAAAATGGCGTCGTACAATAGCCATATTGATTTTTTCTAAAAAAAAAATATAGCCAGTGTCACTCGGGATGCTGTAAGGATTCTAACGATACCCCATGTATCCAAATCAGTTCAGGCATTTAGAAGTTATCGTGGAATAAAGAAACTCACATACCCACAAACATACATGAACCCTGAACACATATACACTCTTTTTGCTTTGGGCAGTCGTGTAAAAAGTTGGTGCCCAACATGGCACCACGACCACGTTTTTGGGTAAACTTTAATAATAATAATGTATTTATTTCCAAAAATTACATTATTTGGTGTATCATTTACAAAGTCTTCCACATTAGGCTATGCCTGTCCTATGGAAAGTCTTTATTACTAAATTAACTTAAAACGAATTTAAGCTCAGCATATTTTCTCTTATTTTGCAATGTTGTTTCCAATTTGATACAACTTCACGGGAAAAATGTACTATAAGTTAGAGAAGCTGATATCATATTATTTTGAAAAAAGAAAGTTACTGTCTCTGGTTGAGTTTATTAACATCTACTATTCTAAAACATGAGAATGTAATATAAGTAATAAAACTAGACAAAATATAATATCAAAGTGTGTTTTCCACAGAGGCTGAGGAGCTGTACAACCATGTAGCAGAAATATTCAACATCTGGTCGAAGAGTCAATACTTCTTAAAGGAAGAACAAAACTTCATATCGGCCAACGAAATCGACAACATGGTAAGTCCATACAATATAGAGGGTGTCCCAAAATTTTGCCACATGGAGGGAAAGTACCTTAAATATTGAAGATAGGAAATTTTACTGAAAGAAGACTATCGAAAGAAAAATATCGTTAAGTATTTTTCCCTGATTTCATCGTGTGATAAAACTAAAATAATACATTTTTTTTTGTTTTTCTGTTCCATCATGTTTTCTCTACGTGTCCGCAGCGATCAAAGTCAAATTTACCAAAATCGGTGACTTATGCATATTCCCTATTCATCAAAATCAACTTTACCTTGAATCTTATCTGCTACATTTGTTTAGCCCATAAAACATGTTTGTATTTCTTTTAGGTCCTAATAATGCCGACAGCAACACGACGAGTCACCACAGTTGTAGACGGCGCCCCGCAAGGAGGTGGCAAGGTAAATATACATTTCTGAATTCTCAGGCTCGATATTTTAGCGGATTCTTCTCATTCTTCTCGACCATGGTATTAGTTAAATTTTACCTTTTCTTTTGTTTCATTTTATGTTAAATCTCAATTTTTAAAAATATTTAATAAATAATAAGATTAATAAGTAATAGTGCAACATTCTTGTAGTCGAATCACCACCAGATTCACTTGGGAAACCAGACCAGTGGGCTGATTTTGTAATTTTGTTACAATCAACTCTGACTGAAATCGTAGTTGCATAGCTGCTTTAGTTAGAACCAATGTGACAACTATCTTACTTAAAGCAGCAATGCAACTGCGATTTCAATCGAGAATTGTTAGCAACAGACTTACGTAATTTGGGGTCTTAATACTACCTGATAGTATGGTTGGTTAACAATCGAATTTTCAAACGTCAAATTCATACCTATTTCGAAGCGAAGCGATAACCTTTGCAAATGTTACTTTGGCTATGAGGGCAAGGTTATCTTGTTCAAAATTATTCTTTCATTTTTCTTGACACGCGTTTACAATTACAAGTGACCTAAATGTTTGATATCCTACTTCGAATTAAAAAAAAATCACACTGATTCATCGATCGATTTACTTATTTTAGCTAGGATTTTATTTCTAAGCTAATCTGTCACGAAATAGAACGAACGTTATCCGTTTATTGTTGTTTAGTTTTCTTGAAAGACTATAGTAACATAAAAAAACTATTTAACTCTTCTCAATTCTCTTCCTCCAACCATAGAAAAAGAAAAAGCACCGCGACAAAAAACGTGACAAAGACAAAGAAGTCCAAGCATCCCTGATGGTGGCCTGTCTGAAGAGGCTCCTGCCAGTAGGACTCAACTTGTTCGCGGGCAGGGAACAGGAGCTAGTACAGCACTGTAAGGACCGCTTCTTGAAGGTGGGTAGAATGGATGAATGTATGCTTTATAGTTCACCATCGTAATATTAATGAAAATACAAAAAGTGGAACAATTGGTGGCCTGTCTGAAGAGACTCCTGCCAGTTGGACTCAACTTGTTCGCGGGCAGGGAACAGGAGCTAGTACAGCACTGTAAGGACCGCTTCTTGAAGGTGGGTAGAATGGATGAATGTATGCTTTATAGTTCACCATCGTAATATTAATGAAAATACAAAAAGTGGAACAATTGGTGGCCTGTCTGAGGAGACTCCTGCCAGTAGGACTCAACTTGTTCGCGGGCAGAGAACAGGAGCTAGTACAGCACTGTAAGGACCGCTTCTTGAAGGTGGGTAGAATGGATGAATGTATGCTTTATAGTTCACCATCGTAATATTAATGAAAATACAAAAAGTGGAACAATTGGTGGCCTGTCTGAAGAGACTCCTGCCAGTTGGACTTAACTTGTTCGCGGGCAGAGAACAAGAGCTAGTACAGCACTGTAAGGACCGCTTCTTGAAGGTGGGTAGAATGAATGAATGTATGCTTTATAGTTCACCATCGTAATATTAATGAAAATACAAAAAGTGGAACAATTGGTGGCCTGTCTGAAGAGACTCCTGCCAGTTGGACTCAACTTGTTCGCGGGCAGGGAACAGGAGCTAGTACAGCACTGTAAGGACCGCTTCTTGAAGGTGGGTAGGATGAATGAATGTATGCTTTATAGTTCACCATCGTAATATTAATGAAAATACAAAAAGTGGAACAATGGGGAATGTCCGAAAAAAATCAAATTAGCTGAATATTTTTTTATAGGTAGGAATAAGCTCCCTTATTAATAGAAAAAAGTTTCAGAATTTTCAGTTGCGTAAAAAATCTTTAAAAAATGAAAGTCTCTTCGACTTCACAAATGTACGAAAGTAACAGCAGAATGGAAATTATACCTTTGCCACCACCTGCCACAACAACAACAAGTATTAAGAAAAAAAAGTATTGACATTTCTTTTTTTTAATACGTGTTGTGGTTGTGGCAGGTGGTAGCAAAGGTATAAATTCCATTCTGCTGTTACTTTCGTACATTTGTAAAGTCGAAGAGACTTTCATTTTATAAAATTTTTTTACTGAACCGAAAATTCTGAAACATTTTTCTATTACTAAGGAAGCTTATTCCTACTTATAAAAAAATATTCAGCCAATTTGATTTTTATCGGACATTCCCCATTGGTGGCCTGTCTGAAGAGACTCCTGCCAGTTGGACTCAACTTGTTCGCGGGCAGGGAACAGGAGCTAGTACAGCACTGTAAGGACCGCTTCTTGAAGGTGGGTGGAATGAATGAATGTCCGCTTTAGTTCACCATCGTAATAAAACAAAGAACATACAATCAGTGGAACAATTGGTGGCCTGTCTGAAGAGACTCCTGCCAGTCGGACTCGACTTGTTCGCGGGCAGGGAACAGAAGCTAGTACAGCACTGTAAGGACCGCTTCTTGAAGGTGGGTGGAATGAATGAATGTCCGCTTTAGTTCACCATCGTAATAAAACAAAGAACATACAATCAGTGGAACAATTGGTGGCCTGTCTGAAGAGACTCCTGCCAGTCGGACTCGACTTGTTCGCGGGCAGGGAACAAGAGCTAGTACAGCACTGTAAGGACCGCTTCTTGAAGGTGGGTAGAATGAATGAATGTGTGCCTTATAGGTAATTCACTATCGTAATATGAGCAATAAACGATTAAATCACATGTCGCATACGTTAATCATAGACTTTAGTCTATTATGTAGAATTGACAAGCTTACGGCATTTAATTTTATAGTTTACTGGCCTAAAGCTTTCAACATTAATAGTAAGCGTAGCGTTTTGGCAATTTGAGTAGGGGGACTGTTCAAAGTCAAAGTCAAAGTCAAAGTCAAATAAGCTTTATTCAAATAAACTTAATTATTAAGTACTTTTAAATCGTCTATATTTTCCTACCACCCGTTCTAGACTTTTTTAGCTGACAAGAAGAACGGGCGCAAGAAACTTATCAGCTGTAACAGCCATAAGTAACGATATTTACAATCTTGAATATATCGTTACCAGATAATTACAACAGGGTGACAGGATTATTGGCAACAACATAGACTTATTATATTACTTCAACAAAGTACTTATAGTAGCAAGTTATGTGTTACATCATTTCCACGCATTTTGATCTTTAAGATAATCGTCTACTTTATAATAACCTTTACTCATGAGCGTTTTTTTAACATGGTTTTTAAATTCATGCAAAGGAAGATCAATCACTTGTTGCGGAACTTTATTAATAAAGGCTATGCCTTTCCCCATAAATGAACCTCTAGTTTTTGCAAGCCTAAATCTTGGAACGGCAAGTTTATCTTTATTTCTTGTATTTAACTGGTGAATATTGCTGTTCTTAGCAAATGAATCATAGTGTTTCCTTACATAAACTAAATTTTCATAAATGTATTGGCCTGCCAAAGTTCTTAAGTCCAAGCTCCTCTTTAGACCACAGCAGTTTAGGCACCAACACCAGAATATTCACCACATTTTTTTTACAGAAAATGACCGAGCAAGACGTATCAGAGTTCGCCAAGACACAACTAACTCTCCCAGACAAGATCGACCCTGCGGACGAGATGTCGTGGCAACACTATTTGTACAGCAAACTAGGATCTAAGAGCAAGACCAACATTACGATAGAAACAGCTGAGAATAAGGCGAAAATTATCGACGATACGGTGGAGAGGATCGTGGCTATGAGCAAAGTACTGTTCGGATTGCATATGGTAAGTTTAAACGTTAATATGAATGTTTTTTCTTTTATATTACGAAGAAATAGCGAAGAATCGAGGCAAGATTGTAATCTTTTCTTCCTTATTGTATGATGAATAGTGGCCACCTCTGGTGTGTTTATCAAGCCGCTTGTAAGGTCTCTGACTTGGCTTAACGACTGTTATCAGATGACCGACGGTTTAACGTGCCCTCCGAATCAGATGTAATGCCACTTAACGGTCACCCATCCGACACCTGGCCGGACCGAGCGTTGCTTAATAAACGTAATTGAGAACGATCAGTCTGTTAAGCTCCGTCTGTCATGAGCACTTCAAAAGAAAATTATGAAAGAATTATAATTAAATTATGTTACAGAGTGCTATTTATGTAAAAAAATAATGCAAGGTTAGATAGCTTACGTCACTTGTTATAGAATATTAGTTTTAGGTTTCTTTAAAAAGTGTGACACTGTGCAGGTTAAAAGTCTCTCATCAATAAATTCTTAATTCTATTCTTGGTTCCGACTGAAGCAAAACAATTTGAATACACTAAGGCGATTTTATCCCTATGAAAGGCGAACGAATAGTGTGCTTAGATACAATCGACCACATCGGCGCTTTACCACCTCTAAGGTTAAAATCTCTTACACGCCGCGCCCTTACTTCCATTCCACATGTAGGACACGTTAGGGCGATCCGCGCGCTCACAAACTTTTCCGCTAAGTGGTAAAGCACGTGGTTGACCAATCGTACAGTCACGTCTAAAAATATGTGAACAGTTTAGAACTTTGTCACTTTGTTGTAGTTGTCATTGTGTCATTGATTTCTGTTTAAAAAAAAACCGGCCAAGTGCGTGTCGGGCCACGCGCCATAGGGTTCCGTAGTTACCTTATATCATACCATATTTAATACCACCTATAATTTTTCGTATGCAAAAATAACTTTGTTTTTCACAGTGTTGGTATGAATGACAAAGTTATATTTGCGGTTTTGGAAAATGTGCTATATCTCAAAAACTAATTACTATATCTCGTTCAAACTAATTTTGGTTGAAAGTGTTTATTAAGATCTACAGCATATATTTTTTTTAGATTTTTCACTTTCTTATTTCAAAAGTTAAAGGGGGGGGACACACATTTTACCACTTTGGCGGTGTATATCTTTCAAACGGTTGACTTTAAGATAAAGTTGTCTTAGGAACCTCAATGTCATTTTTAAAGACCTATCTACAAACACCCAACACGTGTTGGTTTATAGAAAAAAAAATTTTTCAGTTTCAGTTCCATGTATGGGGACTAGGGTTTTCGGACCCGGGTACCCGGGTCGGGTATACCCGGGTATACAAGAGAATTTGGAACCGGGTAATAATTGATGAAAAACCCGGGTACCCGGGTATAATAAAAAATATTTTATTTTACTGTCTATAGCAGCACTCATAATTTAAATCTGCTGTACAAAGCCCTATAATCGATAAAACCTACTTTTACAGATAGGCTGTCCAATCATTCTCTTAATTCCTTGGCATTTTCAAAAGCTAGTTTCATTAACAGGACAACATGAATGATAATAAACCAATAACTTTTATTGTTCCTTTTCTATTTTACATGAATAATAAGCTTTTATCACTGTTAAGATGTCTGCGCGATTTTTCTAAAGTATTTCTATAACCATCTGAGCAACTTTTTTAAAGAAATGCAAGTAGAAAATAGTCGAAATACGAGAACACCGACTTGCCGAAGACGGATCATTTTATGTTATGTTTTTTTCGACAGATATTTGTTGGGAGTACCTAGTTGTTTTTTCTTGATAAATACACTGTCTAACCAATCGATTAAGTTCCTTAAAGTGGGTTTTCTACGAATAAAACATTTCTTTTTGCCAAATATACATGGTTCGAAAAATTAAAAAAATACTTCCCTATACTAATACTTGATCTTAATGACTAAAACAATGTTTAGCTGTCTAAAGTAGAGTCAAATTAATAGATCACATTTAACACTTCATCAAAATTTAACAACGTAACCTTCTAACGGCGGGCACATAATATTTATTTTATTAAAGTTACTTTTTTCAGTTAATAATAAGTAAATATTAATTGTTGTAAAAATCACAAGGAAAGCAAATTTACGATTTAGTTTGATAAATAACACTGGACTAACAGATGTCAGATGTGTCATGTGATCTAAATTGCCCTACTTTAGTTACTTTACTTAGGGAATATCCATATCTCTCTAGCAAAAATATCTTTATTTTCATTAGTGGAACACTCATATAAAGGGATTTAAGTCTTAAACGATTAAAATTTAACGGTGGTTATATTTAATTGAGCGAAACACATGAAAAATGTGAAGTTTTATTTGTATTTGAAGATACCCGGGTACCCGGGTATTCCCGGGTATTGAAATAAATAATACCCGATACCCGGGTATGAAAAAAGGCCGGGTACCCGAAAACCCTAATGGGGACCCCCCCCTTAATCTTTTATTTTTCTTATTTTTGTATTAAATTCAATAAGCGGTTAACAGAATACACCTATCTACCAAGTTTCAACTGTGTAGTCTTAATACTTTCGGAATAAAGTGGCTGTGACATACGGACAGACAGACAGACAGACAGACATGACGAATCTATAAGGGTTCCGTTTTTTGCCATTTAGGCTACGGAACCCTAAAAAGTAGTAGCTTTTAGAGTGACATTATTAGACTTCTGCATATCGCTGATTATTTTTATTTCCCTGCCAGATCGACCACCCCCAACAGTTGTTTAAGAACGTGTATCAGTCGGTTGTGTCGATACAGAGGAAGCGCGCCGTCATCGCCTGCTTCAGGCAAACTTCACTGCATTCGTTGCCCAGGTTCAGACGAGTTTGAACTCTGTGTGATAGCTCGAGAGTTGGATTTTGATTAACCAGTATGATAGATGTCGAAAACTATCGAATTTCAGACCAATTGAAACTATATTATTTCAAAAGATGGTTTTTGTTTAACAACTTAACTTGTGTGATGATGTTGTCTGTTTTACTTAACGAATTGTTGCGTTATTGTAACCAATTGTTGTGTTATACTGACTTCATACTATGTCAACTCTTTAAAAAACTTTTGATAGAAAATTTAGGAAAGCTACCGTGATTTGAACCTAACATCTAAAGTTATTTACTCAATAATATCATGAGTAAATGGCGTCGCAAGGAAATGCAACGAATAAATAGGCATAGACAATAGGATTAAGTTTGATAAATCCTTCGACCTTCCCCTTACACTCTACTCCTCCAATCTTAACTCCTTAAGTAACAAGAGCTAAACCTTTCTAACCAGTCGTGTTGACGCATGCGGCACGGACTAACAGGCGACTAAGCCGCGACAGCGTCGTAATAACTGGACGCGAGTGCTGTGCGCCGCGAGGAAGTACACCGCTGCTGTCTATAGTCATATACAAAAGGATTTAGTTTAATCAATGCTTCGAACTGCCTCTTACACTCAATACTCCTCCAATCTTAACTCCACAAGTAACAAGAGCTAAACCTTTCTAACCAGTCGTGTTGACGCATGCGGCACGGACTAACAGGCGACTAAGCCGCGGCAACGTCGTAATAACTGGACACGAGTGCTGTGCGCCGCGAGGAAGCGCGCTGCGGTTGCTTGTTTGAGGTCCATACATCTTTATAAGATGAGCCGGTATGTATGTAACAATTGTAGCATGATACATGATTAGTAGAGGTCACTGTTAGCATAAGAATAAATAAAACTGGGTAGAACGGACACTCCCGCTCCGGACGGGGTCAAGGTCACAATATTAGCCTACACCGTTAAACAGAAAACTCAGTCGGGCTGCCACGGGCCGGCGTCGCTGCACGCGCGTTTGCCTGTTTGTACGTTCTGTACGATCTTGGAAACAAATTACAATGGCGGCAAGTTATTGTGGTGTGTTTGGTTGTACAAAAAATTCAAAAGCAATGCCACACTTCAGTTTTTTTAGTTTGCCCAAAGATAATGATATGTAGATAATATTTTCTAATTATTACCTATACCGTTTTCGTACCTAATTTATCAAAAAGGACATGATCAGTTCTTTATGTGTAGCCAATTTGGTTTACCCACAGTATTGTTTTTACTTTTCATCAAATCGTTTTCAATAGCCCTGCCATCGGTCATTGATCTCATATTTTGTAAAACTAGAATAAAATAATGATTTCAAACTAAACAAAAACTTATATTTTAGCAATATCATCTTATTACGTAAGCAATATTTTACAGTAAACAACCTTGGCACAAATACGCCTGGACGAAACGACGTGAAGGGGGAAGTATGTATATAAATGGCGGCGTTTGGGACTCGGTCAAAGAAGAGTCCGTTCTACCCAGTTTTATTTATTCTTATGCAGTTAGCCTGGATTTCTTTGCAAATATCTGAACATTTGTACTGCTTTTATTTGTGTTTTTTATAAAAGATATCTCTTGCTTTTTAGACCTAATTTAATATATTGTCCTTTAGATTATGCAAAATGACTTTAAACTTATGTCTACTAATATTACTATTATATACTTTATGTCTGACCTATGTTTGATTGTGACATTAAGAAAATTAACTGACTATTAACATCATGTTGCAGACATCGAGTGTGCAACATATTCGCCCGAACATACTACGAACTTTGGTTGGAAGAAGAGAACATCGGTCAAGAAGTCATGATAGAGGATCTTACCGTAAGCATTATGTATTATTTTATAAAGACAGTATGATAATTATGTGTGTTCAATATTGACGTTTCTTTAGTAAAGATCCCTGTGCTTTTTAGTATCGTCAACGTAAAATTAAGTCTTTTCCATTGGTCGACAGCTGCTATCCTTCTTACTTTTTATAATTTACTTATACTTCTTACTGTTTATGGATATATTCCATAAAGAAATTCCCTTCCACTCCATATAATTATATTACAATATACAATTACAATAAAAACAATGCATTAACGCATCATCTATGTGTAGCAATCATTCGAAGACGCAGAGCTGAAGAAGAGTGACGTAGTGGAAGAAGAGGGTAAACCCGACCCCCTGACGCAGCTGGTCACCACCTTCTGCCGCGGCGCCATGACCGAGCGCTCCGGCGCGCTGCAGGTCAGTATGCTCTTGTACTGTATTAAGGTCATTCATAGCCCTTTAGCAATCCCATTATAATCACTGATCACTGAAATTTGTCAATCTCTCTAGAACCAGGGGCCTACCGCGCAAGACGACGGTCCCTACTTATAATCCTATAAGTGAAAATCACAATTTTTTCAAAAAAGCGGTTTGAAAGTTTATTGTTCTACAACTTAACCGCCTCTGTGGTCTAGTGGTTCGCCCACCCGTGTAAGACGCAGAGGTCCCGGGTTCGATTCCCAGGGGGGTACAATTTGTACTGGGTTTGGTTGGTGGTAGCGCTTATTTCAAGTCAGCCTGGCTAGCTACCACCATCTTACCTAAGTCTGACGCCATAATAACAATTTCAAACAATTTGTTGTGTTCCGGCAGTTAGAGGTAATATAGCCAGTATTCCGGGTGTAGTGCGCTTCCACCTTCGGCCTTATCGTCATTTAACATCAGGTGAGATGAAGGCCAAGCACTATCCCGTCGTGTATAAAAAAAAACTTTGAAAATGTTCATGCTATTTTGTTCAAATTTGTCATGTAGTAGTCTAAGTTAAGAATACATAGGTAATAAGTTTAACGAGTATTTAATATTGGAAATAAGTTTTTTCGCAGTTACTGGTCTTTACGTCGAAACTTTCAAGCCATTCAACAACCCAAGTGGCATTTACTGCATTTTACATGGGGATCTGCTTAATTTCAAAACTTCTCATTTTATGTCAAAAGTGTTGTCAAATCAGCTGAAGTCTGTGCTGACGGTAGACAATAGAACTACACTCGACGTCAGAAAAATCGCACCTCTTCGAAAGTAAGTTTAGACCTGGCCACCTGATATTGCTAACTAACATTCTATTGTGTAAATGTTGATATCTATTGAAAGTACATTTAACGAGCTTTCATTTAATATTTGTTTGATTTAATTAACATAACATTACCATAATTAAACGCTTAGTGTTATTGCTTGCGCCGCCATAAAAGGGAAATAAAAGGGGTAAATTCAGGAAATGCGGGTAAATTCGCTATCGAGATGATGAAGAAAACACACTTCAACAGTTCAATCAAGAATGGAATACCCAAGATGGATACTATTGCCCATGAAGTTGCTCAAATATTGCAAAAAAATGAGGCAATGTAATGTTGCTCGGAAACTGAATCTCAGTAATTAGCAACATACACATACATAGCAACATACATTGCCAACAGTCTCTAAAAACCGTTGGAATACTCGTTGAACGGAATCAATTACTGAGATTCAGTTTCCGAGCAACATTACATTGCCTCATTTTTTTTTGCAATATTTGAGCAACTTCCTGGGCAATAGTATCCATCATCGGTATTCCATTTTTTAATTGAACTGTTGAAGTGTGGTTTCTCCATCATCTCTATAGCGAATTTACCCGCATTTCCTAAATTTACTACTTTTATTTCCCTTTTATGGCGACGCAAGCAATAACGCTTTAAGTGTTTAATTATGGTAACTGTTATTTTAATTAAATCAAACAAATATTAAATGAAAGCTCATTAAATGTACTTTCAATAGATATCAACATTTACACAATAGAACGTTAGCTAGCAATAGCAGGTGGCCAAGTCTAAACTTCGTTTCGAAGAGTTGCGATTTTTCTGACGTCGAGTGTATAAAAGAACTAACGTGCAAAAGCGCATCGGCACATAGGAATTTCAGTTTTCGTTAAAATCATAATTAATCTCAGAATATTCGCCTCTAAAGACTGTAGCACGTTCATGACGAATTATTGTCTTTTATACAATACTAAATGTTACCGAGTCACTAGTGGCATCGTCGAATTTCTTCTAGTATATCCCACTCTTACGCTGCAAGCTGTTTTCCTTTGCTTCAGCGACTTGATATAAAGTGTTGCCCCTCGTGTGCGCAAACCTAATGTTGCACACCTTTCATACAGTGAGGTGGAGCAAAGGATAGTAGTACACCATTCCCCTGCTACATAATATAGGCCTTTTAGTAGCGCATCTTTTGATGCTATTTTCATTATTCTATCTTAATAATTGAGAACGTTAGCCTCCACAATACGTCGGGTGCCATATAGACTTCATATAAACTTTAGAGCGACACGGAAGACGTGACGTCACAACCATCGGGCCGGTCCGTGCCTCCCGATTAGCGAACTGCGCTAGTAATATGATTACAACTTCGTAAATTTTTGTCGTAGAACATAAATTTTTTCACTGTATGTTATAGAATTCTTAGCTCTAAAAATCTGCATTCTCAACTTAAATCGTTACGGATCCTCATTAACGCTATTAAATTTAAATAGCTATCACAGAATAAAATATAAAGTACTTAGTACAAGTAGTTATTGAGCAGAAGCTACTGACGTATGTGCTTAATAAAGCAGACGCTTTAAGATTCCGAAATGAAGAAAATAATCTTGCTATTAAAGATAAATTTATCTGATAAACAGGAGGATCTCCTCTACATGTCTTACGCGAACATAATCGCCAAGTCGTGTGGAGAAGAAGAGGAAGAAGGGGGCGGGGAAGAGGAAGAGGGGGGTGGGGAAGCCGAAGGGGAAGAAGAAGGAAGAGCTAGCATCCATGTGAGTAAAACGATTTAAAGCTATCGGTGAGATTTAAAATTTAAACTTATAAAACATTTATATCAATTACTATATATATATATAATAATACTACTTAATAAACTTTTATTTATTTCCTTGATAATGAAATAAATATACAAGTAAATATAAATCTTAAATAATAAAATTATGATTGCATGAGTAAATAAAATTATGCCCTCCTCCCTTCTAATTTGCTGCGCCCGACAGGGCCCATAATGTACCATTTTGTAAAATTAAGACCAAACAACCATTGTAGAATAGCAATAAAGCATTGAATTGAATTAACATTAACTGGAGCACCCTCTACAGTATGTACTATGGGCAACAGCGTCGCTTAACCAGTTAGCAACAAATTTCGTGTGGGCGCATATCGGCCCTGCACGAACTAAACGTAGTATATAGTGACGGCGCGGCGTGCGAGCGATTATAACCTTAGGAGTGGTTAAGCGCAGTTGCCCATGTTACATACTACTGGTAACAGGACCTATAATGAACCTAACTTACAAATCAAATTCTTCTTTCATTTCTTTTGTTTTCTATTAGTTGTACCCTTCCTGTCATTTTATTATTTTGTTTTCTATTAGCTGTACCCCTTCCTGTCACTGTATTATTAGGTATCTGTCCTTAATATTCTGCCCTCCTAGACACCTTGTTCTCATCGTGTATGTAATGGCACGTTCGAAAGGAGGATTGTGTTTCCAGCCAAAGTTCCATAATCTCACCCATATTTAATAAGAAATATAATTAATCAACCACCATACTATGCAGTTAAGCTTAAAATAACCTAAATTAACCAATATCAATTCGTGTTTCATGCAGAAAACTATGGGAACGTTTATGGTATGTAAAAAAAATACAAACATAGGTAGGTAGTGATAATAGGTTTCTTACAGCTTATTCTAGATTGGAGATATTCGAGATCTCTATAAATTACGATGCCGAAGTTGAAGAGACCGAATTTTACAAGACCTATTTGTTTGGCCGAATGTTTAAAACCACGAAGGCACATTTTACCTAAAATACTATAAATCCCGAAGCTTAAAAACCGAAGGTTAATTAAGGGTTACACGCCAGCAGGTCGGTTCTGGCACTTCGCCGGCCGCTGCCGCGGCACGCTCGCTTCGCTCGCTCGGCTCGTGCGTTGTTGGTCGCAATGGAACTTAACCTCCTCCTCACTCGCTACGCTTACTCGTCTTCGCACCTAATAGATCTTAACAGACTTTCGGGATTTCGAACTATCGGTTATTTAATAATGGATCTTTCAAGTTTCGGTCTATCGGATATCAACATTTAGGATTTTCGGTATTTTGATAATGTTTTGTGCGTCGATATTTCGGTCATAAGTGTTATGTTTTTTTGTAATTTTAACACATACATACACAATATAATCACATTTTTCACTATTGGATACAGTAAAATATCAGTTGTGTCAAATGTTTTCTTCAATCGTTATTCTTTTCAAATTAACACATACGCATATTTTATACCCCTTTTTTGTCTACCACCTAATTTAGCAATTATCATAATAGGAAAGGCATTAAAATACGAAGGCACTAATATGTTTATCTACCTTTAGGAGCAAGAAATGGAGAAACAGAAACTCCTCTTCCACCAAGCGCGGCTAGCGGACCGAGGTGTGGCGGAAATGGTCCTACTTCATATATCCGCGTCGAAGGGAGTACCGAGCGATATGGTCATGATGACCCTGGAGCTGGGCATCTCCATTCTCAGGGGTGGCAACATCGGTATACAGATGGTAAGTGTTACCGCTCAAATCAATAAATATAAAGTTAAATTAATAATGCCATCTAGTGGCATTGTGTGTACCTATCATCCTGCAAAAATAAATTAAAGCAATAAACATCATTGTCACCCGTTATAACGGTTTTAGGGGTTATTTGTGGTATGCAAAAATCATGAGGATCAGCGACTAAAACCATCGATGTCACTTGTCACATTGAGTGTTATTCATTTTTTCCCTGTTTCTTTCTGCCATACATAACAAATATTGATCTTCATTTCCTTCTTTCTTCTTTATTATCACTTACTGGTTTATTTACCTCAGTGCACATGCGATTTGCACTTTTAAAATTTTAATGTAGATTTAAGCAAATGTTTCTTTGACGATTTGCACTTTTAAAATTTTAATGTTGATTTAAGCAAATGTTTCTTTGATTGATATTCCTTATTTTTCCCTGCACTCTTCATATTATGTCCATATATCAGTGTCGTAACTTCGATATTGAGATGGTCTGTATAACCCTTAAATGTTATAAGTATCCGGCTCGAAGGACCAACATAATCATAAAAAGTGACAGTTTGTCTACTAAATAATTTAATCGGTGTTGCTTGCTTCTTGCAAGCAACACCGATATTCACATGGTAACTATTACCACAAAATAAATATTGAGTCCAAATTACCAATTTAATTATGAAGTCATTAGACTTGTTCATCTACATATTTTGGGTTAGTAACATCGTTGAGATGGTCATAATATCTCCAAAATATTATAAGTATCCGGCTCAAAGGACTAATATGATAATGAAAATGCTAGAGATAAGCATCTCCCTAAATAGGAAAAGCAACATCGAATACAGATTGATTATACAATTTAAAAACTCATCAACATCAGGTTTTTTGCGAATCGAACTATCAGAGATGACAACATTATTTTCAATAGTTCCTTCGCATAAAAAATAGTAACGCTAACGCTGCCGTGGTCAGTCCCCCGTGACCACGGCAGCTGCAAAGGTGCCGAAACGTCGGGAAAACCAAAAATCAAACCAAATACCAACTAAATACCAAAGTACATTCAATAAAACCGCGCTAGTATCCGTTAAAAAGTGTTTTATTTCATGTCTAGTGAGCGCGTAAGCTTGAGAAGTGAATAGTAACGCTATCGTTGTGCGCTGGTGCAAACATCGACAGTGACCAAACAGCAACTAAACTTTATAATTTTGTGACCGGACGGATTGATTAGTGTCAATTTGGGTTACATCGCTATATCCGCGCGCGATGAGACTGGGATAAAACCTTGTCAAACTGAGACACAGGGATATCCAAAAACACGCTGTCACACATCCGAGGTGAGGGAACTTTTGCAGCAGCAACCTCAAGTAAGATAACAAGTAAATAATACAATATTAAGCACTGATTTTACAATACTCAGATAACAGATATCAGTCAGTTAAATTATAATCCGAATAACATAAAAGTCATTTAAAAAATTTGACAAACAGACATGGACATGCATTTTCAATTTGGCGGCATAACTCGTTATCAAACGAATAAAGCTCTATATAAAAATCAGCCCTAATTAAATTTAATTAACTTTTCAGTTAATTTTCGATTTACTTTGAATTTTTTGAATTTTAATTTTCTTTATTAGACACATAACAGAATACAGTCATGAAAGCAAATGATTACAAATTGTACAATGTCCAAGTACTAGACTGAACTCCAACAACATGCATCCTTTAATAAACAATATTATTCTGTGATTGAGAAAGAAACATAGGTACTTAAAATACTTAGGTACTAAGTTAGCTAAACTCTAATATAGTACTTAATAAGCATAAATCGTTATTGAATCGTATCAGTTTAACTAAAACATGTAGTAGCTAGGATCAATATTAACATCAAACAAACTACAGTACAATAGAGACAAAATTACTAATATAGGTAATGTGCAATATAAAAAGTAAAATCGACTCATTTACTTAGGTAAGTATATTGTGTATACACCTCTTGAAGGCATTTGGATTATCGTTCATGACATCAATATTAGGGTGCTCCTGAGTTTGACAAGGTTCCAGTCCATTCTCATCGCGCGCTGATTAACTTTAAGTCCTGCAACAATGACAGCTGTGTAATTTTTCCACCAGGGCATGCTAAACCATCTGAAAGACAAAAAAGATGTGGGTTTCTTCACTTCCATCGCTGGGCTCATGAACTCCTGCTCCGTGCTCGACCTTGATGCTTTCGAGAGGAATACTAAGGCTGAGGGTAAGTTTAATAAATAATAGTAAATTCTGGACATTCCGAACTCTTGTCGTACCTACAGCTGAGCCTTCTCTCAGTTATTTTAAAGTTCTCTTGATTGAACTTACTTGTTAATTGTATTCATTTCATAAGTATTTAGATTTTTTAAATATGTTCAAATACACGCTGAAATTTTAATCATTTGGTTCCCGCAGTGGGGTAGTTCCACTCGTAATTACAAACAACTTTTACTATGGGGCCAACTCTGATATCGCAAAAAAAACAGCTGTTCCATACAAAAGCGCAGAGGATTTTTTTTCGCTATTTCAGAGTTGGCCCCGTAGTAAAACTTGTTTGTAATCATGAGTGGAACCACCCCACTGCGGGAACCAAATGATTATAATTTCACGATGTATTGCTTTGCTTTTGTGGCATTTCACACAAATGAAACTGGGGCCCTACCGGCTAACTTTTCGAACTTCGGAGGGTCTGTCGGGCTACAATTTTAGCAACTATTTGCCGAAGTTATTTGGAAGATATCGATGTTCGTTTGACATCATGAACTGAGGTTTGCCATTTGGGCCCAATTGGGGCTCGATTTATCAGTTTCGATTTGAAACCCGGTAGACTTTCCGAAGTTCGATGCGTTAGCCGGTACGGCCACAGTTCTGGCTAGATGTTAGGTTTGACTTAACCAAAATACCTGAAATAAAAAAGTTTTTTATTTCAATTAATACAAACAAAACTCCGCTGGCCTACAGCGTGTTGCTTTCGAATGTCGAAGTAATTCACTTCACATTGATGAGATGGCGCTGGCCTACAGCGGAGACGTGAAAAGTATTAGAAAATTTCGCCAATCCTGCTAGCGACTCGGTAGCATAATTGGTTAGTGCATTGGGCCGGAATCCTAAGGGTGCGGGTTCGAGTCCCGTCTGAGCTGCTACGGGTGAGTCGATTTTTAATATTTTTCAATTGTATTAATAATCTTAATATAAAAATAGCATTGTTAATGCATAAAAAAATCTAAAAGTTTAGTAACTTTACGTTGAACAACTAGAAAAATGGAGAAAAAATAAGTAGGCGAGTTGTATTTAAGCAAGCTGACAAACCAGGGAAGGATAAGAAGAATGGGAAATGACCCACTACGCGGGCCTAATATGGATCGGTTGGTGGCCTTCCAATAGATACAAATAACATAATTTGGTGGCAGGTCTGGGCGTGGGACTAGAAGGGGCAGCGGGAGAGAAGAACATGCACGACGCGGAGTTCACTTGCGCACTGTTCAGGTTCATACAGCTCACCTGTGAAGGACACAATTTGGGTGAGTACTGCAAAATCTAGGCCCGTATTTATAAACCGCTCTCAACGTGGAGAGCTATCTTGAGATCATGTCTAAGATACTGTTCCTGTAAGAAGAACATCTGAAGTATAGTAATAATAATAAATAAATACAAATATAATATAAATAATATTAAACAATAAATATAAAAATTATAAAAATATAAATAGTCTCAAGATAGCTCTCAACGTTGAGAGCGGTTTATAAATACGGGCCTTAAATTTAGATTTTACCATTAAGGGTATGAAGGGTAATTTTTTATTCACCATCGAAATTTTGAGGATGTGTTCAGTCCATGAAACTGAACAACTTTTTCTAAGGAACACATGGTCAAATATGTTAAAAAAAATCGACTATGCTTACAAATCAAAGAGATCACGCGATCAATTTAGAATGGGATGACCAAAATCTTGTGGCGAAATTTGACACATGTTTCTTGGAAAAAGTTGTTTAGTTACATGGACTGAACACATTCTTGAAATTTGGATGGTAAGTTTATGACCCTGTATAAGCGTGACCTTGGACTGTTGATAAGTAACGATATGGGTGAAAGTGGCAGTGTCATCATCATCATCATCTTTATACTCCGTCTCTTTCTTACTACTAAATTACAAATAATTCACCATTTCGCTTACATACAACCTGTCATTCCAATTTTGTTTTTTTCATCGCCTATTCACTTCTCTTTCACACTCACGTTTCTTTTCACATTATATTTTAACCATACCTACATGCCCTTTGAAAAAACATTATTTTGTTTACAAGAAAAATGAATCATACTAAACCTTACATACATTTAACGTTATTTCTATATTTTAAACATTCAATTCCATCAATTTCTAATGTTGAAAGGTTGGGAAATTGCTTTCAACTCTAGCAAGAAACAAAAGATGATGCTTTACCTCCAAGGCAGATTTACCTTAATTATCACCTACTGTAAGGTCGTATTATATAACCGCTCTAAACATTGAGATCTATCTCGAGATCATACTTGAGATGCTCTTTTTATAGGAACAGCATCTCAGGTATGATCTTGGTAATGGCAAAAAATATTTGCCATGGTACTATCAATGGTACCACGGCAAATGAAAACTCAAGATAGCTCTCAGCGTTGAGCGGTTTATAAATACGGGCATAAGGCGATTCCCTGACCGAAACTGGCCCCCTCAGAGGTTTTTATTAAACGGGATTTTAATAAAACTTCTCGTGGAATTTTTAGCGCTCATAGTCTAGTATTTTTATAATGTATCACTACATTCCCTCGCATTAATTCGTAGTAGATAGCAAATGTGTCAAAAACGGCCACTTTTAGCAGATTAGCTATTTACTTCTAGCAGTGACTACGAGGGAATGTAATGATACCGTCTAAAAATACTGAAGGCCTTTAAAATTTCACGTAAGGTTTTATTAAAATTGTGTATTAGAATTACAATATTAAATAAAATTCATCGCGGCGCCACATTCGGTCAGGAAAGCGCCTTAACTGTAATATTCGTTGCAGAGTGGCAGAACTACCTCCGTACGCAGGCCGGCAACACGACCACAGTGAACGTGGTCATCTGCACCGTGGACTACCTGCTGCGGCTGCAGGAGTCCATCATGGACTTCTACTGGCACTACTCCAGCAAGGTCAGGGGAACTGACTAAACAACCAATGGTCGACCAACCTCGCCATCGGCGAAAAAATTGACAATTTTATTTAAATTATTATATAGTTAGGTGGGGTAAGTGAAACATACTTTATTTTTATTTAACAAGATTTAGTAAAGCTATAAAACTCACAATTTAAGTACGTGCCGGACTACAGCTGCGCCACAAAAAAAAAGTTGGAAATCTGACTTTTTGACTATGCCATGATGAAGACGATAGTTTGTCGGAGTTTGTCGCCAAAAACCAGAGTTTGTCGGTCTTCCGTTATGAGATACATGTGGCTCAGCTGTAGGGACGTCTCTACAGCTGCGCCACACAGATCTCGAAAACGGAAGGTCGTAGCGAAAATCTGATTACTTGTATGTATAGCCGTTAGTTTGTCGGAGTTTGTCGCACAAAAACCAGAGTTTGTCGGTCTTGCGTTTAGGAGATACGTGTGGCGCAGCTGTAGAGACGTCTCTACAGCTGAGCCACACAGATCTCGAAAACGGAAGGTCGTAACAGAAATCTGATTACTCGTGTGTGTAGCCGGTAGTTTGTCGGAGTTTGTCACCAAGAACCAGAGTTTGTCGGTCTTGCGTTTAGGAGATATGTGAGGATACGCTGTGGAGACCTTTCTACCTGGATCTTGAGAACGGAAGGTCGTAGCGATAATCTGATTCGTCATATCTATAGTCGGTAGTTCGACCGAGTTTGTCGCCAAATATAGACTTCATCATGGCATAGTCAAAATGTCAGATTTCCAACTTTTTTTTTGTGGCGCAGCTGTAGTCCGACACGTAATTAAAGTAGCTGTGTAGGCAATGTACTCCTAATTAAATCAGCCTTTAACAGTTATGAATATAAATATTTAAAGACTTGCATTAAGTAACAAAATCACGAAAAGAATATAAAGGCTAAGAAGTGTTTCACTTACCCCTGACAAGGGGGAAGTGAAACAGTGGCCAAAATAGCTTTAAATATTGTGACCATTTAATTAAAAACAGGACAAAAGGATCATGTTAATATCCAAAATGTATCAAATTCTCATAAAATAAGGTCCAGTTTTGAAGATTTATCAAAAAAATATAATCCGGGGGATCCGACATCTAATGAATTTCTTTTTGGTTTACTAGCTAGTTTAATGATCGCAGCGATATCTGTGTTGATTAAGGGAAGTAATTCGTCATTCCTGCTTTATCGACGCAATCGCTATGAGAATAAACTACGATAGTTTCTTAGATATGGTTGGGTGTTTTACTTGGCCCGGTGTTTCACTTACCCCACCTGACTATAATTATTTTTAATTATTCTGTGTGTGAGCTGTGAAGATCTTAAGAGGAAAATGTAACGCCCAAAATTCATATGTCAATAGGAACTGATCGACCCAGCTGGCAAAGCGAATTTCTTCAAAGCCATCGGCGTCGCGTCACAGGTGTTCAACACCCTCACTGAGGTCATACAAGGGCCCTGTACGCAGAACCAACAGGCTTTGGCGCATTCCAGGTAACTGCTCTACTAACTGACGATCCAAGCGCTTAATTTAAAAATTATTAAATAAAGATTAATTACCTATTTTGGCTGTGACTTGTTTTTGCGTTAGTTATGGACATTCTAATGAAACGCCACAAACATAAGTAGAAAAGCAAAAATCAAATTATCTGTTCAAAAATATTCTTTTTCACCTCTCCAGCACGAAAAGGAAGCTTTTGGTGCGTAAAAACTCGTAGCTAAATCGAATTTTGCTGCGAGCGTGAAGCAAAGTGTTTTTTTTATTTTTTACTACTTTTGACTATTAGTGAATCTATTCGAAAAATACCTTCCAGAGCTTAACTCTTTTGTATAGAAAATCAAATAGTGGCCCATATTTTCTTTTGAGCAATATACAATGTGTTACAAAATAACCCCTAACGCTGAATATGGTAGATAGGAACCATCAAACTGAACAACTTTTATTACGAAACCATCTCGTAATCGCGAAAAAAAACAGTTAATATATTTTGCTATTTTTACCGACTTCAAAAGGAGGGAGGTACTCAATTCGACCCTTTTTTTTTTCTTTTTTTTGTTTTTTGTATGTACACCGATTACTCGAAGACGGCTGGACCGATTGAAATGATTCAAACGTTATTACATTAGGTAAACTCCCAAGTTGGTCCCATTTTTTAAAATTTTGAAATCGGTTCAGTACTTTTCAAGTAATCTTGAAAAAAGCACGAAAATAGTATGATTTTGTGTGAACTACCTCGATGATCAGTCGTATAACTTCTTTGTTTATGAACTGAATAAGATAATATTTTTTTTGTTGGAAAAGGGATATCTTAAGTGTAGTTCTTTAACCGACCTAAAAAAGGAGGTTCTCAGTTTGACCCGCATTTATGTATGTTTCTCCGCGATTAACTCACGTTTGGCTGAGCCGATTTTAATTTCTACCTAAATAATATACCTACACTACCTAATTCAAAAGGTACCTACACTAAAAATAAAAAAATAAAAAATTGTTTAAAAGAACAAAAAACCGACTTGAAAAAACCTACCTCTAAAAAGCAAGAAATAATATTCGTAATAATAAAACACGTCTATTGAAGTCGGGTGGGGCTTTTAGAATAAAAAAAGGGATTTGTACTCCAGCCCCACCCGACTTCAATAGACGTGTTTTATTATTACGAATATTATTTCTTGCTTTTTAGAGGTAGGTTTTCTGATGTCGGTTTTTTCGTTCTTAATTTTTGTATGAAACAGCTGATTTTTTTTCGCCATTTCAGATTTGTTTCAAAAGTTGTTCAGTTTGATGGTCTCTATCTACCATATTGGGCATCAGGGGTTTGTTGTATAATAACAAGTGGTGGTCACCAGATTGTGGGACGCGGTGGGGGGATTCCTGTTCCTGTTCTCGCACATGCAGGACAAGCTGAGCAAGCACTCGTCGCAGGTGGACCTGCTCAAGGAGCTGCTCAACCTGCAGAAGGACATGATCACCATGATGCTGTCCATGCTCGAGGGGAACGTCGTCAATGGTCAGCTCAATCTTATTATTTTTTTATGTACAACGGGATAGTGCTTGGCCATAGTCACCTCACCTCTTTTTAGGGTTCCGTACCCAAAGGGTAAAAACGGGACCCTATTACTAAGACTCCGCTGTCTGTCTGTCTGTCACCTGGCTGTATCTCATGAACTATGATAGCTAGAAAGTTGAAATTTTCACAGATGATGTATTTCTGTTGCCGCTATAACAACAAATACTAAAAACAGAATAAAATTAATATTTAAGGGGGGCTCCCATACAACAAACGTAATTTTTTTGCCGTTTTTGGTACGGAACCCTTCGTGCGCGAGTCCGATTCGCACATGGCCGGATTTTTCTATACTGAGGGAAAAAAACGCAATTACGCGCTTCCCCCCTCCCCGCAGGTGATCGGGGAGGGAGTATATGGGACTCGCCAGGAGGGGACCGCAACATTCAGCGTTGCAGCTCCCTCCACGACTGCCTCCCGTGATCCTACCCCGCCTAGTGGCTCGGTGGGATCTCGGGAGGAGGTAATACCCACTAAAAAAACCCCAGCACTTACCTTCTTGCTGTCGTCACCTCACCTGATGTTAAGTGACGATAAGGCCGAAGGTGGAAGCGCACTACACCCGGAATACTCATCACAAAGGAACTGGCTATCTTACCTCTAACAACCGGAACACTATTTTTAAATTGATGTTATGGCGTATTGAAAGGCGGACTTGAAATAAACCCTCCCACCATCCAAACCATGGAGTCAGAATTAAATTAATAACACAAAAAAATTGGTACAAATACATGAAGTAACACATACATATACCCCCTTATTAGTAAACTAAGAGTAAATTCACACCTAGTTTAACCAAAAATGACGCTTTGAGACTAGGGATAATCGTATAAACCGGATCTTTGCAAAAATCCTAGGTCGTTTGTAAAGGACCGGATAACTGGAATATAATATAGATTTTCGCAATCATCCCAGTAACTTTTAGGATCTTTGTAAAAAATTTAATATGTTTCGGACAATTGTAAACTTGAATGCTGATGCTGATGCTTGAGTCGATTTATAACATCTTCAGTTTGATTAGTCAGAACATGACTTCTTAATCTTCTTATTGGACTATAGATAACCGTTAGCCAATCAGAGTATTCGTCAGATCATAACGTTGACATAATCCAATCTACACGCTCAAAATGATGGTTATTCGTGATTTAGAAACTTACGATACGCTGAATTTTAGTAAAAATCCTAAACATTACTCGGATGATTGCAATAATCTGTCTCTGATTTTAATGGAGAATGTTACTGGGTCTGTTAAATCACATAATCCAATAGCTTATGGGACCACATGAACAACTGTGAAGGAATTTTTGCGATATCTCTTAAAACAGAAACGTTATATGGTCTAGAATACTGTTATTTTGTGTGACCAATGACGTCATTGGTCAACAGGTGAACCTCACGTCGTACGTAATAAAGCACATATTTCAGTGCGCTTGACATTTCCTTCAAGCCCTTAAAACTTCGCAACTACTCGCTTGATTTAAATGAAACAAAAACACGTGTATTACTAGACATTTAGCTACATGATCATAAAATTTCAAGTGATTTAACAAACCCAGTAATCCTCCATCCTCCGTGAACCCCATTATCCGATTTTTTGCTATCTTACTAGGATCTTTGTAAATGTCCGATTTGCACAAATATCCTACGACAGATACATCTCCGATTTTTTTTTTATAAACTAACTAAAGCATGAAACAACCGCTTGACTGAAAAAAGATTCTTATTTTTTTATTTAAAAAAATGCAAAATTGTATAATGTAGACGCGATGCACTAATTTGTTCTTTCTAATTTTATAATACATTACATTACATACAGTAAAAAACAAAAAAGGAGCATCTCAGTTTAGGCACAGAATAACTAATAGTACAAGTACAGAAGCAGCACTCCGCAAAGTTATTTAAATAAATAGCTACTTTTACTCCGACACAATAAAGTGCAATTCAGGTCGCGCAGTTCACCTATTAGTTGCCTCTCTTTCTATCGCGTGCTCTTACCTTTTTTGACGACGCAACGTTAGGGTTGTCTTCTTTTAAATGAACTGCGTGGCATATATCGGAATGTGAAAAATGACAGTTGGTCATTGGTTTATGCATTTAGGCATCCATACACGGCACAGTAATGCCGATTCGACTTTGTTACTATTATAAAGAGGCAATATCTACGCAGGCAGTATGGTGCCGCGTGACTACGCAGGCGGGCGTGTGGCGGCCCGCTGCTCACTTGTTCGTTCGAACGAACGGCTAGCGGTAGGTGCTTATCGCGCGACCTTGAGCGAGTGAAGGAGGCCTGGTTTAGGGTCACTTGCCTCTATTCATTTAAAAAACAATTCTTAAAGTCTGTTAAAAAAGAAACAATCATTTTTCAGTCAAATGGTCGTTTTTTACAGTTTTAGTTCCATTATCAATCAAACCACTTCTATCCAGGTACCATCGGCAAACAGATGGTAGACACCCTAGTAGAGTCAGCATCCAACGTGGAACTGATCCTGAAATACTTCGACATGTTCCTGAAGCTAAAGGACCTCACGTCCAGCGCCAGTTTCCAGGAGATAGACGCGAATAACGACGGATGGGTGCTCCCTAAGGACTTCAAGGAGAAGATGGAACAGCAAAAGAGTTATACACCGTATGTATTGACAGATAAAGTTTATAGTCCATTTACTGCTATTTATCTTCAGTATAAGATAGGCTATGGTCAATGGGGCCATTCATAAATTACGTCACACGTTAAGGGGGAGGAAGGGTGTCTACGAAGTCTGACATTGTGTGACAAGGGGTTGGAAGGGGTCCTGAATTTAGTGACGCCACATTTCAAAATCTAGATCTCTTTGAAAAGTTTGATCTTTAATTAATATAATTAATCGGGTTTTATTTTGTTAATTTCTTGCAATGTTTGAAGTGATGTAAATTTTATAAAAAGAATCTTAGAAATTGAAATAATATAACAAATGACATCATCCATTTTGGTCCAAATGTGAAAGTGCCGGCCAAAAAGCAAAAGTACTTTATTCTGATAGATTCTGTCCACCCAAGCATTTTTTATCATGGCACCGAAGCTGTAGCGCCGCTATACTCGATTTTAAATAAGTTCAAAAAGTCTCTTTTTTCATATATTTTGGCACAAATGTAAAAAAAAGTCGGCCAACGTGTGAATTCTGATAGATTTTGTCCGCCTAAGCATAATTATGGCACCGAAGCTGTAGCACCGCTGTATTTGATTTTAATTGAGTTCAAAAAGTTTGTCTTTTTATACATTTTGACACAAATGTGAAGCGGTGCTACCACCTTCGGTGCCATAATAAAATTTGCTTAGGTGGATAAAATCTTTCGGAATAAAGCACTTTTGTCTTTTGGCCGGCACTTTCATATTTGGACCAAAAATGTATGAAACGTGGTTGATATCCTTTCAGAATTGCTGTTTCAATTCAATAATTATTTCTAGTTTTAAAAATGTAAAATATGTGACGTCACACTAGGGTGGGGGGGTGACAGTCAATTAAATGAAGAATGCAGATGTAGGTGTACAAAATGTCAGGAAATTTACTGAAAAGTTAGCCAGCTAGAAAAAAAAGCTAGGAAATCTCATGATTAGATCTGGTAACCCTAATGACGGGACGCTAGAAATAATATTTTACTCATACATGTGATGTATGTGATGTATTTACTTTGTTTAGGAATTAGAGTTAAATTGTTAAATAATATCTTTGTACACGTTTGTAATGTGATATTTTTTATTAGAATACAATTTATTTAATAGGTGTTATTAATGAGTATTGATGATTTGTGTATAGAGAGGAGATAGAATTCCTGCTGGCGTGCTGCGAGACCAACCACGACGGCAAGCTGGACTACGTGGGCTTCTGCGACCGCTTCCACGAGCCCGCCAAGGAGATCGGCTTCAACCTGGCCGTGCTGCTCACCAATCTGTCCGAGCATATGCCCAACGAACCAAGGTACATACCATCAACTACAAAATTTAAAGGGTAAGGGGAAAGAAGGATCATAGTCAGTTTAGTTCAAATTGAGTTAATAACGCCTCATCTGCTAGAAAACCTTGAGTAACTCTTGCAGTGATTTCACGAGCTCTAGGAATATACAGGGTGTCCCAAAACTTTGCCACACGGAGGAAAAGTACCTTAAATATTGAAGATAGGAAATTTTATTGAAAGAAGACTTCGTTTTGATTTTAAAAAGAAACGGAACTATATTCATAGTTTTTTCTTTAAATCCCATATGATTCGATACAAATTGATACAATCTGTAATAATTAAAGTTTAAATGTACAATTTCATGGTCTTACTTTAGTTTAAGATGCTGTGTCACTTGACAAAAAAAAATCCTATGAGTAACCCTTTCAATTGGTATCGTAAAAATAAATAAATATTTTTTTTTTGTTTTTGGTAGGTTCGATTCCTGATTAAGGCAGGCGATTTTTCAAAAATCTTTGAATGCAGTTCCAAATATTTTTAGAAACAAAATTAAGTCTTCTTTCGATAAAACTTCCTATCTTTAATATTTAAGGTACTTTCCCTCTGTATGGCAAAGTTTTGGGAAACCCTGTATAGTCCGTTTATCCTATTTAGTTTTTTAACAGTTGTCATACGTCTTCGAAACTTTAATCATTATTTGAAAATATGTTGTCCTATTATGTTATTTGAACTGTGAGAAATGATAACTTTTTGTACTTCAGCAACATAAAACTGAAATATTGCTAAAATGCCCATAATTTTACACTGCGAAAGAAAGCCGGAACACATTTTTTTAATTACGCACTCAAATTTAAGAAATAATGAAATGTGTGAGCGAGAGAGCGGCGAAACGTATACGGCCTCTTAAACTTTCACTTGATTTATCAAGTCTCATTTTAACCGCCTTGTGGTCTAGTGGTTCGCCGACCCGTGTAAGACGCAAGAGTCCCGGGTTCGATTCTCAGGGGGGGTACAATTTATACTCGGTTTGGTTAGTGGTAGGGTTAATTTCAAGTCCGCTTGGGTAGCTACCACCATCTTACCTAAGTCCTGTCAACATAACAACAATTTTATTTTAAATAATTATGGAACTATAGTTTTAGATTTTAGCTCTTTATATGTAAGTAACTGTTTGTTCCTAAATAAAAGAAAACAAAAAAAATGTGTTGTGGCAGTAAGATAGCCAGTTTCTCAGTGGTGAGGATTCCGGGTGTAGTGCGCTTACACTTTCGGCCTTATCGTCACCTAACATCAGGTGAGATGAAGGCCAAGCACTATCATTTTCATCGTTGTGCAGATTGGCTCGTTTCCTGGAGACGGCGGGTTCAGTGCTGAACTACTTCGAGCCGTTCCTGGGCCGCATCGAGATCATGGGTGGCTCCAAGAGGATAGAACGAGTCTACTTCGAGATCAAGGAGTCCAACATCGAGCAGTGGGAGAAACCGCAGATCAAGGCGCGTATCATTAGCATCAGCCATTTTAACCGCCTCTGTGGTCTAGTGGTTCACCCACCCGTGTAAGACGCAGAGGTCCCGGGTTCGATTCCCAGGGGGGGTACAATTTGTACTCGGTTTGGTTGGTGGTAGGGCTTATTTCAAGTCCGCCTGGCTAGCTACCACCATCTTACCTAAGTCTGACGCCATAATAACAATTTAAAAATTGTTGTGTTCCGGCAGTTAGAGGTAAGATAGCCAGTATTCCGGGTGTAGTGCGCTTCCACCTTCGGCCTTATCGTCATTTAACATCAGGTGAGATGAAGGCCAAGCACTACCCCATTGTGTATAAAAAAAAAATTTAAAAATAAAAAAAAAAATCATTTTAATATCCCCACTTCAGGACTCAGGACTTCCTTATAGCGGTGCCCGAAAGTGTTCTGCGGAAGCCTGGGGTTCCGTAAGAGGCTCTCAGGGGTTCCGAGGGGTTCAAGAGTTTATATCTTTTTGTTCTAACTAAATATTTTTTTTTATCTTAAAAAGTCCTTCTTTTAAAGTCAAACTATGGTTACAAGATGCGTACACCATGCCAAAAAGCCTCAGTATAGTGCGATTAAACAATGTTACAGGTTAGTTTACTTCTTACTTGAGCTAGGGTTCCGCCTAAAAACGGTGAACCAAAAAGGGTTCTGTAGCCAAAAGAAATCGGGCATCGCTGGCTAGTGGAACGAAATACAAGGTAATTTTGTATTCACCATCCAAATTTTGAGGATGTGTTCAGTCCATGAAACTGAACAACTTTTTCTAAGGAACACATGGTCAAATGTGTAAAATAAAAATCGACTTTCCATACAAATCAAAGAGATCACGTGATCAATTTAGTATGGGATGACCAAAATTTTGTGGAGAAATTTGACCCATGTTTCTTAGAGAAAGTTGTTTAGTTTCATGGACTGGACACATCCTTAAAATTTGGATGGTAAGTTCAAAATGACCCGATATAAGTTTGGTAGGCTTATTAACTTCAAATGACAGTCGTAATTGCAATTAGCAAGCAAGGAGTAACAGTCGATTAGAGAAAAAACAAATTGGCTGAATCTTTTTATTTTTAGGTAGGCATGAGCTCCCATAACAAGGAAGAAGTATAAAAAAAATTAAGTGCGTGAAAAAATTTAAAAAGATAAAATAACTTAAAATTAGTTAAATTAGTTATTTGAGAGATTTCATTGGAATAACACTTTATTTTAACTATAACACTTTTGTTCTGTGCAGGAATCCAAACGAGCCTTCTTCTACAGCATAGTGACAGAAGGCGGCGACAAAGAGAAACTGGAGGCGTTCGTGAACTTCTGCGAGGACGCCATATTTGAGATGACGCACGCGTCCAGCCTGATGGCCGCCTCCGAGGAGGCCGCGGGCGGGCCCAAGAACAGGGAGGCCAGCTACATGTACATGGGGGATGACGACGATGAGCGGTAAGTACTTAGGCGATGGGTGCATTCCAACAGACAAGCCGCTGAGTCATCGATCGCCATAGAGTAAATTTTAACCATGGAAAGTAATTTGTGGGAACGTAATTCTAACGTACTAATATTCATGTGAAGATAAAAAAAATTTTTAGGAATGAATGGTGGAGATCCATCGCGATCGGAGATCGCTTTTGGCTCCGTGCACGCTTTTAGCGCCACCTAGCGTGTTGCAACTTTTTTGGCTCTGACCTGACCGTTTTGACGTTTTGATATGTAATGGCGGCATTGTGACAAAATATTAAAAAATACTATACATATTGTGTTATAATTTCAAAATTACTGTGATTTGGGTGGACAAAGTGTTGTGAAATCATTTTTGGTCATTTAAATTAAATATGGCAAGTAAGATCTATTCAAAAAGAGTGTTTTATTTTGGTTATATTAGGGTTTGTTTACTTCTTTTTTAGTTGACGTGTCTGAGGGGCCTAATGCAAGTTGATATTTTCAGTTTTCGTTATCGAAAACAATCGTTTTCTCTCTTTCATTCGCATTTACTATGAGCAGTATATCCGATTCGTCATCAACTCGCACTAAGCCCTCTGGAGGCGTATTATTTGTTCCGTCATCGATATCCGGAATCCATATTGAATCCATATTGAGTTAAGCCTTCCGTTTTGAGTGCGTTTCCGTCTAGTCTTACCCTCTTTCCGCTAGGAGCGCCACCTGTTTCCGTATCCTGTTGTCCGTATTTCCGGCAAATGGACGCCATGTTTGCGGCCGGTTATTTCATCATTATAGCGTCGTTTTTCGTAGCGTTCACACGTCTAAGAAATTTTACGGGACATTTCCCTATTTTAAATTAAGTTATTTTTGCCCTCTTTTTCGCGATTAAAAGTAAAAAAGTGCAATCGTCGAGTAAAACTAAATTAAGTAAAAGCAGTGCGTCGTGTTGAGACAGAATCCTGCATTTCTTCGTCATTCGTCGATTGCTTATGTAGCGGCATGATCGCGCCGCTACACGTAGCAGTCATCAAGTTCAAACATCGGAGACGGTGTCGGGTAAGCTGGCAGCAGCTGGGGCCGGCCCGCGGCCTACAATGCGGGCCACGTCATGTAAGTGATTTGAAATATCTGTTTTATCTTAACGAGTGAGTTTTTAAAATTACTACTTTGATTACACACCGACAGTTAATCATTGTAATATCTGGCATGAAAATGAGCCCCACTCGATATTACGCAGAGGTTAGAAAATAGCGATTCTGTTAATGTATTCATTTTGTGACCACTATCTGCCACGAGTACGGAGTATTCTGGAATGCGCAGTGGAAGCAAGGATCTTAATCCGAAGTTGATCCGATGTTAGTGGCACGTCGTTTTAATACCGGTGAGTAACATTCTATCCAATTTGTTGCCGATGTGAAAAAGAAATATTTATAAACCATAGCTTTATCTACCTTAAAATTAATAACAAAATTTTATAGAGATTTACGTAGTCTCTTAATAACAAGGATTTATGTTTATAACTCTTCTTTACTGTGCAGTTACTTGCCATTGCTAGTTACGAATGTAATGCATATTTAAATATGATCATTCTTAATCATATTCTCGATTAGTCGCGTAAAGAGATACTGAGTGGACACCAATACCAGTTATTTTAAACAGCTTTTATGAAAGTGACCGACAATTATTTACAAATAGCATGCGGCACATAAAGCAGATTAGTTAACGCTGCGATCTCCATTCAGGCTGCCAAGCATGGAGATTATAGCGACATCTTCGCGTGGAAGAGGTTTTTGTCTTGCAGTGGAATATAGGAGGGTTGTAATGATTAACAAAAAAAAATATCAATTTATTTGCAAAAACACTTTTACATTGCAATATTGATCTGCTCTCATATGAGGTCAACCTGTATATGAGATTTAAACAAGATAATGTAATGATGTTGATAACTTAGTTATATCTTGAATTTTTAATGAATATTTAAGCGCTGGGTTGCCTTTTCTGCTCCGTGCAGAGGTATTATTTCATGCTTTTCGCTCTCTATGGTCAAATCTTATTCTGATTCTTGCTCGAGGCATTCTCAGCAGTCTCGGCACTAGTAGTGGTCCCAGAAGGAAGGTTCCTGCCTACAACCAACTGAAAGAAAAAACTCTTTCATGCCAAGGCTACCAAAGCAAAGGTAAGACAATCAATTCAAAAGAAACAGGACTTCTCAACAGAAACTAAAGCAGTCAAGGACATGACGATCTGCTACCGTTTCTCAGCAAGATGCAGAAATTGTCGTGCTTGATTTGACGACCGTTCGAGGTTAATCGTGAGGTCTTTCGCAAATTGACTTTTGGTACCTTTTACATCTGACTGCATGGTGCTGCATTAAACATATCCACAAACTCTGAAGGTAAATATACAAAATCTTTCATTTTAAAACCACATGTCTGGTAATGTCAAGTTTTGCAACAAAACGATCATCTCAAATGTCAATTCAGATAAATGACATGATCAACACTGTGTGATCAAGGGAGCGGTTCCGTCATCCAACTTCCTGTCAAAGTCAAGTCAAAATTAGCTTTATTCAAATAAACTTAATTATTAAGTACTTTTGAATCGTCTATATTTTCCTACCACCCGTTCAAGACTTTTTTAACTGACAAGAAGAACGGGCGCAAGAAACTTATCAGCTTTAATAGCAATAAGTAACGATACTGTCAACTCGTTTCCTGATTTCGAGGGATCATTTCGATCAATTTATCAGTTGGATAAAAACGAACGGGTTTGTATGTCAAGAAGTTACTTCACTTTCATTTAACTTTATTACTTGCCTTAGTCCTGCAATTGGACGGCATACAATACAGTTACATTTGAGCGATGCTTATGTTCTATTGCTAATAGCTCAGCAGCGCCGCAGCTTTCTCAGGCCGAGCTACTGATACACTTACCAGACAAACTTGCCTTTTGGGCTGTCTGCAACGCCAGGTATTTTCAAATCAGTCACCAACTTGGTCACAAAACCTCTGACGAACCTCGACATTCGCTGCTACCTGGCTCGTTTTCTACTGGCTAATCGGTCGTACAAGTGGCTGCAACAACAGGTCAGAAATACTGTCACTTTACTACGACTGGGATGGGACGGTCTCAATTTTGAGAAATCTGTTCTGGTTCTGACGTAACATCTGGAGTTTCTAGGCGTTACCTGGGACACACGAGGCAACTCTTGTCCCTGTCAGAACCGTAGTGCCACACGCGCCGCAGTGCACTTACAGAACAGAGAAGCAGTTGGTCCCTCAGACAGGCCTAGCTCCTAATGGGGAGACTCAACTTTGCTTCGTCCGTCATCCCGAGGGAAAGGCACAGCAGTCGGACACTGCAATACTTCAGCTGACAGCTGCCTTAATCCCAACCATACTTACATATTCATTTCCGGAACCAGTCTTGCCGAAATGAATTCGTAGGTGATGATGGCATCGAGTTCAATACCACTGCACAAGTGAACACGAAGTCCATCGTGCTCAATACGGACGCATCTGACGTGGAGCACAACTAGGACAGAAGTCCGTATCAGGTCAGTCGTCCACGAAACAATGGAACTGGCACCTCTACTGCAAGGAGCTGGTTGCGATACATCTGTCCAACAGCATCCGAGATAACCTGACATACTCCTACAAACGGGTAACTGATCATTGCATAAAGTTAGAATGTAGAACGAGGACCACAAAAGTTGTAGAACTGACCAGACAACCGCAGACCCTGTTCGATTATCTAAATGTAACTTTGATAACAACAGTTTGTAACAGTTCTTCCCCGGTTGATACTATGAGGAAGTAGATTGCACTGTCACATAAGATCGATCCAGAGTGAGTCCTCTTACCTGTTAAAGCTGGCAACCACGGTCGTGCTCTAACGCCAAGGGAAGCTAGCGGTGGCCCTGTTTGCTTCGATAGCATCGCACGTCGTGTCGCAACTCGTATCGATATATCCACGAAACCACAATGCTACATTTCACAATGCATTTCTTCGTCGCTAGGACGACCTATCTACAGCTTGCATAGAAGTTCCTTGCGCCCAATCTTGTACCCTAATTCTAAATCGTCTCGACTCGGCTCGTGGCCTTATTGCCTCAACTCAGCTCGTAGTCACATCACCTCAACTCTGCTCGCGCCCTTTTGTAACGCCTAAATCGGACAAAGTATTTTGGTCGATGGACCTAAAACAGAAGCTGTTCAGATTTCACGTTTTACGTCAGATTCAGCACCTGCCACAAGTTTTTCGAGACAAAATCAAAATACATTGAATGTTAGCAACGTGTTCTTGAGACAATTCTATTTTTGCATGTAAAGTCACTGTTTGTTCATGGCATACTGGAGATAGTCGACCATTCAAACATACTTATATGCATCTACATGGAGTAAGTGGAAAAAGTTACGTTTACATAATTCAATTATTTAACCTGAACCTGGCTTGTTTCTGTAGCTGAACAGCACCGCTCAACAATACCGCAGCTTTTCAAGGTGAGCCACACTTTACCAGATGTCACGCCTGCCTTGCAGTCTGTCTACAGCGCCAGGTATTCCCGCTTCAGTCACCAAGTGATTCACGGAACACCTCAGGCCTCACACTATCACTAACGTCCGCTTGCGTGGTGTGCCTGGACGATTTCTACTATTGGCTTGAACTATAGGTCAGGAATAGTCATTTTACTACTACGACTGGGATGGACAGTCTCAATTTTGAGAAATCTGTTCTGGTTCCGACGTAACGTCTATAGTTTCTAGACGTTACCTGGGATACACGAGGCAACTCAAGTCCCTGTCGGAACCGTAGTGTCACGCGCTCCGCAGTGCACTTACAGAACAGAGAGGCAGTTGGTCCTTCAGACAGGCCCAGCGCATAATGAGGAGACTCGATTTTGCCTCGTCCGTTATCCCGAGGGATATGAACCGCTGTCGGACACTGCAATGCTTCAGCCGACTAATTGGTGAGTAAAGATGGCTTAGAGTTCAACACCGCTACACAAGCACTCGACGTGCCTGCCATGAATATGGTCTAATGAGCACAACTGGGACAGACAGGCGTCCTTATCAGGTATTATCCCTCCCTATCGTAGGCTGTACTTCGAGGAGACTAGAATTGAGGCGTCACCTGGATCTGTTCGATCAGCGGTTTCTTCATTGATTCGGTTAGAAAACTTTTTATAGATCAGATTCTTGCCAATGGAAACTGGTAACAAGAACAGACATTTTAGTATTATTACCACAATGCAATTTTATTTCCAATTATTTAACGAAATCTGTCGAATGAGCTACATAACGCAGTTCTGAATTTACTTAACATGTTACAAAATTGTTAAGCTGGATTTGATTTTATTTCAAAGCGAATATGTAACTTGTTGTCTGTTTTTATCATGCTCTTTTACAACTCAAGGTCACACTTCGTTTACCTGTATACTACACATTATAGCATCACATTGTATACCAGGAGAAACCAAACACATCACTCAATATGGATTCCGGATATCGATGACGGAACAAATAATAGAGAGTTTTACCTACCAATAAAACTTACCTATTATTTTTCCTGAGATATCCGGAATCCAAGTAATTCCTACCTGGTATTAAGACGTATAATGATGAAATAACCGGCCGCAAACATGGCGTCCATTTGCCGGAAATACGGACAACAGGATACGGAAACAGGTGGCGCTCCTAGCGGAAAGAGGGTAAGACTAGACGGAAACGCACTCAAAACGGAAGGCTTAACTCAATATGGATTCAATATGGATTCCGGATATCTCAGGAAAAATAATAGGTAAGTTTTATTGGTAGGTAAAACTCTCTATTATGCTTACTACACACGATAGAACTTTGACCTTAGATAAGAATATGAAAAAAATGCATACCTTTAGTGCAGAAGATGGCATCAAAAATTACAATTATAACTAAGGTAGATAAATAAAAAATAACTATACACTGTTAATTTTTAAGTGTAAGTATCTAAAAATGAAAGAAGTATATCCCTTCCCTATTCTAATCGAGTATGTACAGTTAAAAGTTTCAATATTTAATAAAATTGGTCAAAATGTTGAGGTTTGTTTATGTCCCAAAATTTTACTGATTTCTGGATAGAGCTCATTCATAGAATTACACGCGCGTTATCAAAAGAGACTATTTTGTTAACTTACGTAAATAATGAAAAAAATTAATCTACGCACGCGTCTTGCTATTTTTGTGAGTTTGCCGATTAATCAGGTTTTTTCCGATATTTTCAAACTATTAATTTTTAACCGTTCATACTCAGAAACGTGGTCTGATATCCCCATTTTATTTTTAGATATATCTAAAAATAAAATGGGGATATCAGATATATGCTCTTAAGCATATATCTGATATCCCCATTTTATATATGCTTAAAAATTAACGGTGTAGAAATATTACCTAAAGAGAGTTATTCTTTTCCAGAGCTGGCAAAGATCCGTTCCGCCGAGGCCTACAATCGGTGAAAGACGGCTTTTCCGCAGCATTCTCGTCCTTGTCACCCTCCAACATAAAGCAGAGAATCGCAGATATGCAGCAGATGCCCCCAGCAGAATTAGCAGTTGGATTCTTCAAGATGTTCTTCTATATGTTTTACTACTTAGGATATGGTGTGCTCGTTGTTGTTAGGTAAGTTTCAACTCTATTTTGATTTTTTTAAGATTCGTTTTTCCTGGTTACACAATTGGCAAAACAGTTTTTGGTATATTTGGAATCGTATCAGCTTTAACAAAAGAAACTTTGACTAAATATTTAAGATTTTTCGTTATAAACTTGAATACTTAATAGGAAGTTTCAAATCATTATTTAAGTATATTTTCTTAAGAAATTCAATAATAGCTGAAGTAAAAAAAGTGATGTTTCTTAACTTATTATGAGAAAAAAGTTTCTTTGAGTTTATTATGAACTTTCAAAATATTTACTAAAATATCGTCCACTTAATTTGTACTAAAGTAAGTTCTTTCATAAATTGAAAATACCTGATTACTTTATTTAATGTTCTTGTGTATTTCACGCATATCAATGGTGCACAGTCATTGGTAAATCGCCTTATTTTTCTGTAAATATTTTGTCTGTGCCGTGCCTTAGCTCTTGATTTGATGTTATGCCTATAATAAGTATTTTATTTTAATTTAGGATTAGGTTTAAGTACCTACATATAGTTAGTAGTACCTACCTAACCAAGGTATGTATAGTAAAACCTATGTGTCGTCATAGGTATATTTAGTAAAACCTATGTGCCGTCCTAGGTATGTATAGACCGTGGAAGTGATGACGTTAAATTGGGTAAAATAAAAACAAACACGAGAATGTTAGCCCTTTGCTTCGTTATCAAATTATTGAGTTATTTTGGTGTTAGGACTAAGTATTGTGCCCTCTTGGGTGTGATTCCATGTCTCTCCGCCATATGTCCGCCATTATGTGACGTCACACTTCCACGGTCTATCTATAGGAAAACCTATACAATAAGCTTGAGTTTCTTTTATTTCTAAAAAGTGCCCTTTCTACAAATAGTCAACAATCATACAAATATATAATCTACAAATAGGCAATAATCATAAAAGTCAAAAAGATCACAAGAGGCTTAGAATAATAACACCTAGAAGCGGAGTCTTCGTATGTAGGTACCTAAAGTGAGGCAAAAAAAGTGAATCAAAATGGCTGTTTTCAAATTTATATCCTTCATCAATCAAAATCAAATAAAATAGTAACTAATCCCCTAAATGTAGATAAATTGAAACTCTTTCGTTTTTATATGATATATCTGTACTAGAAGGATAAAAATCTAAAAACTGAGCCATTCTGGCTTAGTTTTTTTGCCTCTCCTTTGACAGTGCGCTTTGTAGGGAACTATCGTTCTAGGTTGTTATTATTCTAAGATAAGAGGTAAGTAGTTTTTTTCCGAGGATAATTATTTATAGTGAGGTAGATAATGAAACAGGTAGGTACCTATACCTACCTAATCTTCGCGTTTTATAGAAAAGGCACTTGGGCTAACCCTTGTTTTAAATTTAAATTACCCTAAAAGAACGCAAGCTCCTTTTGATATTCACATTACCCCCCTTCCTATACTTTTTTACTTTACTTTTATTAAAACAATATTATTTTTTTACTTATTATCACATTTCTCGACTTATTTCAGAGTACCTAAATTCATACTTACGGTACTACTTACCTATACCTACACTCTTTTTTAACTATTTAACTTACTTATTGAATCTCTGTCTCTTTCAAACATTAAGTGTATTCTCAGTTTGTTGCCAAGACAGCTAGTCATCCTTTTTCGAACGATCTGCTTATTTGAGTACTATAAAAAAGCATCATATAAGTTCTTTCCATATCTTTCTTGTCCATGAAATTGACACCAAGTCTCATACTCCTTCAGTATCAAGTAAAATGTAATCGCTCGACAAAGTGTGAATGCAGTCTCATAGAATGTTTGCATTGTCTAGAAATTATAAGTTTTTATGTGTCTTATTTATAAATCACTGTTTTTAGTACCTACAGATGGTGAAGTTACAGTATTTATAGATTTTGGTTTCCCTCTTTTCAGTCCTAATATGCGTTTTGCCAGAGCCACTTAAAATAATATACGTAGTGTTCCAGAGCCACTTAAAATAATATGCGTAGTTTTCGAGACTTCCAGAGCCACTCCAAATAATATGTGTAGTTTTCCAGAGCCACTTCATATAAAATGCGTAGTTTTCCAGAGCCACTTAAAATTTCTAGACTATTGTAATTAAGTACTTACCTTCTATATTTTTTTGTATCATGACAATATTAACTCTGACTGTACATATCAGGTACATATTTGGCGTGTTACTCGGGTTAATGAGAGGACCACAGACAGAAGAACCACCTCCAGAACCAACAGAGGAGGAGAAAATCGGTCAGTTGAGACACAGGTTGCTCGCGAGTCAAAGTAAGCACAGCACAGGTACACGCGTGTGGCGCTTCGGCTTTTGCGTTCGGTCTTTTATGTGGTGGCGTCATTTTCGTGGTAAAGTCTTTTGTGTTGTCATTTACCTATTTGAAGTCTTATATCGGATCATTTTGAATATACCATCCAAATTTTAAGGATGTGTCCAGTCCATGAAACTAAACAACTTTCTCTAAGAAACAAGTGTCAAATTTCGCCAGAAAATTTTGGTCATCCTATACTAAATTGATCACGTGATCTCTTTGATTTGTATGGAAAGTCGATTTTTATTTTACATATTTGACCATGTGTTCCTTAGAGAAAGTTGTTCAGTTTCATGGACTGAATACATCCTCAAAATTTGGATGGTATGTTCAAAATGACCCTCTATACTCTCGTATATTATATACAGGGTTATTTGTAAAACACCAACAATCTCGCAGGAGTAGATCAGTAACATCATATACAACAACATTTGTTCTACGACTTTTCCAAAAACTGACAAATAAAATCGACTTTTCATACAAAACTCGATCAGCTGTTCGGACATTTTGTATGGAGAGTCGTTTTATTTGTCTGTTTTCGGAGAAGTCGTAGAACAAAAGTTGTTGTTTATGATGATAGTAATCTACTCCTGCGAGGTTGTTGGTGTTTTACAAATAACCCTGTATAGACGAGTAAGTAATGACTTGTGTAAAACTTGCAATTTTCAAACGCTTCTAAAATTATATCCACGTGCAATATAAAGTATAAATTAATCCTAAATGCACCAAAACTACACTAAAACTGAATTTAAGACTAATTATACTATAGATATAATTGCATGTGAATATAATATTAAAAACATTTGAAAATTTAAAGTTTTACTCAAGTCATTATTTACTCGTCGTGTAAAGAGGTCTACACTCTCAACAAACATACATTTGTTTCAACAAACACACATTAAACCAGAAATTTATTTATGTATTAAATAATAAATAAATAAAAATAATAACCGGTCGTTGCCATTTGAAGTGTCATACTATACAGGGTAGATTTTTGAGACGGTACATTAAGGGCAGGTACCTTAACCGTTATAGTTACAGGAAAACGTTCCAAGGGGACCATCCATAACTTTTTAAGATATTGTGAACTGCATTCACAGATTTTGGAAAAAAATCACCGTTAGCAAAAAATATGCTAAAATACCTAAAAAAAATTTTTGATGCCAATCGATCCTATTTCGTGTGGGGATCAAAAGACTCTATGAAACTAATTAAAGTATGAGTACTAGAAAGGACAGAAATTGCCAAAAACCTTTCCTATATACATTTTGTACTGAAAAACGGTAAATCTGCTCGAAATATTTTTTATTGCCAAATGATTCTATTTCTTACTGTGATCAAAATGCTCTTTTAAGGCCAACTGAAATTTGAGTACAGAAACTACAGTAAGTCACAACACCGGCTTCACACGCAGGCACAATCTTCTACGACATTAGATCTGAAAAACAGTTTCTGTACTCAAATTTCAGTTGGCCTTAAAGAGCATTTTGATCACAGTAAGAAATAGTATCTTTTGGCAATAAAAAATATTTCGAGTAGATTTATCGTTTTTCAGTACAAAATGTATGGGAATAGTTTTTGGCGATTTCTGTCGTTTCTAGTACCCATACCTTAAATGGTCCCATAGAGTCTTTTGATCCCCACATGAAATAGGATCGATTGGCATAAAAAAAATGTTTCTGGTATTTTAGCATTTTTTGCTAACGGTAATATTTTTCCAAAATCTGTGAATGCAGTTCAGAACATCTTAAAAAGTTATAAATGGTCTCCTAGGAACGTTTTCCTGTAACTATAGCGGTTAAGGTACCTGCTCTTAATGTACCGTCTCAAAAATCCACCCTGTATATGACTCTTCAAATGGCAACGACACTTATTATTATTGTAATAAAGAGAGAAAGTAAGAGATACCTAACATATGGTAAAGGTAGATTCTCAAACGATCTTAATTAATTTTTAACGCAATATTAACTAAATAAAGAAATCTCAAATGCAAGAACGTCTTAAGATCGAACGCAAACTAAACTCAGTACACACTTAATTGCCAAACGCAGGTTTTACGTAACATTATAATCAATTAACATTTTCAAAATTACTTACATGAGCGATTTTTTTTTATTGGCAGTAACAAATAAACATAACTTGAATGTATAACAATGTGTGGACGACATTAAAAATAAATATTTAAAGAATAAAACTATTTCATTCGGTTAAATTAACCAAGAGAGTCATATTTCATCATAGTTTATTCATAATGTTGTCTCAATAAAATCTGCTTTTGGATGTTTACTCAAAATAAAAACTCATATATAACGTTAACATAATAAAATGTAAATAATGTGACGTTTTGTGTTACATAAACTAAATTGAATACCTATTTTAAAATAAGGCTGTTAATTGATCACTAATGGTACTTTTAAAATCAACAACTTATTTACTCACAGACAATAGTCACTTTCGTGTTTTGGTTACACACTTTCATGTTTTTGGTTGGCACTTTAGTGACCTAAAAATATGGTAGCAGGTCCCTCGCGGCACTTACCGGCGCTGCCACCTGCCGACGACACCGGGCAACTGCAGGTGCAGGCTTTCGGGCTGGATATCACTAAAGAAGACAATGGACAGTGAGTAACCGGCTTTAAATAAATTAGTTATTCGTAGCAATATTTTTTTTAGGAAAAACCAAGTCCCAACTAAACCAACCAACCAAAACCAGGCCTCGGCACGGATCTTGAGCGAAGGCATTTAAGGCCTGAGCACACCGGCTCCGTATGCAGCACGAACACGTAGACCTACGTAAATACGCGCGTAATGACCAACGTGATCCCTTGATACAGCAGGTTGCGCATATACAAAAGCGGATGCAACACAGACAGAAGCTGCTCTGTAACACAGCCGCGTCCGTATGGATAAAGTATTACAATCCCGGCTGCACCACAGACATTTGAAAATTGTCTGCAGTGTGATCGGCTTTGTAAGGAATTATTTTAACGAATCCGGCTGCAATACAGCTATGCAAACAGTCTGATATTAAAATAACTTCGTTTCTGGCGCTTCGCCGGTCACTGGCGCGGCGCGCTTGCTCCGGTCGCTCGGCTCGCGCGTTTTTGATCACAATACTAAACCTAACCTAACCTAATGAACTCTTTAAGACTTTTTCCATGGCGGGGGACTTCGCTCCCCGAGCTTGTGAGAGGGCTGCTCCCCCCCGTCCCCCCGCTTTTGTGTTTGCTTCCTTTTATATCTATTCATAGCCTTATAGAAGCAAATGCGACTGCACTACAAACTCGCACTAGCAATGACTGGGTGTCTGTGTTGCATCCGCCTTTGCATTTACCTTATACAAACAAACGCTGCTGCACTACAGGCCTCTGTGTTGCATCCGGGTTTGGACGGACTGTTACTGCTCGAAGCTATTCGCAAGATAATGCAGCACAGACTATGGGTCAAAATTTCACACAGTGCCATCTAGCTAGGGTTGCCAACTCTTATTCTTAGATATTCGAGACATCAGAAATTTTAATGCCGGACTTAGGCAAAAAAAGTGGTACTTGCCTACAAATGTACAGAAACGAGATAAACCGTAAAAAAACCGGCCAAGTGCGAGTCAGACTTACGCACGAAGGGTTCCGTACCAAAAAACGGCAAAAAAATTTTTGAAGACACGTTTGTTGTATGGGAGCCCCCCTTAAATATTTATTTTATTCTGATTTTAATATTAATTATTATAGCGGCATCAGAAATATATCATCTGTGAAAATTACAACTGTCTACCTGTTGTCGTTATTAATATCTAGCAAAAAACGGAAAAAAAAAAACACGTTTGTTGTATGGGAGCCCCCCTTAAATATTTATTTTATTTTGTTTTTAGTATTTGTTGTTGTAGCGGCAACAGAAATACATCATCTTTGAAAATTTTAGCAGTCTAGCTATCACGGTTCATGAGATACAGCCTGGTGACAGACAGACAGACGGACAGCGGAGGCTCAGTAATAGGGTCCCGTTTTTACCCTTTGGGTACGGAACCCTAAAAACGGCCGGTTTCATCCACTAATCTTGTTATCTTGCCTGTCTATAGTGAAAAACGGCCACAAAGCGTGATTTTTTGTCGGTTTCTTCCAATAATCTTGTACTATTGCCTATAGCAAAAAATACGGCCGCGCAGCGCGGCTTTTAAATCGGTTTCATTCACTAATCTTGTACTCTTGCCTGTAGTAAAAAAACGGCCGCACAGCGCGACTTTTAAATTTGTTTCATCCACTAATCTTGAACTCTTGCCTATAGTAAAAAAATGGCCGCGCAGCGCGACTTTTAAATCAGTTTCATCCAGTAATCATGAACTCTTGCCTAAAGTAAAAAAACGGCCGCGCAGCGCGACTTTTAAGTCGGCATCATCTACTAATCTTGTACCCTTGCCTATAGGAAAAAAAACGGCCGCGCAGCGCGAATTTTAAGTCGGTTTCATCCACTAATCTTGTGTATCTTGTCTTTCATAATCTATTCAGACAAGTTGTCTGCTTATATTATTAAAAACGGCCGCGATTTTTGTGCGCAGTCGATGTATGTGTCGATGTATGTGCATGCGTAGCTAATTCCGAAAAGCGGGACATTTAGCGTCCCGCACACACCCTGAGCGGGACGTCTCGTTGAGGGCCTCAGAAACGGGACGTCCCGCGTACTGCGGGACGGTTGGCAACCCTAGATCTAGCCCCAAACTAAGCAAAGCTTGTAATATGAGTTCTAGATATCTGACTGATAACTACTTATAGACTTTTTAAGTAATATTTATTATACATGGTAAGTATAAACCAGACCCGTTACCCGTTACAGAAATTAAAAATTATCATTTCAATTTTTGCCCGGCTGGGAATCGAACCGGGGAACTATACCACTAAGGTCGTCTAGTATTAACACGGATGGAGTATTTACTTATTTAAAATGGACCTATGAAATTGCCGATTTGTATGGAGATTTTTCAAGAAGTTGCATTTTTCATAATAGCATTTTCGTTGTTCATTTAACAACCATGAACACTCATGTAACAAAACTTTTATGTACTAATGTTTGAACACTATGCTAACTTATTTCCATTTAAGATAAGCGAAAAAATAAGTTTTGGTTAAGTTACAACCCCTTCGGTCACCCTCAAGAGTCACTTTCAAGATCTTTTTTTTAATGTCACGAAAGCTAAAATATGGACTTTATTTTTACTGATACTTAACTATCATGATCATAATTCGATGTAATATTCACGATTAGAGATGCGCCGAATGTAGGTTTAACCGAATACGAATGTTCGGCCGAATATTCGGTCCAAAATGTACCGAACCGAATATTCGGCCGAATCATTCGGTTCAATTCTGAGCAGTAAACAGGTTTTACACGTGTTGAGCGAGCGTTTGCCACAACACAACCCCTTCTCTAGCACGGCTCGCTCAGTCAATGTACCGCTCTTTCGGTTACAAATAATTGCAGTTCAGAACTGCACACGTTGAAATTTATTATTATGTTGACGAAAGTCTTTAAAAATAAGGTATACATTGACATTTATTAAAAAAAATACATAATTTGACTATACATTTTAATACTAGAGTTGGTTCCTAAAGATAGCAGTTTTATATTCTTAAAAAAATTTAGCTATGTTTTTGAAATGACTAAAAACTAGGGCTTTTGAAATATTTGCATTTAGTGATTTCATACAATACAAAAAAGTGTCAATATTTTCAAATCTAAAATATTAAAAAAACAAAACATACAGCCTTAGTTTTTAAGCATTTCAAAAACATACCAAAAATTAATTGTTGTAAGTTAAGGTTTAGAGAGTGGGAAACGTTATCGCCGTTTGTATGGAGACCGTTTGCTAGTCAAACCTCTTAATCTTTTCAATTTTATCAATAAATAATTGGTAGTATTGGTACAATTTAAATATTCGGTAATTATTCGGCAAACCAACCGAATATTCGGCCGAATACGAACATGAAAAAATATGCCGAATTTGCCGAATACGAATATTCGGCCGAACATTCGGCGCATCTCTATTCACGATTTTGTTAAAATTTTAAATTATAGAAGTTATTATTTTCTCTGTATGTGACAAAATATCGGCAATTTCATAGGTAAAGACCTAATATATATAGCTTACTTCCGCAAACAATACATGCAAGATAGCAACACACCTTGCACCCTCACCAACTAGGCTACTCTACACGTATTTCGCCCCAACCCGGAGCATCACTCAATGCGGAGTGGGGAGGAAGTGACAATAAATACGGTGTCGGAGGGCGTAGTTGCTCAACTTGCTCATTCGGTGTTGGTTTACTGTTTGTTGTATTTATTGTTTGCGGAAGTAAGCTACATATATTTCTTTTTCGAAATGGTTTGGGACTTCCGCCAAGTGACGCCTGATTCAATCAAATACTCAAAATAGATACGTCACTGGCAGTTCTAGAAAGCCTCCATGTTTGTACAGTTAACAAGTGGTGTGTTATCCAATAGGTTACAAGTGAAACCGCACGAATCTCCCAGCGCATCCACTCCATCATCAGGCGAAGAAGCGGACGCTTCTCTTGAGGAAGGCGCCGAGCATACGGACGACCAGCGACCACCCTCACTCAGCGACCTGCTGGGGTGAGTGTCACAGCGAGATACAAACACTTATAAAGTCGCATTACTAATTTCCCAGCAAAAATCTAAACAAAGAAACGTCACTGTCAAATTGACAAACTGACTCTGATAATGACATTTTCAGATATTGAAAACCATTGGTCACTTTTATAACTTTTTAATTTGTTTATTATATTTTAAGTCATAACAAATATAATGTCATCCAGGGTAATTTTAAAGTAGGATGGTAATAAGAATTTTTATTTTATGCAATCATAATTTTTGACGTTAAAAGTTCTTGAAACGAACTGATAAGAAAACTTTACTTAGATATTGACTGTATCTAAACTATCAAAAATACGTAGGTAGCATCTTCGTCAGTTCCCCCCAATACCAAAAGACAAATGTTACTACTACAGCTACTACTCGTAATACTATTTTTTATGAAATTTTATAAAATGAACCAAAGGTTGATGTGTACGGTTTGCAGTTGATGTGTGCACAGCATCATAAAATGTTTTCTACTATAAAACTTTTATTATGAAATATTAAATTATATTACTGTTTTTTGCCGCAAAACTCGATGATTCAGTATATTTATTTAATCTATTTTTATTAGGTTTGTGATGAAAAAACATGTACTATGGGCAACAGCGTCGCTTAACCAGTTTGCAACAAAATTCGTGTGCGCGCGTATCGCCCCTGCACGGACTAAACGTATGTGACAGCGGCTGCGGCGTGCAAGCGATTTTAACCTTAGCAGTGGTTAAGCGACGCTGTTGCTCGTGGTACGTTTGTTTATTTCTTGACTTAGCAATTTACTATTTTCTTTTGTGTTGTTTTCTTCTGGCAACACCTTTGTTTACATCTTTGCTGGGAAATTAGTAATGCGACTTTAGGTTATACAATACAAGTGAAACCACCACTCTTTCAGTACTTATTATAATGACCTCCCTCATCAATCTACTGGGCTGGGGGATGTACGATGGGCAAAAGCGTCGCTTAGCCACTCCTAAAATTAAAATCGCTCGCACGCCGCGACGTCATTACATACGTTTAGTTCGTGCGGGGGCGATACGCGCGCCCGCCCACCGCCCGCCCAATCATCAGCCGCCCTTACTCATCGATGATATATCACAAAACACGTGTTACAAACAACCTAAAACCGAATATAGTAGATAGAGACCATCGAACTAAACAACTTTTACTATGGGACCAACTCTGAAATCGCGTAAAAAATATCAGCTGTTTGATACATTTTGATATTTTCGTTATTAATTCCTATCCCAGTTCCCATAGTAAAAGTTGTTCAGTGTTCTAAGGGTTTTTTTTCTAGCACGTTGTAAATGTATAAGCAAAATGCAAGTTTTTATAGCGTAGTTTACATAAATGTTATTGAAGATCTTCTCCTAGGCCCTATTTGATAAACGTGACAATTTGTCACCTGTCATGACAATTTTATATCTATTGCGACGATCAATTTGCAAATAGAACAAACTACTTATAGCTACACCGCATTGTTAACCAAATTATCATAACAATTGATAAATTGTCACGTTATTAACATAGAGACCTGACGGTCAAGTCTGCTAATGTTTTCGTCAAAATCGTACTTCAATGGTGTTTGAATGGTAATGCTTTTTGACACAGTTCTTGTTTCTTAAACCCAAAACTGAAAGACATTGTGTTTCTTAAATCCAAAACGGAAACAAAATTGTGTCTTGATTTTGGATTTAAGAAACAAGAACTGTGCCAAAAAGCATTACCATTAGAACACCATTGAACTACGATTTTGTCGAAAACATTATCAGACTTGACCCCCTGGGTGGACAACTTAACAATGGTCTCTTTACAGTGGTGAGCAAGCCAAGAAGCAAGCACAAGAGCGCATGGAGGCGCAAGCGGTGCAGCAAGCGGCCATGTCCGCTGTCGAGGCGGAGAGCAAGAAGGTTAGTCTATGGCCACACCTCGGTCACTCCAAAAAATAAATTCCATACAACCGCCCCGTTATAAACCTTCCTGATCACACTGCCTAAAAAGCAAATAGACTAAGAGGGCAAAATGACCAAAACGCAGAATGACTAAATTTCAGAATGACTAAACCGCAAAAGGTCTAAAATGCAGAATGACTAACTTGCAGAATGACTAAAACGCAAAATGTCTAAAATGCCTAGGTACTTTGCCTTTGCCTAAAATGCTATACGCGGGACCTACGACCTAAAGCAGGTTCGATTCCAAACTCAACGAGCCCCCCTTGAGCCCCCTCGAGCTCCCCTCAAGCCCCCCTCGAGCAACCTCGGAGCCCCCACGAACCTCCATCGAGCCCTCACAAGCCCCCTCGAGCCCCCCTAGAGCCCCTTCGAAGTTCCATACGTTTCCGGTAACACATACACTGTGTACGTACAGGTAGGACAATTTGAGACATGGACGTTTTGCAACTTAGACCTTTTTAATCCTTAGGCAAACTACTGCTTAGACATTCTGCGTTTTAGACAATTTGCTTATTAGATATTTTGCTCTTTAGACATGAACATTAGGCATTATACTTCAGATTCGTCCTCGATATTAGTATATTAACACATGTAGTACCGCTTGCATGTATCACCACTTAGCACGTTATTTTAAAGCAATAACCTATAAAACCTAAAAAGAGAAGGTTTTTGACTTAAAATTGACAGATATTTTGACATTTCCGGTCCAAGTTTGCCCTGTCACTGCTACACGCCAACCACTTCATTCGCTTTTCGTGCTTCGCCACGGACGCACGTATTCAGTCTCAAAGTGAGACTTCTTTAGAATTATATTTTTACAGTGAAAATTAAATTATAGTTAAGCATTTACTTCGTGAAGAAAGAAAAAAGTTTTCAAGACGGAAGAGGACAAAAAGAAGAAGTCAAGACGGAGGAACACTTTTAAATGCCGTTTACTTGGTTAAACAGCATAATTGTCTGCTATTTATCTGATGCGAACTTACCATACTGGGTATTTTCTGTCAGTTTTTTATTTATCTGATGCGAACTTACCATACTGGGTACTTTCTGTCAGTTTATTTATTTGTCTGATGCGAATTTACCATACTGGGTACTTTCTGTCAAAGCATTGTGTTTAAGACACAATTTAATATCTATTGCACTCGAGATAGTCATACTGGACTATTTCACCGCATAGATACGTCAAACAACGCTACTGCAGCAACTCAAAGTGCCGTTGACGACGCGACATTGTAAAAAAGCAGACTACCCTCAAAGGTTGCCACGTTGTTGGAACCGCTGCCGAGCACCAATCGGGTGACTCCGTCGTCCGCTGAATCGCCACCATCCACCTTCCAGGCAGGTGGCCGCTGTGCTGGAGCTGCAAGAGCAGCCCTGACAACAGCGTTGCTCATCAGGTATGAATTTTGACATCATGATATCCTTGGTGTTGAGTTAATCTCAACGGTATTATAGTGTACCATCGGTACTAAGGTAAATTTATAGTTTACAAAACTGACAAAGTTAGCTATAAATGCTAAAACTTAATAACTTAATGGAACCAGATATTGAGTTTTACAGCAAATAGCTCATACCTGATACTTCACATACCTATTATGTGAAATAGCTTAGCTGCTGAAATAGCTAGCTGCTGGCATGCTGATAGAAATTTCAACTAAAAATGGAATAACATAATCCTTACATTTTATTATCTATAAAAGAATCATAATTGCAATGCAATTATCCTACTAATATTATAAATGTGAAAGTTTGTGGGTTTGGATGTTTTTTCCTCAATCACGCCAAAACTACTGAACGGATTTGGTTGAAATTTGGCACACATATGGTAAGTAGCCTAGATTAAAACATAGAATGCTTTTAATCCTGATATTCCCACGGGAACGGGAACCACACGGTTGAAAACCCGGGTGGCCGCTAGTAAATCATAAATGCAATTTATGTTTGTTGGAATACAGTAAAAATTTAATCATTTGCCTTAACTAGGAAACCTTGTATTTCAGGCGGGTAGACCTAACATGTTGAACTTGTTCATTACTAACTATTTAGTACGTTTCTTTCTAAGCTATGGCCTTGTACAAATTATCTCTATTACTTTTGTAAATTTAATTTGTGTGAAAGTGTACAAAATAATGTTTCTGATGTGGGAAAATTATTAGCTACAAGTGTCAGTGAAGTTTTAGGCAGCTTTCCAATACAAAACTATATACACCTTTTTGTGACAGTATTTCGAATTTTTTACATAATGTGGGGCATTACGACGTTCAATTATACCGTACACGATCAACTCTAGTGTAGCTGAGGCTGCTCACTTAAAAGGCCACCGACAGTTCAGTCGAATGTGAATGATGCATTGGCCACAGGCCTGATGTGAACGATATCCACCAACAAAAAAAAAAAAAACTAAGTAAATCGGGCACAGTGCTCAATAAAACAATTTTAAAACTGATTTATATATTTATTTGCCTTAAAACCGACAACAAAAGACGTAGGCAGGTATGTCACATGCTTCATCTCCGACGGCAAGCGAACAGCGAGACGCGGCGAGGAAGCCCCATCAGCTGTTTGTTTCGTCAGTCACAGCAGACTCGCAGACGGGCATTACGGCCCATCCAAATAGTTGCCGATGATGCATCATCAATTTTTGCCTTCAATCATCATACGTGAGGTAAGGACACCCGTTAAGATAATGTATTCGTGAGGGTGCGTGCTGGTGTGACATCTGTCTGTATTCAGCGAATACAGGCAGTGGTCACCGACTACAGGCGCAAAGGTCCACTTAATCGTTTGCGCCGGTGATCGTCTGTGTGAATATAAGTACCATTTAGCAGCGCTACACAGGTCACCCAGATTATTATTATATTTTTCTATTATGTATATATATTATAGTATATCATCTCCAGTCGAGCAGAATGCATAACAGTTATAATACATACAAATAATAGTTTTGTTACAATTTGTTGAAGGTTCAACAGAAGGTGACATGAGTAAAAAAAAAAAAAAAAAAAACAGGTTGTCATATCAGATTCAGTTAAGAACTGTTTAAAATTTAATTTAGCTTTTATAAAAAATTACGTACTCTAAGTACTTAAAAATAATTTTATCACGATTAAAAATGTAACTTATTGTTTTTAAAAACACAGTCTAGACATCCCATCACCTTTAAGGTTTTAATATTGATAAGGAAAGTGATAGTAATATACGAATTTAAAATCACAAACTTTGGGCATTTTAGTGCCCATATTTTTATTACAAAACTACCGCCACCGGCTATAAAGTTTTTTAAATAGCATGATTTCCCTGTTATTGGACAATATTTACTATTAATAAGGGTCTCAGAACATTTTTGAAAGAAATGAAGTTCATCTTTTTATATACAATGTTTTTTTTTTTATATACAGCTACCGTCGCAACTTTCCATTATATTACAGATGTATTAGCAATTTTGATCTTTACAAGACAAACGTTCACAAAACTGCAGAAATCACTTAGTTGAATGTCATCGATACTTACACAGAATTCCGCGTAAGTCTAATTAGAGACGACATATTTTCTTTTGGGCCTTTCAACAATGGGGTGGACTAGGAGACACTAGTGGTCACATCAGGAATCACAAATTGCCAAATATTTGCATTTCAATTATCTAGAACATGCAGTTCAATATGCTTTCATTGCAATTTTTCTTATTGTATTTAGTGCGGGGTGTTAAGTATTCTAGATATTATTATTCTGATGCTAAATAGAAATTATTCAATTCATAAATTCAAAAACTAATCACCAGTTTTGGTTTTTATTTTCCAGATTGAGATTGAGTAAATTCAAATGCAATGCAAGTCGAATTAAGCAGTGGAGATAAAATGCAGTAGATTTTCTTTTCCTCTATTTCTAGCATTTGATTTCAAAAATATTTATTTTCTAATTTGAGATTATAGCATTCACAATGCTATTTTGGTTTAGTATTGTACAAAGACTATTCTGACACTAAGATACCTATTATTTTAATTCTTTTCCACCAGTTTTTTAAACGAAGGTGTAACAATTGTGCCATCATAATCGTCACAATCTTGAGCCTCGGTTTGGCACCTCTTATTCACCTGTAAGGTACTTCTTCGTATATCTTATTCTAATATAAAGTATTAACATTCTATAACTTTTAATTTCAGGGACGGAAATTAATCGTACAAATAAATTGGTTTTCATAACATTATCAAGGTGGTATTATTTTACAGGTATATTATTTATGTTATTATTGAAGCTGCTGTCTGTTAATACTATCAAGAAGTACAGAGTTTGGTAACAGAAACGGTTCGATTATTTAACAAATACTAATATAGACATAATAAACATTTTTTTTACAGATGTGTATAACACAATTATCAGTATTACATAATATTGCGTTCATTATTGAATGGACAAAATTAAGCTAATCTCAAGGTTTGGTAAAGAATTTAACTAAGTACGCCTTTGCGTAGACTTCATTGTACAAATACAATGGATATCTTAGATTACTTAAGACAGTTTATTACATATTTTCCAATTTTATTCTTTTTTCATCATTTTTATCTTAAAAGTTTAACTTTGATTACCTTGCCTATTGCACAAATAATGCAAACAATAAAAAAAAAAAACAAGAATGGATCATACATATTTATATTAAATAAACAGTTCATAATCACTTCTTATTTAGAAAGAAATTAAATTCTATATGTAATGTAAGTAATAGATTGCTGAAATGAAACATTTAATGAAATGAAGTAGACTTGTGTTGTGTCCAACCAGTTTTAGTACTCGACATATGCCGATACCTTTATAGCCCTAACAAAAAATATTACTATAGATGTTCCAGGTAACACGGCGAAATGGTCAATGACTCCGCTATATTTGCAAAATATTAAAACATATTATCACCGATAATCAAACTGAGTTTTCCAAACCAACCTTGTTTATTTATATGTATATATGTGCGTATATACAGGGTCACTGGAAATATGACGTATTCCTGCTAAGGGGTTATAGATGAGGTCAAAACAAATATTTTTTGTCATATAACTTTTTCTCAAAAAATTACTAGTTTTTGAGTTAATTGAAATTAAGTATTTTTTTACCAAAAGTACGTTTTCAGACACAAAAATTTAAAATAAAAAATAACTACTCATTCGATTCCGGATTTTTTATCATTTTGGGATAGAAAACAATCTGAGTGTTGATAATGAATAAAAAAAATTACATAAAATACAGGTATTTATAAAAAATTCAATCCTTAAAAGCATATTTTATTTTTATTTTTTCAGATTTTTTTGAAATAGCATCAAATATCTTTAAAAAAATCCTAGTAACTAAGCGTGCATAATATTTTAAAAACATCACTATCTATTCAGCTTCCAGTTGAGGTATGAAACTTAATAATAACTTAAATAAAACATGAGAAATTAAGACTTAATTTAATAGCAGTCCCATTTCATGTAGAAAAATTTCCTACTTCAAGCGCTTCGGAGGTGGCCGTATTATCCTACTTATTACATAAATTTGAATGTTTGCTTGTGTCAATGATTGTTAATCAATCACGCAAAACGGCTGAACGGATTTGGATGAAATTTGGCACACAGATACTTTATAAGCCGGATTAAAACATAGGAGGATACTATTATCTTGGTTAAAGGTTTCCTAGGGATTTTCTCGAATGTAAATGCGGATGAAGTCGCGGGCGGAAGCTAGTTTGCGATAAATGATCATGCTTACTAAAAATACTTTCGTCCGAGTTAGTTTGAAACAGGATTATTTTCCGCCGATGAGTCAAAATTTTATACAGACAGCATCTAAAATAACCATGCATATCAGCCACTTTTAATGACCCGCTGCTGGGGAACAAGCCTTCCTTTCCTTTTGGGATAAAGCGGATGGGCCATAACCCACCACGTGGGCCCAATGCGGATTGGTCGGTGTTAACTCAATGTACCTTACATTGAGCCCTTGGTTCTGGATGCATTTACAGTCGTAAACACTGACCAATCCACGTTGGGCCCACGTGGTGGGTATGGCCCGTCCGCTTTATCTATCTACAAGCTAAAAGGAAAGCCTGGCTGATATGCATGGTTATTTGTGATACAGTTTGTATAAAATTTTGACTCATCGGCAGAAAATAATCATGTCTCAAACTCACTTTGACGAAAGTATTTTTAATAAGTACGACCATTTATAGCAAACTAGCTTCCGCCCGCGACTTTATCCGCATTTACATTCGAGAAAATCCCTAGGGGACCTTTTACCAAGATAATAGTATCCTCCTATGTTTTAATCCGGCTTAAAAAGTATCTGTGTGCCAAATTTCATCCAAATCGGTTCAGCCGTTTAGCGTGATTGATTAACAATCATCCAAACAAGCAGACTTTCACATTTATGGAATAAGTAGGATAATACGGCCACCTCCGAAGCGTTTGAAGTAGGAAATTTTTCTACATGAAATGGGACTGCTATTTAGTTAAGTCTTAATTTCTCATGTTTTATTTAAGTTATTATTAAGTTTTATACCTCAACTGAAAGCTGAATAGATGGTGATGTTTTTAAAATATTATGCACGCTTAGTTAATAGGATTTTTTTTAAAGATATTTGATGCTATTTCAAAAAAATCTGAAAAAATAAAAATATAATATGCTTTTAAGGATTGAATTTTTTATAAATACCTATATTTTATGATTTTTTTTTATTTTATATCAACATTCAGATTGTTTTCTATCCCAAAATGATAAAAAATCCGGAATCGAATGAGTAGTTATTTTTTATTTTAAATTTTTGTGTCTGAAAACGTACTTTTGGTAAAAAAATACTTAATTTCAATTAACTCAAAAACTAGTAATTTTTTGAGAAAAAGTTATATAACAAAAAATATTTGTTTTGACCTCATCTATAACCCCTTAACAGGAATACGTCATATTTCCAGTGACCCTGTATATACATTGTACCAGCCATCTATAGGTACCGTTTTTAGTATATGTAATCATGTAAAACGTTCAGAATGATGTTAAAGCGGTATTCTTTTCTTTTTTAAAAAGACTAATACGCAAGAAATGATATTTCCATTTTCTTATTATAATGCTTTTAACATCTACATGTGTTAATATACTAATATCGAGGACGAATCTGAAGTATAATTAATGATTAAACGAACTTACCTGTAAGTGAAGTTCTATCATAATTATACGAAGGATTCGTCCGAAGATATTAGTATAGAATCCCACCCTCCCTACTCATTATTGTAAATTACAATAACTGTTTACCCACTGAAGAAAATGAGGAAATATCATAGGATTTGGACTTTAAACTAAATGAAGTGGTTGGCGTGTAGCAGTGACAGGGCAAACTTGGACCGGAAATGTCAAAATATCTGTCAATTTTAAGTCAAAAACCTTCTCTTTTTAGGTTTTATAGGTTATTGCTTTAAAATAACGTGCTAAGTGGTGATACATGCAAGCGGTACTACATGTGTTAATATACTAATATCTTCGGACGAATCCTTCGTATAATTATGATAGAACTTCACTTACAGGTAAGTTCGTTTAATCATTAATTTTGCTTCGTAGACATTTTGATTTTTAGGCAGCGTGATCAGGAAGGGTTATAAACAGATGACGTTTTTGTACACGCGCAACTGTGTGTGAAGCAGGGACCGGAAAACCCCTTTATCTGATTAATCCTATTGTTAGGGAAACCATCTTAAAAGGCTTCCCAAATGATATGGCTTTCCAAATGATAGGGTTTCCCTATCGATAGTATTTATTTGATTAAGCCTTTTGTTAGGGAAACCTTATTAAAAAGCTTCCCAAATGATGGGGTTTCCCAAATGATAGAGTTCTCTATCGAAAGTGTTCTCTATCGAAAGTGTTTATTTCATTAAGCCAATTGTTAGGGAAAGCGTATTAAAAAGCATCCCAAATAATAGGGTTTCCCTATCGATAGGGTTTCCATATCAATAGGGTTTCCGTATCGATAGGGTTTCCCTATCGATGGTGTTTATTTCATGGCCAATTGTTACGGAAAGCATTTTTACCGGATAGGGTTTCCGTATTGATAGGGTTTCCGTATCGAAAGGGTTTCCCTATCGATAGGGTTTCCGTATCGATAGGGTTTCCGTATCGATAGGGTTTCCGTATCGATAGGGTTGCCGTATCGATAGGGTTTCCCTATCGATAGTGTTTATTTTATTATTATTAGGGAAAGCGTATTAAAAGGCTTCCCAAATGGTAGGGTTTCCCTACAACAGTGTTTTTTTATTAAGCCTAATTGTTAGGGAAAGCATTTTAAAAGGCTTTCCAAATGATAGGGTTTCCCCGATAGGGTTTTCGGATTCGGTAAGTGCTTACCCGAACTAACTGTATTAATATGGTTAGCCTTTCGTCGGCGTAAGTCGACGATAAGCTTACCGAATCGACAGGGTTTTTGAAAACAAGTCTATGAAATACCCAATCAAGAACCCCTTTAAGGGTAAGCGGTTCCGGTCCTTGGTGTGAAGTCTAGGGCTACTACCGTGCAGTTTGTAAACATTCAGTCTTGACAGTGAAGGATGGCAAGGAACCTTATTAAAAAGCTTCCCAAATGATGGGGTTTCCCAAATGATAGAGTTCTCTATCGAAAGTGTTCTCTATCGAAAGTGTTTATTTCATTAAGCCAATTGTTAGGGAAAGCGTATTAAAAAGCATCCCAAATAATAGGGTTTCCCTATCGATAGGGTTTCCATATCAATAGGGTTTCCGTATCGATAGGGTTTCCCTATCGATGGTGTTTATTTCATGGCCAATTGTTACGGAAAGCATTTTTACCGGATAGGGTTTCCGTATTGATAGGGTTTCCGTATCGAAAGGGTTTCCCTATCGATAGGGTTTCCGTATCGATAGGGTTTCCGTATCGATAGGGTTTCCGTATCGATAGGGTTGCCGTATCGATAGGGTTTCCCTATCGATAGTGTTTATTTTATTATTATTAGGGAAAGCGTATTAAAAGGCTTCCCAAATGATAGGGTTTCCCCGATAGGGTTTTCGGATTCGGTAAGTGCTTACCCGAACTAACTGTATTAATATGGTTAGCCTTTCGTTGGCGTAAGTCGACGATAAGCTTACCGAATCGACAGGGTTTTTGAAAACAAGTCTATGAAATACCCAATCAAGAACCCCTTTAAGGGTAAGCGGTTCCGGTCCTTGGTGTGAAGTCTAGGGCTACTACCGTGCAGTTTGTAAACATTCAGTCTTGACAGTGAAGGATGGCAAGGACGTGGATATTGTTATTCTTCATTTAAGATTTATTTGTCAATGTCATTCAATTTTTTTTATTTCTAAATATCATCGCCATAATAAGCTGTTACATTTAAATTTTTACATGCAGCGCCTATATTTAAGGACAAAGGTACTGAACATGAGGCATTTTTTCGTCACAGTACCTAATAAATTTTTTCACTATAAGTACAACCCGGTCCAGTTAACTCGGCACCTGAAGCGCCATTGACCCCTCTCGTTTTCTCCTTTCCTCAAGCCACTGCGTCAATTTTTTGAATGTTTTCGGATAGATTATCGATAAATTATCGCTAACAAATGTACTAACGCTACTGGCATGACGACAATGGCGTGAGGCAAGAAGAAAACGAGGGGGGTCTAGCGCGCTTCAGGTGACGAATTAACAGGTTATACGTACCATAATTTCACACGCTATTTTTTTTCCATTACACCAGAATGGATTTAACACGTCTTTCTTTATTTCATCGTTTTTTAGCACAATCGGCTCCTTCTGTCGGGCTGTGTTTTATTTTGAAGCTTGAATTTGAAAATTGAAAAAATTGAAATACCGGGTGTAACAAAACCCTCAACAAAGCCGAGGTCTACGTATTCTGCCCATCATCAGGACCATTTCTGTTCAAAATTATTGCTGGGAAACGATTTTTATTTTTTGGTGTTAAAAAAGCATTGCATACATTTATCACGCAATGTAACGCGTACAACAGACCGCGCCTGCGAGTGTATGCTACACAGCTGCGTGCGGCCGAGATGAAAGGCAACGTTTATGTGCGTGCTCATGAAATACATTGAGTGATGACGTTTTGATGCCATTGTTTGTAACGAAATACCAAAAATTTTGATAATGTTTCTTTGGACAAAAAGTAGGAAATAACGAATAAAATAACATTACATAAAAATATTGGAAAAAAGGTTTTGACTTTGACCTTCAATAATTTCGTAGCTATTGGTTTCCCATGTATAGTCTAAAAGACAAAAATGATCCTGATGATGGGCGGAATGCGTGGACTTCGGCTTCGTTGAGTGTCTTGTTACACCCGTTATTAAGGCTACTTTCCTTTGCCACAGGCCGTTCAAGTTCCAGCCCCCTCGGCGCTATCACAAATCGACCTCTCTCGGTACACGAAGCGCGCTGTCTCGTTCTTGGCGCGAAACTTCTACAACTTGAAGTACGTCGCGTTGGTGCTCGCCTTCTGCATCAACTTCGTGTTGCTCTTCTATAAGGTGAGTAACTGTACTGTAGCGAAACTAGAACTAGCTTTGTAGCAATTTTTACAAAGGTCTAGACAAGTAACAAACGCTTGGCTTTTCGATTATTCAAATTGGACAGAATTGACATTAACTGTATGAAATTAGCATTTTAAAACGTCGTGATTTACTATGGTTAGCGACATCTTACGTCAATTACATAGAAATTTATATTCAATGGCCTATGGAATAGATAGCAATCGATAAGTTAAAGAATTTGATCGATTTGTCATACCGACCAACGATGGTTTGTTGATTTGTCATACCGACCAACGATGGTTGGTTGATTTGTCATACCGACCAACGATGGTTGGTTGATTTGTCATACCGACTAACGATGATTGGTTGTTTTTTCATACTGACCAACGATGGTTGGTTGATTTGTCATACCGATCAACGATGGTTGGTTGATTTGTCATACCAACCAACGATGATTGGTTTGTCATACCGGCCGAAATCGTTAACTTATCGATTATTTATTATTGCTAAATAAACTTTATATTATTGACAAAATTCGTTAATTATTAGTAGGTATGAACCTCTATACAAAAAAAAGTTGGGGGTTACAGGTCGTGATAAAGTTTGACCACATGATGGAAACTGATCTGTAGGCTGTTCCTAACTAATATTGAGCTAGGCGAGACTATCCTTACATACAGGTCCATTCGGCGGTGGGTTAAATAGCGTTGTTTTCCCGGCTCCATTCTAAAAATTATATCAATTCACGTTTAGCTAATAGGTCAAATGTGTTATCATTTTCGGAGAAATCAATAACATAGAATTTATTTCTGGAAAAAAATGCAATTTAAGCAGTTTCCGAAAAATTACGCATTAACCAGAATTTTTAAACTTCATTTTTTATTTTTTCACTAAATAGAAAGGGTTTCCGTTTCGTTCGGAAGCATTTTTCCGGGTTTTTGTTTATATTTCTGTAAAGTTAGTTATATTTTCTACAATTTGAGTCTTAACGCCCGATTGCACTAAACTTAAGGATCGCCTAAGTCTTTTCCTAACTACAACACGACCAAATTAAAACGGTGTCATAAACTTAGCCGTCATGTAGCTGTCATTCGCCTAGTTATCTTGGTCGAGTTGTAGATAAGAAAAGACTAAGGCGATTCTTAAGCTTAGTGCCTTTGCACCTAATTCGAGTAGTCTAGGTCTATTGGTTGCAGAGACAGCTAGTCAAAGATAAGATTTTTTCAATTAATTTCGATAAAAGGCCCATTTTTGACTAGCTATGTATCTGCAACCAATAGACCCAGATTACTCAAATTAGGCTGAAATTGTAGAAATTTTAATTAACTTTACAGAAATATGAACAAAAGACCTGAAAAACGCTTCCAAACGAAACGAAAAATCCTTTTATTTCGCAAAAAAAAAAACCTATTTTTGACTAGCTGTGTCTCCGCAAACAATGGACATAAACTACATGCGTTAGGCTCAAATTGTATAAAATATTAGTTAACATTACAAAAGTATATAACAAATTAACCTGAAAAACGCTTCTTTAAGGTAGGTTTTTTGAAAATACTGAAACAAGTGCCGATACCTGAAATCAAAAATGATGTTCAAAAATGTTGGTTATTGTGTAATTATTCAGAAACTGCTTAATAAATTGCATTTTTTTACGATAAATAAATTCTATGTTATTGATTTATCCGAAAATGATACCACATTTCACCTATTAGCTAAACCTGAATTGATATAATTTTTAGAATGAAGCCGGGAAAAGTGCGCTATTCAACCCGCCGCCGCCGTATGGAACTGTATGTAAGGATAGTTTGGCCCAGCTCAATATTAGTTAGGAACAGCCTACAGATCAGTTTCCATCATGTGGTCAAACTTTAACACGACTTGTAACTTCCAACTTTTTTTGTGTAGAGGTTCATACCTATTATATCGATCTTTATCTAATGTCGAATCTCGAGACTGGAGGCCCTGGCCATTAAGCAGGTATATACACCTATGTTATTTTGGCAAAATGTTTAGTTTAATTGATGTAAGTACCTACTATTAGTTATTCTCTGTGACGTAGATAAGATAATTGATGATATTCTGAATTGGTCAGGTTTCGTCGTTGGAAGTCGAGGGCGGGGAAGGCTCGGGCATCGGCGACATCATCGGTGGTTCCGGTTCCGGATCCGGATCCGGCAGCGGCGACGGTAACTACCTACTGACTTACTGTTTATTCATGAATGCGAAGGGATGGGTAACCAACAATTTTGTATTACCAGCTCTTCCCTAATTCCTTACTTTTATTATAAAGCACCTACCAGTAATCCGACTCTTTTGTTTATAAACGCATGCCGCCACAGCGTAGGTATATGCACAGAAACTTCGTCAAGAGTCAGGGTTGTCACAACAGAAACTACTCAAATATTTTACAATAAAGTTTTAATTTATAATAACGAAAGAATAAAAATAGTTTATAGAGTACAGACAAAATAGAAACATGAAACCGCTGATATTTTTTCACGATTTCAAAGTTTGTCCCATAGTAAAAGTTGTTCAGTTTGATGGTCCCTATCAAACCTTGACGGGGATTTACAACTAAATTTACAATTAAAAACGGAACAAATCGTATAATGTATTATAATGTTTTGAGATTTCGTTACGCTTCTTAAAACGTTCCCTTCAAGTTAGAGAGCGCAAACTATACCTTGTTCGCCGAATGAAGCTAGTACGGAAAAGATGCGCTTACACATGATTGGACACAATAAGAGGCTAAGACCATGTTCACAATGCGAGTCACAATTAGTCTGTCGTTGCTCTCCGTACCGTTCAGACGTCTACCGCTTACCTTGTTCGGTGCAATCATTGTTTACAATATTTTTTTTATGTTCTAACCCTAATATTTTATTATTATAATTTTAATTAATGTTATTTTATTATTTTAACGTCAAAGTAATGTTTAATTGAAAAAAAAAGAATCTAAATTTCCATATTATAATTATTATTATTTTTTATAAAATTAGAACAAAAAAAAAAGGTATTAACCCTGTATTAGCAGTATGAACACGCCTTACGATTTTATACCTGTCGCGGGCGCTCGTGGGCGGCGCTAGATCATTTGTTGTCCTTATCGTTTGTGTGCAAATCTGAGAAAGAGACAGCGCTTTGCTAGCTTGATCTAGTGAACAGTAACTATACGGCTCGCCTTTCATAAAACGCTATCTATGGATTTTTTTTGAACTATTTTTTATTTGATCTGTCAGAAAATCAATCACGGCTTTTCTTAACAGGTGGTAGCGGCGAATCGGCTGAAGATGAGGACCCTCTAGAAGTGGTGCACATAGACGAGGACTTCTTCTACATGGAGCACGTGATCAATGTGGCAGCCCTGCTGCACTCTATCGTGTCTCTGGCCATACTCATCGGGTACTACCACCTCAAGGTTGGTACACAACTAACTAAAGTTTTGTGACAAAACTAGTTTTGTGAGTCTGTGTGTGACATCGCATTTGTGACATTTTTGAAATGTCTGAAATATGTTTTTATTTTCGAAAAATTTCAAGAAGGCATTGATATAAAAATTGTATTTGATTATCGAACCTGCTCACAAAATTTCACGAGAATCGGTTGAGAAATGCGACTTGTAGAGGATAACAGTGGGACAATCGAATTAATTGTATCTTTTTCTCAAAATAATATTTTATATTATAATTTGGAAAGTAGTAGATTTTAAGCTACTTTTCAAATGTACCATTTTGGAGGGCTTTCAATTTTTGAGGTAAGTGATTGTAGTACTTTAATAATCAATTTCTATTAAATTCTTTGCCAATTAAGTTAATTCTGACTTAACCGAAACCTGTATAAAATAGGCTCTGTGCTATTGATTCAAAATCCTCAAACCTCAAAATTATCCCACCAGGTGCCGCTAGCTATCTTCAAACGTGAAAAAGAAATAGCTCGCAAGCTGGAATTCGACGGGCTTTATATAGCGGAGCAACCAGAGGACGACGACCTCAAAAGCCATTGGGATAAGCTCGTCATATCTGCCAAGTGAGTGCATAAAACTTCATTCTTTTTAACGGATTTCCGTCCAAATAAGGCGGATTGGGGTAAATAACCATATGGATCACTAATCATATCCGGCTCGAAGGACCAATTTTGTGAATGCCAACTAATAAATTGATTTAATCTGAACCAGCATCATAAAAACAACATTAATCGTAATTGCATAATCAAAACAATTTTAAACTTGACAGAATATAAAGCTGTCATTTTTGTCTAAAAACAGACTTTAAGATGGGGGCGCCACCTAATGTTAACCGTTTTTTATAACTAGCTTTTGCCCGCGACTTCGTTCGCTTGGAAATAAGTTTAGCTTTTGCCCGCGACTTAGAATAAGGCGACCAGGTTTATTATTTATATAATTAATTTATGCGCCGCCGCCGAAACGCATCATTTTTGTATCCCTCGGGAACAGTATACTTTTCTGGATGAAAGGTATCTATATGTACTTTTCTATACCCCCTGACAATGTGTATGCGAAATTTCATGACGTGAAGGCCTAACAATAGCAAACAAACCTAGCCTTTTCAGGAAGAACATCGTAACCGCCATTTTGCATACAGGAGAAGGGTTGTTTTTTTAATTATCGCAACCGACAAGTGTTTAACTTATGTACGTTGTATAATTTATTATCGTAAGCGCCAAGGAGGATCCTTCCTATGTAACCTAAAACCTATTTTATCGTAAGAGACCTAGTTTTTTGTCGTAAGCGACAGGAACTATACTTACGATATATGAGTCGATGTATGTTACGACAAAAAACTTTATAGGTTGTAACTTACGAAAAAAACTCCAAAATTCAATAAAATTTAATTATATTCTACTGTGAACTCTAAAGTTGGTGGTATAGGATACAAAATCAGGTGATATGGCGGTTACTATAAAAACACTTATATTTAACACTTACGATGTTTTTTTTTCTAAAAAGGCTCGAACAAACTTACTTTCGTATTTATAATATTATGAAGGATAAGTAATAAGTATAAGCATATAAAGTCGCATTACTAATTTCCCAGCAAAAATGTAAACAAAGGTGTTGCCAGAACAAAACAACACAAAAGGAAATAGTATATTGCTAAGTCAAGAAGTAAACACACTTACATGTTTTTTCATCACAAACCTAATAAAAATAGCTTAGTCAAATATTCTGAATCATGAGTTTTGCGACAAAAACCCGTATAATATAATTTAATATTTCATAATAAGTTTTATAGTAGAAAACATGTTATGATGCTGTGCACACATCAACTGCAAACCGTACACATCAACCATTGATTCATTTTATAAAATTTCATAAAATATTAGTATCAGGAAAAACCCGTATATAATATAATTTAATATTTCATAATAAGTTTTTCAACACACTTGCTCGTAAAGTGAGCCCTAATACATCGCTTTTAGGGCCATAAACCGAGCTATAACAAACGCGTGCAATAATATATAAAACACTAGGTTGTTATAGAATTATCCCTACAAAGTTAAATTAGTACCTTACTGCAAGTTCTATGCGAGTAAACAGAGCATTCCCAATTTAACTGGGTTACACAGTTATTTTTTTTAATAACAACTATGGGGTTTTATGCCGCTGAAAGTTCATATTCATTTTTGAAATAAATAAATGTATAAGTCTTTAATTAAGTCAAACAAATATTTATTATTATAAAATTATTCATAATGCATAATATTTTGTTATAAAATATTAAAATATTTGCATTTTATCAATTAAAATTATAGTTTTGAAGTAGGCTGTATGCTCAGTCACCCCTTTGTTCGCAAAATATTCTTGCATTGGGCGTGTGAAAAAAACAAAAAAAAACTTACGCGCCTTTTCCCATAATTGTCATATTTTGTTTTTGTCGTATTTGTTGCTGTGTGGTAAATTACTTTACATCATACTTGCTCGGTAACTAGGATTTACTTATATAGTATGAGGCTGTGTAAGTTGGCATGTGCAACACAGATAGAACGTTCCATTTTCAAATCACTTTACAATTCAAGGATGGTGAATGCTTTAACTGTAAAGTTACTTTACAATTCAAGCATTTAAAACTCTTTAGTGAACCAATCTCATTTCTTTTATTATAAACTGACGAAACTTTTGGCTGAAAAAAAAACAATGAAAATGGCGGCATTTCATTTCAGTTGAAGCTAGGTATGCAAAAATCTGCAATGCAAAAACAGCTGATTTTTTCGTGATTTCGAGGTTGGTCCCATAATGAAAGTTGTTCAGTTTAATGGTCTGATCAACCCTACGAGTTTTCAATGAAATAACCCTTTAACGTTTTATTTTTGTTTTAATGTTTTTTTTTTATTTATTTTTTTATTTTTTTTATGTTTATGTTTATTTTTATTTTTATTAAATTTACCTTGCATGAATGATGTAAAATAGTATGCTTACCTCGGTTGTAAGTAGCTATTACACCCTCGAACTATATTCGCCCTCGCTCGCTTCGCTCGCTCGTGCGTCTAAATATCTCGGGTGCACTCGATCCATTAGCGCCCTTTGCGAGCTGTGCTCGCACGGGCGCCAAATTGGATCTTGTTCTGTAATAGCTCACTTACATCCCTTGTGTAACAAACTACTATTTCAACACACTTGCTCGTAAAGTGAGCCCTAATACATCGCTTTTAGGGCCATAAACCGAACTATAACAAACGCGTGCAATAATATATAAAACACTAGTTGGTTATAGAATTATCCCTACAAAGTTAAATAGGTACCTTACTGCAAGTTCTATGCGTGTAAACAGAGCATTTTCAATTTAACTGGGTAATACAGTTATTTTTTTAGTAACAACTAAGAGGTTTTATGCCGCTGAAAATTCATTTGCATTTTTGGAATAAATAAATGTGTAGGTCCTTAATTAAGTCAAACAAATATTTATTATTATCAAATTATTTCTTATTTACAATATTTTGTTCAAACATATTAAAATATTAGCATTTTATCACCTAAATTTATAATTTTGAAGTAGGCTGTACGCTCACTAACCCCTTTGTTCGCAAAATATTCTTGCATTGGGCGTGTAAAAAAAACAAAAAAAAAATCTGCGCGCCTTTTCTCATCATGATTATCATTTTGTTTTTGTCATATTTGTTGCTGTGTGGTAAATTAGTTTGTTTTTTCCTCGCAAATGTGTTGAAAAACGTCGTATGAAACTCGTGAGCTCTTACTTATTGCACACTCGGCTGAGTTACGCCCTCGCCTGCGGCTCGGGCTGCAACCCACAGCCTTGTGTGCAATAAGTAACCTAAGCTAACTTGTATCATAATGTACTATTGTATTTTCCTCGCAAATGTGTTGAAAAACGTCGTATGAAACTCGTGAGCTTTTACTCATTACACACTCGGCTGAGTTACGCCCTCGCCTACGGCTCGGGCTGCAACCCACAGCCTTGTGTGCAATGACCAACCTAAGCTAACTTGTCTCATAATGTACTATTATAGTAGAAAACATGTTATGATGTGCACACATCAACTGCAAACCCTACACATCAACCATTGATTCATTTTATAAAATTTCATAAAATATTAGTATCAGGAGCAGGAGTAGTAGCTGTAGTAGTAACATTTGTCTTTTGGTATTGGGGGGAACAGGCGATGATGCTACATAATTTTGATGGTTTACATTTCAGTCAAAATCTAAGTACCTATAGTTTTCTTATCAGTTCGTTTTAAGAACTTTTAACTTTTCAAAAATTATGATAGGTTAAAATAAAAGTTCTTATTACCATCCTACTTTAAAATTACCTTGGTTGACATTATATTTATTATAACTCAAAATATAATAAACAAATTAAAAAGTTATAAAGGTGACCAAAGGATTTCAATATCTGAAAATGTCACTATCAGGGTCAGTTTGTCAATTTGATTCTTTGTTTACAGTTTTGCTCGGAAATTAGTAATGCGACTTTAAGTAAAAATAAGTAAATAAGTAAGGATTAACTAGTGTATGTATTTACCCAGGTCGTTCCCCGTGAACTACTGGGACAAGTTCGTCAAGAAGAAGGTTCGCGCGAAATACTCGGAGACGTACGACTTCGACTCCATCTCCAACATGCTGGGCATGGAGAAGACGTCGTTCTCGGCGCAGGAGGATGAGGGCAGCAAGGGGTTGCTGCATTTGTAAGTGTATTTCATTTATTTATATTCTATACTAGAGGCCACCCGTGACTACGTCTGCGTGGACATTTTTTAGCCCCCGACGCAGCGCAAAGAGGGGTGTTATAAGTTTGAAGCCTGTATCTGTCTGTCTGTACGTATCATCGTAGTGCTTAAGGCTCCGTTATGCGAAATCATTTGTCTCTGTCTTTCTTTACGTGTAAAGAGTATGGATTATAACCTCACTTCTGCATTTTTTCGAAGTTTTCGTTGTTTTTTCATCATTATCTTTAGCACAATTATCTTTCTTGAAAAAAAGTTATCGGAGCAACTGCACAGTAGGTACGTTAAAATGTATTTTGATGTAGAATTCAATACGTTTCCGCTATTATTTACGCCAAAAATATGGCCCGTGACATGCGCTTTTGATGATTTTTTTTACAATCATCTGTGAGGTTTATACGCAATTTAATACTTGTAGCTACTAGATAATCTCTTTAGCTTGTCGTATGTTTTTTTTTGTTGCTACAACTTTACGTTTTCTATGTAAAATTATGGCCCGCGCAAACCATGTTTTCCTATTATGCCTCTTAATTCAATACGGTTTTTTTATTGAAAGCTAAATAAATCGAGATGTTTCATAGCCACATTTGATGGAAATCCATCCAAACAATTATGGAGAAAGTCAACTGCCTGCCGAAATGGTAAAAGATACAGAGGTGGTGCTTTGTGTAAAATAATGTACACCCTGGGCAAATTTTGGTGCAATAAAAAAACAAAATGGCCGCCTAAAATTAAGTTAAAAAAATAATAAATATAAAGTTGAAAACAGTTTAAAAAATAATAAATTTAAAATTTAAAAACCCCGACAAAAAAAGTAACTCTTCAAAAGTTAATATCATCAAGTCATTGTTTAGCGATACCCGGTCCGGGTATATTACCGGGTAATATACCCGACGACGTATATTTTTTTCATAGATCTTTAGGACTGGATGATATTATTTTAATTTTTTTAAGAATTAGCTTTTTTGTATCGGGGGTATTTTAAATTTTTAATTAAAGTTTTCTATCCCTCAGGAACAATATTTTCTTTTTTTCTGGGTGAAAGGTACCTGTCCTGTCCCATTCTGTACCCCAGATATGTAGCCTCTATACTTTATCTATCTGTAACCTAGATATAACGTGTATGCAAAATTTTATGGTGATCGGTTCAGTAGTGACACATTTTTAAATTACGCACTCAGATTAAGAAAATCTTAAAAAAAAACATGAAATGTGCGAGCGCGAGAGCGTCAAAACGTGGACGGCCTCTTATAGTAGGTATGAACCTCTATACTAAAAAAAGTTGGGAGTTACAAGTCGTGATAAAGTTTGGCCACATGATAGAAACTGATCTGTAGGCTGTTTCTAACTAATATTGAGCTGGGCCAAGCTATCCTTACATACAGTTCCATACGGCGGCGGGTTGAATAGCGCACTTTTCCCGGCTTCATTCTAAAAACTATAACAATTCAGGTTTAGCTAATAGGTCAAATGTGGTATCATTTTCGGATAAATCAATAACGTAGAACTTATTTCTGATATAAAAAAAAATCAATTTATTAAGCAGTTTCTGAAAAATTACACAATAGTCAAAGATAAGATTTTTTCAATTAATTTCAATAAAAAGCCCATTTTTAACCAGCTATGTCTCTGCAACCAATAGACCTAGACTACTCAAATTAAGCTTAAATTGTAGAAAATTTAATTAACTTTACAGAAATATAAACAAAAAACTGAGAAATGCTTCCGAACGAAACGGAAACCTTTTTTATTTCGTGAAAAAATGCATATTTTTGACTAGCTGTATGTCCGCAAACAATGTACTTAAACTACTTGGGTTAGGCTCAAATTGTATGAAATATAGTTAGCATAACAAAAGCATATTACAAATTAACCTGAAAAACGCTTCTTTAACGTAGTTTTTTTGAAAATACTGAAACAAGTGCCAATACCTAAACTAAAAAAATGAAGTTTAAAAATGTTGGTTATTGTGTAATTTTTCAGAAACTGCTTAATAAATTGTTTTTTTTTTTTATATCAGAAATAAGTTCTACGTTATTGATTTATCCGAAAATGATACCACATTTGACCTATTAGCTAAACCTGAAATGTTATAGTTTTTAGAATGTAGCCGGGAAAAGTGCGCTATTCAACCTGCCGCCGTATGGAACTGTATGTAAGGATAGTTTGGCCCAGCTCAATATTAGTTAGAAACAGCCTACAGATCAGTTTCTATCATGTGGCCAAACTTTATCACGACTTGTAACTTCCAACTTTTTTTTGTATAGAGGTTCATACCTACTATTAAGGGAGTACATCGTACGTCCACTAGCGCCCCCAATCAAGAAAAATTATTACAACGAAATAACTATGTTTAATCAAATTCTGAAAGATATAAAAACTTGTTAATTAATTAATTGTAAACTATTTTTATATGCGTTATCACCTGGTTAAAATGTGTTTGTGTAGCTGGATTAACGTCTAATGTGGCCAGAAAACGCATGCAAAAAATAGTTTACAACTAGGTAATACTAGTTTTTATTTTTTTCAGAATTTGATTAAACATAGTTATTGCGTTGTAATGATTTTTTTTATTAGTGGCGCTAGTGGACGCACGATGCACCTTTAATAACTAATAATATATTTCGTACTCTGTGTTTGGAAATCCATTTGTTATATTTTATAAATGATTATTTCAATAAAAAGTTGTGTAGATTGTTTACCAAATAGGACAAGTAAGGATACATATTTTGAAAAAAGAAATATATGTAGCTTACTTCCGCAAACAATATATGCAAGATGCACCGCCCGCCCGCCCGCAAAAATATGCACATGCACACCACAAAATATCAGTGCACAAACCTGCATTTAGCAAGACAGCAACACACCTTGCACCGTCACCAATTAGGCTACTCTACACGTGTTTCACCCCAACCCGGAGCATCCTCAGGAGTTAGATCGTGCGTAAACCAACACCGAATGGTTGTTTCGTTATGGTTAATTCGATAAATAATATAATAATAATTTCTTTTTTCAAAATGGTTTGGGACTTCCGCCAAGTGACGCCTGATTCAATCAAATACCTAAGGATACATAAACAGACTATAATAAATTATTTTCGCCCCCAGCATAATGTCGATAGACTGGCGCTACCAAGTGTGGAAGGCCGGAGTGACGATCACAGACAACTCGTTCCTCTACTCTCTGTGGTACTTCTCGTTCTCCGTGATGGGCAACTTCAACAACTTCTTTTTCGCCGCCCATCTGCTAGATGTCGCTGTCGGCTTTAAGACGCTAAGGACCATTCTGCAGTCTGTTACGCATAACGGGAAACAGGTAAAATGTTTATTTTAGCACTATTCTCAAAATTCTCTCACCCACCAATCCGCATTGGGCCCGCGTGGTGGGTTATGACCCATCCTCCTTATCCACCCATAAGGAAGGCCTGTGCCCCAGCAGTGAGGACATGAAAAAAAATGGCTGATGGTCTGATGGTCATTCTCAAAAGAAAGTATATCGGGTCATTTTGAACTTACCATCCAAATTTTGAGGATGTGTTCAGTCCATGAAACTGAACAACTTTCTCTAAGGAACACATGGTCAAATATGTAAAATAAAAATCGACTTTCCATACAAATCAAAGAGATCACGTGATCAATTTAGTATGGGATGACCAAAATTTTTTGGCGAAATTTGACACTTGTTTCTTAGAGAAAGTTGTTTAGATTCGTGGACTGGACACATTCTTAAAATTTGGATGGTAAGTTCAAAATGACCCTGTATATACACTCGACGTCAGAAAAATCGCACCTTTTTGAAAATAAGTTTAGACTTGGCCACCTACTATTGCTAGCTAACGTTTTATTGTATAAATGTTGATATATATTGAAAATACATTTAATGAGCTTTCATTTAATAATTGTTTGATTGAATCAACATAACAGTTACCATAATTAAACGCTTAAAGCGTTATTGCTTGCGCCGCCATAAAAGGAAAATAAAAGGGGTCAATTTAGGAAATGCGATACAGAGATGATGGAGAAAACACACTTCGACAGTTCAGTTAATAAAAGGAATACTGAAGATGGATACTATTGCCCAAGAAGTTACAAAAAAATGAGGCAATGTAATGTTACTCGGAAACTGAACCAATACATTTAGGTAGATGCATCCAAAGTGATCAATAATATGGTTACAAGTCCTTTTCTAATATTAGGTTTAGGTTTAAAGAACTTTATTCTCATAAAGACATAAGTCACTTACATGAGAACATATTACATACATATATATATTATTGATAACATTAAAAGTTTTAAACTGTATGGAGGAAATTACTGTCTGCATTACCTACATTTTTTTGCGCTGATTAGGTACTTAAAAAACTTTAACGGCCTTACCATAAAAAATTTTAAAACTGTTCAACAAGTGTTTCTTAAACACTGTTGTCACTTTTTTGGCGTTATTATTTGAAAGAGACTATCACATTTAAACAGTGTCTAAATTAAGCACTGTTTTAAAATCTTTTGAGGTAAGGCCATAAGGGAATGTTTCTTATTCCTTCTACGTAACTATTTTCATATCTCCTACGAAAAACTATGTTTTTTTTCTTGTTTAATAACTGGTTACCAAAGAAGAATTATACTGTCCACCTTTGTACTATGGGCACAGAATAGATAGTAGTACTATCCCCGTCAATTGATAATGCGCCTGGCGGCCATGATTTTAACCTCAAAAACGAAAAACAATTGTAAAAATTGTATATACCTACCTAGACCCTATCTTACAGAAAATAATAATTCAATAATTAATATATTAGATTACCTATTAGAATTGTCTTGTTTCATGACATTTTTAGTTGCGGATCACGTCAACGTGGATGTTAATGTGACAAGGTTCCAGCGCATTACCAATTGACGGGGATAATACTAGCGTACAGAAGTTGCACTCCGCAAAATCATTTAAATAAATTGCGACTCTTGCTGCGACACAATAAAGTGCAATTCAGGTCGCACAGCGCTCCCTACGCTTCAAAACATGCACTTAGTAGTTGCCTCTCTGTCTATAGCGTAGGCACAGAATAACTAATAGTACAAGAACAGAAGCAGCACGCCGCAAAGTCATTTAAATAAATAGCGACCTTTGCACCGACACAATAAAGTGCAATTCAGGTCGCGCAGCGCTAATGGCCTACAGTTGTATTCATCTAAGTAGTTGCCTCTCTTTCTATCGCGTGCTCTTACCTTTTCTGACGACGCAACGTTAGGGTTGACTTCTTTTAAATGAACTGCGTAGCATATATCATAATGTGAAAAACCACAATTGTTTATTGGTTTTTGATTTAGACATCCGTACACGGCACATTAATGTCGATTCGATATTGTAACTATTATAAAGAGGCAATACCTACGCAGGCAGTAAGATACCGCGCTCGTACTGCGGCGGGCGTGTGGCGGCCCGCTGCTCCCTTGTGCCTCCGTAGGCACGGCTAGCGGTAGGTGCTTATCGTGCGACCGACGAGCGAGTGAAGGAGGCCTGGCGTAGGTCTTATCTTTTCTGATGTATGAAATTTGTCCTCTCAGAGGACGCCGAGCGCTTCATACTCGCGTGCGGAGTGACAGAGAGGGAGTTTTTTGGTTCCATTTGTCATGTTCGGTTCGATGTCTATTTTAATTATTTGCAAATTGATTCATAGTGGATATTGTGTCTTAAAATTGGTGCAGTTTTGTGGTACAAGTGTCTACACAACTGAACAATATGTGGGATAATTGAAATAGGCGCGATCTTGGTTGTGTGAAGCCGAGACTTTTACTGTAGTGGTGGCTACCTTGGCAGAACTTACCAAGTAAACTGTCTTGATATACTTGGTGCCAAATGCTCCAAGCAGCATTGGAATGCGATGCACCCGCATTTTAATGTAAACTGAAATAATCTATCACTGAAATATTCAACACTTGACACTGGCAAAAATTACTTCCAAGAGGAAAGTAGATTGCCAAAACAAAAATAAGAAGAAGAAGAAGAGTGACAGAGCCCTGTTATGGATAACAGCGTCGCTTAACCAGTTAGCAACAAAATTCGTGTGCGCGCTCAGCGGCCCTGCACGAACTAAACGTATGTTGTAATGGCGCGGCGTGCAAGCGATTTTAACCTTAGGGGTGGTTAAGCGACGCTGTTGCTCATGGTAAATTTCTCCTAAGTAGTGGCAGAAAAATTAAAACCGTTTCTCTGAACAGCTGGTGCTGACGGTGATGCTGCTGACCATCATCGTGTACATCTACACGGTGATCGCGTTCAACTTCTTCCGCAAGTTCTACGTGCAGGAGGAGGACGACGAGGTCAACAGGAACTGCCACGACATGCTCACGGTACGTCACGGCACGTCACGTGGTTATTGTCTGCGTTTGAATGTGGATGATGGGCTATTTACGTGGGTCGATTTTACACCTGTGTCACCTGTGACGTTGACTTGTCACCTAGCAAGTCGCTTATAAAATTGAATCGCAGGTGATGGCGTCGCTGTCGTCTATGTAGTTGATGGCGTAACCCAGGTGTCGTCTGTTCGCTGGGTGCAAAGGTATAATAATCGATCGCAGCGCTCATGGTGGCAAAAAGTAGAAATAATGAAGGCTCTGTAATCTATTTGAAAACGATATTTAATTGATTACTAGTGATACAGGAACAATTACATATGTTTATTATCACTTATTAAAATTATTAAAGTAGCTTTATCCTCTTGTTTTACAAAATCTACAACTAAAAAAGAAGTATACAAACCCTAATTTAACCAAAACAAAACACTCTTTTTGAATAGATCTTACTGGCCATATTTAATTTGAATGACCAAAAATGATTTCACAACACTTTGTCCACCCAAATCACAGTAATTTTGAAATTTACATTAATAACACAATATGTATAGTATTTTTTAATATTTTGTCACAATGCCGCCATTACATATTATCGAAACGTCAAAACGGTGGTCAGAGCCAACAAAGTTGCAACACGCTAGGTGGCGCTAAAAGCATGCACGGAGCCAATAGAGTAATATGTAATAATAACGTATAGTCTAAGCGGTCATGGGATTTTTGGTAACGATCAAGGAAAAGGTTAGATTCATTTTCATGGGTTGTAGAGTGGTCCCCTAATGTGAATGATGTTGGTCTGCCTGCTCTCAGTGGTTGCAACTTCGAATTATAGCGCTTACAAGAGGCTTCATTGTTACGAAAAAAAAACGATCAGAGAAATGGTCAGTTTTAGTATATATTCAAAGTATGTCGTCTCTGCAGATGAAACAAGTTGGTCTGCCGGCTCATAGTGGTTGCATTTCTGAGCTATGACGTGCGCAAGTCACGTCATTGTTACGAAAAAAAAACGATAAGGGAAATGGTCAGTTTTAGTACCTATTCAAAGTATAGTATCTCCACGGGTAAAACAAGTTGGTCTGCCGGCTCTCAGTGGTTGTATTTCAGAACTATCATTGTGTACGCAAGACGCTTATTTGTAGAAAAAGCCTAAAAAACTTTGAAAAACGGGACAATAGGTGAATTTTTAAGTGCACGCTGGCTGCTTGCGTATATGTGACTGTATGAGTCCCCTCCCCACCTTAAGGCATCTCTACACTCGCGCGCGAAAAGCCCCAAACCTCCCGCGAAGCATAGTTTGGAACCGATTTGAATTGAATCCACACACCCGCGCACCCCCCCATCCCCCCACGTCCGGCTTTAGCGTTAGTAGAGATGTTCGATCCGGGTGCCTTGTATCGATATTCCGGATCGCAATGGATCGTAATTTACTGTATCGATCCAGATTATAGAATCTGGATCGATAGACATCGGCTACACGCTTAGTAAATACTGTGGTCCAGCGCCATAGAGTAAATTTTACCCATGGAAAGTAAAATATTTAACAAATTACTTTCCATGGTTAAAATTTACTCTATGGCGATGGATCACAGTTGTCTAAGCGGTCACGGGATTTTTGGTAATGATCAAGGAAAAGGTTAGATGCAATTTCATGGGTTATAGAGTGGTCCCCTAATGTGAATGATGTTGGTCTGCCTGCTCTCAGTGGTTGCAACTTCGAGTTACAGCGATTATAAGAGGCTTCATTGTTACGAAAAAATACGATCGGAGAAATGGTCAGTTTTAGTACCTATTCAAAGTATGGCGTTTCCGTAGCTGAAATGATGTGGTCTGCCGGCTCTCAGTGGTTGCATTTCAGAGCTATGACGCGCGCAAGTTACAACAAATTTTTTTTTCGCTAAATTGTATATTTAAAAATACTAATCAATAGAACTTTTTATTCTAATGAAAAAATGTCTTAAGCCATTTTTGTCTAAAATGAATAGATTGGTCGGAAAAAATTATTTTATGTTTTTTTTTATGGAGTGCGATAGATATTCAGGTGCTCTTACGGCCAATTCCTAATTTTTTCTGCCTTGAAACTACTTCTGCGTCAGTATTTCAAACGTTCAAAATAATCATACACTATCAACGTGCGCTCAAAATTGTACATTCACACAGCTTGGATTTTGAAACTTGTTTTTTTTAGTAAAAACTGATTTTTTGTCATCCTTTATTATTTTCTCATCAATTTTAACACTAGAAAAGACAACAAAACGTTCAGTTAAGGTCTTTTATACAATTGTTCTTACTTAACATCCCGCTTGGCCCTTACTTAACATCCCGCTGCATTTTGTTATTTCGGTTTTATTTGATTTATTATGGTAAAAAAGTCATCCACAGTAATAATAGTGACCAAAAGTTTTGTTGGCTTTTATTGTATTTTAATTGATGAGAAAGTAATAAATAACGACAAAACAATCAGTTTTAACTTAAAAATACGATTTGCTACTGTTTCGAAATCCAATATGTATTAAACGGACAATTTTGGGCGCGCGTTGATAGTTTAGGATTATTTAAATGATTAAAATAACAATAAAATACTGACGCAGAAGTAGTTTTGAGGCAGAAACAATTAGGAACTGGCCGTAAGAGCACATTGAATATCTCACTCCATAAAAAAAACATAAAATATTTTTTTCCGACCAAACTATTCATTTTAGAAAAATATGGCTTCAGACATTTTTTCATTAGAATAATGAGTTCTATCGATTAGTATTAAAAAAATACAATTTGATGAAAAAAAATTTTTGTTGCAACTTGCGCGCGTCATAGCTCTGAAATGCAACCACTGAGAGCCGGCAGACCGCATCATTTCAGCTACGGAGACGCCATACTTTGAGTAGGTACTAAAACTGCAAAATCGGTTCCAAACTATGCTTCGCGGGAGGTTTGGGGCTTTTCGCACGCGAGTGTAGAGATGCCTTAAGGTGGGGAGGGGACTCATACAGTCACAGATACGCAAGCAGCCGGCGTGCACCTAAAAATTCACCTATTGTCCCGTTTTTCAAAGTTTTTTTAGGCTTTTTCTACAAATAAGCGTCTTGCGTACACAATGATAGTTCTGAAATACAACCACTGAGAGCCGGCAGACCAACTTGTTTTACCCGTGGAGATACTATACTTTGAATAGGTACTAAAACTGACCATTTCCCTTATCGTTTTTTTTTTCGTAACAATGAGGTGACTTGCGCATGTCAGAAATGGTCAGTAACATGGAGAGAATCAAAACAAAATAAATAAATTTAAATAAAGTAATGTTTATTAAATTTAATCGTCCAATTTCTTTTAACCTACCACCTGTTCGGACGTCTTTTTTCAGCTGAGAGAAGAACAGGCGAAAGAAACTCGTCAGCTTTATTAAATCAGATATTTACAATTAAATCGTTACAAACTACAACAATATAAACTTAAAAGTTATCAGTTAATCTCTTTATTAAACTACGATAATAGTTACCAATCAAATGCAAAAGAAATCTGTCTATAATGTACTTTACTTATTATTACTACAAATAATCAGAATAATCATAAAATTGGGAATGAAAATTAACAGCAGATAGCCTTTGAAAAACAATCAAGTCACACACAAAACAATTAATTCAAAATAACACAATAACAATGAAGAATTTACTTAACTTAAATCCCGTAGTGCTCCAAACTTAAAAGTGAAAATATTCTAAATTTTACATTCCTTTTATACCCACCAAATTTAGACACAAAATGTTTACCCATTCCACCATTTTTCAGCCAATCATAATCGACTAATTTATTTGTACGAAGAACAGAATCTTAGAGATAATATTTTATAAAACAGTTACGTTGTAATCTTATTGAAACTAAATCCTAATGAATTACAATAATTGTTACATTAATTACTGTAGTCTTACTTGCTTAAAATCTCAAAAATACGTTCAGCCAATAAGAGGAGTTACAACTAACTAGCGTGATATAATTAAATATAATAAATGGTAACTCTTTTAAAACTTGCTAAGATATTTATAAGATATTTACATTATTTTTATAAGAACTGAATCAAAATTAAATATTAAACAATACATGATTTGATTATATTAATACCAAACATTAATTGTCTGAAGGGTAAGGCAAAGGCAAATGTTCATACAGCCAAAAATACAATTATTAGAAAATAACACCGAAAGCTTTACTTAAAATCTGTCACGCACGTCATAGCTCAGAAATGCAACCACTATGAGCCGGCAGACCAACTTGTTTCATCTGAAGAGACGACATACTTTGAATATATACTAAAACTGACCATTTCTCTGATTGTTTTTTTTTCGTAACAATGATGCCTCTTGTAAGCGCTATAACTCGAAGTTGCAACCACTGTGAGCAGGCAGACCAACATCATTCACATTAGGGGACCACTCTACAACCCATGAAAATGAATCTAACCTTTTCCTTGATCGTTACCAAAAATCCCATGACCGCTCAGTCTAGTAGTTCCAGTTTTGGCCACCGGCAGGCTGATTATCTAATTAAAAACCACCTAGCGACTGGTTGCAATTCATAGATGATAGTGATCCATTGCTACTTCTTTTTGGATTAAAATAAAAAACATACCAAAGAAAAGTAGCAATGTATGTGGAATGAAACCGGTCGCTAAATAGTTTCTTTTTAGATAATCAGGGTGCGGATCACTTAAGTTTGTTTAGGGGTGAATCAACTTTTTGTTGTCTTGTGACATGTCTTAAAATATCTACGTGAACCATTTTTATATGAAGTTAATTTGTAGTTGCTTATCATCATCATCATATCAGCCGCACGACACCCACTGCTGGGTATAGGCCTCCCCCAAGGATTTCCACGACGATCGGTCCTGCGCTTCCCACATCCAGTGGCTTCCGGCAATCTTCACCAGATCGTCGGTCCACCTTGTCGGGGGCCTACCCACGGAGCGTCGTCCGGTGCGCGGTCGCCATTCCAGAACCTTTCCGCCCCAACGGCCATCGGTTCTTCTCGCTATGTGTCCAGCCCACTGCCACTTTAGCTGAGCAATCCTTCGAGCGATGTCGGTTACTTTAGTTCGCCTGCGGATCTCCTCATTTCTGATTCGATCACGCAGGGAAATGCCGAGCATGGCTCTCTCCATTGCACGCTGGGTGACCTTGAGCCTCCTTATGAGACCCATAGTTAGCGACCACGTTTCACTGCCGTAAGTCATCACTGGCAACACACACTGGTCATAGACTTTCGTCTTGAGACACTGAGGTAAATCGGACACGAAGATTTTTCGGAGCTTCCCGAATGCTGCCCATCCGAGTTGGATTCAACGAGAGATCTCCTTCTCAAAGTTGGACCTACCTAACTGGACTGCCTGTCCTAGGTATACATAATGGTCAACAGCTTCAAGTGCAGTGTTCCCAACATGAACTGGAGCGGGCACAACATGGGCATTCGACATGATTTTCGTCTTATCCATGTTCATTTTAAGACCCACTCTTTGGGAAGCACTACGGAGATCTTCGAGCATTGTGTTCAGGTCCTCCAACGTCTCAGCCATTAGAACTATATCATCGGCAAAACGAAGGTGTGTTAGGTATTGGCCATTAATGTTGATGCCGAGTCCTTTCCAGTCTAAGAGTTTAAAGATATCCTCCAACGCAGCTGTGAACAGTTTCGGAGAAATAACATCTCCCTGTCTCACACCTCGCTGCAGTTGGATAGGATTTGTTCTCTGGTTCTGTACTCGGACCGACATGGTGGCATTTTTGTATAAATACCTCAACACCTCGATATACCTGTAGTCCACTTGGCACCTTTGGAGAGACTGCAGCACCGCCCAGGTTTCAATCGAATCAAAGGCTTTCTCATAATCCACGAACGCCAAGCAAAGTGGCAGATTATACTCCTCGGTCTTCTGTATGACCTGCCGCAGCGTATGGATGTGGTCTATGGTGCTAAAGCCTTTTCGGAACCCGGCTTGTTCGGGAGGTTGGAAGTCGTCGAATTTGCGAGCGAGACGGTTCGTAAGGACTCTCGAAAACAGCTTATAGACATGACTCAGAAGCGAGATGGGTCTATAGTTCTTTAAGAGGGACTTGTCACCCTTTTTAAAGAACAAAATCACCTCACTTATGTTCCATGTCTTCGGCGTTCTGCCCTCGACGATGACGGAATTGAAAAGCTTCTGGAGGACTTTAAGTATCGGCTTACCGCCCGCTCTCAGAAGTTCTGTAGTGATTCCGTCGTCGCCCGCCGCCTTGTTGTTTTTCAGCTGTTTGAGAGCCATACTAATCTCGTTGCTTATACTCTCTGCTAATTATCTTATAAGAAAACTTAAAAGACATGAAAATTTTTATGTGATTTTAAAGAAAAGCTTCCAAGTTACCTCGTTTGTATGAAAATAGGCTTATGATTCCGTACTTTTGCTCGCGAGTGTATATAATGATAATGAGTATACTCCGGTCCACAACATTGTATTAAAAAGTGTCAACACAAATTGTGGTTGTGACAGGTGGTGGCAAAGGTATAATCTCCATTATGCTCTTACTTTTGTACATTTGTGAAGTCTAAGAGACTTTAATTTTTCACGCAACCGAAAATTCTGAAACTTTTTTCTGTTAGTTACTAAGGGAGCTTATTCCTACCTATAAAAAAAATATTCAGCCAATTTTATTTTTTTCGGACATTCCCCATTGTCTAGTTTTTAAGTTATTCATCTATGGGCCATTGTTGCCTGATACAAGTAATCAAAATAATGATAATGTATAATAATGTTTCTTTGGCAGTGCTTCGTGTTCAACCTGTACAAGGGCGTGCGCGCGGGCGGCGGCATCGGCGACGAGCTGGAGCCGCCCGACGGCGACGACTCCGAGGTCTACCGGATCATATTCGATATTACGTTCTTCTTCTTCATCATCGTCATCCTGCTCGCTATCCTGCAGGGTGAGTGAGACAGCTATACACACCACTTATTTACACCACACACCTTTAATAGGTAGTCCACAAATACGTCTTCGAAGTGTATCGCATCTGCAGAATGAGTGAGACTGCTCATATCAGCCATTATAATCAGTGATCGGTGTCATAAATTGCATAGCCGGTATCTGAGCGAGTATAGATGTAATGTTGAGATGAATATAAAACGCGATCCTAGGGCATTTTGGTCATATATCAAACAGAAACGACAAAATGGATCTTCATTTCCTACTGCAATACATTTGAATGCCACTGTGGCGGATGATGGGCCTGATATCGCCAATCTGTTTGCAACTCAGTTTTCGTCTGTATTTGCGAAAGGTAGCAGTGTTGGTTGGTACTGACTCTAATGCACTGACCGTTAATGACTTGGGAATCGTCCGTATAAGCGAAAGACATTGTGCTCAAAAAGTTAAAAGGAATTAATATAACTAAAGGTTCAAGCCCTGATTCAATACATCCCATGTTTGTCAAGCGATGCGCTTCGGTACTAGCCCTTCCCTTGTCGATCATCTTCAACCACTCCCTGCAGACCGGTTTTTTCCCCGACGAATGGAAGAAAGCAAAGGTTGTCCCCATTTATAAGAAAGGTGATATCAGCAATGTGGAAAATTATAGACCGATCTCAGTCCTATCTTGTTTTGCTAAGATATTTGAGTCCATAATAGCACCATTCCCCACACGGCATTTACAACCTACTATTTCAGCTAGTCAACATGGATTTTGCCACAAGCGCTCGGCGACGTCTGATTTGGTATCGTTTATGTCTGATGTTTCTTGCGTTTTGGACCGTGGTGGTGAAATGCACGCGATATACACCGACCTTAAAAATGCCTTTGATAAGGTTAGTCATTCACTTCTTATTCAAAAGTTAAAACTTTGCGGTGTTCATGGATCTCTATTACAATGGTTCAGATCCTACCTTGAGAGCAGAGCGCAGTCAGTTGTCATTAATGGTTACAGATCAAATGTTTACATATCTACTTCCGGTGTACCCCAGGGTTCTATTCTTGGTCCCATTCTTTTTAACTTGTACATCAATGATATACAGTTGGCTATAAAACATTGCAAGTTTCTGTTATTCGCGGACGACCTTAAGCCTTATCGCAAGATAGAGTCTTAAGCAGATTGTGAGCTTATCCAATATGATTTAAATAGCTTATGGCGGTGGTGTACTAATAATAGCATGACTCTTAATGTCAGTAAATGCAATAGTATCGTGTTCACAAGAAAAAAACTTCCTTGCGAGTTTACTTACAAACTTAATGGCACAGATATAACAGCAGTAAGCGAGATTCGTGATTTGGGGGTACTGCTGGATAGTAAATTAAACTTCCACTCACACATTAATAATGTTGTGAAAAAATCCGCCCAAATGTTGGGATTCTTGAAACGTAATACCTCTTTTCTCCGTTCACCGGCTACAAAAATTATGCTTTTCAACTCCCTCGTTCGATGCAGGTTGGAATTTGCGTGTCCAGTGTGGAATCCACAGTATGCTGTATCCTCCTAACGTTTGGAGTCTATCCAAAAGGCCTTTACTAGGCATCTGTCCTTCTTTGCCAGTGGTATTTCATCAAGATCTCCATACACATTCAGACGATCCTTTATTAATATGGAATCTCTTCGCGATCGCCGCACCAAACTAGACATGACATTCCTGCATGGTATTGTTAACAGCAGAATAGATTGCGCTGGTATTTTGGAACAGGTTGGTTTGACTGTGCCATATAATTACCCGCGGAAGGATATACTATAAGTTCAATATTTAGGGTTCCCTGTTGTCGGACTAACATCGGGCACTATTCGCCTCTGGTGCGAATGCGCAAGACCTATAATGAATTATGTGCTATATATACGGATCTTGATGTGTTTCATGACACTCTTTCATCGTTTAAAAATAAGTTGACTACCAGTTTTCAATGACATATATTTTTTATTTTTTATAAACATTGCTATGAATACCATTCCGACATTTTTTTTTATCTCAAATGAATTATATTTTTGTAATTTTACCAATTTTATTTTATTTTATTGATTCTATTTTATTTTGTTGACTTGATTTTAATTCATTGATTTGATTTTAATTGATTGTTTTTTAATTTATTAATTGGATTTTATTTATTGATTTGATTTTAATTTATTGATTTGATTTTATTTTATGGTTGGATTGAATGTTTTAATTTATTTTATTTCTCTGAATTTCTTGTTTTGGACAACAATGCTTTTTACTTTTTTATAACATACGTACTAATATTATGACTTAATTTTGTAATCTCTTTTGATTTGATTTTAAATTAATGATATTTCTTGATTTTTATTAGTATTTTACTTATTGTGATGTGTGAATAATAATTTCTTTGAATTTATAGTAATGAGGATCAATTGTATTTTGTCGACACTTATAATTGTTGTATTTACAGGTATAAAGCATAAGTTTATTATCTAGAACAGTTTATTGTTAATACAATGTTAGTGTTGCTTAAATAAACAAATAAGCAGGACGTAGGCCTCTCTGGTGAAAGAATGTTGCTATAATATCACGCTTGGCAAACGGGTTAGAAATCAAGGTTGGAATTGCCGACCATTGCCGACTACTGCACATTTTCTAAGGCCCAAGTCTGCTATTATTCACGCCATAATCGTGTTTCAACTGTGTTTCTGTTTTGGGTTTAAGAAACAAGAATTGGGGGTCAAGTCTGTCAACGTCAAACGTGTGTTAACGTCAAAATCATGTTTCAATGGTGTTTGAATGGTAATGCTTTTTGATACAGTTCTTGTTTCTTAAACCCAAAATCGAGACGCAATGTATTTCTTAAACCCAAAACGGAAACATATTGTTTCGGTTTTGGGTTTAAGAAACAAGAACTGTGTCAAAAAGCATAATTCAAACACAATTGAAACACGATTATGACGTTAACAATAGCAGACTTGGGCCCCTGGTCCATGGGACCACTGACGCGACGTCACATGCGAATGCTCGGCCATTTTCTCATAGGTTTTCAGTCACTCTATTTAGCAAAAAACTTTTCAGCTAACATGTAGCCAAGTTTCTGGTACGTTGCATTATATTATTACACACAAAAATTGAGATGTGTGATCTATGAAACGCATGAATCAAGATAGTCCAGTCAACGAACGGTTTTAAGTTTCTGTCTTTAGTTACGAAACTCACCTCAACTCCTATACGAGGAGACTTTTAAAAAAGAAGAAATCCCTCTTGTTAATATGGCACACCGACAAGAAGGATTTCGTCGCTCTGTAAATAATTGAATACTTATTTTTAGGGCTAGCTCTTAGTCCAGTAGCTAATTTTCGCTGGCGGAAAATAATAGCTATAAGTGTGACCGAGGCTTAACACGAATGACAAAGAAAGTGGCTCCATCATTATTTACACTTTTTTATTTAGACCAGTGGTTCTTAACCGGTGATCCGCGGACCACTGTTGGTCCGCTAAGCCATCCTAAGATAACAACCCTTCATTCGTTACTTATATGTACTGTATTTTACCTCAAATCCAAACAGTGGGTGGTTCATACAAACACAGATAGAAATTATGTCAAATGCTTGAAATTTTGTCAACTGGTTTAGCTAGTTATCTGTTATTCTTCGATTCCATTCATGTACTTATCTATTATGTCCTCGATTCAGGTCTGATCATTGACGCGTTCGGTGAGCTCCGCGACCAGCTGGAGTCCGTTAAGGAGGACATGGAGTCCAACTGTTTCATATGCGGCATCAACAAGGACTACTTTGATAAGGTGACAAACTATTCTATTTGGATATTCCTATATTCTCAACGAGTCACACTGAATCATGTCACACTGAAACGGAATTTATATTATCATCTAAAGTTTGTCTATCTTTACTTGTCTTATATGGTAAACAATCTTCAACCAACTGGTTGGGTATTTTACAACAAATGGTTTTCCACACATAGATTACGAAATAACTTATTAATAAAGTTACTAACATATTTTTAAATAACGATTTAAATTTAAAAGACGTTTGACAACTGTCAAAAACTGTCTACTAAATAAGACAAGCAAGCATAGACAGACTGTACCCAAGGACCGGAACCGCATACCTACCCTTAAAGGGTTTTTGATTAGGTATTTCAAAGACTTGTTTTAAAAAAACCCTATCGATTCGGTAAGCTTATCGTCGACTTACGCCAACGAAAGGCTAACCATATTAATACAGTTAGTTCGGGTAACCACTTACCGAATCCGAAAACCCTATCGGGGAAACCCTATCATTTGGAAAGTCTTTTAAAATGCTTTCCTTAACAATTAGGCTTAATAAAAAAACACTATCGTAGGGAAACCCTATCATTTGGGAAGCCTTTTAATATGGTTTCCCTAACAATAGGATTAATCAAATAAAGGGGTTTTCCGGTCCCTGACTGTACCTAACACTGGTTCGTAAATAGTGTTACTTGTTCGGAAAAAAGTCAAAAAGTCTCATCACCAATGTTACTAGATGAGAATAAAGGTGATAGTTAGCAGCTAGCTGCCAACTACAACTGCTGACTGCACGCGTTTTTTATATGAAGCGATCACGATTGGCTGCGGCACGGCACGTGCAGCTGCGCTTCATAGAAAATAACCCGTGCAGTTGCAGACATTGCAGTTGGCAGCTCGCTGCGAACTAGCTAGCACCTTAAAAAATCGCTTCGAGTCACACAACAGCACACTGTTGTGTGACTCGAAGCGGATTTTTGGGTCACTATTAGAACACCCACGTTGTAAAATGACAATATCGCCCAAACGTCTTGATATTAAAACGCAATAGTTACTAAATAGACATGAACGCAAAACGCCTTAGTAGCAAAACGTCTGGATCGTAAAATGTCGTAATTCAAAATACGCTAGTAGCAAATAGTCTTTATATTAAAACGCCATAGTTACTCAATAGACATGAGCGTTGAATGATATAGTAGCAAAACGTCTTGATATTTAAATGTCATAGTTACTAAATGACCTCTTTGAAAAACGAAAAATGAAAAAAAAAAATTGTTTTTCACAGAAAATATAGGTGGAAAATCAAAAAAGAACAATTATGAATATTTTTGGCTATCCCATTCTGTGTTTTTGTCATTTAACTAATTTGAGTTGCGGCTAATAAGGTATTTTAAACATACGGACTTTTGCAATTCCAGACGTTTTGCTACTAGGTTATTCTGCTTTTATGTCGTCCGGCTGAGTTGACTCTCTGCTGACTGGGTATTTTGCTTTTATATCGTGTAGCTGAATTGTCTTTTGGTTATGTAGGTATCTTGCTTTCATGTCATTCAACGTAAATGGTCTTTCAGCGATAGAGGGGAATTTTTAGACCCCGAAACTTAAAAATTAGACCCGAGACTCGATGCGAATTTTTAAGGCGCACAACCCGATGCGATTTTTTTTCCGAACGTGTAACACTATACACGATCCAGTGTCACACTGTTACTCGTAGCGATTTGTTTTCTCACCCAGTCAGTGTGACACGATTCAGTGTCACTCGTTGAGAATATAGGGATTATAGGGGTACGTAAATGGTGGAATCCTCACCACTGAGGAACTGCGTATTTTACCTCTAACTGCCGGAACACAACAATTTTAAATTGTTGTTATGGCGTCAGACTTATGTAAGATGGTGGTAGCTAGCCAGGCGGACTTGATAAGCTCTACCACCAACCAAACCCAGTACTAATTTGTACTCTCCTCCTGAGAATCAAACCTGGAACTCCGTCGTCTTACACGTGTGGGCGAACCACTAGACCACAGAGTCGACAGAATTAAAAAAAAAAAGCTTAATATAAAATGTTATTTCGCAGGTTCCGCACGGGTTCGATACGCACGTGGCAAGAGAGCATAATTTAGCGAACTACATGTTCTTCCTTATGCATCTTATCAATAAACCGGACACGGAGTATACAGGTAAATATTTTTTTGTACAACGTGTTACAAAAATACCCTAAAGCCGAATATGGTAGATAGGGACTATCAAACTGAACAGCTTTTACTACAAGACCAATTCTAAAATCGCGAAAAAAAATCTGTTGTTTCATACATTTTGATATTTTCTATAATTATTAATTTTTGTATGAAACAGCAGATTTTTTCGCGATTTCAGAGTTGGTCCGATAGTAAAAGTTGTTTGGTTTGATAGTCCTTATCTACTATATTCGATTTTAGGATTGGCTTAGAGTTTTTAGAATTTACAAAAAAAATACCATTTATTTTTTTCTTGAAATCTATTGTATACCCTTTAACAAGTGACTTTTAAAATTTTTGGGGGAGATAAAAGTGTAACAGTGTATATGTTACGGTTAATACCCGAAGTGCGGCTAAACCTAGTTTTAGCCGGCTAAAACTAGGTGTAGCCGATAGCAGATGGCTAAAACTAGGTGAACCGATCTGTTTTATGCCTGTAGGTCCCGAATATAGCTTAGAAATCTAAATTTCGAGGTTTATTTTTTTTAACAGATAACAGAAATAACTTTTTTAATACCCCATGCTACACCTAGTTTTAGCCGGCTACACCCAGTATTAGCCGCGAGCAAATCGGCTACACCTAGTTTTAGCCAACAGCTATCGGTTACACCTAGTTTTAGCCGGCTAAAACTAGGTTTAGCCGCACTTTGGGTATTAGCCGTAACATATATAAAAAGTTTTTTATTAATTTACCCCCGCCCAGGTCAAGAGACGTACGTGTGGAACATGTACACGCAGCGCTGCTGGGACTTCTTCCCGGTCGGGGACTGCTTCAGAAAGCAGTACGAGGACGTCATGGGGGAGTAAACTGACATTCACTTGACACATGAAACGTCACAGATGAAATAAAGACACTGTTACATAAGGAAAGTTTCTTGGACGCAAGTGGCATTTTTTCTTGGCAATAATTGTGTTGCCTAGTGTAAAGCCTCGCCTCTTGAATACAAGTCTCGCTTGTGATCCTCGCATTCAAGAATCGCTCGATCAATAAGTTTTTGTCATAAAGTAAACACCCGCAGGCGAGTTTTGCTATGTGATAATCGCATTCAATTTTTTGCCACTTGTGTGCGAGAAACTTTCCTTGTGTAACAGCGTCTTAACGACCATTTATCGTACAAGCGTTGACCTGTCAAATAGTTTTCTTAAAGTTGATGTATAGAATCATAAATCATTTTTTCCACTTGAAATTTGTAATAAAATAGTACATACAATTGTATTGAATAAGTATAAACTACAATATCATCTTTTCAAGGTACAGTGGCGTTAAAAGCAAAGCAATTTCAAATTAAAAATAACAACAACATAAAATATGGAAAGAAATCAAATTCAAGCTTATAAAATCTTTTCTTCGAAATATTCTTTTAAATTATATATATTTGAATAGTTCTCATAACCGTAGAACTTTAGTTATTTATTATATTTACTTTATTGTTATTGCATTTTAATTTGGCAATCAGAAAAATATGTAATTGTAAAATCAATATGTTCTACTTTATATTAATTGTTATTATTGCCAATTTTTATTACTAATGTTCTCTATTTCTATACTACAGTATTTTATTTTAGTTAGCAATTTATAACTAACAATATAAATGCAATTTTATGACCTATATTACTTCTCTATACTAAATAATTGATAAAATTTACATTTTGACAGGTCAGAAATGGTCGTCCTTTTTTACGCAGATTTTTTATTTTATGTAAACATTTTTGCAGGTTCAAATACTGAAATGTCAGCATGTGAAAATAAATTAATATGTTTGAGAAAAATCACATCTATTCTTTCTCACGAGTCTGTCAAAAATAGGCTCAATTTTGTGACATACTGTTTCAAAAAAGGCTTAAAAAATAGTCCCTACCTACTTTATTGCAGGGTTTCTAATATATCAGCCAATATGAATCTTTCATTTTAGTTGTATTTCTAATATTAATCTCAATGTGACTCTTTTTCAATGTAAATACATACATAAAAACATCTTGCTTAAATTCTATGGAATTTGTTGCTCAAAATTCTAACACCAAATAATTAATTGTTATTGTGAGAATAAAGTTCAAATGGTAAGTTAATGTACAAAATGTGTGTCTGCGGTTGAAAAAATATGCACAAAAGCATTTCCGCTTCCGCCAAAATGGGGCGTTTATTTATTTCATAAGATAAAGAGAATTAATTATTGCTTAGTTTTATATTTAATAAAAATATTAGATAACATATAAAATTAGTATAAATGATAGCAATATAATTATATCACGCCCCGTTTACCAAACAAGAACATTTAAATAGTTGTAACAATTACATATCTGACAAAATGAAAATCAAAATATTTATACTTAATCTCAACGAACTCCCCGTCTATAGAAAGAAGTTTGTCCAAAGAATAAAAGTATTATATTTTCTCTATAAATCACTATTTTTATTGCTTTTGTAAATATCGTAGCTTTTCTCTAAACAAACAACAAAAAAAAACAAATTTCATAATACTAGCTACAATATAACTTCTTTTTTAGTCGGGTATACTTACACACTTCCAAAAAAGTTTTTCTCGAATATTTTAATAAATGATCGGGTTACAAGACTTTATATTTTTCTCGTAATATTAAGTGAAATTATGAATGTAAGGTGGCCTTTCCAAGTAAACTTTTCTATGTTTAACTATTTCGATATAGTTTATGTAAGATAAAATGTTAATTAAAGTTATTTAAATCAAACTATTTTTAATTTTTTAACCAACTTATCGTCTGAGGTACCAAAACAAGGGTTTGTATTGAATAAAAACCTTAAGTCTGTAAGTTTAGTTTAATAACAAATAAAATAATCTGATTTTACAATAAAAATGAATGCATATTTTCTGCTTTTGAAAGATATGATGCCTCTTATTATGAAAATGTGCGTTTACAATTTGATTTATTTCAGACACTTTCGCCTTATTTTTACTTATATTTAAAAAACTAGCTCATAGCTTTCATCAGTCTTATAAGTAGTTAACAATGCTTAAAATTATACAATTCTTAATTCTAATACTAGCTCAAAAGTAATGGAAAAGAGATATACGTGTTACAAAAAACCCCTAAAGCCGAATATGGTAAATAGGGACCATTAAACTGAACAACTTTTACTATAGGACCAACTCCAAAATCGCGAAAAAAACCAGCTGTTTCATACAAAAATTAATAACGAAATTATCAAAATGAATCAAACAGCTGATATTTTTTTCGCGATTTCAGAGTTGGTCCTATAGTAAAAGTTATTTAGTTTGATGGTCCCTATCTACCATATTCAGCTGTAGGGGGTTTTTTATAACACGTTGTTAGAAACAAAAGCAAACAAGGATTTTATTTTCTGTACAAATGCTCTTATAAATAAAAATGCATGTTTTTTATTACTGAAGAAAATCAATCGGTAAATTACCTACTTCAAACGTTTTGGTATGTTTGTGTTGTGCATTATTTTAATAACCTCTTTTCATTTCGGATCATCAATACGGATCTTTTTGCAAAACTTTCGGAAACATAACTTTACATAAAGATTTGCACTGTTATGTATTCTGTGCTTTTAAAGTCCTATTCAAAGGGACTCTGCAAAATATAAGAATCCGTCAGTCGGGTACATCTTAGAGCAGCGGTTCCCGAGTTCTTTTGGCTACGGAACCCTTTTTGGTTCACCGCTTTTGGGCGGAACCCTAGCTCAAGTAAGATGTAAACTAACCAGGGTAGTTACATTCAGGTAAAAAAAACCTTGTTCGCGCGAGCCGCAAAACATTTTTAGGTCTATTTTCTAACTAAATGTACGTTGAAATCATTAAAACTGGCAGTAAAACCACTGTAGAGTCTGGTAACTGGTAAATGAAGGACATGTTGAATGTATGTAAATGTTTGTAATTAAAATACTCAAAATCAATGGAAACAAACGGGCGGGTCAGCAAAGTAAGAGTAAAATAAAAAAAGGAGAACCACTTAACTGAAAGGAAAAATACTTTTGATTTAATGTATTAGGTATTTTTATTTTGACTCTGTTTCCATGCTAATTTTCTATTACTACGGGCACGTGCCGGACTACAGCTGCGCCACAAAAAAAAAGTTGGAAATCTGACATTTTGACTATGCCATGATGAAGTCTATAGTTTGTCGGAGTTTGTCGCCAAAAACCAGAGTTTGTCGGTCTTCCGTTTAGGAGATACATGTGGCTCAGCTGTAGAGACGTCTCTACAGCTGCGCCACACAGATCTCAAAAACGGAAGGTCGTAGCGAAAATCTGATTACTTGTATGTATAGCCGGTAGTTTGTCGGAGTTTGTCACCAAGAACCAGAGTTTGTCGGTCTTGCGTTTAGGAGATATGTGAGGATACGCTGTGGAGACCTTTCTACCTGGATCTTGAGAACGGAAGGTCGTAGCGATAATCTGATTAGTCAAATCTATAGTCGGTAGTTCGACCGAGTTTGTCGCCAAATACCAGAGTTTGTCGGTCTTGCGTTTAGGAGATATGTGAGATTTTCGCTACGACCTTCCGTTCTCGAGATCCAGGTAGAAATATCTCTACAGCATATCCCCACATATCTTCTAAACGTAAGATTGACAAACTCTGATTTTTGGTGACAAACTCCGACAAACTAATGGCTACACACTCGAGTTATTAGATTTTTGCTACGACCTTCCGTTCTCAAGATCCAGGTAGAAAGGTCTCCACAGCGTATCCTCACATAGCTCCTAAACGCAAGACCGACAAACTCTGGTTCTTGGTGACAAACTACCGGCTACACACACGAGTAATCAGATTTCTGTTACGACCTTCCGTTTTCGAGATCTGTGTGGCTCAGCTGTAGAGACGTCTCTACAGCTGCGCCACACGTATCTCCTAAACGCTAGACCGACAAACTCTGGTTTTTGTGCGAGAAACTCCGACAAACTAACGGCTATACATACAAGTAATCAGATTTTCGCTACGACCTTCCGTTTTCGAGATCTGTGTGGCGCAGCTGTAGAGACGTCTCTACAGCTGAGCCACATGTATCTCCTAAACGGAAGACCGACAAACTCTGGTTTTTGGCGACAAACTCCGACAAACTATAGACTTCATCATGGCATAGTCAAAAAGTCAGATTTCCAACTTTTTTTTTTGTGGCGCAGCTGTAGTCCGGCACGTACTACGGGCCTCTCTCATGAATTGCGCGTCATTTTTATATTTACTTACGAATTCCGAACAAGACAATTGTAAGATCTAATCTAAAATCAATTCTAAGATCTTTTGCAATTCTGCTTTCATTAAATCTACATAGCAACGATTTCTGACATTAGAACATTTAAGCGTCATATGGGAAAACCTCGCTCAACATAAGCATTTAAAAGCAGTATGCTTAAAGCGCGAGATACAACGCAAAATAAGGCATTTAAGATGTTGTACTTTATGCTTTTAAACATTTGGACCCATTTTTATTAATACTTTGATTGTGATCGCGTGTTATCATCAAAAATCTGGACAAAACTAATGGATCGTCGGGACGCGGGACTATATCATCGAAATCGGGTCTGTATTTATACCTAAACTCTTGAATTTTCGCGGAACCCCTGCGAGCCTCTCACGGAGCCCCAGGGTTCCGCGGAACCCCATTCGGGAACCGCTGTCTTAGAGGGTTACACGATCATGCAAACTGACGGGAGACTGATGCAATACTGCCAACAGCACCATTTTTTGTATGAAATTTCATACAGACTGAATTTTAATTCGGAATTCTGAAACGGGATCACAACGCCACACACATGCGGGATTTTTCCGTACGGAATTTTCATACATTATCGATATTCCGTTTCGGAAATCCGAATTGGGATTCCGTCTGTATGTTACCGGCTTTGAATTCTAAAGAGACATGTTTGCATGTCAGTTTTCTTTCATGTAGGTACAGTGACCAAGAAAGTTTATCAGCCTCACCACAAAAGATTACACACTGTTTAATTTAGACACTATTTTAATGTGATGTCTCCTTTATACAATATTGTCAAAAAATTGACAGCATCACTTTTAAACAGTGTCTAAGTTAAACACTTGTTGAACAGTGTCACAGAATAGTAAGTACGTTGCCGTTTCTGTTTCGACATACCGCCGCGTAGTAACGTTACTCCCTACTTAAATAGGCACTTCATTCTTAAAATTAATTTTCGTCGACATATACGTCTTGCTGGGTTATTATTTGACATCATAAAATATAATGAGCCCAAGTATCTTTTCTCTAAGTTAAATTTTATGCAGGGTCGTGGTGGTAGCAGTATGAGACCGAGGCGCATAGTGTTGTCTACTCAACAGCACTGTACGGTAGCTTTTACTGGCAGTTTTCGATACCAAGCCACAAAATGTTGGAACAACATTCCACCCCCTATAAGACGTATGTGTAAGACCTCTCTCATAAAGTATCTTATACTAGAATTTTTGGAAAAACAGAAATTAGGATTAGTGAATGTTTATTAGCTTGGTATCGTAACTATATGATTTATTTATATTGGCCCCTTGGTATGTTTGCCGAAATTGATAATAATCGCTTGAGCTTGTCACTTGTATTCTAATATTTAACTACCTGAAAATGCTTTTTTTTAATTATTAGTCTCGTTGTACCTACTGCTTATTTATTATTTACTGTGCTGCATGTATTACCCACTTATAATATATTACTTATATATATACATACGTATATATAATATTTATATATTATATATACGTATGTATTTTAATGTGTGTATGTATTGAAGTACACTCTTTTGCTTTGTGTTGTTGCTTGCGACCAAACGATGACAGGGACTCGGCTGAAAATCAGTGTCTGGTTCCTCGGAACTATCAACACTGAGTTGAGTTCCTTTTCTGTCTGCCGCTGCTTCACACTCCGGTACGGTACTATCTTGGACAATTTGTTAGTTTTAAGTTATCTAATTTTTTTGTATTGCCTCAAGTGTTCTTGATATTGTTGTTGTGTGTTGTAGTGGTTGCTGAATAAATCTTATCTTATCTTATCTTATCTTACTACCGTACAGAAAGGACACTCCGCCCAGCCCCAGAATCAATTACCTCACCCCTATCCTCGAGTTCGTATGCCAAATCGTTTACTCCTTTAGTTGTGTTTGTCAACTTATTTTGATACCTATTCAAAGCAATGCGTCGTAACTTTATTTACCAAAAAGTTCGAATTATGAATTGAACGCCGCTCATACAGTACAACTGCACGGTAGCCCTAGACACACAGTTGCGCGTGTACAAAAACGTCATCTGACGTCATCTGTTTATAATGGCGCGGTTGTATGGAGTGTCCGGGGTGTGACAATGTTCTAAAATCTTTTGTGGTAAAGTAAAACTTTGGCAAAACCTGTGTAACCAAAATAGCGGTTGTAAGAATAAACTATGTCGGGATTTACACCATGTATCGGTTTATTTTTGAGACTCCGATATTTCGGCGCAGTTGTATGCGCCATTATCACGGAAGAACTGTCAATTGTTGCGTGCGAGTAGATGTTACTGATGGTGTAAATCCCGACATACTCGTAGTTATTCTAATAACGTCAATAACCATGAAAATTTAAAACAATATGGCGGTAGTAAGGTTCACAATAGTAACTGTCAGAATATATTGTAAGGGAAAATCAACCTTGCTGTTTTACGTACAAATGAATTTCAACCACAGGTAGTGTACCTTATTTTTGGCTGACTGTAGGTATTGTATGTCACGTCACACTTTTTTTATATGCCGAAGGGATAACTTATTCAAATGCTACAATTTCATAGAAATAATAATTTGCGATGAACTAGCATGTTATAACTATAATTTTTTGCCAAGATCATTTTCATAAGACTATTCACAAAAACTTGTACTTTACAAAACTGACTTTTCGCACTAACTTACAGAAGGTTGCTTATGAGCTAAGTAAATGGTAAAAATACTAGTTAAAGCACTAACTAAAAATATCACATCGAACCATCTGTGGTAGAAATTGAACTGCAAATCGCCTAAAACTTGGGTTATTATGATTCTGTATTCGGCGGGCATGTTCATACGCATGAGCAGGACGGAAGAACAGAAGTACATACCCATTATTTGTGCGAGAACGAGAACGATGATGTTTGATGATTTAGATGAGGAGATCTTGTAGAAGAACTGAAAAAGAAATGTGGTAAGTTAGGTTTTCGAACTTTTAGTCACATCCTAGTGAAAGCTGTAGTGCATTGTTTCTATAATAGCTTGTATATTTTAAAAAAAACGACGATTTTTTGTCTGTTTGTATCAAAATATAAAAGTTACATTTGAAAACTATTGATTTTCGGTTTTCAACTTTTCATTTTAATGAGTAATTTTAGCTACAATTTTTTATTCACCTAAAACCTCACCGGATCTTTTTTTACCCCTTAGCTTAGCTTAAAAGATGAGATCAAAATCGAATTCATACATACTATATAAGCACAAAATGTGTCGGAAATGTTAATTCTTTATGAAGGTAGATGGTGCTTATTACACAAATTCTTGAACAAAATAACTATTCGAATTCATATCGGACAAAACCAGAACTATTTTAACTACTGAGAAAGTGTATGCAAAATTTCATGATGATCGGTTCAGAAGTTAAGACGTGAAGGCGTAACAAACAAACAAACGAACTTTCGCATTTATAATATTATTTATAGTAAGGAAGTAAGGATGTGTATGAATAAATGAAAGTTTTACCTTAGTCAATGTAAGTAGTTACCCCCTAATGCTCGTAAGCGCTATACAGCCGACAAGCACGAATGAAACAGCTAACTTCAACCAGTGGACGACTATCACTAGACCGCGGGTCACGGGGTCTTTTTGACCTATCACTACGTACTATAAATGAATGTCTTACCTTAGTTAATGTAAGTAGTAACCCCCTAATGCTCGTATGCGCTATACATCCAACAAGTGCGAAAGAGACAGCTAACTCCAGCCAGTGGACGATTATCTCTAGGCCGCGGGTCACGGGGTCTTTTTGACCCGTCTCTACGTATTATGTGATTATGTCTTACCTTAGTCAAAGTAAGTAGTAACCCCATAATGCTCGTAAGCGCTATACACCCGACGAGTGCGAAAGAGACATGTTGCGACCAGAATGCCAGCCAGTGGACGACTATCTCTAAGCCGCGGGTTAACATTACGTTTTGAATAACCTAGGTATAACATTATCACACTGAGATATATTGATTGAATGTGACATAGTTCTAAAGTGTGTATATATTATTGCTCGTGACTGTACTATAAATGAATTTGTCTTACCTTAGTAAAGTAAGTAGTAACCCCCTAATGCTCGTAAGCGCTATACACCCAACAAGTGAAAACGAGACAGCTAACTCCAGCCAGTGGACGACTATCTCTAGACCGCCGGGTCAGGTCACGGGGTCTTTTTGACCCGTCACTACGTACTAATGAATATGTCTTACCTTAGTCAAAGTAAGTAGTAACCCCCTAATGCTCGTAAACGCTATACATCCAACAAGTGCGAAAGAGACATGTTGCGACCAGAATGCGACGTCGACTGCTAACCCCAGCCAGTAGACGACTATTTCTAGGCCGCAGGTCACGGGGTCTTTTTGCCCCGTCACTACGTACTAATGAATATGTCTTACCTTAGTCAAAGTAAGTAGTAACCCCCTAATGCTCGTAAGCGCTATACATAAAACAAGTGCGAAAGAGACATGTTGCGACCAGAATGCCTGCAAACCCCAGCCAGTGGACGACTATTTCTAGGCCGCGGGTCACGGGGTCTTTTTGACCCGTCACTACTTACTATATATTAATATGTCTTACCTTAGTCAATGTAAGTAGTAACCCCCTAATGCTCGTAAGCGCTATACACCCGACAAGTGCGAAAGAGACATGTTGCGACCAGAATGCGACATCAACAGCTAATCCCAGCCAGTGGACGACTATCTCTAGGCCGCGGGTCACGGGGTCTTTTTGACCCGTCACTACTTACTATATATTAATATGTCTTACCTTAGTCAACGTAAGTAATAACCCCCTAATGCTCGTAAGCGCTATACACCCGACAAGTGCAAAAGAGACATGTTGCGACCAGAATGCGACATCAACAGCTAATCCCAGCCAGTGGACGACTATCTCTAGGCCGCGGGTCACGGGGTCTTTTTTACCCACCCGGTCAAATACTATGTTGATTGTTGACTGGGGACAAAACAAACGCCACATTACTATCATATCGTAAAGATGTCGACACACTATTCTGTCGTGTTGTGTATCGGTTTCATACATTTAGGCTGGTATTATAGAATCAAACTCAGACTCAAATCTCTGCTTGAGTACAGTTAGAAAGGGATGGCGCTATATGCGATGAATAGCACTATCCCTTTCTAACTGTACTCAAGCAGCAAGCAGTGCTCGAGTCTCGTTCTGTAATACGAGCCTTAGTATGGCTAGAAACACTAATAATGTGTTTCTAGCCATACTAAATGTATGAAACAGATACGCTTGTCGCGACACAACACAACCCGACAGAATAGCATATTTCCGCCTTAAGATGGGTCACGGTTTTTTCTAGATTTAAAAGTAGGTAAGTAATTTTTTTAACCAAAAAAAATAGAGTACAGATGTCAAGCTTAGTACAGATTCCGGATCTTGACGCTCTTTCGACGGCGTAGGGATAAGTTCGCGCTTGTGCTCTTGTGAACGACCAATAGCGCATGCCCCTCTCTCGCCGCTTGTACCTCACCGCTACGCATACCCAAAATACGCGTTCTGCGCAATCCCCACCCGATTTCAAGATGTTTGCCGGCTACTGTATTACGCACTAGAACTCGTTTGAATTTCTAGTTATTAGGTGTCGGTGCGCGTGTAGTATTAAGCTTGACATCTGTAGTCTCTCTATTTGGTGATATTAGTGTCGAATTACTCATAGAAAACAAACACTATACACAGGAAAATGGGTTCTTTTTATAATTATTTTAATTTGCATAATGTTGTTATAAAAGAATTGCAATTTTTCACAACGTGTCAAATTTCTTCAATCATTTTTAAAACTTTATGTCGAGCAGTTTAAGGTTAAAAATTCATTATAGATTTTTGACAGTTTTGAATAGTTTGATATGCTGCTGACTGTACAAGTAGGGCCAATTTAATAGATCACATTTGATACTTCATCAAAATTCAACAACGTTACCTTCTAGCGGCGGGCACACAATATTTATTTTTCATAGGCACAATCGCTTAACTTTTTTCAGTTACTAATACCACAGAATAGATAATAGTAGGTACTAGCGTACACAAGTTGCACTCCGCAAAATCGTTTAAATAAATTGCGACTCTTGCTCCGACACAATAAAGTGCAATTCAGGTCGCACAGCGCTCCCTTCGCTCCAAAACATTCACTTAGTAGTTGCCTCTCTTTCTATCGCGTAGGTCTTATCTTTTCTGACGTATGAAATTCGTCCTCTCAGAGGACGCCGAGCGCTTCATTACTCGCGCGCGGAGTGACTGAGCCCTGCTAATACATATTTATTGTAATAATTACAAAGGAAAGCTACGATTTACTTTTGTCAATTACAACAAAAAACTGACAGATGTCAAATTTGAACTATCCTACCAAGCGATTTTAGTACATTTCAGGAATCGTGCCCAGTCAGAACTTATTCATAACTATTTTTCACTAAAATATCAAAACGGTAAGTCAACTCACAATAAAAATCTTCCAAATGCAATACAACGAGAAGAAATATCCCAAAAAGTTGAAGTACTTCCCCTGGAATGTTTTAGACCATTCGATTTTTTCTCTCATGCTGCGCGCATCGTGGGCTTCTAAGAATAGCTGCCGACTCAGCTCTTCTAGGCCGGCTATCTCTTGACGGAGTTGGGTGATATCTAGGACCATGGAAATAAGTGGTTATTAGTAAAACACCAACAACCTCACAGGAGTAGATTACTAACATCAAATACAACAACATTTGTTCTACGACTTTCCCGAAAATAGACAAAAAAATATCGAATTTTCATACAAAACTCGATCAGCTGTTCAGGATATTTGTATGGAGAGTCGATTTCTAGGATTCTGTACCCAAAGGGTAAAAACGGGACCCTATTACTAAGACTCCGCTATCTGTCTGTCTGTCACCAGGCTGTATCTCATGAACCGTGATAGCTAGAAAGTTGAAATTTTCACAGATGATGTATTTCTGTTGCTGCTATAACAACAAATACTAAAAACAGAATAAAATTAATACTTAAGGCTTGGTTATGCAAAATCGTCTTTTTCTTTACGTGCAAAGAGTATGGAAAATAACATCACTTCTGCACTTTTTCGATGTTTTTCGTTGTTTTTTCATCATTATCTTTAGCACAATTATCTTTCTTGAAAAAAAAGATATTGAAGCAACTGCACAGTACGTTAAAGTATATTTTGATGTAGAATTTAATCCGTTTCCGCTATTACTTACGCCAAAAATATGGCCCGCGACAAGCGCTTTTGATGATATTCTTTTTTTTTACAATCATCTGTGAGGTTTATACGCAAATTAATACTTGTAGCAACTAGATAATCTCTTTAGCTTGTCGTATGTTTTTTTTGTGCCTACAACTTTACGTTTTCTATATAAAAATATAGCCCGCGCAAACCATGTTATCCTATTATGGACGCTTAAGGGGGGCTCCCATACAACAAACGTGATTTTTTTGCCATTTTTTGCTCAATATCAATAACGACAACAGGTAGACAGTTGAAATTTTCACAGATAATGTATTTTTATTGGATTGAGAATGAGATGAGATTTCAAACCTTAAGGGAAGGGAACGGAAGAGGGAGAGTGACGGAGGGGGGAGGGGGAAGGGGGGAGGGGGGAGGGGGAGAGTGAAAGGGGAGGAGAAGAGGAAAAGGAGAGCAGCGCGTTTATATATTTAAGTTTGTAAATATCGTTACTTATTGCTGTTAAAACTGATAAGTTTCTTGCGCCCGTTCTACTTGTCAGTTAAAAAAGTCTGAACGGGTGGTGGTAGGAAAATATAGACGATTCAAAAGTAGTTAATAATTAAGTTTATTTGAATAAAGCTATTTTTGACTTTGACTTGGTGGGGACCCGCCTAATCACGTAAAAACGGCTGATTTGATTTTGATGAAATTAAAACATAAAATACTATTTATCCTGGTTAAAGGTTCCCTTGGGATTTTCTCGCGGGAAGAAGCTAGTTTCCTACAAAAGTTGACTAACAAAATAACTAAACCCCAAAAGTTTATACATTAAATAAAAAAACTTACTTTCAGTACCATGATTGAGCGGATTTGCTATACTGCCGACACTAGACAAAATGTTGGTCCAAAATCCTCGATTCTTTGCATTAGACTGGTCCATCAAACTATAGTTCTGTCTCCCTCCCATGCTGTTGGCTTCGGCTAGCGCTATCCTTTTCTTTTTCACCAAGATCATGTCCATAGTTTGCAGTAACTTTTTCTCTATTGAAAGGACATCGGACTGAGTAACGGGTCTGAAAGTAAAAGCTACTTTATACAAATCGTCTTATTACCAATAGTCCAATAAAACTAGCTTTATTGGAACAACTGTCTAAAAAGTCTGTTTGCATGAGAAATTATTAAATTATTTATAAAAACTTATACTGGTAACCCGGTGTTGTCAAAATTCTGATTGTAAATATATTTATTTATTTAGATGGGTATTGGTGGGGTGGTTGGGGATTTAGGTGGGTAATAAAATTACCTTTGAAATTACCCATGTAAACAGACTTTTTAGACAGACTCTATCTGCAACTGGATGTCTTCCAGTTTGACGAACTGTAATAAACGCTATAACGGGTGTAACAAGACAATCAACGAAGCGGAAGTCCACGCATTACGCCCATTATCAGGATCATTTTTGTCTTTTAGACTATACCTGGGAAACCAATAGCTACGAAGTTATTGCAGGTCATAGCCAATTTTTTTTTTTATGAAATCTTATTTTATTCGTTATTTCCTAATTTTTGTATATAGAAACATTACCAAAATTTTATGTATATCGTAACAAATAATGGCTTCAAAACGTCATCACTCAATGTATTTCATGAGCGCGCACATAAACGCTGCCTTTCAACTCGGCCGCACGCAGCTGTGTAGCATACACTCGCAGGCGCGGTCTGTTGTACGCAAAAAAAAATCAGCTGTTCCATACATTATAGTCGAGCGAGTCGATGTTGTACTTTTCTATGGAACAGCAATTTTTTTTTCGCGATTTCGTGGTTGGCCCCATAGTAAAAGTTGTTTATTTACGTGGTCTGAAATACCCATTTCATTTTTAGATATACTTAAAAATTAACCGTGTATATTTGTTGTAAAGTTACCTGATAAATATCGCCATAGATGTGTAAGGGTAGTTGACTGCACCAAATCCAGACAATAGTGCCATCACTGTCACTCCTATGACACCAATACGAGAAACTCCTTGCTCTATGGAAAATATACCCTAAAACGAAGGTAAGGTGGTTGATATTAGAATGCAGCATACGAATAAACATTTTATAAGAAGTTTACATATTCACATGCTGTATTTCGTTGCAGTCGTAGAACAGAGACGGTTCTGATTTTTTTACATTTTTTGTTTATTGCATAAATCGATATGTAATTATGTGTTTGGTCGATTGAAGACACTTTTTTGAAAAAAAGGTATTAAATGTCTGAGATTTAGTCTAGAATAACGGCGGATTTGATTCTATGAGCGTAGTACAACGCCCGATTAATGAATGCGAAAGGCTCTCCTGTAAAATTGCTAAATTGCAGATCCGTCTGTGTTCTACGACTGCAACAATTTATGAATTTGAGTTAAATATTAGGGATTTAAGTATGAAAATGTGGTTTTGTATGGAGAATTTTAAACAATTCGCATTTTCCATACTAACATTTAGACGATTCGATGAAAACTCAATCCCGAAATTTTCGGGATTGAAAAACGGTCGGGATCCCGGGATCCCGGTTTTCAGGATCCCGGGATCCCGACCGTTTTTCAATGCCGAAAATTTCGGGATTGAGTTTTCATAATCCCGGGATTTTCGGGATTGGTTAATTAATTTAAAAAAAGTTGAAAAATGTAGTGCGTGAAACTAAACGCCCAGTGTCAACTGCCAGTGCTATTAAGATAATTGCACGCCTTTCACTTTTAATATAAAATACAAGAAAACCCTGTATTTCATTCAAGCAGCATTCCAAGCAAGCATCACAAATTAATCCAGCGATGGTTTCTTGTAATAAATCTTTTTTTTTTAACTTAAATGATAGACAAGCAATTCTCACTGGGTTATGTGGAGATATACTTCAGTGTTACTGCTACCGAAAAAAAATGTATGAACATTCTTCAAGATTAGTTTTGAAATGAGACATTTTGTGACTCATGAATATTATTTTAAATCAGTTTTTGCTAAGAAACTACTTTACTACTAAATACTCACTAGCTTTTTATATGAAATTCGTCTATTTAGTCGATGTTTAGAGAGTTTGTTAGATAAATGCTTTTTCAATTTATTGAAGTTTAATAAGATCTTATTTATTCTTGAAAAATATATATTTTTTAAATATAAAAACTAACTAGACTTAATTTGACTATAACTTTGATTAGTTAGTGATTAGATTAGCTAGGTGTGTATTGTAACGTAAAATATGTTGGTTTTTGTTAAAATTTTAATTAAGTACGTCGATTTTTGACCAAATCTTAATTACGTTTATTTTTGTCTATTTTCATTTGTTGATTATAGAGCCGATTTTTGTAAGATTTATATATTTTTATTTTTAATCTTCAATCCCGAAATAATCCCGGGATCCCGGGATTGGCTAAGTGTAATCCCGAAATCCCGGGATCAGAAATAAGGGCCGGGATCGAATTCCCTACTAACATTGTCTTAATTTATTTAACAACCATGAATGCAAATGTTTTAAATCTTTTATGCGTAAATTTTTAAACACTTAGCTAACTAATGCCACATGTGTTAAGTGAAAAAAATAAGTATGGGCTAAGGTACAACAAATCAAGTGGTCATTTCTGCTAACGAAATAAAGAGTAACTTTTAAGAACCTTTTTTTAACGTCCTTCAGAAAAAAAATAGAAATATTTTTATGGTGGTCATGATCATAATTCGAAATAATAACAATTAACAGCTGAAGCATCTTTATCATCATAGAATATATGAAAGCCTCTGTATGTGAGAAAAAATTGGCAATTTCATACTTTACCTCCTCTATTAGTATGCAAAAGATACCTACTTGTTTTGGACTTAATATCGGAAATGGATCACCAATCTTCCAGAAGAAATACAGGTAGATAAACCAAACTAATACAGTTAAACTTCTTATCATATTTTGTGACACTGTAACAAGACAATAATTAATTAATAAACAATAATTATTATTGTGAAAAAAGAAATATGTAACTTGCTTCCGCAAAAAATATATGCAAGATGCACCGCCTGCCTGCCCATTAAAAAATACACATGCACACCACAAAATATCAGTGCACAATACTTGCATTTAGCCCGACAGCAACACACCTTGCACCTTCACCTATTAGACCACTCTAACCAACACCAAAAATTTGGTGTTGGTTTACACACGATCTAACTCCTGAGGATGCTCCGGGTTGGGGCGAAACACGTGTAGAGTAGTCTAATTGGTGAAGGTGCAAGGTGTATTGCTGTCTGGCTAAATGCAGGTATTGTGCACTGATATTTTGTGGTGTGCATGTGCATTTTTTTGCGGGCGGACTGGCGTGCATCTTGCGTCATATTCTTTGCGGAATTAAGCTACATATATTTATTTTATCACAATGGTTTGGGACTTCTGCCAAGTGACGCCTGATTCAAAGTTTATAAAGTTCATTGGTTAAGAAGTAAAAAGTTAAATAATTAACTGGCCATTAGTGATAATTAAAACTTACCAAACCTAATATTACTGATGCAGAAGTAAGCAATATAAAATGGTATAAGAGCTATAACCATAAATAATAGAGAGTATAATCCCATGTTCCAATGGAAATACCTCGAGCTGGAAACAATATAATAAAAAAATTAGAACAAACATTTACACAAAGAAAATATTATGGTGCTTATATCAAAGACAATGTATTTAATGCTTCACAAAACAATTTGACTCACTGAGTTTTTTCTACATAATAAATCTTAAGAAACCAGTAAAAAGAAAACTTATGGTGTTATTACAAAAGATTTTAAAACACTGTTTATATGTAATGCTGTCACTTTTCGGACAATACTGTTTAAAGGAAACAGCATCACATTTCAACATCATCCTGAAGATATGCTCAGTGAGAAGCCGGACTGTCCACTGTGGAGGCACTGGGTACAAGTGCATGTGCTGGTACCCAGTGTGGCCGCGGGGGGTCGCTACTTGAATTGAAGTTTAAAATTAAGAATTTAAATTAAATGCTATTTTTATTTTATTTATTATTTTTATTTTAAACTAGCGACCGCCCGCGACTTCGTCTGCGTGGAAAGTTTTTTTGCTATCCCTCGGCAACAATACTTTTTTCGGGATGAATGGTACCCTATGTCCTTCTCTGTACCCCTGGCAACGTGTATCCAAAATTTCATGACGATCGGTTCAGTAGTTGAGACGTGAAGGCGTAACAAACAAACAAACAAACGGACTTTCACATTTACCCCCTTACTAATAAAGATTGTATAGCAGCTGCATAGTTACACAGTGTTTTGTCACTTTCTTTTTAATGTCAAATTCAAATAGTTTGACAGAGAGTAACCATTGTGTAACTAAACATCTGCTATTCAATCTTTATTAGTAAGGGGGTTATAATATTAGTAAGGATTTAATTTTGATTTGTATTTTTTTTATTTGTAATTTTTATTTTATTTTGATTTTATTTTATTTTAATTTGAATTTTGATTTTATTGTGAAATTATTATTTTATTTTGTTTTATGATTTTAATTTGATGTAATTATTTGATTTTGATTTTATTTCGATGTAGTTTGGTTTTATTTTGATTTTATTATGAATTTAACTAATTGTCATTTATATTGTATGGACACTGTCTGAAATAAAATTATTTTATTTTATTTTATTTATTTTACATAAACAAGTAAAATAAAATAAAATGAACAGTGTTTAAGTTAAACAGGTGTTTAAAAATCTTTTGTAATTACACTGTATATGTTTAGTTTTTCAATGGTTTCCCTAAAATCGTAAATTAATGATTATCAAAATGAAAAACCCTTCATTTAGAACTAATTGCCATTTATGAGGTCCCTGGGCCTTGCCATCTAATGAGGATCAGTAACAGGTTTGAATCCTATAGTTTTATTGGTATAATATTGTCGCGTTACGGAAGGTAACGGAGCAGAATTTGGAAGAAAGCTAAATAAAAAAATAAAGTTGAAGTTCAAGAGTTTATTTTATAATGACACGTCCTAGCACAGAAATTTGGTTAAAAACTAGGTAGGACTAACAAAGTATGACTAGGGTGGGACGTAGACGGGAACAGGACAGGCACGCAGAGACGTGGATCCAGGTAGCAGGGGTAACAGGAAGCAGACACGAAGCAGGCACGAAGCAGGCAGGCAGATATGGAGTCCCGGCGGAGCACAGGAGGGCACGTGGTTCAGTACGGACGTGGTTCAGCGTGACGGCGCAGGGGTGGCACGCAGTCAGACCCCCGACGTAGCGCCGTAGCGTAATATCAGCGGGACGCGCTGATGGGCACGGGCGCGTGTCCGTGTAGACCGACGTCGATGGTGGCGCGGATAGTGCAAGGGCCCAGGGGAGAGCTCCCTCTGCAGGTCAGGCGGAAAGGTGCACGACGTCCAGGTGGGTCGAGGACACGTCCGGGATTTATTGAAGTTGTTCGTGCCGAAGGTCGAAGGTCGAGGACCGTGCCCCGAAGAAGCTGCTATTTACAATTATAGAATAATAGGATGTATATTTTTTTACAGTTATAGAACGGCAGCTATAATAAAAATAACTGGACAAGCTCGTGGAAAGACTGACTCACCTGAGCTGCTGACCGCGCTTTTATACCGTCGGTATTTATTTTTTTTAAATTCTACTCTACATGCAAATATGAGAACACAGAACAATATTGTACAAAGGTTCTTATCTATAGCTAGGCTGAAGACAAGCTGGAAATCTATGGCTTTGACATTGGATTAAAAAATTAGCGCGTTGCTATGGCAATTATAGTGACAGACATATGTTTACAAATAAATAATTTTCTCAGCAAAGAATAAAAATTGTGTTAAATAAGATTCAGACCGACATAAGAATACAAAATGCAATGTGAAATTATCGCGGGAAAAATATCACGGCCCTATAATGGGCCGTTCCTATGATACAAGCCCTTTAAGGTACATATTCTTCCTCACACCGTTTCTTAGCTTTATTTACACTAGATTACCTATTTATCTTATTTATACATATGGTTTTATAGTTTCCTTCAGTTTACGTTCCTGGGAACGTTTGCAAAGGACCTCCTTAAAGTAATAACATTACAATATAAAAACATATTCCTAGCTATAAAACTTAGTAAAAGACTTTTTGAAATCCGTTTAGAAATGGTTGAGTTAATAGGGTTTGAAGGAAATGCTAAGCTCAATACAATATGTGCTTTATTACGTACGACATAAAGTTCACGTACGTCGCGATGACGTCATAAGGACCCCCAAAAAAACCAGTGTTTAGCCTTAGATTATTTATATGTCTAGATAGAGTCTTAGGCTTTTGACGTATTAAACAAAATAGGCCAACTTTTTTAAGGTGGTGTGCATTTTTAGCATCATCGCGTCCAAAGAGTATTGTAATAAAAACTATGGCCGGCTCACACTACTGACAATGTGTGCGTGTTTTGGTCACCCAACTGTTGGGTGATATTTTTTTCGACGCTATCGTAGCTTCGACTGTCTATCTTGACATATAAATAATCTAAGTGTTTAGCATGTATATCTTCTCAGGTTTAAGAGATATCGTAAAAATTTCTTCACAGTTAATCATGTGGTGGCATAAGCTTTCTGATAAGCCACTAAACAAAAATCGTTACTGATGTGACCCTTGTGGCTAGTGGAAAATCATTATCTTACAGGGGGTCAAGTCTGCTAATGTTATTTTCAAATCGTAGTTCAATGGTGTTCTAGTGGTAATGCTTTTAGACACAGTTCTTGTTTTTTGAACCCAAAATCAAGACACAATTTTTTTTTTTGTTAGTGTGAGTCTCACTCTCTTATTAGTATTATGAACACTAAAATAATGTGCACCTGCACATCTAACCAGGGGGCTAATTGTCTAATTTTAAAAATCTATTGCAATCGCTTTCGTTTGACAGATGGATGTGACACATTGCTGCATTTTTTTGGTAAGTTTTTATTTGTGCCAAAAAGAAACTTCAATGGATTACATCCTGAAAGCGATTGCGATAGATTTTGAAGTTAGACAATAGAACGGCTGATAAAAGCAAAATGATTATTCAGCTCAGCTATGTTTTAAACTGTGTTGACTTATAATAACTTAGTTATTATTCAGAGTTGGTCAAAATCTATAGTAAAAATATCTCACCAGTCACAATAGATGAAGAAATAGCTATAACTATATTAAAATGCATCATAAAATAAAAAATATGTTACTTACCTTGAATCGAGATATCCAATTATTTCAAATATGATTAATTCAAACATGGTGCAACTCAGGGCGAATGTGACTGAGAATATCAGTTGCACCAGCGTGTGATGTACTTCATAGTCACGAAACAGTTGTTTCACGAAGAAAATCCAACCGCCAACAAAGAAAAATATCTGCAAGTACATAATGCAATTTTTTTGTCTGTAGTCACATAAATAAAATTGATTTATTTGAATTTGCAACAAATTTTCTATTCCGACTGTATATTTTGATTATTCTGCAATCAACTTTATTGACATTTTATGAGAAGAATTATTGTAAAAATACCAATTTTAATTATAATCGGGAAATTATAAAAACATAACCTTCCATGACCTTAGTTTATTATTTATATTACCTGTGATATGAGAATTATTAATGTATCTTCCCAAAAAGTCATTTTAGAAATGAATCTGTATGTTCGCTTATTAAAATACTTGAATGTAGAGAAAGATTAACAATTTGTTTTGTAGAAAAACTGAAAACAACAAACAGCACAGCAGTCGGCAGACAGCTCGGCACGGCAGATGACTTTTGACACTGACAATAGGTGCATTTTAGCAGGCTAATCGCTGAGTCTAGGGATGGGTCCAGTGAAAATTTCAATGAAATGAAAATTAAATTTATATGAAATTTATGAAATCTTTCAAAACAGGTTGAAATATTTCAGTTTTGAGTGAAATTTATTTAGTACTAGAAATCCCTTATTTTCTGAATAAGTTTACTATTTTAATGTACTAAATGAAAATTAAAGACATAATTTAGATTTTACTGTTGAGCAAATTCATCAAACTATTTATCGAGCTAAATCTTTAGATATTTTAACTTAGCTATTTAGTAATATCACAAGAATTATGTTTTACACGTAGCTATTTTGTAATGTCATGAGACATATGTTATGAATGAGATAAAAATACACTTTACCATTGTTGTTCTGCGGTCGGAATTCCTCAAAAGCACTCTTGTACACGAGGCTGTACTTACTTTTCTTTATATTTTTATTACAATTTTAAAGGTGATGGTCCGTTATTGTTCAAATTTGAGTCAAAGTACAGTTTTATTGTTGAACATAATAATGTTGATTGTTTGTCTCTGGAACTTCACTGAATATTTTGGTATTTAAAGTTGTAAAATAGCCAAAGTTATTCATAATTTAAGTCAACTTACTTGTTTATTGTTTTATTCTATAATTATGTTGATTATATTGACCTTAGACCAGTTGAAATTCAAAAATAAATTTCACTCTAAAGTGAAATATTTCAAACCAAAATGAAACTTATTCTAAATATTTCACAGACTGAAATTTTTCGTGAAATTTACCCAACCCTACCTCTCCCACATTGGAGCGGTAAGCGGTGGCCATTATAGTGTGCTAGAGTTTCTGCTAAATATAATCAGGGTTTTTCTGGAGTGGGGCATCCTGCGGGCAGGTGTACAAATGCAACTGATGACCGTGCGGTGCCCGCTACTAGATCGCCAGCTCGCCCACATACGAGCGGTGTCACGAAGTGGGTGGGGTTTGTGGTTGCGCATTACCGCGCTCCGACCACGTAGATACCGCGTCAGTTTGAATCATTCCAAGGGCATTCCATACCATGGTATACAACTGACTGCCACCGTCACCGCCCACCACCGCTTACCGCGCCAATTTGGGATAGCCTTAATAATAGCAGGTCCATAGCGAAGTTTTTTGGACAACATTCAACATAGTGGTGGGCAACTCGGGTCAAATAACTCGGTTAACTCGAGTTACTTCTCCAACCCGTCAACTCGGGTTGGTTTTTTCCTAGCCCGGGTCAACTCGGTTGACGCGGCAAGCGGGCCGCCCACGTGGTGCGTACGTGTCTTACCAACCGAGTCAACCCGTGTTGAACGGAGTTACTGTTATGTGCGAAGTGCATTTCCGAAATTAGTGAAACCCCAAGCCATTATTGATGCATAAAAAAAAAAAAAAAAAACTTTTTCCTGTATGACTGTCACTTCTAATTTTTTTTCTTCTTCAATAAAATTGCAGCGTGCCTTTTTATAAATCATTGTTTTTATTTATTATTGGCCCATAATCTTAACAGGTTATGGGCCCAGAAAGTTTCCACAGTGCGATAAAACTTCAAAGTTAAGTAATCATGCCTCAAGAACACTCACCGTCAAATATTGCCGGTGATGATGCGAACAATGTTCGACCACGTGGAGATCGAGAGCGCGAAGACTTGGTGGTGGTGTCTCAATCATCGGTTCCTTCGACTCTACAAATCCCATCAAGTAATACCATTTTTCATATCGAAAAGTTGGAAGGAGTTTCCAATTACTCTACTTGGAAGTTCCAAATGAAAATGTTGTTGGTGGACGTTGGACTATGGCAGTGCATTGACAACTTACAATATAATATAGCTGATGACCAACGTGCTCTGGCGAAAATATGCCTTAATGTGACCACCAAAGTGTACCCATATATAAAAAATGCCAAATCGGCCAAAGAAGCTTGGAATAACCTCTCAAATGCTTACGAGAATAAGGGCATCAGTAGGCGACTTTCTATTAAAAAAGATCTTTATAAAAGCAATCTGACAGACTATTCATCAATGGAAGCCTACATAGGCCATATCTTAGATTTGTCGCAGCAACTTCAAGATATGGGTTGCACTTTAGAAGATGAAGAGTTAGCTGAAATATTATTAATTGGTCTGCCTGAAGAATTTGATGCATTAACAATGGCTATGGAAGGGTCCGATTCGAAACTAACTTCAGATAGCGTTATAAGACGATTAAAACAAGGGGACTTTAGAAAAAGAGAACAACAACAAGGCACCCTTGCTAATGCTATGGTATCTACAAGATTAAAGAAGAAAATAATATGTCATTACTGTTCAAAGGAAGGCCACATTAAACCAAAATGTCCCATGTTGAAGCATCTGAATAAGGAAAATACTGCAAGATCTGATCCTGAGTCGGCAACAGCTATGGCAGTGGCAATGTCTGTTGCAATGTCTTCACCTGAAGAATGGTTAGTTGACTCCGGCTGCAGTACACACATGTCAATGCGCCGAGATTGGATGATTAATTTCAAAAAATTCTTCTAACTCTACTATAACTGTAGCAAATAATCATAAACTGCATGGCAGTGGTCATGGTAATGTTAACGTAACTTTAAATAATAACTCTAAAAAGACTATCACTGATGTTACCTATGTACCTGGTATTGCAGCGAATTTACTTTCTGTGAATAAGATTACTAAAAAGGGATATGTACTAGTATTTGATGACAAACAATGTAGAGCGTTTGTTAAATCCGATGTAGAATTTAAAGGTGATTGTATTTTTTCAGCATCTAATAGCGATGGTTTATACAAGCTCGATCAGCACCAGCAGTCTCCAACATTTGACAGCATAACAAGCAATGTTCCTGTTTTATTGAACCCAAGTGAAGCTATCAGCCATTGTGTCACAAACAATGAGGTACAATCTTCAAATAATAATAACATTGAGCTATGGCATAAAAGATTAGGTCATCTTAGTCATAAAGGTTTACTCTTACTTCGTAATGGACTTGCTGAGGGTATCACATTTAAGGAATCTTCTTTATTTCAATGTATTCCTTGCATTGAGGGCAAGCAAACAATCTTATCATTTCCTAAAGGTTGTTCCAGGAGAGCCACCCAAAAATTAGAATTAATTCATTCCGATCTTTGCGGTCCCTTCCCGGTTCAAAGTTGGAGTGGAAAACGCTATATTTTGACTCTAACCGATGATTTTTCACGTAAATCATTTGTTTATTTTCTTAAGACAAAAAGTCAATCAGAAATAATTGAAAAGTTTATTCACTTTAAGAATCTAGTTGAAAACCAAACTGGATTGAAAATTAAGAGAGTAAGAACAGATAATGGCAGTGAATACTGTAATCAAACTTTAATTTCTTTCTTTTTAAATAATGGTATCATTCATGAAACTACTATTCCTTACTCACCTCAACAAAATGGGGTTGCAGAACGTCTAAACCGTACAATCATTGAAAAAGCCCGTAGCATGTTACAAGACTCTGGTTTGGATCAAAGATATTGGGGAGAAGCTGTGTTGACTGCAGTATATTTAAAAAATGTTAGTCCAACAGCATCTTTAAAGCATTCTTTACCTGAAGAAATATGGTCTGGTTCCAAAGTAGATTTAAGTCATTTAAGGGTATTTGGATGTAGAGCTTACGCTTTAATTCCAGCTGAACTACGTCATAAGTTAAATGCAAAGTCAAAACCTTACATTATGATTGGATATTGTGAATATTCAAAAGGATACAGACTAGCTGATCCTTTGGTTCCTGGAAAAATGATTAAAGCTCGAAATGTAGTGTTTTTAGAGAATGTTTCAGGAATTAGTGATTCAAAAAAGGAACAGAATATAATTAATCATTTACAAATTGAGAATGAGCATAATTCAGATCTACTTAATAATAATTTAAATCAATCGGTGACTATTAGTAGAGATTGTATTTCTTCAGGGCAAGATGAAAGTCTTGAAGTGTCTAATGATAGTATTTGTACTGACAATTTAGAAAACAGTGAAAATGACATTAATCAATTAAACCAAAATATTTTAACAAATGGATCTTTACCTAATGATGATAATGCAGAAAATACTGAAGTTGAAAACTTAAATTCTGGTAGAACCGCACGAACTCGTTCACGTCCTGCTTGGATGAAAGATTATATAATCAATAGTGACGATGAAATATCATTATTAAGTTCTGAACCTAAAACCTATTCAGAGGCTATGTCTTCAAAGTATAATGATAAATGGAAGTCTGCTATGTCATACGATGAATACAAATCATTATTAGATAAAAATGTATGGGAACTAGTAGAAAGACCTAAAAATAAGAATGTAATACAGTGTAAATGGGTATTTAAAGAAAAGAAGGATAGCTCAGGTAATTTTGAAAAATTTAAGGCAAGGCTAGTAGCTAGGGGATTTACACAACAGTTTGGCGTAGACTACAATAACACTTTTTCTCCTGTCGTGAGACATTCAACACTAAGATTACTTTTTGCTATTGCAGTACAACGCAATATGGATATGGAACATATTGATGTAAGTACGGCCTTTTTAAACGGTGACTTAAAAGAAACTATTTATATGGAACAACCTAATGGATATGAGAAGGAAGGAAAAAATAAAGTGTGCTTGTTAAAGAAAGGAATTTATGGGTTAAAGCAGGCGAGTAGATCTTGGAATGAAAAAGTTGATAGTATATTAACTTCCATAGGATTCAGACAAGCAAAATGTGAAAATTGTGTTTATACAAAGAAATGTGACGGGAAATATATTATTATTGCATTGTACGTAGATGATTTTTTCATCTTTAGTGAAAATAATGAGGAAAAAATAAAATTAATTAAGACACTTAAATCAAATTTTGAAATTAAGGAATTAGGAGAAACAAAAAATTGTTTAGGTATGAAGGTAGAAAGAGACAGAGAAAATGGTACCTTAAAATTATCTCAACCAGAGTATATTAGGCAGCTTTTAGAAACATATGGTATGTCACAGTGTAAATTTGCTCCAACCCCAATGCAAGTGAGTTTAAATCTCAAAAAGGCTGACAAATGTGATGAAAAATACCCTTATCAAGAGTTATTAGGTTCACTTATGTATTTGTGTGTTAGTACTAGACCAGATATAGCTTTTGTTTGTAGTAAATTAGGGCAATTTAATAATAGCTATGATTTGACACATTGGCAAGCAGCAAAAAGAGTATTAAGGTATTTAGCGGGAACAGCATCACATGGATTGTTATATAAAAATAGTGATAAAAGTGTTGAAATATATGCTGACGCTGATTGGGCCAATGATGGCATAGATCGTAAATCTTTCACTGGTTTTTGTACTTTGTATGCTGATTGTCTTATTAATTGGGAAGCTCGTAAGCAACACACAGTTGCTTATTCGAGTACTGAAGCTGAATATTACAGTCTAGGAGAGGCTGTCAAAGAAAGTAAATATTTGAATAATTTTTTCATTGATATATTTGATTATAATTTGAAACCAATAATTGTATTTAATGATAATTTGAGTACTCACAGGATTGCTGAAAATGAACATAGCCATAGAAGAACAAAGCACATAGATGTCCGACATCATTTTATCAAAGATGCTGTTAGTGAACATCTAATAGAATTAAGATATAAACCTACTGATGAAATGACGGCGGACATTTTTACCAAGCCCTTAGGTAGAGTTAAGCATGATAAATTTGTATCCAACTTAAATATGATTGATTGTAATTTTTCTTCCTGAAATGTACATTTGCACAAGGGCAAGTATTGAACGGAGTTACTGTTATGTGCGAAGTGCATTTCCGAAATTAGTGAAACTCCAAGCCATTATTGATGCATAAAAAAAAAAAAAAAACTTTTTCCTGTATGACTGTCACTTCTAATTTTTTTTCTTCTTCAATAAAATTGCAGCGTGCCTTTTTATAAATCATTGTTTTTATTTATTATTGGCCCATAATCTTAACAACCCGGGCTAGGACAAAATCAACCCGGCGCGCGGGCCAACTCGATTCGGTGTGTGGCATTGTATTACTGCTCTCCTGTTCCTAAGTATTTTTGTATGTTTGTATATATTTTAATTTTGTAAAAGAAAAACTTTAGTTAAGTTCATAACTTGTGCCTCTCTATTACATACTCTGAGATATGTAAATTTTTTGTTAATTCCAAATAATTGGTTTAATGATGAATAATGAATATTTAATATTAGAAGTAATAAGCGCTAAGACTGATAATTTAGTTAAATTATCAGTCTTAGCGATATTTAAAATTTTCATAATAATAAAAAGCTTCATTTAGGTATTCATCTCTGTACCTAACTAATGCGCATTTGTTAATGACTAACAATTGATTGATTAAAACTATTTGCTATTACAATTATTCAAATCCTGATCTCTTTGACTCTTTTACTTTGCAACTTGCAACGGCAACCGAGTTGGTTCGATTCAATAGTTATCAAATACAAACAAAACGAGTTGAAGCCCGGGTCAGCACTCCGCATAGATTTCAACTCGGATAACTCGAGTTGAAAAAAAATTGCGACTCGTCGGCGCTCGGCGGCCCATATCGCTGAACCGAGTTGACCCGAGTTGAAGCCCGGGTCAGCATTAATTTCAACTCGGGTGACCCGAGTCGAAAAAATAGCGACTCGGCCCATCGCTAATTCAACAAAAACACATACACAAAACTTTGTTTCTGAAACATATTTCTCAACACACGCCGTCCACAGCGATTGCGTGGCTTGTGTAGACAAAACATCAGTGTTGCCAATTTAGCATTTTATGTTAGCACTAGAAAAAAGCGTAGCTTTCACGTTAGACCCTAATTACAGTCGCAAAATTTTAACATTTATCAAGAATTAAAAATAGAAGATCGATTTCATATAAGAAAATTTTTATCTACTCCGAATCAAATTTCGAAGAATTAGGTACTTTCATTCAAACCTGGCGCACAAAACGCTATAAAGTTGTCAAAATGACAGATGATTATGACATTACCCTGCCCCTTGACCCGCGCAAAATGTTTTGTACGTGTTTTCCACCGACCATGGAAAGCAAAAACATTGTTTCTCTACACAAAAATGTTTCGCGAAACAATGTTTTGTGTAGACGATTTTGTTGAATGTTGTGATGTTTTTATAGATTGTGTAGAGCAAAACACGCGCTATGGACCCACCATAAAAGTGAACTTGAAAACACTTTCCATGGTTAAAATGTATACTGTGGTGACCGATGACTTAGCGATTGGCCTGCTGGAATGAACCCACTGACAAGACGTGCAATTTTGACAGCTATTTTGTTTTTTAAATTATCCCATCGGAAGGCAAAGAAATTGATGTCCATAGGATAAAGTTTTGTAAAAACCATTTTGTTGAAATGTTTTCGTTTAATGCATGTTGAATGTTACAAGTATTATGATGAAATTATGTTTATTATTATGATATGATATGATAGTCATTAACAGTTACCTACTAAAAAGATATCTGGCTCGAAGGACCAACCTTAAATGGGATTATTTTCTACTTCAACTTTCTACTTCTACTTTCTTCAACAGTAACGTAAGAACCTATGTAATGTAACCATATTAATTTGGCAAATAAATGATGATTGATAGGATTGTTTGGAAAATCTACTTGCAGTAGTGGGAATACTGAATGATAAACTCTGAGAAGGGTTACGTGTGAGTCTCATCTAAACGGCCCTATGCTTATGGTATGATGGAACGGACCAGACAAGACAGTACCAAATAGGTACCAGTAAAAGAGTGACGCGCTCGTCCAGCTATTATGAAACATCAAAACAACATCATCATCAGCCTTTTTATTGTTTCCCTCAAGGGCAGCGGTTCCCGAATTCTTTTGGCTACGGAACCGTTTTTGGTTCACCATTCTTGGGCGGAACCCTAGCTCATAGAATGTTTTTTTTTATGTGAAATCACACCATACAGAGGGTGAGGATATAATACTTACCTCTTAAATTTTTGCAGAAGAGGTTCTCAGCTCTTATAGAACCCCAGGGTTCCGTGGAACACCATTCGGGAATCGCTGCTCTAGGGCATATACCTTCCTTATTAAAGGATAAGGACCCCGATCCCGAGCTCAACCGCATTGGGGGGCGCTAATAAGCCGGGACTAACAGCTTTTCTTTTACTATGTGGTGGTAAAGTACGGGGCAAACATGTTGAAATCGGGTGCGGATTGAGCGGAACGCGTATTTTGGGTATGTGTAGCGGTGAGGGGCGCAGGCGGCGCGGGAGGGGGGCGCGCTTTTGGTCACTCGCAAGTCACATGCGCGAACTGCCCGTTGATTACGTAAGTCGGTTACTAACAATTCTCGATTGAAATCGATTGAACGCGCAGTTACATTGCTGCTTTAAGTAAGATAGTTCTCATATTGGTTCTAAATAAAGCAGCAACGTTACTGCGATTTCTGTCAGAGTTGATTGCAACAAAGTTACGTAATCAGCCCCCGGATCCCCACTCCATCGAAAAAGTTTCAAGATGTTTGCCTCATAATGTAACGTCCTTTTCGAAGCACGAAGGGATAGGTAGCTTTTCTCTCTGAATGCGCCATTCGTCGAGCTTCTCGAGAAATCAATTACATTTCGATGACATCAATAAATAAAATCAATAAAATAAAATCAATACACTGAGTAATAAAATAATAAATGCTAGCAATTTCATCCAATGATATAATTATCTCAGATTAAATAGTCATATTTTTACACATAAATTACAATGGTGTAGATTTGGTAGTAATTTGGTACCCACTACATTTATTTTTATTACTCATAAACCAAGTCAATATTTAAAAAAGCTAAGATCACGCCCTCTTAAATTGTCTCTAATATTTTTTTAATAACTAGTCAACAGTTTTCATTCTTTCTGTAAGTTTTAAAATCCATTTTAGCTCAAATGGCCACTTTTGCCTAACTAAACTGACATGACTAAAATTTTAGTTTTCTATCCTTTTCTTTATGTATCGAAAAGACAAGAATAGGATGCTAAAATTAAGTTTAGTCCCGTCAATTTAGTTAAGTCTTGTCAACTGAATTGACACAACAAAAAATATTTTTTAATATCTACATTATTCTAAATATCAAATTCTAGATAAACATGTTGTTCGCTCATTTTGTAATCTACATTAGACATTATTTTCAATTCCTGTGATAATGTCACAAAATCTACATCATTTGCTTTAAGTGGTGTCACTTTTATACAATGCGGTGTAACTGATTTGTCAGTAGATGTGGCGGTAAAGTGACTCTTTTTATGTTTTTGTAGATAATTTTGAGAGTTAAATTTGCTACCGCAGACATCACATGGCAATGTAGCATTTGAGTGATGTCGTTTTACATGGTCCGACCTACGGGATGCTGAAAGAAATCTAGCATCACATTGACTACACTCATAAGGTTTTTCTCCTGTATGTATGCGAGTGTGATACAGCAATGCCTCTTTTGTAACAAACTTACCCCCACAAATAGTACAAATAAAGTTTTTCTCTTTAGTGTGTTTCACCATATGAGCTTTTAATCTACTCTGAGCCCAAAATTTTTTGTGGCAAACGTTACAAATATGATGTTTATAATTCCCATGTTCGTATTGTATATGGACACGAAGAGAAACTTTTTGGGTGTATTTTTTGTTACAATAATCACAGGTGTATTTTCCATTTGCTGGCGAAGCTCTTGTCCTTTGCCCACATATATTTAACTCCTTGTGTTTTTTGAATGTTGAATTATTTTTGTATACTCTGCCACAATCGTGACACACAAGCGTCACATAATGGGTCAATTCATGAGATTTAAATGAGTATTTGTTTTTATATGTCTTCCCACATTCGCTACACACCATTGTACAATGACTATCAGACTTATGTACTTCTAAGAATGATGGCGAACCAAAACTTTTGTCACATTCTGTACACTTATATATTTTTGGAGTATGGGTCTTAATGTAATGATTCCTAAGGCTAGTTGCGGAAGTGAACATCTTAAGACACTCTTTGCATCTTATAACTGAATCATTTTCATCGTAAATCATATCTTTAGTACTGTTCGGTATTACACAATGAGCATGTTTCGTTAACGTCTCTCCTAAGGGCTCTTTTTTTATAATTAGGTTTTGTTCTTCAACTTTTGGCTTTATGTAAAGCGAACTAAGTGTATTATATCTTTTAAGGGCCATGGATTTATTAGTTATTCTTTTTCTGGTATCGTAAAACTGTTTGCTTCCGTCTTCAGTATTTAACGATACAAACAATACTTGACAGCTGTCAATCTCATCTTGTGTGTTCTCCAAACTACTTGAAAGGTTAATGATAGTTTTAGTGAGCAGATTTGAATTAAATTTACATTTTTTTATAAAGCTGTAACTGCTTATCGCAAGGTGTAGGCAGTCTTTGCAGACATGTGCGAATGTAAATATATAATCAAGTATCTGAAACAAAAGACAGTAAAGTTATTTTAATGCAGTCTTTTCGAGTAAATAATCAGTACCTTTTGTCGTAAAAAAAATACATACAAACTTGCTAGTTTTTCAATTTATTGGTGGTGAAATAAAGAGTTGTAAGACTATAATAGAGATAAGTTAACAAAGTTTGTTAACTTATCTCTATTATAGGTCTGGCTGGTCTTCTTTCAAAACCGGTTTGTTAAACAAACTGATCTTAAAACCGGTCTTCTTTCAAGACCGGTTTGTTAACAAACCGGCTTTGAAAGAAGACCAGAGGCCGTATTACGAGCTCTTAAAACCTGCCAGGTTTATAAATTGCTGTAGTGACATCTCTTTCTCGCTGTATAGCAAATAAAAGAGATAGATAGATAGCCAGTCAGAAAACTGACTGGAAATAAGAGGTCATAATATAGCCCCAGTGCTGGTTGCAGACCATGCACTATGCCTGGTCTATATGGGCTCAATGACATGGCAGTACAGTAATCCAGTCCAGCACTAACTTACTCCTGACCTCCTGTAGACACTAGTTTCAACCTAGTCCAGTGCAGACTTTTCGCTCACAAAGTCAGTCCAGCTGACTAGTCACCTGTTCTATTTTCGGGCACAGTACGACTTCCTGCCGATCCTGTCTACATGTACCCAGTTAGTGGTTCATGCTTAGCGTGAACCACTCAAGACAGGCTAGTGCCAGGATTGTGGACTATAAACCAATCAAATTACCTACCTCATAACCAAGAACACTGCTCAATAATTCGGCCACAGGTAGAAAGCTCTCAGTTTCACAGTATGAGATTAATACTTCGTCTTCTATGTGGACAGACACTTCGGTGCCTGATGTGAAACACAAACAGCAGAAATCATCATTTCTATTCCACACATTTTCCAAGGTACTACTTAAAGTAGCCATATTAATAAATGTAAACGTTGTTCTGTTATCTATAGTCTAACAAAAGTATTCAAACAACAATATTTGTTATAGTTCAGGTGTCTGGGCTGGGCTTTTTGCCGAATTTAATTGAAAAGAAAGGAATGAAAATAATAAATAAATAAAATAAATAGGTTGACTTGACTTGATTGACTTGACAAAGGGTGCATTCCAGCAGGCTAATAGCTGGGTCATCGATGGATCGCCATAAAGTGGATTTTAACCTTAAGGCAAACTCTAGATGCATGGTAAATACTGTGATGGAGTTTTTGGCGCCATTTTGTCGGGTTCGGTTTGGTGGCTATTTTAATTATTCGCAAATTGATTCATAGTGGATATTGTGTCTTAAAATTGGTGCAGTTTTGTGGTACAAGTGTCTATGCAACTGAACAATATGTGGGATTATATATAATCGTCCGCGGACCTCTTACAAGGCAGACGTGTGTAACTCATTATCAGAAATAATTCAATCTTGTTCAAGCAACAGTCGTAGTGAATAGTATCAGTACAGTGTTTATTAGTGTCTATTTTCGATTGCAACTCGGAAGTGTTATTTTCAAATAATTTGACGAGACGCGGAAGCCAACAGCGAGAGGGGTGCCTTCTTTCCTCACCGCTACGATAAGAGACGGCTGCCATAATTGCTATCTCTGTCTACGTTAAACTGCAACCACCTGCGTCTAGGCATCTTAAATAAAAACAATTATGAAGAACTGCTCAGCGTGTACCCACGAAATCAACAATGATGATCATTTGCAGTGCACTAAGTGTGGCGATATATTTCACCTTATATGCCTAAATATACGTGCAGATAATACCGCAAGTTTGCTCCCGGATGCAATAGCCAACTGGATATGTCCCATGTGTATGATCCAACCGAAGCAACCGAAAGTAAATAACTCGGAATCGGTGGTTCGCCCCTCAACCCCTACATCAATGGCTGAGATATCGTTTAATAACGTGACCAGACGCAAGGCACCGGCTAAGCTCGACATTAATACTGCAAATAATGCGGGTGAATATGTGCGCCGTACGGACTTGCGTGAACTACTACGCGAGGAGATTTCTAATGTGATAAAACCGTTGACTGTCGGTATTAATACAATAAATGAACAATTGTGCAGTCTCAAATGCAATATTGAATTTATAAATGATAAATTTGATCAAATCTCGGAAGAATTTAAAGTTCAACAACAAGATATGTTGACCTTAAAAAAAGAAAACTCTGCCTTGCGCTGCGAGATTAATAACCTAAATAGTAAATTGAATCAACTTGATCAACTTTCCCGTGCGAGTTCTCTAGAGATACAGTGCGTGCCCGAGCGAAAAACCGAAAATGTTTTGAATATAGTGAAACAGCTGGGCAGCGTAGTGAAACATGCTGTGGATGATCGTGATATTCTATACTGCTCACGTGTCGCAAAACTTGATCCCGCCAACCCTAGACCACGTACAATTGTAGTAAAGTTTAGCTCGCCACGGCTTCGTGATTCGGTGCTGTCTGCTGTGAGTAGACATAACAAACAGAACACGGATAACAAGCTCAATACTCATGACTTCGGCTTCACTAATCAAGATAAAAAATCGGTCTTCGTCCTTGAGAATCTCTCATCCGAGAATAAGCAATTGCATGCTGCAGCTCGTAAGCGTGGCAAGGAGCTCAAATATAAGTACATCTGGATACGTGCAGGCCGCATATACATGAGAAAATCAGACACAACGGAAGCTATACTTGTTCGTAATTCTGAGACACTCGATAAACTGAAGTGACTATGTCTAGATACCACCATAAAGTTAGTAATATACCTATTCCTAGATGCTACCAATACAAAATTGTTAAAATGCATTATGGTAAACAGTGGCTTAAAATTCTTGTCAAATTGTTCCTACTATAACTGTCTAAATTTCAAGGTATGGATAAATTATATGTTAAGTTTATTAGTAACACAATTCAGAACCTTTATATTATTATGTTACAGAAATCTATTTTATAAATTGCATGTTAACGGTTCAATATCAACAAATTGTATATTTATTGACCTCGCACTTCATTGTCTGTTGTTTAATTGTTTATTGTTCTCAAAAAAATATTATAACACTAATAAGACTATGGCTGGTGATTCATTTACATTTACTTACTTATATACACAAAAAATATATATATATCGCATGCTATTTCATGTATTTTGCAAATGTTGGACTATGGGAGGACTACAGTTGTTAAGCATGTCAACAGTTCTATACTGTAAGAAAATAAATAAAACCATTTATATACTGAAACTTATACTTATTTATTCTACCTGGATATTTCCTTATAGAAAACTTATGATACAATCAACGTACCCTAAAACTAACAATAGAACTTTTGAAACAGAAATACTTTTAACCTTATATTATATTCGATTTCATAGCTATAATAAAGCAATTTTATTGATTATCGTAGTATCGCTGGTTGATAATTTTTACAATGCGTCCTAATGATAAAAAATTAACAATGTACTACCAAAACGTGCGTGGACTTAGAACAAAATGCTTGGATCTTTACAATCAGATTGCTAGTTATAGTTATGACTTTATTTTATTCACCGAAACATGGCTGCAGGATGACATTTTTAACTCTGAACTGTGCGATAAGCGGTATGACGTCATCCGCCTGGATCGTAATTTAGCGCAGACACAGAAAACAAGTGGCGGTGGAATAATGGCATGCGTCAAGACAGGGTATGGAGTGAAACAAAACCATAGTTTTTTTTCTAATCACAACACCGAGTTGCTATGTATAACACATAAACATAATATTCCACTGGAATAGACGAACAGAGTTCGCTTGGCTGCAACACCAAAAGTGACATGAGCCAGTGTGTGAAAATTGTAAACGTGTGCGTGAATTTTAGAGATGCCTTGAAGTCCATTTTAGGTTTTCGATAACCTTAATGTATTATTGCTCTAATAAATAAAACACAAACAAAATTTTGAACAATTTTATTTTAAAAAAATCTTAAAGTCTCCTTTAAGGGCTCCCAGTCTATTCTATTTATGACATTTATCCAGTAACTTAATCACTGGATTTACAGGAAACCTGGAAATATTGTTAAATTAGTACTTAAGTAGGTATAATTTACCATTTGAAAACTGTCGGTTAAAAGCAGCTTAAGATAAAACTATCAGTGTTCACAAAGACAAACAAAGTTATATTGGAAATCATCGACATGAGTATCGATATCAATAATTTTTGATCAATCTCTACGCCTTATTTTATCAAGTTCACGGACATAATATCTTTTTATCTAACACATAATGTTTACAAATCAGCCTTTATTTAGAAAATAGGCGGTTAATAGCATGATATTAGTGTATTACTTAGTGTGTTTGGGAATATATTCAACTAAAATATGAAATATGAAAATGGTACTTGTACAATCTTATTTACCTGTGAAATGAGTGTTTATTTGGGTTTTTGTTGTAAATAACATTACAATTTAACACAGAACACGACACCATTATAGATTTATGTAGTTATAAGAGCCAAATCGACCCGATCGCGATCAAAATCACATAATAATCGAACGGACGCTTTTCCCCAAGATGATAAAAGATGATAAATGAAGTCAAACTAGGTTCTGCTGTCATCTTCTTTTAACTCTTTCTCACACATCGCATAAGCCGTAAGAATCGGTTTCTCACTCGCACCATAGTCCGTCTACTTGAGCGTAGCGAAAAATTTTCTATGTCTATGGTATAACACTACCTGCATGCGAAATTGGAACTGAGTTTAACTTAAATATAGTTTTAGTTTATATTCCTCCGGAACCACGTGACATTCCTTCACAATTAGATGAAGTGAATAATTTTGTAATTTCGTTAACTGAGCGGCACCCCAATGATACATGCTTAGTGGTAGGAGATTTTAATCTCCCATGCCTTAAGTGGCAGGACTGTCACTATGAGCTAGTCCGTAACGTGGGTGTAGATATGCAGGATGCCGCACTCTCTTTTGTAGAAAACATGACGTACTCGGGATTAAACCAATTTAATTACATTTTAAATAGTAAAGAACGCACTTTGGACCTAGTCTTTTGTAACGTTAATACGAAAGTCTCAAGATCGTCTTTCCCTCTTCTATCGGAGGACAAATACCACCCATCTTTGTTTATTGACATTACAGATTTACTCGTTACACCCTTCGTGGAAACCGTTCAATCTCGACGTAATTTTGGTAAATGCGACTATGCAGCCATAAATAGCCATTTTAAAAAAACTGACTGGGATAGTATTTTAAGTGATGTCTCTATAGACGAAGCACTATGTATGTTTTATGAAAGGCTAGAAGTATGTTTTAACATGTTTATACCCTTAAAAAGCTCAAACACGAAAAATAAAAAATATCCCATATGGTATAACTCTGCCTTGCTCAAAGTAATACGGGAAAAAACTAAATTGCATAAAAAATGGAAACGTTATAAAAATCCCCGTGACTACGATGAGTTTGCCAGGCTTCGTGCTCGTGAATGGTCACTAGAAAATCAGTGTTTTAATAAGTATGTCTCTAGTATTGAGGAGGGGATTCGTAATGCACCTAAGGCCTTCTGGTCGTACGTTAAATCCAAACGCGGCGGTTCCCAATACCCCAAACAGTTCACTTACCAGGGTAATTCCATTGCAGAGGGTCAGGCTATATGTGCAGAATTTAATAATTATTTCAGTAGCATGTTTGCTACATCTTGTTCATCTAACCCTACCTTCACATGCAATGATGACATACACTGCTCTGGGGACAAAATTACTAATCTTACTGTTTCCGTAGACGAAGTTCTGACTATGCTTAAAACACTGGATACATCTAAGGGCCCCGGATGTGATGGGGTGGGACCTGTGTTTTTGCGTGGTTGCGCTGAATCATTGGCCTACCCTATTTCCGTGCTGTTCAACTTGTCATTGAAGCAGGGTGTCTTTCCAACAGATTGGAAAAAAGCGTATATTGTACCTATTCATAAAAAGGGTTCAAAAGTGGAGATAACTAACTATCGCCCTATTTCTATTTTGAATACCCTAAGTAAGATGATGGAAAGGTTTGTATATGACAAGATCTATCATATAATTACAAAAGGCATCTCACACCATCAGCACGGTTTTCTTAAGCGAAAATCGACTATATCTAATTTGGCTGAATTCAGTAACTATGTTCTTTGTGAAATGGAGGAATGCGGACAGGTTGATGTGATCTACACGGATTTTGAAAAAGCTTTCGATCGTGTAGATCACATCATTCTCCTTCGTAAATTGTATGAGCTGGGAATTCGAGGCGATCTGTTGAGATGGGTCACCTCTTATCTCTCGAACCGCATGCAGGCCGTTGTCATTGGTGGTTTTAAGTCTGATTTTATTTCAATCCCATCCGGTGTTCCTCAAGGATCACATCTCGGTCCTTTGTTCTACTGTGCGTACATCCATGACATCAACCAATGCTTTAGGTATTCAAACCATCTACTATACGCTGATGATAAAAAAGTGTTCTTAAAAATAGCTTCTCTTCAAGATTGTGAACTCATTCAGCGTGATTTAGATAACTTGTTCTCATATTACACTCGTAATAATATCACTGTAAATATAAACAAATGTCAATGCATCAGTTTCACTCGCAAGAAAAATAAAATCCTTTATCCGTATCACTTTAATGGTATGTTAATCAAAAGAACAGAAGTTGTTAAGGACCTAGGAATTCTTTTGGATTCTAAAATGTTGTTTTCTGAACACATCAATAGTATAGTTAACAGGTCATACCGCAACCTTGGTTTTATCATAAGGACATGCAAACCCTTCAAAAAGGTTCAAAGTCTGAAAACTATATATTATGCTTACTGTCGTAGTATTCTTGAATATGGCAGTCCAATTTGGTCGCCGCAGTATGCCATATATACAAACAGACTGGAAAGGATACAACGACTCTTCATAAAACACCTCTCTTTCAAGACCCGTGCGCGCCGTGGCACGTATGAGGAGGACTGCCTTAAATACGAAATGTTACCGCTTAAATCTCGTCGCGAATTACTTGATATGTGCCTTTTACATGATATCCTTCATAATCACCTGAACAGTGCCAACCTACTCGCCACCATTAGGTTCTGCACTCCTAGGTACCGCACGAGAAAAACCCCCCTTCTATCTGTGCCTAGACATCGTACGAACTATGGTAAGAATGCTGTCATGACTCGCCTATCCAAAATATACAATGATAAATTTCACGATGTCGATATATTCCATTTGTCCAAGCAAGGTTTCAAGCGTGCACTTATCTCAAAACTGTCTAAAGTGTAGCATACTTACTACATTGTAGCATACTTGCTACATTTTGGACAGTCACGTGAAGCATATATTTATTTATTTATATTGTTGCATGATATTTGTTTCATAGTGTTTTATGTATTTTTTTTTTGTTTATGTTTTGTTTTGTCTCTGTTTCTGTTCATAATTATAACTTAAAAATTTAAAAGGAATGAATTCTGCCAACCATACTTCTTGCCTAATTCAGTTTGTATATTAGTCTCCTTTTTTTATTATATCCTACCTCATTTCTCTTTTAAACAGTTTGCCTGTGGAATTTATAACTGTAACATGCGGTGAAACTCTGTTATTGGCTAAGTGTAATTTTTAAGTTTATATTTTAAGCATGATTGTAGCAAAGAAGCTGTTGAGTTTCCTAATAAATAAATAAAAAAAAAAAAAAAAAAAATTATTGAAATAGGCGCGATCTTGGTTGTGTGAAGCTGAGACTTTTATTGTAGTTGTGGCTACCTCGGCTGACCTTACCGAGTAAACTGTCTTGATATACTTGGTGCCAAATGCGTCAAGCAGCATTGGAATGCGATGCACCCGCATTTTAATGTGTAGCTACAGCCGCAAGCTGCAATACATTTCATGAAGATTTCGTCCACCCGACGCGCCACGCTTCGCGCGCATCGAGACGCCCGCTCGCTCCGGTGACCGCTGGCAACTGAAATGTGCGCCGCCGGCGCCGCGCGCGCCTGTTTTATCTGCGCGCGGGGCGGGGTCCCTCCGCTGAGCCGTGCGCGATCGCCGCCGCGCCGCGCCGGCCGATCCGAGAGCCCTCTACCATTTCTAGTTTTAAGTTGTTATTTTATTTTATATACTAGTTGTAAGCAATCCTTTAGTACTTAAGTAGGTTTAGTTTTTACATTATACACGTTCATTTTACACCTTCTATGGAGTTTTCATTTCAAGTCAAAACCCATAAATGAAAATGGTACTTGTACAATCTTATTTACCTGTGAAATGAGTGTTCATTTGGGTTGTTGTCGTAATAGAGGAGATGCCACATTTACGAAAGTCGTCTAATTACGATTCCGGCTGGACAAGAGAGTGCTCCACCGACAACCGGTATCATTGTCTTCAGCATGATCTCCTGAACAAGAATACAGCGGTTGTCGCATTATAAAGTGGTGGAGGGGGGAGGGGGGGAGGGAAAAGATGCGGAAGTCGAGTATCGGAAATTGGTTAATTTTCTCAACAACCACTTGTCCGATTTAAACAAATAAGGTGTCTTAGGGTAGGTAATATCCTTGACAACATATTTTATTTTGCAATGGTTTTTGTAAATACTATAGTTTATTAAATAATTAGAAAAAAGTCGAATTTCAAACAAAATAATTTTTGGTTTTGTAGATTTGAAGTAGAAAATTAAAATAAAGTACAGAAGTACATATAGTATAAAGTACTACGTAAAATTGCCACAGTCATTAACTTGCTGTTTGTTTTTTAGTTTTGAAATTTGGCTGGAAGACAGCAAAATTATCATCGATATAGTGCGGGAGGTCACTGTCCGAATAATATGAAAACCGCTTTAACGAAAGTCGTCTAATGACGATTCCCATCGAACCGGAGAGTTCTCTACCGACAACTGGTATCATTGTCTTCAGCATGATCTCTTGAACAAGAATATAGCGGTTGTCGCATTATAAAGTGGTTGAGGGGGGAGGGAGGGGAAGGAAAAGATGCGGAAATCGGGTATCAGGGTTTGGATAATTTTTCAGTAACCGCTTGTCCGATTAAAACAAATAAGGTGTCATATGGTAGATAATACCCGTAACAACAAATTTTATCTAACAATGGTTTTTGTAAATACTAAAGTTTATTACAAAAATTGAAAAAAGATGAATTTCAAACAAAGGCTTTTTTAGTTTTGCAGAATTGAAGCAGTAAATTGAAAGAAAGTACTATGAAATTAAAACTATGAGGATTTGCCCTAGAAAAAAAATATTTGTACATAGCACAGTTGTTTCACTATATGTAGTAATAAACTTGTTAAACATTTTTATCCAGTAACTATGCTTAAAATTTTTTTTGGGTCGCGTGGTGAAATGTTTTCTACCATTTTTTTCGAAAATCCTCTACAGAATTAAAACTATAAAGATTATCCTCGGAAAAAAATACTGGTGAATAGCCCAGTTATTTCACTATATATAAAATAATAAACATTGTAAACAATTTTTGTCTAGTAACTATGTTAAAAAAATGTTTATTTGTTCACGAGGTGAAATTTTTTCTACCATTTGTTCGAAAATCCTCTACAGAATTAAAACTATGACGATTTGCCCCAGAAAAAAAAATGTGAATAGCCCAGTTATTTCACTATATAGAATAATAAACTTGTCAAATATTTTTGTCTAGTAACTGTGTTAAAAAATATTTTGTGCCGTGCAAACTCATTTAAACATAACTTTGCAGGTCGTGTTATGTGACACAAAACAATTTTTAACACAGTTACTAGACCAAAATGTTTGATAAGTTTATTAATCTATATAGTGGGATAATTGATCTATTTACTATTATTTTTTTCTGGAGAAAATCTTCATAGTTTTAATTCTGTAGAAGATTTTTGGAAAAATGATATGTTAGAGAAAATTTCGCTGCGTGACAGAAATATTTTTTTTAACATAATTTCTAGAAAAAAATGTTTGATAAGTTTATTTTCCTGTATAGTGCAATAACTAAGATTCACCAGCATTTTTTTCTGAGGCAAATCATCATAGATTTAATTTTGTAGAGGATTTTCGAAAAAAAAAATTGTAAAGAAAATTTCGCCACGCACCACAAAACATTTTGTAACACAGTTATTAGACAAAATGTTTTACAAATTTATTATTCTATATAGAAAAATAACTGGACTATTCACTATTATTTTTTTATTGGGCAAATTTTGATAGTCTTAATTCTGTAGAGGATTTTCGAAAAAAAAGAGATAAAGAAAATTCGCCACGCAATAAAAACATTTTTTTTAACATAATTACCAGACAAAAATGTTTGATAAGTTTATTATTCTATATAATAAGATAACTGGGCTATTTATCGTTATTTTTTTTCTGAGGCAAATCTTCATACTTTTAATTCTGTAGAGGATTTAAGAAAAAAAAATGGAAGAAAAAATTTCGCCACGCGACACGAAAAAAGTTTTTTTAGCTAGTTACTAGACAAAAATGTTTAACAAGTTTATTATTCTATATAGGGGAATGACTGGGCTATTCACCGATATTTTTTTCTGGAGCAAATCTTTATAGTTTTAATTACATAGTAGTTTATTTCAATTTATTGCTTCAATTCTACAAAACAAACAAAATATTTATTTGAAATTCATATTTTATCTAATTATTTCATAAACTATAGTATCTACAAAAGCCATTGTTTAATAAAATCTGTTGTTAAGAATATTACCTACCATATGACGGTTTATTTGTTTAAATCGAACAAGTGGTTATTGAGAAATTAGCCAAACTCTGATAACCGAGTTTTGCACCTTTTTCCTCCCCCCCCTCCCCCCTCCACCACTTTATAATGCGACAACCGCTATATTATTGTTCAGGAGATCATGCTGAAGACAATGATACCAGTTGTCGGTAGAGCACTCGCTTGTCCGACGGGATTTCAATTTTGAAGGCCTGGCCCCTCCTCTATAAATAACATTACAATTCAGTACAGAACACGACACCATTATTGATTTATATAGCTTTATGAGCCTAACCGATCAGATCGCAGTCAAAATTACAAAATAATCGTGTGGACGCTTTTCACCAAGATGATAACAGACGATAAATGAAGTCAAACTAGGTTCTGCTGTCATTTTCTTTTAACTCTTTCTCGCACATCGCATAAGCCGTAAGAATCGGTTTCTCACTCGCACCATTGTCCGTCTACTTGAGCGTAGCGAAATTTTTCTATGTCTATGGTCAAAACCTCAAGATAGAAGCCAGGAACCCTCAGACAACTTAGCTTAGCTCACATCAATTAATCCAGCTAAAAATGTAAACTGAAACAATCTACCACTGAACTATTCAACACTTGATACTGGCAAAAATTACTCCCTAAAGAGGAGAGTAGATTGCCAAACTCAAATAAGAAGAAGAAATACTGTGATGCTTTGTGATGTGATCCAGTATGCTGGGTCCATACCATAGCGCATTTTTTGCCCTACACCATCAACAAAACATCTCAACATTCAACAATATCCACATAATTTTTTTTTTGAATGTTGAGAGGTTGTTGTTGATTGTATAAATGAGTGGGTCTCCAGCTTCCTCATAGATAGATAAATTCTAAGCATGCCACATTTTAAAGCATAATAGCAGCAATCAAACTTCTAAACATAATAATAGCAGCCACCATAAGTTCGTTACTATGAGTTGTTTTGTGTATGTAAGCAGGCGACACGTATCTCCAGCTGACACATGCCGTCAAGGCAAACTAGTGAGCTTAGGGTTTTAGACTATAGTCAGAAATTTAAAGCCTAATTGCAGCAATGAGATCCAAAAAAACTAACCATCACACGCAAATACTGTTGAAACTACGAGCATAAAACTGTGTGCGAGCTGGAGACATGTGTCACTGGCTTGCACAACTGTATCTTCATAATTATTTAAGCTACGATTATGTACTGTACCTCAAAATGTTCAGTCGAATTGCAGCATTAGACTCCAAATTTATCAAAACTATAACTCGAGAAGTTTTTGAGCTACGAGCCGATAACCATGTGTAAGCTGGTGACACGAGTCTCTGGCTGACACATGGTGAATTACTGTAACTGTACATGTTAGAGTTTCGTTTTAAAGATAAAATAATACGTAATAATTGCATCACACACGAGGCATAATTTCAAATCTCTGGGCCTCTTAGTTTCAAAATTATAAGCCAAAAACTGATTTCCCGGCAAACACTTCAAAATAATGGCTCAGTCACGTCAGTCCGTCTATCTATTCCCATCTACAGGTTGTATTTCTCAACCTATTCGTGAAATTTTGTGAGCGGTGTTTTTGTAGATTGATTTTCGAAATTTTTGAAAATGGCGGAGATATTATTATGTTGAAGCAATATACCTACAGCTCACAGAGCCACTAGTTTTTATTTTTAAATAATATTAGAAAATTTAATTATCATAAAAAGACCGCATTGTTAAATCGTCCAATTTCATCCAATGATCCATTTTGAGTCAATGGGTCTTTTTCGGTAATAAAATACCACAAAATAAATACCTATTTTCCCATACATTTTGTTCTGAACGTCTACTGTCTTAGGAAGAAGCGTACGCAGCGACATCTACAATTAGCTTTGCGTTGCCAACCCCATTGTTAGCTAAAGATACGTAATTAACGGGCGGGATATGTAATTTCGCGGCTTTACAAAAGTAGTTAAGTGTTGCCATAAAATAACACTGACACCCGATTGCACTAAACTTAAGGATCACCTAAGTCTGTTCCTAACTACAACACGACCAAATTAAAACGGTGTCAAACTTAGCGGTCATGTAGCTGTCATTCGCCTACTTAACTTAGTCGAGTTGTAGTTAAGAAAAGACTTAGGCGATTCTTAAGTTTAGTGCAATTGGGTGTAAGATTAATTTGTACTTTCCATTGTTAAAATGGTGCGGTGATCGAACGATGACTGAGCGTTTGGTCTGCTGGAATTCACCCAATGTCAATGTCATGCATGCTGTGTCAGTCATGAAAAAAGCGCGGGAACGTTTGACGGGATTGACGGTCTTTTCAAACAAATAAAACTAAAAAATATTTAATTGTTGCAATTTGTATATAATTTGTATAAAAAAGGTGTAAATAATCAATATTTCATTGTTGTAAATAAAATAAAACTGTAAATATGGGGAAGAAGAGTGGGCGAAAACGAAAGAAAAAACTTGAAGACGGGAGTGGAGGCGAAGGTGGAGAGTCCGACTTCAGTGATACCTGCTCCACGAAGTCCCTGGAAGAAAAAATGGAAGAGGATAAGTACAAAGATTTTAGAATCCCAAATTATGTTCGGTTTTATCCAGAACAAGGCGGCAATTTCGAATATGTTGTATTCATAGAGAGTACGAAAAGTGACCAACCTATAGGCAACCGTGACATGATGTCATTGGCTAATTGTTTAAAGAGATACAACAAGGGCGTCAAACAATTGCAAAGAATTAACAAACACAAGATTGGAGTAATTTTTGAGCGGCCAGGCCTGGCTAATGCGGCACTACAAAATAAAAAATTTTTGGACGCTTACAGTTTGGCTGCCAGCATCCCTGCGGCGGCCAGCGAGGTAACAGGAGTAATTACACATGTACCAATAGATTTATCAAATGAAATGATTTACTCCGCACTGACTACAACCAAAAATATTGTGAGTATTAGGCGATTCATGAGAAGGTCAAAGATGGATAATGGGCTAATCAAATTAGAACCCACAAAAACAGTTTCAATTACTTTTTCGTGCCCGGTGCTTCCTGAAAGCGTCGATCTCAACAGCTGGCGCTTCGAGCTGCGTCCTTACATTCCTCCAGTGAAGCAGTGCCTCAAATGCTTGAGGTATGGGCATATTGCCAAATATTGCAAGAACTCCGAACGCTGCTCCATATGTGGTGAGTCTCATAATTTTAAATTCTGCTTGAAATCATCTGAAGAAGCCATCTGTTGTCACTGCAAGGGAAATCATGTTGCCATCTCATCACAATGTCCTGTTAAGAAAGAGAAAATACAATTAAATAGAGAAAAAGCTCAAAGCAAAACATATTCTGCTGTATTAAACGAGAAGTCATTCCCTCCTCTGAAACAAAATCCCATTGAAATGCTAGCTTCACTCCTGAATTCTGATCAAATACTGAATATGGTTGTTGAGTCTGTTGTTAAATTGATAACAATGAATAAAACTAATGATACAATTATTTCCACTCAGAGTATTAAAGATACTCTCTTAGAAACAATTAAAAAAAATAAGAAATAAATTATTTAATTTTTTTATGGATATTTTAAGAATAGTTCAATGGAATGCTCAGAGTTTACCTGCACATAAATATTTATTATTAAATTTTTTGCAAGAGTATCAGATTCATGTAGCTTTAGTATGTGAAACATGGCTAAAGCCTCACATTCGTTTTAATATGAAAGGTTATAATATAATTAGATTAGATTCTGGTACAAGACATAATGGTGTAGCCATTTTAGTTCATAATAGTTTACAATTTGCTAAAATAGACACTTCTTTTGATGATTCAATTCAAAATATAGCTGTGCGATTGCAGTATGGCAACAAAGAAATTTCGCTTATGTCCTTGTATAGTCCTGGTAATTGTGATGTTTCATTTTCTAAAATAAAACTTAATAATTTAATTTCTAATTTACCGGGCCCTTTGTTGATTGCCGGCGATTTTAACGCACGGCACACAGCATGGGGTTGTAGTAATATTGATACACGTGGTCGTGATATTCTTGAAAGCATCGACGACAATAACTTGGTTCTTCTGAATGATGGTCAGTTGACAACTGTTGGTTCTAGTAGATGGCAAAGGAATGCTTTGGATCTTACTATGGTATCACCTTCTCTGGCATTGCAATGTGAGTGGTCGGTCCATGACGACCCTATGGGCAGCTATCATTTACCTGTAATTATAAACATCACTATTAGTAATAATAATAATGATTCATCTGATTATCTTACACCTCCTACTTCTTACAATTTTCGTTTAGTAGACTGGCAAAAATATAGCAAAAACGTTGATTACTTATTACAAAATTTTTACATTGATCAAACTAATCCATTAAAATGTTATTGTGATTTGGTTGCGTTATTAGATCTTGCATTGCAGCAGTCAGCTATTATCAGCAATAGGTCTTTCTCTGTTGACCAATCAAATCAATCGGTTAGGAAATTTCAGTCCAGAATCCGCAAAAAACGTATACCACTACCATGGTGGAATAAAAATTGTGCAAAAGCAGTAGAAGATTGTAAAAAGGCATATATTGAGTTTAAAAACAGTCTTACAGAAGAAAGTTTTCTTAAGTTTAAAAGGCTACAAGCTGTTAAAAAAATTGTTTTAAAAAAAGAAAGAAACTTAAGTTGGCTTTCATTATGTCAGTCACTAAATAGATCTACACCCATATCTAAAATCTGGAGGATTGCTAAGAGGTTTAATGGTCAACCTGTTTCTTTTAAAAATGTTTATACAGATTGGATTCCAGAATTTCTTAAAAAATATACACCAGATACTGTTGAGGCCCCTTTACAATATGTAAATAGTATTAATCCTGTACGTAATAGTAATTATTTATTAGCACCATTTAATTTTCAAGAATTAAAAAATGCAATTTTTTCACGACGAGATACAGCACATGGCCTCGATGGTATTCCTTATAAAATGTTAAAACATACTACAGATAATGCCAAAAATATCATTTTGAAAGTTTATAATTTGTTGTGGTCTACCTCTGCCATACCTCTGGATTGGAAAAAGGATTGTCTGGTTCCTATTCTAAAACCGAACAAAGATAAAACCAAAGCAAATTCATATCGGCCAATAGCTTTAACATCATGCATGGGAAAAGTGTTTGAACAACTTCTTAAACAAAGGCTTGAATTCTTCATTGAAAGTAATCATCTTTTACCTTCAAATCAGTTTGGTTTTCGTAGGGGTAGATCCTCTAGAGAGAGTATAGCACATCTTCAACTTGACATTTTTGATTCTCTCAAACAAGATAATGTTCTTATTGGTGTCTTCTTCGATGTCGTTGGTGCTTTTAATAATGTGAATCACCATATTTTAGCTGGTGAACTTCTTTCTCTTGGTATTCCTGAAAAATTGGTTAATTGGATTTTTGAATTTTTGCATGGTCGTGAGGTTTATGTGAAATCAAATAATCAGTTAATTGGACCAAGATATTCATACAGGGGTGTGTGTCAAGGGGGCATATTATCCCCATTGATATATATACTATATGTACATAAATTGAACTACATATTAGGTCCACAAGTAAAAAATTTGCAATTTGCTGATGACTTAGTTATTTACTTCTCTGGATCTGATATTCGACAAGTATCCTCTATAGTTAATTCTGCTCTTAAAAAATTAAATAATTATTTCAGTTACCTAAACTTAGATGTAAGTCCAGAAAAGTCTAAAGTTGTTGTGTTTGGTGAATGTGATTTTGATGTTGATATTGTATATAATAATATTAGTCTGCCATTGGAAAGTGAAGTCAAGTTCTTGGGTGTCATATTTGCTAATAACCTTTCTTGGAATAAATATATAGAATATTTGCTGGGTAAAGCCTATAAGGCATTCAATGTCATTAAAAGTTTATCAAAAATTGATCCTAAAATTCTATTAATGTTGTATAAATCAATTGTGAGGAGTCATTTTGAATATGGCTTTTTTTGTTTTGGGTCTGATCCCAAATTAGTAAAAAAATTAGATATCCTGCAGAATCATAATCTGAGATGCATTACTGGTGCTATGAAGACTACTCCCATTAACTCTTTGCAGGTGGAATGCAATATACCTCCACTTCAATTCAGATTCAAATTTTTAAAATCAAAGTTTTTGTTAAAACTACTTTCACTGTCTACTCATCACCTACTCAGAAAAATTGAATTTCTCTATACAACATATTCTCCTTTGAATGTACCCCGAATCCCCTATCTGTTTCATGACTTCTCGGATATCGTAGAGTTCAATCAGCAGTATAACATTCATAAAACTGAGAATAATTGGATATGTTACACAGGATCTTATGATACACATTTTTGTGACCTGAATATCCACATTCACCCTGATTTAAAGAATAAAGAAGAAGTATATGAAATTACTGATAATTTCCCTCAGCATAGACATATCTATACAGATGGTTCCAAAAATAATGATAATGTTTCGATGGCTGTTTACATACCTTATTTGAAAACGGGTCATGGAATTAAACTCCCGGGCCAAATGAGCATATTTTCCGCGGAGTGTCTTGCTATTCTTGCTGCGCTACAGTTTATTGAGGAGAACACCCAAGAATGCACTCAATGGTTAGTCCTAACAGACAGCATGAGCTGTCTCAAAGCTTTGCAAAATACCAGATTTGATACCGGATGTAACTATATTCTACAAGATATTAAAACAACCTACTTCAAGCTCAAAAGTAATAATATTGATATAGTTTTTATGTGGGTTCCGTCGCATATTGGAGTATCTGGAAACGAAAGTGCCGATAAGTTAGCTAGAGCCATTACAAATGACGCCGCAAATGTCAACATTGACATTAAAAATGTTGCTATACCGTACTCTGATTTACTACCAAGACTTAAACTTTTGTCAAAACAAGACTGGTCCACTCATTGGCAAGAAACTCTAACAGTAAAAGGAACTTTTTTCATTAATACGGGGCCTGGAATCATCCATGAGGGTAGAGAATCGCCATTCGGAGACCTTCTTGGGTAGGCGAATAGTCTTTCGTGCGGGGTGGCATTTGTTGAAGTGCAGAGAAGAGAGCGCACACAATGCAATGCGTCCTTTAGGACTCTCTCCCAATATTCGATTGGCAGGTTCTTGGCGCGCAGACTGAGTTGGATCGTACGCCATAAAGTGCCATTTAGGCGCTCCACTTGTCCGTTCCCTTGGGGATTATAAGGTGTCGTTCTCGAAGACGCTATGTTTGAATCTCTCAGGAAAGCTTTGAATTCCTCTGACATGAACGACGACCCTCTATCACTGTGGACGTAGAGCGGTTGGCCGAAGGTTTGGAAGAGGTCTTTCAAGCAGTTAATGACCGTGGCTGATGTCATGTCACGACAAGCATAGGCAAAGGGGAAGCGACTGTATTCGTCAATGATCGTGAGTATATATTTATTCGGAGTGTTTGAGGGCAAGGGCCCTTTGAAGTCAATATTGATACGTTCAAACGGGGACGTAGCTTTGATTAAGTGGCCACTAACTTTCATAAATCGAGGCTTAATCTCGGCACAGATTGGGCAGGAAGCCGTCATTTCTTTGACATCATTTGCCGAGTAAGGAAGATTCTTAAATCGCACCCAATGAAACATACGGGTCACACCAGGGTGACAAAGTGCGTTATGAAGTTCTCGCAGCTTATTCGTGTTCATATACGCACATACTCGGGAAAGGGCGTCGGCTGCAGTGTTCTCAGTACCTGGCCTGTATATGATGTCGTACTTATAGCATGATAACTCCAAACGCCAACGCATAATCTTTTCATTTTTGATCTTGCTATTGTGGTTCTGATTGAGCATGTATGCGACTGATTGTTGATCCGTTATCAAAAGAAAGTGCCTCCCGATCAAATAATGTCTCCATTTCTTCAGACTTTCCACTATTGCGCTCGCTTCTTTTTCTATCGATGAGTGCTTGCATTCAGAGCCTGATAGCGTGCGAGAAAAGAAGGCAACAGGGCGCCCTTGTTGCGATAGTGTAGCTGCTAAAGCAAAGTCCGAAGCGTCAGTTTCTACCGTGAAGATCTCGTTATCATCAACTGCCATGAGGGTAGCTCTTTTGATATCGTCTTTGAGCTGTTCGAAACATTGTAGAGCGTTCTGAGACAATGGGAAACTGGTTACATTGGTAAGTGGTTTTAATTTCTCTGAAAATCTTTCGACCCATTTGGCGTAATGAGCGAATAACCCGAGGATCCTTTTTAGCTCTCCCGGCTTTGTAGGAGCGGGCAGCTCTAGTAGGGGTTTAAGCCGTTCGCTATCAGGTTTTACTATATTATTTTCAACTGTATATCCCAACAGATCGATTTTAGTTTTGTTAAAGACGCTCTTTTGTTCATTCAAAGTTAGGCCGTACTTTTTCGCAGCATCCAAGAACCTTTTCAAATTGTGATCGTGCTCGGCCTGCGTCTTCCCACAAACTGTGACGTCGTCGAGATATGTAAATGTGCCAAGCAATTTTTCTGTAGATATGACAAATTCGAGTGCGCGCTGAAACGCGGCTACACCGTTGGTCACGCCAAAAGGTATTCTGGTGAATTGATACAATTTGCCGCAGGCTTCAAATGCAGTATATATCCTCTCTGCTGGGAGGATCGGGATTTGGTGGTAAGCCGATTTCAAATCAATTTGACTAAATATTTTGTATTTCGAGACGTCACTTACAATTTTTTCAATGTGAGGCAGGGGGTAGGCATCTAGCTCTGTGTATTTATTAATCGTCATCGAGTAATCAATTACCAAACGTTTCTTATGAGCCCCTCCACCTGCTACTAGGACTTGCGCTCTCCAGGGTGAGATGCTCGGTTCTATTATCCCATCTTTGATTAGCTTGTCCACTTCTTGCGTGATAAACTCTTCATCTTCCTTGCTATAACGTCTACTTTTGACGGCGATCGGCTTGATATCGTGCATAAGGTTTGTGAAAACAGAGGCCGGTGGCACAGAAGCTTCTAGTACGTTGCATATTTCCAAGGGTTCCTTCGGGCCGCCAAAATTGAACTCGAGTTTTGAGTGGTCTCTTAGTAGATCGTGACCCACGATGACATCCGCACAGAGGTTGTTTACAACGAGTAAAGGTCGTTGTTTGTATACGTGATCTTTCATTGTAATGGTGGCGAAGCACACACCCTCGACAAACGAGACGTGGTTGAGCGATGCGAGATTGATAGTTTGTTTGCTCGGTCTTTGGCGCAACTTCATCAAACGTGCAATTTTAGAGTTGATGAAACTCACCGAACTGCCCGTGTCAATTAGTGCATCTGCTTTGTAGTCGTTCACAGTTATAGGAATGGTCGCACTCTTCAAACTTGATGGGGATGCGGCAGAAATAGCTCCACTGCAAGATGGTCCATCGGAGATGTCGCTCTTGACTATTTCGTCAGCAGGAATAGCATTGCTGGAGTTTGCCGATCGGCAAACGCCCGCGAAGTGGCCTTTCTTCGAGCACAGTTGACAAAAAGCGTTATTCGCTGGACACTTAAACCTTTGATGTACGTTTCCTCCGCAGAAGAAACAGCGTCTCGTTGATGGTGTTGATCTAAAGGCAGAAGTAGGAGTAGAAGGGGGGATAGAGCGTACTGGCGAAGGCCTGGCTGCTGCTAAGTTGGGAAGTCCTGGGTCGGAGATGATACTGTTAAGTTGTTGAAAGATGTTGCTACTTATTGTGTTGGAATCTTTTTCTGCAGTCTCGAGAGTGATAGCTTGGTTAAGCGTCTCATCCAGGGAAAGTTTACTATTTTCGAGGAGGCGTTCCCTTATCCTCTTAGAATGGAGGCCAGAGATGAGGGCGCTGCGAATAGCTTGTTCTTCATGTTCTTTAGCCGTAACGGCTTCAAAGCTGCAGTCTTGTGCACATAAACGTAATGCCCTTGCGTATTCAGCTATAGATTCATCAGTTCGTTGCTTCCTATTGTACAGGACATGGCGAGCAAGTATCGTGTTTTTCGCCTTCACATAGATACCGTCTAAAGCCTTCAAGGCATCGTCAAAGTTTTGGAAAGACTTTACGTACTTGAAAATTGAGGCCGACAGGTGATTCACTAAGATCTTAAGCTTAAGATTGTCGGGCGTACCTACAGCGCATTCTTCGGCAAGGAAACTTTCGAAGGTCGACTTCCAATAAATCCATTTCGAATCGGAATCTTGGGCATCAGGTTCAGTGTCGAATTTTTCCGGCCGTAGATACTTTGCGAGTGGCGATGGTTTTGTTTCCACAGACATTTTAAGTTAAATAAATTGATATAAAGAAAGCGAAGCGATTACCAGTAGAACTTGGCTTTATTTAACTTAAAGAAGGAAACTATAATAATAACATCGTAAAATATAAAATGCAGACATAGGTAGCAAGACAGATCGCTGACAGACAACGTCTTGTCACGCAACAGCTCTATGGTTGTTGCATGCAGGTTGGCAATCATATGTCAGTATGCGAAGATTAATAATGTTCTTGGCTGTCGTCCTTGGTTCACAAAATCAGCAGAATACCATAGCAGAAAGTTTTATACTATCCTAACACGCCTGAGATTTGGACACTGTCGATTTAACTCACATTTACATAGAATGCGTATTATCACATCTCCAACATGCACTGAATGCAATTTAGGTGTGGATCAGACTCTTAATCATATATTTTTTGATTGCCCTGCTTACAACATTCAGAGATTAGTCCTGGTGGACAGATTATTAGAAATATATAAGACATCTAATAGCATCCCGCGCGACATTCAAGACATTCTCACAAATCCTGAAACTTATAAGGATTTATACAACTTTGTTGTATCATCGGATTTGGAACTATAAACATGGATAAGACTTTGAAGATTTATATCACACTGAAGATGACAAGGAAAATGGAATAGGAAGTGGCTACGGCCTTATATAACCCGGACACAGAAAAAGAAAATTGAAGAAGTGGCTTTGGCCTTACATTACCTGGACACGGAGAAAATAATAATTAAAGAAGTGGCTTTGGCCTTACAAAACTCAATTACAGAAAAATGAAATCTAGAGGCTGGAATTCTTGTAGTTGAAATTATTTTAAATAAGACAATGGCTGTATGGCTCTGCCTTTGCCTTTCCCAACTGACGGGAAGAAGATATTAAAAAAAAAAAATGTGTCAGTCATGCATGCATGTCATGTCAGTCATGATGTCAGTCAGTCATTTTCGTTTCGCTGCCCAAATCCCAAAAATATAATTTTGGCTATTAAACAAAAATGTTCAAATAAACAGTGAAAAGTAGGTTCAAAAATAAATCAGTGTTCGACCATATCCTCAGCTCGTCTTTACGAAACATTGAAATCGGGGGTAAGTTTATTACATTGGTTATGTAAAGCTTGTTTTTCGGTGTTCTGTGTTCTCAAAGATTTATGTTTTAATATTTTTGGTTTTAGCTAGCTTTACTTTTTATATAGTTTTTCCATATTTTCATATATTTTCTGACCAATATATTTCAATAAAAAGAGCCAAATAGCTAAACTGCAATTATTACAACATTATCTCGAATTGTTATTATTTATGTAGTATTTTTACTTATTTACAAGGATTAGGCATTTTGAAACGCTGTGTACAGTCAACAGTACTCTGGGCTACCACGACAGGTTAGTCAAATTCAATCAAATTTATAATTGTCTGTGAAGACATTAAGGTTCAAAATAAATTACAGATTTGAGTAACTGGTGTACTGCTGACTGTACATATAAATGAGAAAGAGCTAGGTTGCGTTGAGAACCTACTCTCTGAGTACAACCAAACGCTCTAACAGCGTTCAAAATATTGGAGCGTGACATTAGGTTGACACAACTTTCCCGTTCCAAATGTCAGAGCGTCGCAACTTTTTAACCATCAAAATTGGTGGTTGAAAAACACTGATGTTTGTCTCTACAGTCTGTTCATCCTTACATGTCTTATATGGTAAACAATCTTCACCCAACTCTTTATTGAAATAATCATTTATATAATACTACAAATGGTTTTACACACATAGATTACAAAATAAATTGTTAATAAAGTAACAACAATTTCATAAACTTACTAACATATTTTTAAATAAAGATTTAAGGTTAAAAGACGTATGACAACTGTCAAAAACTGTTTACTAAATAAGACAAGTAAGGATGAACAGACTTTAGATAGAAATGTTAATATCATTTGTAATTTTTTTGTATTTTGATGTTTTTGTGTCTAAGTTTCAAATAGTTCATGGTAGCTTCTCAAAAAACAGTTTTTATTTGATTTAAAATAAAAGAAAGTTTAAATTATTCATATTCCGAATAAAAAACGAAGACTCTGTATTATTAATGACATTTAAAGTTCTTGGTCGTTCCGAACCTTAGAGTGAGTTAAAAAACAAACAAAAAACTGCACTCTAAGTGTCTGAATGCAACTGTAATTTTACTGGATGATAAAAAAACCCGTTTAGTGTAATCTAGTTTAAGTTTAGTTTGATCTGTCATGATTTCAATTCGAGGAGTGGATCCTTTCGCTTTTGATCTACGATATTTCATATTTATTTTATATTCTCACGATGCTATGATTGTTTTGTTTGCATATTGAATAGGGTTTCCCTATCAAAGAATCTATTTGTTGTATATTTTTTAATTTTCCTTTTGTAAATACTAAAAACCCAAATGCATTAAGGGGTTTTTAAAGAGTTTTTCCAGTCCCTGTTACAATTCAATTTCAACAGCTCATTGATAAAATTGATACAAGATTTTACAAGGCATTCTTCATTAAATAATTTGCAATTTTTGTGTCAATTTTTTCTTTTTTGTTATGACTGCTTTCAACAGCATCACAGCTTTAAATCTGTTTAGTGACTTAATCATGTTTAAAATCAATGGTGCAATTGGCTCTTTTTTTATACACAACTGTATAGTGCTTGGCCTTCATCTCACCTGATGTTAAATGACGATAAGGCGGAAGGTGGAAGCACTACACTCGGAATACTGGCTATCTTACCTCTAACTGCCGGAACACAACAATTTTTAAATTGTTGTTATGGCGTCAGACTTAGGTAAGATGGTGGTAGCTAGCCAGGCGGACTTGAAATAAGCCCTACCACCGACCAAACCGAGTACAAAATGTACCCCCCCCTGCGAATCGAACCCGGGACCTCTGCGTCTTACATGGGTGGGCAAACCACTAGACCACAGAGGCTCTAAGTTTATAAATTAAATTCAGACTTTGGCCCTGACAACACATTATGGTTTTGTGTTTACAATTCATTGTACTTGTGTTGTTATAATATATTTTCTGCCTTATTAAGCAACAAAGACTAACTGCACACCTAGTTTAACAAAAAAGTTTGTAAAGGAATATGATAATTTGTAAAGTCAAATGTAAGGAGTAAGTAATATTGCTAAGCAATATTTTTGGTTAAACTATGTGTATATATTTTTTGTTTAGGCAGTCTGAGTCACATAAATATTGCTTGCACTAGGCACAATGTGATTAAATTAACTATGTACAGCATAAGTGACCAAGTTCAGAGCGCTTGCTGTATTTACCCAACAATGTATTTTAATCTGTAAAATTTACTCTTTGCTTTACATTCTGGAGTGATGTTGCCGCTTTTGTTGTACATAGTTAAATTAATTGCATTGTAGGTATAGAAACAAATTGTCTAAACAATGTGTTCATTTTAAATTATTTTATTTTACTTACATTCAAACAACAAAGGAGATGAGACTATGACGTGAAAGTAATTTTATTATGAATTTATAATTTTTACACAAACTAACAATTACCTACCTACCTAATAACATCAAAATTATGTAGGTACATTAAAAAAAATCTAGATTGAAATTCAGTCCAGCCAGTGTTATTTTATTATTGCTTCTAACTTAAGTGACTTAAAATATTTTTATACATGTTTCCCATCAAAATTATTTAAAAAATCTGCCTGTTTTCTGAGATGCGGCTGGACTGGAATGATTTGGCCATCAGTCTGGGCCTGACAACACATCTACAATTTTTTTTGACTATAATCTGCATGGCGACTATTTTTTTTAATTCTCTCTTCTCTTAGCTTAGGAGCCGCGCTCTTGTCTGTGTAGCTTCCTCCACTCGTTTATAGTACGAGGCATATAACTTGAAATCGGGTGGGGATTGCGCGAAACGCGTATTTTGGGTATGCGTAGCGGTGAGGGGCGCGGACGGCGGGAGAGGGGCGCGCGCTATTGGTCGCTCACAAGAGCACATGCGCGAACTTATCCCCACTCCGTCGAAAAAATTTCAAGATACGTGCCTAGTACTGTACTGCCCAAAGCCAGTTCCTTGGTTTCTTGATAAGACACTACATTCACCTTCTCTTTGATCTGTTCCATGTAGACTCTTCTTGGTCTTCCTCTTCCTCTCTTTCCCTCTATTTTCGTTCTAAGTTAAAAAGGACCATATTTTAATTGATTTCCTTGAACAAATCAAGATCTTATCTTACAAATAAACAGTAGGTCGGTCATTGACTCTTATAACATTTCCTATCAGAATTTGTTGTTTTAACATAATTAATGTAAGCAGTTCACCCAACATGTTTTGTCCACCTCATTAATTTAAATAATAGGTGTGTTTCGTAGAAATTAGCATGTGACGCGCTTTTTGTAAAAATACGTTTTTCATTACTTGTGTAGTTTTATAGCAGCATCCATTGCTTACAGAAAATTTAAGTTATTTCACTTTTAATTTGTTCGTTTTTGGCAGGGCAGTCGTGTTTTTATTGCGTTATTTATTTACGCGATAAAATATACACACTCAGTCAACTTTGTCTAGGGATCAAGGTGTTTTTTTCATACAAACGAGGTAACTTTGAAGCCTTGGTTTCCTGCCAGGGATGTACCGTGAAGATAGAAAGAAAGGTTTAAAAAAACCGCGAAAATACAATTAAAATGTATGGGAATCCTGAAATTGAGAAGTCTGACCTTCTATCTTTTAGAATGCTGATCAGATCAGTTGGGTGTGTATAGCGATCTGAATCTTTTCCATTCACTCCCTGGATATCCATCATCAGATTACATATTTTTAATGTCCCAACTGCTGGGGTGGGGCACAGCCGCACAGGCTTTCCTTAAGTGCGCTGTACACATTGGCCCAACGCGTTAGCCGAGCGCGTTGGGCCAACGTGTAAAGACCTACTTTACGGTATGTTGGGAGTTGGCCCAATGTGTACTTCGGGCGTTATGGGTAGATAAGGAGGATGGGCCATAACCCACCACGCGGGCCCAATGCAGATTGGTGGGGTTTAACGACTGAAAATGCACCCGTAACCAACGGCTTAACGTACCTTCAGCACGGAGGAGCTCGAGAAAATAAATTTTTGGTCATCCATCCCATGACCGACCCTTGCGAAAGTTGCTTAACCTCCGCAATCGCTGGGCCAGGCGCTAAACCACTGCGTCATCGGGCTCCTCATTTTAATATAATGTTTGTCATTTGTTTTAAAACTGTTGAAAGACGATATTGAAATTCTGCTTGCAAGCTGCCAATGCGAAATGGCTAATTTATGTTTCGCCTTGAGTTTTACCAGCCCATTTTGACGAATTAACATGAGAAATGGTGTCGATTTTGTTTTTACTATACATACCATAGCAAGTTTATTTACTACGTTGCTGCTACGCTTAAAAACTTGTTTATTTACCGCTATTGCAAAGGTTCTCAAACTTTTTTGTCTGACGACCAACTTTTTGAAATAAACTTACAACGCCCCCTTATTAAAATTAATGAGCATTGTTCATGATATGTCATAAACACAGGTTTTAATAGCCTGGCATGTAGCAACACCAGACCACCTCGCCTCTTAATCAACTCGGCTACTTAAAATCGACTTACGGCCGTGTAACGTACAGTAGGTATATTATGTATAGATTTTGTTAGTGAAAATAGTGGTCAATGTGTGCACAGCGGGCCATTCATAACTGTGTTGTTGTGGATTAAGCAGGGTACTTACTGTCTAAATTCAAAATCCATCGCAATCGTTTTCATGATGTGATACATTGATGCTTCTTTTTGGCACAAATAAAAACTTACCAAAGAAATGCAGCAATGTGTCACATTCATTTGTCAAATGAAAGCGATTGCGATACATTTTGAAAATTAGACAATAAATACCCTGGTCTGGAGCTGGGGCGTATAAATGTACGAATGCCCTTTATACGTGTTTGTATCGTATGCATTTTTTGTCATAAGTAAAACTACATCTAGATTTCTAAATAGCCATTGCCATTATTTTATTATGTGAAAAAGTCTGCAATTAGATAATTAATTGATCGACGTGAATAGTTTCGTAAGATATTTTTTTACATTCTTTGATAGATCAGTATTACAAATGAGCTTGCAATGTTAATTAATAATAAAGTGACCACGTGCCTCAGCATATTTTCACACTCACCATTTGCCAATCTTTGAATGGCTCAAGATAGATTTACTACTAGGTAGTTCACGTGCAGTGCACGCGAACTAACCGAACACAAAGCCCATCGAATTGATTAATACATGCTAATATCACGGTTTATACACGAATCATTCACGTGTGTTGATGTCTTGTCTTGTCCCTTAGCAGAGCACAGGGCTTTCAGAAGGGACCTCTACTTCTCTCGATCTTGAGCAACCATCTCAAGATCCGTCCAGCGCCATCCAGCCGTGATCAATTGACGCAGCCTCTTTCTACCAATACGATCGTCCCAATCTTCTCATGCCATTCGTTTGCTACTTTGGACCCTGTTTCAAGATGTTGTTGTCGGATCTTTGCGTAACACGGCCAATGCAACGTCATTTTTATAGCAAAACTCCTTGCCTATCTGGCTAACTCAAACACCCTTTTGCAATAGATATGGTTTGCGGCTACCAAACTAAATTCCAGTATCCACCTTAAACATATATTGGCGACATTGGAGTCTGTTGGACATTTTTCTTGACGAGCCATGTCTCGCATCTGATTTTGGAGTTATCTCTGAGCTTTGTGCGGTTTATTATCATTTTATTATTAGGATTTTGGGAATATTAGGATGTACTGCTTTAATTTATACCTAATGCACATAAACTGCATTTATAATCACGTGTGGGTGCACGCACCTATGGGTGTTCACCTGTTATGCAACGTTATGTCAATAATAATCATCTATCATTTAAAATGCACTATTGAAATACCAACGCCTTTTATTTATTAGGTACTTGATATCGGTACTATTTTTAGTTAGGTACCTAAGAGACAAATGATGATACGTTTATGTGATTTATTAATATCATGTGACAGATAATCGGCTGATTGTTGTCTGAAATTTTCCAAATTTATGTAACTTAGATTGATGCCTCTCCGTAAATTTTAAAGTTATTTTCCTCATAATACATCAACTTCTTTAATAATCATTACTACTCATTATTGTTCATTGTTTAATTGCGAATACTCTAAAATTCGCCAAATTCAACTAAATACAGGAATGCAATTTATGAATATGTGATCCAATCTATCACACTTTTTGTACTGTGTTACTTCTTACTTCTCATAGTGGAAATCTGGAACGATCAAAGATTTAGTTTAAAAGTGATGCTTTTTATTTAAAGTAAAAATAACCGATCAATCACATGACCGATCTGTCTTTGTAATTAGTAGCTTCACATTCATGTTCTATTTTCATACTTAGGTCTTATGCAATCTTACATCGGACAATTGGGTCTTGGAAGTACTACATCGTGCTAGTGTAAATTTAAGTGGTTTATCAAATAATTACTTATTTTACTTCCTTATTCTTCTTTATCATTGGTAGTTTCAACTTTGTGGTTTGTTAAGTGACTATTCATCATGATAATAGGTAAGTCCCAAAACGGTGCTATTAGTTACGTGTTTTTTTTTCAATTGTTTACATTGTTCTAATAATTGCAATGGAAGAATGAATGAATAACTTAATAAATCGAGTGTTGTAGATACGGTCACCAATAAAATTAGGTTTATAGTGTAAGTAAGTGATACCAGCAAGCCCCTGTAGCGTGTCGAAATCAAGAGTGGTTTTGCTTGCGTTGAAATGAAATGTCAATAATGACACCCGACGTAGATTTAATTTTTATTCACGTTGAAATAGACGATTTGTTGACGTTAATAACCTGGCTGGCCCTGATATAAAGACTCTTTTTCAACTAATAAAAAAAAAATTAAATCAATCAATTTTTTTAAGTTGATTGAATTAAAAAATCAACACAACAAGCATTTTGTCAAACTTAGGATCAGGTAGACTTAGCTTAGCAGGGTTAGCTTAATGTTTTATGTTCTACATCAAAATTAGTACTTAAAACAAGTATTTTTGTAACAAAAAGCAGTTTCATATTATCTTGTTTATTTTCCGTCGAACAAGGCGATATTATTGGCCCTAGCAACTAGTATCGTAAACACCTTCTGATAACGAGCTTTTGTACGTCAAATTTAGGACATGTAATCCGCCAATAAAGTCGTAAAGGATGAAAAAGTAGGTAGCGATTATTTTCAGTTATGTACAGTCGTCAGAAATTATGTTAATCTAGTTAAACGAAGCTAAGTACGGTAACTCTAAAAAATGTAAGTTACTAAAACTACTGGCTCTGTGAGCTGTAGTGTAGACCGCGCGTTTGTGACATTTTTGAAAATTTTTCGAGATGGCTGAAGTATGTATTTTGTTTTTCAAAAAGTTTCGAAAATAGACAATAAAAATATATAATTATCGAACCTGCTCATAAAATTATGCGAGAATCGGTTGAGCAATGCGACCTGTAGAGGAGAACATAATAACATACGAAAGCATTTTTGCCCAAACTGAAATAGAGACGCTTCGCTTGCACTTTCGTGTTCGCTCGGTCAATTAGCATTATTTTGTTTATTGATGAAATCCGGAAATTAGCTGTAAAGTATGGACATTTCCACTAATTAATAAGTTGCGCATTGTGCAATAGGTACTTAATAAAAACTAAATACTTACTACTAATTGATTTCATTTACCTTATTATGTATTTTTAATTGTTTTTAATGTTATCACTTAAATTCCATACTACCATTGACCTATATCTTTTGTTTGGCCATCGATCGATCATCTTACCTAGACTGGTCTAGGCTAGCCTAGTTAGCACTGCCAACATTTGTCGGCCTTGCTATCACATAAACTGGGAACAGTTTTACTGCTTATATGGAAATATAAACAGCAAAAATATCGCGTACATTTTCTGCCATTTTACTTGCTCTGCAGCGTTTTATAGACCCCCAATCGTCGAGCCCCGCCCCCAATAATGTTTGAGAACCTTTGTTCACACATTTACTATTAAAAATTATATAGTGTAGTCAAATTAGGTCGAATTTGCAAAAAGATCGGAAGTAATTCGTGTACCTAGTTGTAATTTTTTATGGAATCATTAGAAGACATGAATATAAGTTTCCTCCGAGTTTGCACCATCCCTGCTATGTACGGAACATCGTTTAATGTTAGGTAGCGAGGAACAAAAAGTGATTTGATGATCAATAACGCATACGCAACGCGAAAGTACCTACGACGTCACAAAGGTGGCGCCTCCTAGGATTAGATTTTGCCAATTATCTCGGCAATTTTTTATCTGATTTAAGCAAGCTAGGTATGCAATGATAGGTAATTAAAATTGTAACAAAACATGAAAAGAAACTGTAATTGTAGCTAGGTATCATATTTAAAAAAATATTGGGACTTTAATTTTAATACCTAACATTAAACGATGTTCCGTAAATAGCAGTAATGGTGCAAACTCGGAGAAAACTTATATTCATGTCTTCTAATGATTCCATAAAAAATTACAACTACACAAATTACTTTTAACCTTTTTGCTAATTTGACTATACTATATAGGCGTTCTATGCTGACTGTACGTTACGTCATCGGGGGAAAAATGACATTGTGACGTATTTAGAGGACTGGTGATAACCGCGGGGTGTGATGTTTGCGCGTTTACGGCCGCGCCTCCGCAGTTGGCATTTGTTTACGCGCGAAAAAAGACGTCGCGCGCGCTTTTTGACTGTAGTTTTTTTTAATTGTGACTGGCGTGTTTGTTCTATGAGAATTGTGTTCCAAGGAGTTTTTGTTTACTCACATTTAGGATGGAGGATGGTATGTTTAGTCTATGTTATTTTATAAGTTAATATTGTTTTAAAAACTATTTATAATTAGCTAGCTATGAAACTTTCTTTGAATAAAAAAATATTTATGAAAAAAAACACAATTTAATATAAGTGAAATGCAAATAATACATAATTTTTAGATGAAAATTTAAATTTTTTAATATATTTTTACATTCTAGTAGACTCAATAAAATTGACTCCCTCCTCAACTTAGAAAAACTCGGCAACTGTTTCTATTATTTCTTATATTATTTCCATATCCTTCCTTACTAATAAATGCGAAAGTCCGTTTGTTTGTTTGTTACGCCTTCACGTCTTAACTACTAAACCGATCATCATGAAATTTTGCATACACGTTCTTAGGGGTACAGAGAAGGACAAAGGGTACCTTTCATCCCGAATAAATATTGTTCCCGAGGGATAGCAAAAAAATCTTTCCACGCAGACGAAGTCGCGGGCGGCCGCGTACAGTCAGCGCCAAAATGATCTGAGCGTTCAAACCTACCAAAATATCTGAGCATTTGACATAGATCAACCTTATCTGAAGACATTAAGGTGCACTTTCATTTGTTGTCAGAGTACCACTGCAACAAAAACGAAAAGTTCAAATGAGGTCAAAACTTTAAATTAGATACGGTCAGCAAATAAAAGCGCTGAAAAGGAGACCCGTCATTTTATGCTATTGCTAAAGCTGTAATATATATATTTTTTTATTTGTGATTAAAAATCTGCTGTACTTTTACACTTATTAGTCTGTGGTATCTGTCAACCAAACGACAGATCAATGTCAAATCGGAAGTCAAATTAACACTTGGTTTTCTTAATTTCAAAAAAGGTCATTTTTTATTGTTTATGCAGCCACGTTTAACATTTCAAAGTGACTCTTCTGCCCTTTGAAAATTGAATGTGGATAACGGAACGTTTTTCAATGACTCGTTGTTTCTGTAGTGTTTCCATATCAAAAAATATTAATAATCAAATAACTTTGTTTCTACATGCGCTAAAAATAAGACAGAACTTTATCAATGTAGCAAATATTATTTGCTTTATTTTAAGACCAAATTCAATTGTGTACAAGTTAAGCATTTTTTCTATGACGAGTGCCGGTTCTCCTATGGTCAAAACCTTAAAATTAGATACGGTCAGCAAATAAAGGCGCTAAAAAGGGCATTGAACATTTTGGCATAGTGATAACCATATTTTAATATTTTTGACAGGGATTTCTTTCGGAAATAATAGCGGCGCACGATGAAACCTATGTATATCTATAGGGGATCTATGGACGAAAAAAATGTCTTATGATATAAAGTCCTAAAACGCAACGTTTTCGAGATAAACCGGGGAATTATTTTGGATTTTTATCTATACAGGATCTTTAACATGGATTATTTCGGAAACGTTGCGCTTTAAGACTTTATATCATCTGACATTTTTTATCCTTCTGATCATCTGAGATCCTTTATCAATATACACAGGTTTCATCGTGCGCCGCTATAAGTATTTCTGAAATCCCCGTCTAAAATAAAAATAAAATTATGGTTACTATGCCAGCCTTTCATACTAAACGGTTCAAACCCATTTTCGCAGTTTCTCATATACTTAAACTTTTACGTTTAATGATTAAAACTGTAAGACTCTTGTCAAAATTAAGTTGCTATTACAAATTCAAGGTTCTAAGCGCTCCGTTATTAATATTATTAATAATTTGTAATTATTTCGTATCTTTTTTTTTTCATAGTAAGTATAATTATGTTTATATTAAAATCTGAATTGTGTAATTTTCGATCATCCATACCTGATTGTTGTTTAAATTGTTTCATTGTCTATTTTTCTTTTTAAGTAGTGATTACAACTTTTTCTAAAGATTTTAAAAATATTTATGATAGCACATGTCGTGACTGCCTTTAATTAAGACAGCACTTAACTTTAAGATTTACTTGTACTTTTAAAATTGTCATAGTGTATGTTTTGTTGGCGGTCCTTATAAATAAAATAAAAAAAAAACCTTAAGTGCTCAGCTACTTTCGTTGCTAACGTACATACAATGTATTGACAACATTTTCCTGTAATTTACTAAGGTAGTAATTTCCCTCTGTCATTCAGTTGTTAAAAATCACGACATTTTGTTTCCTCAAACAGTCTTCACGATTTCTTGATTGAGGAAAATCTGTATTGGTTAGTTATTCTTGTGCGATAGTGAATCGTATTACTTATAAAATATATTCTTACATTTTGTGACATTTTCTATAAAAACGTGATATGACTTATCAACTTTTTCAAAGAAACGGAAAATCCCTAATGACCCGTGGACCCACATGTATTTATTTTCCTCTACTCCGTATACAAGGTGTTTAGAAATGGCCTTATAAAATCGAATAAGGGAAATAGGGTATCGTGCAATGCATGACCATCAGTCATATTTAATGTTCCCAATGCTGGGGCACAGGCCTTCCCTTTGGGTGGATAAGGAGTATGGGGAAACCCACCACGTGGGCCCAATGTGGATTGGTGGGTGACGTGGGTGTTAAGGATTGCAAATGCACCCAGAACCAACGGCTTAACGTGCCTTCCGAAGCACGGAGGAGCTCGAGATAATAAATTTTTGGTCACCCATCCCATGACCGACCCTTGCGAAAGTAGCTTTATCTCCGCAATCGCTAGGCCAGGCGCTAAATCACTGCGACATCGAGTACCTTATGCAATGCATTCAACCCCCCGAAAATTTGTATAAACCTTGAAAACCACCACATTGTCTGAAAAATTTAGTTTTTTTATGTGTATGGAATACTGCTAAGTGTCAAGACAGCACTGACAACCCTAGACGCAAATCAACTGTTGATTTCAATAATCAATCCCATTAATTGGTAAAGGCAAAACAAAATTTTGGTCTAGGGTTGCCACTATGCAGTTTATAAAAAAAAGTTTTTTTCGGTAAGTAATTTTAGGTTTATAATAAAGATAGATAGATTCAGATCGCAATACACACCCAACTGATCTGATCAGCATTCTAAAAGATTAATGGGTCAGAGTTCTCAGTTTGAGGATTTCCGTACATTTTCATAATATTTTCGCGGTTTTTTTAAACATGTCCTTTACGTTTTGAAAATGCTGGTCAGATCAGTTGGGTGTGTATAGCAATCTGAATCTCTTCCATTCACTCCCTGGATAGCCGTCATCAGATCACAGCACAGTACATCCTTGGCAGGAAACCAAGGCTTCAAAGTTACCTCGTTTGTATGAAAATAACACCTGTATCCCTAGACAAAGTTGATGTGTGTATATAGATAAGCTAATGAATATAATAATGGTTCAAAATAATAATAATTCATAATAATATTATAATAATGATTCGAAATAAAATAATAATATTTCCTAATAAATACAATAATAGTTCGAGTGTCCAATTTACCGACACTTTTAAAAGTTTTTATTAGGCTCATTATTTACGGTGAATGTCGGCTAACTGGCACGAGGGACAGTGGGAATCTGGAGAGATAGTTCGCCTACTATACATAAAACTTGGCAAAACTACCCGACTACCCGAGAACCCTTTAATGTACCTGTGTAATGTGTAATGTGTATGTAAGTTGATGTGTGTAGTACAAGTAGGTAGCCAAATGAGACATTTTTAAAAGTGGTAAAACAAATTTTTTTTACTACTTTTTACGTCATAAATATATAAATAGATCTACAACGTGTTACAAAATAACCCCTAAAGCCGAATATGGTAGATAGGGACCATCAAACTGACTGATCAACTTTTACTATGGGACCAACTTTGAAATCGCGAAAAAAGCTGTTTCTAACAAAAAATTATAAAGAAAATATCAAAATGTATGAAAGAAACAGCTGATTTTTTTTTCGCGATTTCAGAGTTGGTTCTATAGTAAAAGTTGTTCATTTTGATGATCCCTATCTACCATATTAGACATTCGAGTTTATTGTGTAACACGTATAATAAACCTCTCAAAAGTTTACCTTGTTAAGATTTTAGTACTTGATTTTTTAGGGTTCCGTACCCAAAAGGTAAAAACGGGACCCTATTACTAAGACTTCGCTGTCCGTCTGTCTGTCTGTCTGTCTGTCACTAGGCTGTATCTCGTGAACCGTGATAGCTAGACAGCTGAAATTTTCACAGATGATGTATTTCTGTTACCGCTATAACAACAAATACTAAAAATAGCATAAAATAAATATTTAAGAGGGGCTCCCTACAACAAACGTGATTTTTTTGCCGTTTTTTGCTTTATATTAATAAAGACAACAGGTAGACAGTTGAAACTTTCACAAATGATGTATTTTTGCTGCCGCTATAATAACAAATACTAAAAACAGAATAAAATTAATATTTAAGGGGGGCTCCCATACAACAAACGTGATTTTTTGCCGTTTTTTGGTACGGAACCCTTCGTGCGCGAGTCCGACTCGCACTTGGCCGGTTTTTAACAAAATGAACTATGAACATTGACGCAAATTGAAAACGTTATGTTTGCTGACAAAAGAGATACAAAGTGTAGAAAAATATGTTTAAAAAAACCGCAAATAACTTAGTAACAAGTAAAGTTCGTAAGATCACGCGCTTCTTTAGAAAATTAGCGTTGTTTTTACTAAAAAAGTTTAGTTAAAGGTTTTTTGTTCTTGATTCTATTTATCACATCATAAACAACGAAAACTAATCCGATATTAAATATTTAAATCACATTTATGTAACTTTAATAATTTATTAATGGGACAGCAGAGATTCCCAAACTTTTAGTTCCAGTAACCCAAGAAAACGGCGCATTTAAAAATTTTGATGTTGTAAAAGTAATTTTATGTAAGTGACTGTAATAAAAGAAAGTTTATTCAAATTGTAAACGATACTTAAGGGTCCATGATAGGAAAACATGGTTTGCGCAGGCCATAGTTTTATATAGAAAACGTAAAGTTGTAGCCACAAAAAAAACACACGACAAGCTAAAGAGATTATCTAGTAGCTCTAAAATTATTAAATTGCGTATAAACCTCACAGATGATTGTAAAAAAAAACAGAATATCATCAAAAGCACTTGTCGTGGGTTATATTTTTGGCGTAAATAATAGCGGAAACGTATTAAATTCTACTTTAAAATACACTTTATCGTACTGTGTAGTTGCTCCAATAACTTTTTTTTCAAGAAAGATAATGGTGCTTAAGATTATCATGAAGAAAAAACATCGAAAAAGTGCAGAAGTGAGGTTATTTTCTATACTATTTACACGTAAAGAAAATGACAGAGTCAAATGTTTTCGCATAACGGAGCCTTAAATGTATAATAAAATCGACCCTAGAAATAACTTGCCTGAATAGTAAATATTATCATTTGCACCAGTTTGAAGTTCTTTGATTTTTTTCTTTACTTTTGTTGCAAAAAGTGAAGTTAGCTCAATATATAATAAGTCCATGAGTTAGCTATGTCAAAAGCTAATTTATGATAAGTACCTAACAATTTAATCTATTTTTTAACACGTATTTATTAGGCTGCTTTCTCGTTTGTGTGAACGATTTTGTACTAGCTTCCCGATGAGCTAGAAACTTGAAACTTTGAACATATTTTGAGCATTTTGTAAAATTTATCATCCATATTGTCTTTAGCATGCGCCCCACGTGTTTTTAGGTTTAAAATTTCTGTAGGTATAGGGTTACACATATTTACAGAAGAATTTATTTTTTACTTTTTAGTCTGATTGTACTAGTCCGTTTTAAAAACGTGTTTTTATTTGTCAATAGGTGTAAGTGCAAATAAACTTAGTATTCACTAAATAGAATTGATAAATTAAATGTTTTTGGATCTAGCGCATCGCATGCAGACATTTTTAGCAGTCATGGATAATAGATATGTACTTATTGTTTCTTATTTAATCTATATCCAATTATTTTTTTATCTAATCTAATTATGTTTAGTTTCATTGTTTATTTTTGCGGTGATAGTCCTTATCGCACTTTCATATGAGATTTCTTAGCCCGCTAATGTAAGGCTTCTTTAATCAAAAGAATCCCAAATGTGTTTCTTGCTAATTTCTTCCTTCGCCTACAAAGGCGAATCGCCTGCAAGAGAAATTTATAATGTGGCATGGTATTCTATTTTTTTTTTTAGATAAATTTTAAAACATTTGCTCTTGACTCAATAGTTTACAAAAACTACTGAGTCAAGAGCAAATGTTTTAAAAGTTATCTGAAAAAAAAATCACATGCCTGCCACCTTATAAATTTCTCTTGCAGTGTGATATTTCATAAAGTAATACAATAATAAAAAGTGACATACTTCTAAGGTGTGTACATTCCTTAGGGAATAAGCATCATATTTTTTTGTATCAAAATCAAATGTATAATGCGTGAGAAAATCAACTGTAATATTAAAACTTTTCTCTTGCGTTTTTTTCTCGTGATATATTTACTTGAAGTTAAGCACGCAGCAGCACCCGACGAAAATGCTCTATATAAAACGGTCATGTTTCGTGACGTCACCGACCACGATTTCAGGCGCGTTTATTATGGAGTTAGTTAAGAATTTTCAATTATCTCCCTAATTTTCGCGTTAAAGTACATAATCATACAAAATATAATTTCTTACACGATATTATATCTGACTGTTAAAGTGCATTATATCCGAAAATGATTAAACTAAAATAATACACTAACCAATTATGCTACCGAGTCGCTAGCAGGATTGAAGAAATTTTCTAATATCTTTCACGTCTCCGCTGTAGGCCAGCGCCATCTCATCAATGTGAAGTGAATTACTTCGACATTTGAAAGCAGCACCTTTGCAGGTGCTAGACAAATCAAATAAGATGAAATAGCCATATAATTTTTAAACTTTTTTAGATTTTTTATGTCCCGTCTGTGCTGCTATGGGTGAGTCGATTTTTTCTAATATTTTTCAATTGTATTAATAATCTTAATATAAAAATAGCATTGTGAATGCATAAAAAATCTAAAAAAGTTTAAAATAATACATTTTACTTAAAAAAAAATCTGTTTCATCATGTTTTTATACGTTTTATCAAGCTCAAATTTATCAAAATCGGTGACTTGTATATTCCCTATTGCTCGTGTCGTGACTGTACTGTTCATTCATATCAATCAACGTCCTAAAGCAAAAAAAAATAATGGCTTTTAAACAAAACTATCTTTTATCTTTACATTTTATGATAATCTCTGTTGATTACCCTACGCCTGTAGATCTTGCATCTTATCAAAGTACACAGTTTAATAACATTGAAATGAAAAATAAATATACTTAGACATATTTGTGTCAAGCGTTAAGGCGTAATCTGTTAAAAGGTAGACAAAAGATAATAATATGTCTTAATACAACCTCTATTACAGTCGAATAAGGTTTATTTTACATTTTTATCTAAAGTTAGTCATAAATTCGTGATAAGTCGTTAATTTACATTTTATAGATTAAATTGTTATAATCCAATTATCTTTGTTGTTGATAATTTTAACGATGCAGTTATATTCTCCTAGTAATTTTCCGTATCCTCTAATCTAGAGGTGTCTTGTATTTATTTATTTAAGTCGGTTACATTTTTATGAGTAATTTAGAAGTAGGTCTTGGTAGTTTAAGTTATTTGTTGTATATTGACTTAACAACTGTATGTACTCAGACAGAGATAAAGATTATAATAGCAACTGACAAATAGGTATTAGAAGAAAATAAACAAGAAGAAAAATTGATGAAGTCTATTGAATTGTGACTTAAAAATGTTTTTAAATCCGCTCAAACTTTAAATTAAAATTGTCCTTTTCACAGATTCTATGGCCTTATTTAATAAACCATTGAAAATTATAATGACAATTTAGTATAGGTACATATATTTTTAGGGTTCCGTACCCAAAGGGTAAAAACGGGACCCTATTACTAAGACTCCACTGTCCGTCTCTGTCTATATCTAATGAACGTTGAGAGCTAGACAGTTGAAAATTTCACAAATGATGTATTTCTATTGCCGCAATGATAACAACAAATACTAAAAACGCGAAATAACAAACCAAAAATGAATAGTGCCTAAAACCAATAATACTTATGGCCGGCGAACTAGCGCATATTTAATTCCTCTCTTAATAAACAATCTCGACCTAGAATTAAGAAATAATATAACCCATAAAAATCTAAAACTAAAATGAAAACAATACTGTCTACAACAATTGTAACTGTATCTGCAGCGTTTTCGCCACCCCACCATCGCATGGCGGCGCGGCGCTCATGTCACTATTAGGTATTCTATCGTTATAATAATTTCTTGTTGTAATTTAAGCGAATGACTGCTGAACAGCACATTCCTAATGTAAACCTGCGTGGTTTTTTGTGAATGTAGCAAACAACTTTTGTATTTTTATGTTTATTTGGTAATAAATAAATAAAAAATAAAAAACAGTATAAAATAAATATCTAAGTGGGGCTCTCATCTCATACAAAAAACCTGTTTTTTTTCCGTCTTTTGGCACGGAAACCTTCACTCCGCGGGTCCGACTCGCATTTTTTTTTAATTTTCATATTTTTTTTCGCAACATTTTGTTAGATGTTTTGCGTTGCAAGCTTGGGTCAACGCGACCCACACTTTGAAAAACACTGCTATAAAAGTTCTGTTTTTCCTTCTGTGGTCCAGAACCCTAGAAATATATTTATATCTTGCCGCCTAGTGGGCTAGTCCGGTGTATTACCATGTTTCCCCCCTTTTCCACATTCAATCATTGCTCCATTGAGCTCACTACAATTTTCCTTAATCGGTTCAAGGTTTATGCACTTCTAAACCGGTCATAAGGATTGGATAAAAATGGACTGGTGTATGAGGATATTGCTTAAGGAGATTTTAAACGGAAAATAAATACAGCTGATAATATAAGATTATACTTCGTACTTACTTAGTTACCTGTTTGTCTCTGAGATTTGCATAAATGCATGAAAGGTTTTAAAACTTATAATTACTTACTTCAACATCATCATATCAGCCGCACGACACCCACTGCTAGGTATAGGCCTTCCCCAAGGATCTCCACGACGCTCGGTCCTGCACTGCCCGCATCCAGCGGCGCACCGCGACCGCGCACCAGATCGTCGGTCCACCTTGTCGTGGGCCTACCCACGGAGCGACGTCCGGTGCGCGTTCGCCACTCTAGAACCTTTCCGCCCCAACGGCCATCGGTTCTTCTTGCTATTTGTCCCGCTCAATTACTTTCTTAAGCTTTCTAAATTCAACCAAATAATTAATAATCAAAAACCTGAAAACAAAAACAGCTTCGAAATTAAATACTTACCTCTAAAAAGCAAGAATTTTGCAATTCTTAAGCACGTTCCAGACGGATTTAATCACGCCTCCCAACCAAGGTCACCTTGGTGGAAGCTTGATGGGGGCGTGGTTTCCATCCGTGGATTGTGTTGCGGCTACACGAGTTTACATCCAAGCGCCGCCAACTAGGGCTGCCAACCATACTATAATAATATGTAGTATTGTACTATGTTTCGGGTTTGGGTAGAAATATATAGTACGCAAAAATACTATATTTTCAACATCGATCGCTAAGAAACAAATGTTTCTTTTTTTTATTTGTGATCGTGCATTTTGACTGATTCGATAGTGTGTAGTGTATAGTCACACCATATAACAAATATTTGTGTATAGTGTATTGTATCTGAATTCTGAACGTATCTATCTGTCTTATTGCGTTCCAAACTTGTCAATATAAAATTGACAACTTAATTAAATCTTAATCCATGGACGAAATATATCTTAATCTTAACCATGGACGAATTTCTTTCATGTCTTAACTTAATCAATAATACTGATACAATCGTAAGTAAGTTAAAAACGAGTTTTTAATTTACTTATATTTAATTAATATTGATTGTAGAAAATAATATGAGACTTTTATTTTGTATCATGATTGTTTTATTTATGGTTTATGATTTTGACCAAAACATTGTTCAAAAATGGCAAAAAGTTAAAAAAATATAGTTTTTATAAAAATTAAATAAATAAAATATAATAATATATTTGCCTAATTTTTGCCTTTTCCATAAAATACTATATTATTTTAAAGTGTACTAATTTTTTTTAGCCTTATTTGAAAAATACTATATTTCGCCTTAGACATGTTGGCAACCCTAGCACCGACACTCTTTCCCAATCCACGGTAATGATATCTATCAGTACTGTAACTCGGCCCTGTCCTTGAAATAATTACCTAAATAAACCCGCGCTCAACGAAATAAGAACTAAGGAAGCCTAACTCCTAACAAATATTGCTTAAAAAATGGCACCTTCGCATATTCTGTAACACAAAAAGGTCGCAAACTCAACAATGAACTAGTAAAAACATACCTTATTACAATGTACGCATAATCGGTATTAGGTTGTATTCTAAAGCATATCACGTTTTCCATTGGCTGGGGTTTGAACGCAGATCAAACATGATTGGATATTTGGCTCGCGCCGTGTCACTCATTGGGCCGTTGTCGTGCCTTTGTCATTGAAGCGAGGACGGTGTAATGTAGAATGCAGTCAGTACACCTAACCTGCTAAGATCACTACGGCCCGGGCGCGGTGGGCGGCATCATAAAATTGTTTTATGAAATTAGTACATTATTATTTGTTAGATATAATGTTTATTTTATTAAGTAGACAGACGATTCTAAGAAATTACATGCACTATTATGAAACTCTACTGGATCTATTAAAATAAGATACAGGTGTGCTGCAAAGTGTTCGAGACAATCTAGTGCACAGTTGCTGGGCATGTATTGCTATTGGTGGTGAAAATATGGAGTAACAACTTCGCAGCAGATCTCATATTGGGGTTCCAGCAGAACGATCCGCGAATCAAACTCCATATTAAAAAGCTGTTTTCAGAGCTGCATAAAAATCCTAGTTTCTGGAAATTGTCATTACTTTGTGTTCTGACTGTGTTGACCTTATGACGTCACTACTTGTGGTGCCGCTGCCTTCGGTGTTGCAATGTGAGTTCCCCATTTTTCGTTTATTCTATTTTAACCAGGAATTTCTTTTACTTGTTAATCAAAGAGGATTGTGTGAATAGAATCGAAACTTTATAGGTACCTACCTAATCATCCCTTCACGGATTGGACAGAGTTTTTGTTACACCCTGTATAATGATAAAAAGCAAGGAGTTTACATCAGATTACTCGTTTTCTATGGATTGTATATTGCAGGACGCGCCATTTTTATAGCATTACAAAATTTTGATTTTAATTTTCCTTTTTTTCTGTTGTACTGAATTTCATGAGAGAGTTTTATTCTTGTTTAAAAATCTGTGATAGCAGTGAACGTGAAGATTTGACTCTGCCCCACAAAGTTACTGAACACTTGTTGCATAATAGCTACCATAGATTGCATGTATACGCTCATAGATATTTCTAAATAACTAAAAATATTTTACTTACCAATGATATGATATGACCGTATTTGTTTTGATGCCTTCTATTGGTCTTTTACACCACTTGACCACACATGACGTCATTTTTTACCACTTTTTAATTATTTTTTGTCGTTGCGCTAACGACTGTCACCGAGCGCGTGACAGACATGACTAAACAGTGCTTCAGTTGTACTTTTTTAGCCCCGCCCACTCGGTTGTAGTTTGCGTGGTGCTATTTTTTGAGCAGAATTACACTTCCTTAGTATCTTTGTTCGTAGCCCGCGCTGGTTCAATCAATTAATTTCAAGGCAATAATATAACTAGATTAACAAAACTAATGGTAAAATAAAAATAAAAAAAAAATACATTATTGATGGGAGAAACAAATTAATTAATAATCCTTAGTACAATACCTACGTATTATATAATATTTTAAGTATACTTAATCTTAGTTTTCGGACTTTCCAGGTATTTAAAAATGTTATCTCTGGATTATTGGTTAATTATATTTATATTATAAACAGCACAATCTGCACTTTGCAATAGTAAGAACTTGTATTTCAATCAATAGTACCTATTGAATTTTTAGACTTTTGGCATTCAGAATGTTATTTCTATATTAAGGTAATAAATATAATAGAAAAAACCCGGCCAAGTGCGTTTTGGGCAACGCGCCGTACGGTTCCGTAGATACCTTATACCACACCATATTTAATACCATTATCATTTTTCGTCTGCAAAAATAACTTTGTTTTTCACAGTGTTGGTATGAATGACAAAGTTATATTTGCGGTTATGGAAAATGTGCTATATCTCAAAAACTAATTACTATATCTCGTTCAAACCAATTTTCATTGAAAGGAATTATTAAGATCTACATGCAGCATATATGTTTTTTAAATTTTTCACTTTCTTATTTCAAAAGTTAAAGGGGGGGGGGGGGGGAAGATAAACATTTTACCACTTTGGCGGAGTATATCTTTCAAACGGTAGACTTTAGGAAAAAATTGTCTTAAAAACCTCAATGTCAATTTTAAAGACCTATCTATTGACACCCCACACGTTCGCAGTTTCAGTTCCATGTATGGAGAGCCCCCCCTTAATCTTTATTTTGGTTATTTTTGTGTTAAAATCGTTAAGCGGTTAACAGAATACATCTACCAACCAAGTTTCAATTGTGTAATATTAATACTTTTGGAATAAAATGGCTGTGACATACGGACGGACAGACAGACAGACAGACAGACATGACGAATCTATAAGGGTTCCGTTTTTTGCCATTTAGGCTACAGAACCCTAGAAATACTAGAAAAAATCGACTCACCCGTAACCCGTAGCAGCCGAGCCATTTGAGCCCGTCTGAACTGTGACGGCTGAGTCGATATTTTATAGTATTTTTTCTATTATATTTATTACCTCAATAGTACCTGACCCTACGTACATCTTTCGTTCATCACTGCGGCGCATTCGCGACTGTTTGTGTACCGAGTGCAAACTGCAGACTGAACTCGAAGGCCGAGGCGCGTAGGTACGACTCGCTTTTCGACTATTTGTACAGATAAATTGGCAAGAGAAAGATGAGACAAAAGATGCGCAATAGCCACAAACACTAAAATTTGTGTCGCTGCACATCTTTTGTCTCGTTTTTATCTTGCCGATATAAATGCCAGGCAGTATATGAAGTTGGAGTACTGATAAATATCATTACTGTGCCTGTGTTGGAACTCGCGCCCTTCCTCCAAGGACGTTGAAGGTCATTTGGATTGGATGGAGAAATTTGGATTAAATCTGCCGTCTAGATGGATTAAATCAAGCAAGGTCACCTCTGTTGGGAGGCGTGATTTAATCCGTCTGGAACATGCTTTATCATTAGTTACGCATCAACACATCTATTGAAGTTGGGTGTGGTTGGGCGGGGCTGGAAGACAACTTTTTTTAGGGTTCCGTACCCAAAGGGTAAAAACGAGACCCTATTACTAAGACTTCGCTGTCCGTCTGTCTGTCTGTCCATCCGTCTGTCTGTCACCAGGTTATCTCATGAACCGTGATAGCTAGACAGTTGAAATTTTCATAGATGATGTATTTCTGTTGCCGCTATAACAACAAATACTAAAAATATAATAAAATAAATATTTAAGGGGGGTTCCCATACAACAAACGTGTTTTTTTTGCCGTTTCGTGCTTTATATTAATAACGACAACAGGTAGACAGTTGAAATTTTCACAGATGATATACTTCTGTTGCCACTATAACAACAAATACAAAAACAGAAAAAAACAAATATTTACTGGGGCTCCCATACAACAAACGTGTTTTTTTTTGCCATTTTTGGTACGGAACCCTTCGTGCGCAAGTCCGCCTCGCACTTGGCCGGCTTTTTTTTATTTCTAAAAGCCCCACCCGACTTCATTAGACGTGTTTTATTAATATTGATACGCGTAACCACAAAGAATTAGTTAAACTGTGGCGTAAGTATGATTTGAATATTATTTCTTGCTTTTTAGAGGTATTTAATTTTGAAGCTGTATTTGTTTTCAGATTTATTGAAGAGGTTTTTTTTTGACATTCAAGCTCGCTCACGAATGTGACAGTTAATATTGATGAGTAAATTGCATGTTAGTAATTAAGTTATTTACTATGCGGATTTCTGATAACGATGATACAGATATCCCCTTTAATCTACCATTGCCTAACGGTATTTTAATCCTAGTTTCAAGGTGGTAACTTAGTATAAGAGATTAAACGGTCGGATTAAAGACATTAAGGCTGGTTTACATTATCTTAGTATTTAGTAGAGTGCTTAGTAGCGTGCGAGTAGATTCGAATGCGAGTGCTTTAGTAGTTTTGGTGCCTTTCCAGTGACCGTTTACACGCTTCCAGTAGAGTGTCATTTTCGCCATACCTGATACCTATTATTTAATTCAATTACACGTCACGCGTTCACCGGCAAATGCACTCTACTAAAGACGCTACTAAAATGTCGATTTACATGCTTCCAGTGCGAGTGCGAGTAAAATATCGCGCGGGGGGTGAGCGGGCGCGCAGGGGGTGCTACTGGAAAGCGAGTAGAAAGGCTACTAGAACGTTACTCTCTTTAGTCATAAGACGACCGTTTACATGTTTCCACTAAAGCACTCTACTAAAGACTAAGATAATGTAAACCAGCCTTTAGTCGAATACTTAAATAATGATTGTTTTATGCAAATTTTCAGTGCACTGGAGCAAGTTGCTCTGCTCTATCTGAGAAACAATGCCACTTACTATTAGGTATACAACGTGTTACAAAATAACTCCTAGTGCCGAATATGGTAGATAGGGACCATCAAACTGAACAACTATGAGAAAAACGCGAAAAAAATCATTCGTTATTAATTTTTGTATGGAACAGCTGTTTTTTTTCGCGATTTCAGAGTTGGTCCCATAGTAAAAGTTGTTCAGTTTGGTGGTCCCTATCTACCATATTCGGCATTAGGGGTTATTTTGTAACACGTTGTATATTATGCGCCACAGTCGAGTTTTAATTTGAGAAATATTTTACTTTTTATTTGTATGTGTAATTCCTATATTATGTTTACTGAATCTAGATGAGTACCTAGGTGTACCTACTTAAATGTCTTGTGTTACGGAAATCAGAAACCACGTCACCCGATGTTACCGCAACCAATAATCTTAGTCTAGTTTATTATATTATATTTATTAAACTAGCTAATAAAATTAGGTCTTTACCTACGAAATTGCCGATATTTTGTCACATACATGGAAAATAATAACTTCTGTTTTAAAATATTTAACAATATCTTGATATTAAATCGAATCATGCCCATGATAGTCAACTATCAATAAAAATAAAGTCCTTATTTTAGCTTTCATAAAAGACTTGAAAGTGACTCTTTTTTTTGAGCAAAAAAAGGGTAACCGGAGGGGTTGTAACTTAGCCAAATTATTTTTTTTTCGCTTATCGTAAATGGAATAAGTTAGCATAGTGTTCAAACATTAGTCAAAAAAAAAAAAATATTTATTCAGTAACATCAAGTTATTACAAAAAAGTAATATACTGAGATCCCCTTTTAAGTATTATTATACTTGTGTCAAGAGACCTCGCTCTCTTAACTTGAAATCGGGCGGGGTTTGTGCGAAACGCGTATTTTGGGTATGCGTAGCGGTGAGGGGCGCGGGCGGCGGGAGAGGGGCGCGCGCTATTGGTCGCTCACAAGAGCACATGGGCGAACTTATCCCCACTCCGTCGAAAAAATTTCAAGATACGTGCCTAGTACTGTACATGAGTGTTCACGGTTGTTATATGAACAAAGAAAATGCTAATATGAAAAATGCTACTTCTAGAAAATTTTTTTGGAATGATTTCTAGTATTTATAATAAGCTATCCAGTACAGCGGTCGACTCCACCAGCGTTGAAACGCCACTGGAATAAACAGTGACAGATGGATGGATGAAGATGGACGTGATACGTTGCTACTTCTTTTTGACACAAATAAAAACTTACCAAAGAAAAGTAGCAATGTCACATAAATCCGTCAAATGAAGCTGATAGCGATGCCGAAACTTTCACAGTAGACTCACCTGTTGAGCACAAGGTTCATGATTGTTTTCCTTTTTACAGAAGGCGATATGCCCGTTAAAGACGACAGCAAGCGGCCGCTGATCGGAGTCATAGACGATGGAACCAAGACTGTCAGATTTGTGGTAAGTTGGTAAACATACTACCTACAAAGATACTAATCAAAGCTGCAATGCTTATAGATGCTTCGCATTCTCGCATCGCATTAAATGCATGCTGATTGCTGCGCTATGCTTTTTTCGCCTCGATTACGTCGTAAGGTAAGCTGTTTCTAGTTTGTGAATGCTAAAATCTTAAATTTGAAGATTATATAACATCTGGAAAGATGTTTCAATTGGATGTCGAGAGTATCCTCACATTGAAGTAAAAACGCTGGCTGGCTCAAACTATCTGTAAATCTTAGGGTTGGCATGTTTTAACAAAATGACGTGATACGTGTGATCCGTATTAATTAAGCCCAGCAACGCAGCATAGCTCACCGTGCTTATGTCTTTTGGAGTTATTTTAGTGTAGTCAAATTAGTTCGAATTTGCAAAAAGATCAGAAGTAATTCGTGTAGTTGTAATTTTTTTATGGAATCATTAGAAGACATGAATATAAGTTTCCTTCGAGTTTGCACCATCCTTGCTATGTACGGAACATGGTTTAATGTTAGGTATTAACATTAAAGTCCCAATTTTTTTTTTAAATATAATACCTACAATAACAGTTTCTTTCATGTTTTGTTACAATTTTAATTACCTATCAATGCATACCTAGTTTGCTTCAATCAAATACAAAGTTACCGAGATAATTGACAAAATTTAAACCTAAGAGCGCCACCTTTGTGACGTCGTAGGTACTTGTTCCACTACGAATTTGACTATACTATTTCCTTTTGCAATACAAAAAAACTGGCCAAGTGCGTGTCGGGCCACGCGCCATAGGGTTCGTAGTTACCTTACACCATACCATATTTAATACCACCTATCATTTTTCGTTTGCAAAAATAACTTTGTTTTTCACAGTGTTGGTATGAATGACAAAGTTATATTTGCGGTTTTGGAAAATGTGCTATATCTCAAAAACGAATTACTATATCTCGTACAAACCAATTTTGGTTGAAAGTGTTTATTAAGATCTACAGCATATATTTTTTTTAGATTTTTCACTCTCTTATTTCAAAAGTTAAAGGGGGGGGGGGACACACATTTTACCACTTTGGCGGTGAATATCTTTCAAACGGTTGACTTTGAGAAAAAGTTGTCTTAGAAACCTCAATGTCATTTTTAAAGACCTATCTATAGATACCCAACACGTGTTGGTTTAAAGAAAAAAAAATTTTTCAGTTTCAGTTCCATGTATGGGGAGCCCCCCCTTAATCTTTTATTTTTCTTATTTTTATATTAAATTTGTTAAGCGGTTAACAGAATACATCTACCTACCAAGTTTCAACTGTGTAGTCTTAATACTTTCGGAATAAAGTGGCTGTGACATACGGACGGACAGACAGACAGACAGACAGACAGACAGACAGACAGACAGACAGACAGACAGACAGACAGACAGACGGATAGACAGACGGACAGACAGACAGACAGACAGACAGACAGACAGACATGACGAATCTATAAGGGTTCCGTTTTTTGCCATTTTGGCTACGGAACCCTAAAAAAAGCGTTGTTAAAGTTTCGTACGGTAGTAATTTTCTAACAAGTCAACTTCAAATGCTTTTAAAATTTTACTATCATCCTTTGCCAAAAATTAATAATGTAATGTTTACAGGAAAATTACTTACGTCCTAGTTTATTAATGTTTATCAAAGCAGATCAAGATAACCCATTAGGCTAGTGAATTCCATATTGGCAAAAGGCAAAAATATTATCACGATTTTGTCTAGACTAGGTACTTATTTAATTTACTCTTGTATCTACAGCGGAATGTTGACAAACCATCTTATCGAGTTTTATCGAGTCGTATTTGTCAGTCAGTATCGATAAGCGACGGCGACCTTATTTTGTCAATTAACCCGGCTATCTTTGGGTTAAAGGTCATCGTATCAAAGTCTGTACGGTTATTTATGTATGACTAATGAGTAAGTACGTGAATTTTGGACTTGTGCCTATCTTTTGACTGTGTTCTTGTAATAGGCATGTTGACATTTTTTTTATTTTATGTTACATAAATTACCCCTAAAAAAAGAAACATTTGTATAAGAATTATTACGCTAGCATGAAAACTGCCCGAGATATCACAGTTTGAAATGCACAAAATTGGAATCACCCGAAAACGCTCCATACTAACGGCTACCAAGTTATGACGTCACGCCTTCCTACGTTGTAAGCAACTTTGTTCGGCAGCTATATTAAATATTGTGTTTATCAAAATGGTTTCTTTGACAAATTTGCTATAAATTTTTCGGACTAATTAAATGTATTATTTATTTTAACAAATTTTATACTTTTTAAATGGACTTGTCCACCCAACTTTGAAGGGTCATAAAACAAATAATACGCAATATATAAAACCAACAGGTATACAAGCTACTCCAAAAGTTTGATATGTTTACGATTTTTATTAGTGTATTTCGTTATTTTATTCATAAGTCAACATCCCTATTTTGTTATTGTTAAAAAACATTTTGTATAGCTGTTTCTATCAAAGAGAAGTGTTTTGTTTATTTTTTTTATGTTTCCGTGATTTTTGTTTACGCGTTTTTTGTTATGTCTAATTTGTGCGGTACCTACGCAATAATGGAGTTAAAGTTCAAATGCTAATGTTGACATGTTGACACTTTGTGAATTAGCCTTAAACATAGTGAGTCAGAATATATATTTTGTTACTATGGAAACTTTTCATGAGCCTCATTCTGCCCTTATGTGTCGTCAACCCAGTAGCCATAACCCACCACCGAAAAGAAGCATCTTTTGCATGCAACCTTTTCTAAGGTGGAGACACTTTCCCGATTTAAGGTCTTTTCAATTTGAGAGGGTAATCCATAGGGCCATATACCACTTACCTACAGCCTGGCCACGAAAAAAAGCGACCGGCGGGCGGCCCGCGTGCTGATTATCTGATTAGAAACCACCTAGCGACCGGTCTCATTTGACAGATGAATGTGATACATTGCTACTTCTTATTGGGGTGAAAAAAAACAAAACATACCAAAGAAAAGTAGCAATGTATTTCAAATGAAACCGGTCACTAAATAGTTTCTATTTAGATAATCAGCCTTCCGAAATCTCTAGCCCTGTGGCCAAGTGGCTTTATTTATTTCTTTTATTTTCATTTATTTAAACATTATTGCATAAGAAAATACAATTGGCGGACTTAATGCCTTAGGGCATTCTCTAATAGTCGACCGGAAAGGGTGTAATGGAAATAAGTTGTACAATTTTAATAGAAATTTATATGTAATTGACGTAAGATGTCGCTAACTATAGCCGATAACGACGTTTGAAATGTCAATTTTATACACTTAATATTCTATTCGAATAACCGAAAAGTCAAGCGTTTGCCACTTGTCTAAGGCATAAGCCCTCTCGCTCTAGAGACGAACGTTTTAAGAGGAGGCTCCCAGAATTTGGCAATATTTGAACTCAAATAGTGACGTCTGTACAATCTCAATGAATGTCAAATTCAGATATATGCTTTTTAGGACCTTCATTTAGTGGATGACGGCAGGATTTCAGAAATTATTGAGTTTGGCTCGATAGTTTTTTATTCTGAAAACATGTCCTTTTTAGGGGAATTTTTAAAATATCTCTTTAATTATACATTGTTTCTGAGCAAAATTTATGTAAATCATAAGCAAATTACGTGTTCCAGTGACTGACGGCACAAAAATCGTATATATTAATTATTACTATTGTTATTACCAAAAAAGAGATTAAATACCAGCGCGCTGAGGGCGCCGCCTTCGTTAGTACTGCGCAGTGCGCCGTCGAGGTAGGACGTGTGTCGCTCGCGCATCGATTTTTTTATCAGTACGAGCATTGCTTTGCAATCTATCTATACAGTTGTTTAACGTATGTACTTGCGCAGAGCAACGGAGGGGATTTCGCGAGGGCTAGGGCGGTTTCCCTCAAATTTCTATGATAAAGATTGTATAACTGTGGTATGGGTAACAAACAGCAAAGCGCGCGTGTTCATCGTTCTGGCAGCGCCACGGTCTCCGATTTGAATACATGTGAATTAAATACATCACGGATGTCAATTTTTTGCCAGTCGGGAGCTCGGGAGAAAGTAGGTTTGATCGCCCCCCCACTGGAAGAGGTACATCCGAAGATGTACGTATATGTCCATTATTAGGTTTGAGGAGCCACGTCACACCATTATTTAGCAGCAAAGTAGATTATTTTGTAGCACAAATCCTGAAGTTAGCATCATAATATATCGCGAGAGGCATCAATGCAAAGGTGGCTCCTCAGTCTAAACATCAGGTTTGAGGAGTCATTCTGGAACTCGCTAAGTACCCGTTGAATACTTTAGAAAATTAATGCATCGTTTAGCAGCAAATGTATAAAGTACTTGCTAATTTTTTTTTTAATTTTTAGCTCATTAGTGCTGGAGAACGCAATTTGTATGGTTCCTCAATGCTGACGTTTTGCATATAAACAACTTACTTACTGTACCTACCTCAGATAACAATGGAATCAAAACCAGATACGCTTACATTTAGCAAAAATGTCTGTTATATATGGATTTTTTTCGTTTCCACAACGCGATGTGGTCGTTTGGTATGTTGACCACGACGCGAATTTCGCTTTGTGGTATTACCATGATTACCACAACGCATTCAAACAAATACACGCATACAAATAAATAAATAAATAATGCTTGGACAATTTTTCATACAGCCTCTGCGTGGTAGACCGGCATGTTGACCACTGCACCACTCGGTCGTCTGATATGATGTCAAAGTAAATAAAAAAAACTACTTGTCCTGGTTTCATTCATATAATATGGTTACCTTTCACAGCGAATTCTTAAGGAATATCGAAAAGTATTGTATTTCAGTCACCGGAAGAGATACAGTGCTGAATTTTATAGATGTACTTAGCCGACATTTCTGCTAAATGTTAGTGTCTCTTGTTTTGTACAGCAAAATTCAGGGCACCTGTAACCAAAAAGAGCATGCCAATATTTAGTTCTACCTTAGCAAACCCGGAAAATATCTGTAACGAGTATAACACAGCTACTTTCCGAGAAATAAGCCGTTGATTCAATATGCCATACAATTGGTACATCGAGTAGAAAAGTTTTTTACCGACTTTAAAAGGAGGGAGGTACTCAATTCGACCAGTTTTTTTTTTTTTTTGTTTTTTGTTTTTTGTATGTACACCGATTACTCGAAGACGGCTGAACCGATTGAAATGATTCAAATGTTATTACATTAGGTAAACTCCAAAGTTGGTCCCATTTTTTGAAATTTTGTAATCGGTTCAGTACTTTTCAAGTAATCTTGAAAAAAGTACGAAAATAGTATGATTTTGTGTGAACTACCTCGATGATCAGTCGTATAACTTCTTTGTTTATGAACTGAATATGATAATTATTTTTTTGTTGGAAAAGGGATATCTTAAGTGTAGTTCTTTGACCGACTTAAAAAAAGAAGATTCTCAGTTTGACCCGCATGTATGTATGTTTCTCCGCGATTAACTCACGTTTGACTGAGTCGATTTTTCTACCTAAATAATATACCTACACTACCTAATACAAAAGGTACCTACTAGACGTGTGCGCCGATGGTCATTTGACCGGCGGCGGCGTCTGGCGTCTAAATTGTCGGCGGCGGCGGCGTCATCGGCGTAATCAGCGTGGATGGTCAAAATAAGTAGAATGGAAGACCTCCAGCACGCGTAGCATGAGCAAACGGGACTCTTGTCTACGAAGACTTGTCGTCTCGATCTTCTCGATTGCTGAGCACAGTTTAACAGACAGATGGGACTCGCTCTCAGATTTTACAACATTTTTATGTCTTTTAATACAAATATGAGGTTTAAAAGGTGATATTTTTATTTCAACATCAATAAACGTCGAAATTATCTAAAATTATTCGAAATGATTTAGTTTAAACATGATACTTATTTTTTAATAAGTTCTAAGATAAAGAGACACTCAAAAAAGCTTTCACTTCCGTAGACAAAGCTCTCTCGAGCTCGAGAACATAGGAATGCGAGCATGAGTATCTCGATCTCAACCCGACAAAAGTGATATTTTGGTGTAGACAAGCCATTGTTCTGTGAGTCGAATCTTATCACGATGTTGGTCATGCTACGCGTGCAGGACCTTTTCAATTACGTAATCGTCGAGGGCAGAACTCCGAAGACATGGAACATAAGTGAGGTGAAAGTGAGGTGATCCTGTTTTTTAAAAAGGGTGACAAGACCCTCTTGAAGAATACGAATCCTACGAATCGTTGCGCTCGCAAGTTCGACGACTTCCAACCTCCCAATCAAGCCGCGTTTTGAAAAGGTTTTGGCAACATAGACCACATCCATACGCTGCTGCAGGTTATAGAAGACCGAGGAGTATAATCTGCCACTTTGCTTGGCGTTCGTGGACTGTGAGAAATTCTTTGATTCGATTAAGACCCGGGCAGTGCTACAGTCTTCAGAGGTGCACCAAGTGGACTAGGTATATCGAGGTGTTGAGGCACTTATAAGAAAATGCAATCATGTCGGTCCGAGTACAGAATCAGTGCACAGATTCCATCCAACTTCCAACTATAGCGAGGTGTGAGACAGGGAGACGTTATATCTCCAAAACTGTTCACAACTGCGATGGAGGACATCTTTAAGCTCTTGGACTGGAAAGGACTCGGTATCAACATTAATGGCCAGTACATAACACACCTTCGTTTTGTCGATGATATAGTTCTTATGGCTGAGACCATGGAAGACTTGAACACAATGCTCGAAGATAACCGTAGTGCCTCCCAAAAAGTGGGTTTTAGAATAAAGATGGATACGACGAAAATAATTTCGAGTGCCCATGTTGTACCCACTCCAGCTCATGTTGGAAACAGTACCTACACTCGAAGTTGCTGACCATTACGTTTACCAAGGACAGACAGTCCAGTTAAGTATAATTTCAACTTCGAAAAAGAGATCTCTCGTCGAATCCAGGTCGGATGGGCAACGAAGCTTCGACAAAACTTCGCGTCCAACTTACCTGTGTCTCAAGACAAAAGTCTATGAACAGTGTGTGTTGCCAGTGTTGACTTACCGCAGTAAAACGTGGTCGCTAACTGTGGGTCTCAAAGAAGGCTCTCGCCCAGTGTGAAACGGAGAGAGCCATAGTTGGCATTTCCCTGCGTGATCGAACCAGAAATGAGGAGATGCGTAGGAGAACTTAAGTAACCAACATCGGTCGGAGAATTGCTCAGCTGAAGTGGCAGTGGGCGGGACACATTAGCGAGAAGAACCAATGGCGGTTGGGGCGGAAAGGTTGGAATATCAACCGCACACCGAATGAGATGCTCCTTGGGTAGGCCCCCGACAAGGTGGACCGACCAAGACGATCTGGTGAAGGTCGCGGGAAGCCGCTAGATGCGGGCAGCGCAGGACCGATCGTCGTGAAGATCCTTGAGGGAGGCCTATACCCAGCAGTGGGTGTCGTTGCGGCTGATATAATAATGATGAATAAATGCTATTACAAAATCACAATAACAAAAAACCTCTATGGCAACAATCACTAATGCAAAAAAGAGAGGAAAAGAATAAACCTTTATGAGATTATATTATAATGTATAGATGCAATGCAATGCAATGCATAATAAATGCATGCTTTTGTACTTGTTTTTTACACATGTTACACTTGAATTTTGACGCCGATGACGCCGATGAAAAATTCGGCGGCGGCGGCGTGGCTAAAATGACCGGCGGCGTGCGCCACGCCGATCGGCGCACACGTCTAGTACCTACACTAAAAATAAAAAAAATAAGAAATTGTTTAAAAAACAAAAAACCGTCTTCAAAAAACCTACCTCTAAAAAGCAAGAAATAAAATTCGGAATAATAAAAACACGTCTAATTCGGAATAATAAAAACACGTCTATTGAAGTCGGGTGGGGCTGGAGTAAAAAGGAATTTGCTTTTTTTTATTCTAAAAGCCCCCACCCGACTTCAATAGACGTGTTTTTATTATTCCGAATTAGACGTGTTTTTATTATTCCGAATTTTATTTCTTGCTTTTTAGAGGTAGGTTTTTTTAAGTCGGTTTTTTGTTTTTAAAAAAAAAATTTCTTGAGACATTCTCTGAATGTTGCTCACCACAGCAATACACACACACAGTGTCTTTATTTGTGCCTTGTTTTACCAATTTTATAGTCATTAAGTAATTTTATTCTTAAATTTTATGTTTTTTACTTTTAACCTTGACGTTTTTTATGTTACCGTAAATGTAGTGACGGGGATAGTAATATTTTGAGACTACTATTTAATTTGGTCGGATTCGCGCTAAAATTCGATTTCATCGCCATGCGGACCGCAGCCTAAAACAAAGAGTATTTCTTTGTTTTTTGACACCGACAAAGAGTATATTTTTATTTTATTATTTTTTAACTAGATCAAACTGTCATAGGAGAGGCAAAGAAACCTAATTCCATGCAGCCAAATAGATATTATTTTTTTTACTTCCTCCTTCCTTTTATTTGTTTGTGCATGTAGAATCGATGCTTGTTGGTATTATCTTCTTCTTAACGTGTCGACTAGGTATATGTATAATTATAGTTGTGAGGACCAGAACTCAGCCACTGATATCGCATTATCGCGTTGGTATTATTATTATGTAGGTATTATTTCGTTGAAATTGTATTTTCTGTATTTTATAGGAAGTAGAATTGTTTCTTTTTTGGTTTGTCTGTCGGTTGTCGTCACCAAGTAGGCTCCTCCAGAATACTAGCGTTGCAGTGGTATGCTCCGGTATGCCACTGTAGCATTGCTGAGGTTGGGGCCTAGTTGGCCGCACACAAATTAGTTCGTGTATGTACATTGTTTTCTTTTTTTTTGCTTCATAACTTTTATTTTTAATTACCTTACTGTCTATAATGTTTTACGGTCAATAAATAGTTTTTCTTTCTTTCTTTCTTCTTTCTTTCTTCTTAGTACCTAACTAATAATATGTGTATATACTGAACGGGGAATAGTAAAAAGCATTTTCTTTAATTTTCTTTCTTTCTCATTAAGCTATGTAAGCTTGCCACAAAAATATAAATACTTATCTATAGTTATATTACTTACTTTTATACTTCCCTTTATAATTCTAATGAGTGTTCTCAGAACAGATCAAGCCTTGTTTGCAGGCGAAAAGATACATAAAAATCATATAAAATATATTTTTTAAATCAGTTGAAAATTTTGCACTTTAAAAATCGGAAACCGGGGCGCTGCCAGAACGATGGACACAAAGCGCTCGGCCGCGCGATAAAGTGCGGGAGCGAGACAGTTGCGAGTAAAATAAGTGGGTGGGGGGCAGCGAACGCACGTAAAAATTTTGCAAGCGGACTCTTAAGCTGATCGCACATTTGTCTGCATTGTATGTGACGTACAGGCCGCATTTACAATTCTTTGTATGAAATCATATAGTACAGTAGCCCGTAGAACATTTAAATCACCAAAAAGTTTACCGTTTGCCGTTGTGATATAGTTAATTATTACGAAATTATAGATACTTTAACCCAAGTTTTACAGATCGCAACCCGCCGTAACCTATATTTGTATTTCTCCAAAAATGATATTTTTTTTATTTTTCAAGGTTTACCACATGGTTTAGCTATTGTCGTGTTCTACAGCTTTGTTTGATTGCCACTGATAATAGTAAGACTATGGAAAGTGATCATACACAGATTTAAGTCCAGATAAAGTCCAGCCATTTTCATCAGGTCTTAAATCTGTGTATGGCTACTTTTTATAGTCTTACTTTTATCTATAGCAATCAAACCAAGCTGTAGAACACGACAATAGCTAAACTATGTGGTAACCCTCGAAAAATAAAAAAATATCAATTTTGGAGATACACAAATATAAGTTACGGCGGCTTGCGATCTGTAAAACTTGGGTTAAAGTATCTATAATTTCGTAATAAATAACTATATCACAACGGCAAACGGTAACCTTTTTGGTGATTTAAATGTTCTACGGGCTACTGTACTAATATGAAAGCTTGCACATTTTACCCACAGCGTACGCGCCGTATTTCTTTCAGTAAATTATGCTTGCGGCGCGTTCGATGCTAACAAATATGCGATCAACCTGCGATAAAATGAGATAGAAGAGAACTACGGAAAAACCTAAGTTACCTAACTCTGACGCCATAAGAACAATTTAAAAATTGTTGTGTTCCGGCAGTTAGAGGTAAGATAGCCAGTTCCTCAGTGATAAGAATCCGGATGTAGTGCGCTTCCACCTTCGGCCTTATCGTCACTGAACCTAAGTGACCTAAGTCTGATGCCATAACAATAATAAAAAAAAATGTGTTCCGGCAGTTAAAGGCCTATAACAGCCAGTTCCTCATTGATGAGGATTCCGGATATAGTGCGCTTCATTGGCTTTATCGTCACTTAACATCAGGTGAGGTGAACTAAGTACTATCCCGTTGTGTATAAAATAACACTCAAGAGTCCACATAGTCGTAGACTTCTTAAGGCCCATATTTATAAACCGCTCTCAAGTTGAGAACTATCCTGAGATAATACTTGAGAGGTTCTTCTTATAGGAACAGCATCACAAGTATGATCTCAAGATAGCTCTCAACGTTGAGAGCAGTTTATACATCGTGAAATTTAAATCATTTGGTTACTGCAGTGGGGTGGTTCCACTCATGATTACAAGCAACTTTTACTATGGGGCCAACTCTGATATCTTGAAAAAAAAATCTGCTGTTCCATACATTAAGGTTGAGTAGGTATTGCGCTTTTTTATAATAATAATAATAATTCATTTATTTATAAGATAACATTGATCCATATTTGTTAGTAACAATTTGATACTTATAAACTATGTTAGTATTTAATTCCAGAATTTAATTAAAATAAAATACAATAAGCATGTCAATAAAAACCAATAATAACCATAACAAATGTCAATTTATAATAATAATAATTTACAATAAACATGTCAAAAGATTAATAATAGTTTTAACAAACATGTCAATTTCATTTCATTGCCCCAATTACAAGTTTTACTTGACACCTCAGAATGGGACAATCATATTTGTCAGATATTGTCTTCAGTATGTCGTTACCGCTGCCACGCACTCTAGTTAGCAGCGAGGAGATGCGTTTGCGCCTAATCGCGTAGAAATCATCAGTACGTGCGTCAGCAAACATCGCTGACGCGCTACAGAAACGTGGCAGCCGCAACAGTGTAGTCCCTGAAGACATTATTATATTACATTTATGGAACAGCAGATTTTTTTTTTGCGATACTGAAATCGCAAAAAAAAACTGGTGTGAAAAAAAAACTCTGAAGTTAGCCCAATAGTAAAAGTTGCTTGTAATCATGAGTGGAACCACCCCACTGCGGGAACCAAATGATTAAAATTTCAGCGTGTACATAAATACGGGCCTGTCTTCTTTAACACCCTACTCCTTTCCAGATATACGAAGCAGAGCGATCAGAGGAGTTAACAGCGTACCAGCTGGACAAGACAGAGGTTCAGCCCCAAGAAGGGTGGTGGGAGCAAGATCCGCAGGAGATCATACACAATATCAAAGTGTGCGCTGAACAGGCGATAGGGCAGCTCACTGAACTAGGTGAGCATACACAATATCAAAGTGTGCGCTGAACAGGCGATAGGGCAGCTCACTGAACTAGGTGAGGTGTTATTTATCATACTTTGACCAAAAAATAATTAAATATATACTCATCAACTTTGTCTAGGGATACAGTACGTTATTTTCATACAAACGAGGTAACTTTGAAGCCTTGGTTTCCTGCCAGGGATGTACCGTGCTGTGATCTGATGACGGCTATCCAGGGAGTGAACGGAGGAAATTCATATCGCTATACACACCCAACTGATCTGAACAGCATTCTAAAAGATTAATGGGTCAGAGTTCTCAGTTTCAGGATTTCCATACATATTCATGCTATTTTCGCGGTTTTTTAAAATATGTCCTTTAATCTTTTAGAATGCTGGTCAGATCAGTTGGGTGTGTATGGCGATCTGAATCTCCTCCATTCACTCCTTAGATAGTCATCATCAGATCACAGCACCGTACATCCCTGGCAGGAAATCAAGGCTTTAAAATTATCTCGTTTGTATGAAAATAGCACCCGTATCCCAATGTTGATGTGAGTACGTGTTACCGGCAATCTGTATATTCCGGTATCCTATATAATACCTAGGCAAAGTATGAAATTTTATTTATTTTACACTTTAGGCCCTGGCAGAATAACAGTGCTTCTGGGTCATTCTGACCATCTACGAACGACTCAGAAGTTTTTTTTTACTGTTACAGGGTCTTTTAGCAGCACACTTTTTTACCCTTGTGTTAATGTGTTAATTCATTGTTCAATATTATTTTCTCTTAAACTGTGTGTTGTTAATAAATGTTTTTTCACTCCTCTTGCTCAAAAAGTCCGTCATTGTAACGTACAAAAGTCGAGATAAAATAGCATAATTACCCCTAGGGGATAAAGTTTTTTCTTTTTTAATGTTTGTCTATTACCAATGAGTCTACTAAAACGAAAAAGTTTGTATTCATAGATAGAATAATTACGAATAAAGACTCGATCGACTTTTTGAAAATAGAACTAAATCTCTTCGGTGAAATCATAGACTTATTTATACTCTGTGACTTTAAGTTCAAATCGTAGAATGCGTGTATTGTGTTTCTTAGCTGCTACAGTAATGGCGCGAAATCTTTTGAATTTTTCACTAATTGCAAACTGATTGAATTGTGTGACTGTAATAGGAAAGAAATAGTTTTAATCTTTTGCCGTCAAGCACAAATCATATTGTATGAAAAGTTTATGAAGTGGAGGATAGAAAAACGAGTGGATTCGTTTCCGGAAGTATAAACTAGGTATTTATTATTGTATTTTATTTTCTCGCAATCGTAGTGAAAAGTAGAGTGTAACACACGACGCTAAAAACCCATTGTAACTCGGTTTCTATTTATTCCCTCGCTAAAGCTCGGGAATAAAACTACCTCGTATGCAATGGGTCATTTTAGCGTCTTGTATAACAATCTACTATATTCTATTCTATACTTTCCCTATGAATTCTATACAATACTGACTGCGCAGCCGCTAATGTGTGTAAAAAACGAGAGAAAGAAAGTTTCACGTAAATTTTATTGAGAAAGGAAGTGTCAATTCATCGGTGGGCTCTGGCGAATAGATTATTTTTAATAAAGAGGTGTGGTATTATTATTAACAGAACATTTAAGTTTAAGACTTTTATTTTACATAAACGACGTTTCAGTCGCTTCGTTGTTGAAATTATCTGTCTATTCCACTAAATTAAAAATACATAATACTCAATAAATACTATATACTCAATCAGTACAAAATACTCAATAAAACTCTTTGTATTTTTCCAGGTTATTCCAAAGAAGATTTGGTGACATTAGGCATCACCAATCAGAGAGAGACGACGATAGCATGGGACAAATATACCGGGGAACCGCTGCATCCGGCAATAGGTACGTTACTATTTACAATATTGGGCTTAGGCCGCCTGTCCATTGACGGGGAGCGAGGCGGCGGAGCGGAGAAACGTGAAAATATTAACCAACTAGCGGCCACCCGCGACTTCTTCTGCGTAGAAAGGTTTTTTGCTGTCCCTGGGAAACAATACTTTTTTTCATGATGAAAAGTACCCTAACCTTCTCTGTACCCTTGACAACGTGTATGCAAAATTTCTTGATGACCGGTTCAGTAGTTAAGACGTGAAGGCGTAATAAACAAACGAATGAACTTTCGCATTTATAATACTAGCGGCTGCCCGCGACTTCGTCTGCGTCGACAAATATTTCTCTATCCCTCGGGAACATTACTTTTTTTCGGGATAAAAAGTACCCTACCTATGTCCTTCTCTGTACCCTTGACTGACAGCGTGTATGCAAAATTTCATGATGATCGGTTCAGTAATTAAGACATGAAGGCGTAAAAACAAACCAACGGACTTTCGCATTTATAATATTAAGTAAGGATAGGATTGCGGAGCGGAGATTTTATGCAATCGTATCGGTTAATATTTTCTCGTTTCGTCAATGGACAGGCAGCCTTAGGGGATTTTTTTTAACACATATATCGTGTTTCTGTGGTTATGCTAGGGGGGCAATAACGTAGATCAGACAATGTTTAAAAATATGTCGCCATCATTGTCAATAGCACGATGCCCACTGCTGGGCATATTCTTTTCCCCAAGGATCAGAACTACGATCGGTTCTGCGCTTCCCGCGTCCTTCATGAGATCGTTTACCTAACCGCCTCTGTGGTCTAGTGGTTCGCCCACCTCGCGTAAGACGCAGGGGTCCCGGGTTCGATTCCCAGGGGGGGTACAATTTGAACTCGGTTTGGTTGGTGGTAGGGCTTATTTCAGTCCACCTGGCTAGCTACCACCATCTTACCTAAGTCTGACGCCATAACAACAATTTAAAAATTGTTGTGTACCGGCAGTTAGAGGTAAGATAGCCAGTTCCTCTGTGATGAGGATTCCAGGTGTAATGCTCTTCCACCTTCGGCCTTATCGTCACTTAACATCAGGCGAGGTGAAGGCCAAGCATAATCCCGTTAAAACTTTGTAAAAGGCCTAACTTTCTGAATAAATTTTCCTTTAAAACGTAGATTTTGAAGTTCTTAATAGATTGTTTATGTTGTTATGCGATAATGTTATAAGCATAATGGTCTTTACACGTTATTCAGGAAAACATAGTATTCTATAATAGTGCAATTTATTGAAGTCACGTTTTGTCACTAAAGTGCTAATACCATACAAAAAGTATTAAGTATTACAAAGTAGAGCTAAACTCATCAACATGAAAATAGTATTGTTTTAATAGTAATTTTCCTACCACAGTTGTAAAACTAAATGTACTGCTTAAGGCTTGATAACATTGGTCAATCTAGTGTCCAATTTAGGAGCGTTCATGGCGGAACTTTGGAGACTGATCGATCATGGTTGTTAAGCAACGCTCGGTCTGGCCAGGTGTCGGTTGGGTGACCGTTAAGTGGCATTACAACTGAGCGCTTCCGTGCTTCGGGGAGCACGTTAAACCGTCGGTCCCGGCTGTTGTCATCTGATAACAGTCGTTAAGCCAAGTCAGAGGCCTTACAGGCGGCTTGATAATCTCTAACACCAGAGGTGGCCGCACTAATCCTCATTCGATAAGAAGAAGAAGAACAGTTAATTTACTCTAATAACGGAAAGGTATTGTTAATATTATTTTTGTTCTCATCTTTAATCATAAACATTGTTTGCCTTTCCGTTATTGGTGTAAATTCACTGTTAAAACCGAACTTATTATAAGGATGGCAACCCTAAATTGGATTCCTAAATTGGACACTAGATTGGCTAATGTAATCGCAGCTTTAGTCCTTGTCCAGAAACGGCGAATACGCCGCGATATGATAGGTGATTTTGGTTACACTGCTGTTAATATTACACATATATAGCTGAGTTCGCTGGTCCTACGTCAGCATTGTATAACGAAACGCGTCTCACTCGCGAGTTGCTCTTTACAGGGTCTTAACTTAAGCCTCGGGTCGGCACACCCCGGACACTCCATACAACCGCGCCATTATAAACAGATGACGTCATATGACGTTTTTGTACACGCGCATTTGTGTGTGTAAGTTTAGGTCTACCTTGCAGTTTGTACTGTATGAGCGAGCGGCATTCAATTCATAATTCGAAGTTATTGGTAAATAAAGTTACGACGCATCACTTTGAATATCAAAATAAGTTGACATTTAACAAACACGACTAAAGAAGCACACCATTCGGCACACGAACTCGCGGGGTGGGGTGAGGTAATTGATTCTGGGGCGGGGCGGAGAGTGTCCTTTCTGTACGGTAGTAATTATATCTATTCTGTGGCCTCGGTCTCACGTAGCAATTTATAGCTGCTATTTACTGCTTGCGATTACTATCAGCTATAAATCCTTAGCGATTAGCGATTTTTAGCTCGTGCACGCTCTCACACGAAGCTAATTTTCGCTGGCGGAAAATAGCAACTATAATAGCTACGTGATACCGAGCCTTTACCTGTTTATTTATTAAACCATTGCTGTAGAAAATCTGTTTTATGAGTCGTAAGGACAAAATGGGTTGCTATAAAATCTAAAGTGGTTTCTTGTAGTTTTGATTTTTTGCGTGTAAAGTTATGCATTATTTGACCTTCGATGCTGTGTCAATGTTATTTGCGATTGTTGACCCTTCACTAAGCCATTGTGTGAATTTATTTAGCTTTAAACACTTGTGTAAATTGTTTTCTGTAGTCAATTGTATGTTTAAATACAGTGGCGGTCATATGATCAAAAACATCAGTCGATTTTCATAAACGAGGTAACTTTGAAGATTTGGTTCTCCGCCAAGGATTGACCTAAAGTCGCATTACTAATTTCCCAGCAAAAATGTAAACAAAGAAACGTCACTGTCAAATTGACAAACTGACCCTGATAGTGACATTTTCAGATATTCAAAACCTTTGGTCATTATTATAACTTTTTATTAATTTGTTTATTATATTTTGAGTCATAATAAATATAATGCCGTCCAGGGTAATTTAAAAGTAGGATGATAATAAGAACTTTTATTTTAACCTATCATAGTTTTTGATGTTAAAAGTTCTTGAAACGAACTGATAAGAAAACTTTACTTAGATATTAACTGTATGTAAACTATCAAAAATAGATTGCAACTTCGTCAGTTCCCCCCAATACCAAAAGACAAATGTTACTACTACAGCTACTACTCGTAATACAATTTTTTATGAAATTTTCAATTTTATAAAATGAAATGAACCAAAGGTTGATGTGTGTGGTTTGCAGTTGATGTGTGCACAGCATCATAACATGTTTTCTACTATAAAACTGTTACTATGAAATATTAAATTATATTACTGTTTTTGCTGCAAAACTCACGATTCAGAATATTTATCTATTCTATTTTTATTAGGTTTGTGATGAAAAAACATGTAAGTGTGTTTATTTCGTGACTTAGCAATATACTATTTCCTTTTGTGTTGTTTTTTTCTGGCAACACCTTTGTTTACTTTTTTGCTGGGAAATGAGTAATGCGACTTTAGCTAGCTGTAATCTGATGAACACGTCCTTACATCTCTTAAAATGCTGATCAGGGGGCTATTGTCTAATTCAAAAAATCTATCGCAATCGCTTTCGTTTGACAGATGGATGTGTCACATTGCTGCATTTCTTTGGTAACTTTTTATTTGTGCCAAAAAGAACCTTCAATGTGTTACATCCTGAAAGCGATTGCGATAGATTTTTAAATTAGACAATAGAAAGGCAGATTAGTTGGGTGTATAGCAATCTGAATCTCCTCCATTCACTCCCTGGATGGCCATTATCAGATCACAGCTAGGTCAATCCTTGGCGGAGAACCAAGGCTTCAAAGTTACCACGTTTGTATGAAAATCGACTGGTGTCTTTAATTATGTTACTGCCACTGTATATGAATTGTAGTCAGTGTTACGTAAATATTTGTTGTTAGGTTGATGATAATAAAATATGCATATTATTATTTCTTTCTTATTTGCAAATAGTTGGGCAAACTTCATCTAAAACTAAGCTTCACAGTTTGGCCCACCGCCGAAAAGTTGCTTGCCTATCGGTCTTTTATAGATTGTACTTCGGTGAGTGTGCTCAAGAGCTGCATGAGCTCATTCCACCTTCTCCTTTCTACTATCGGACATCCAGACGTACTGTGGGTTACCACCCGTTCTTGGTTGATATACCTTTTCTGCGTATCAAGCGCTACTCCACATCGTTTTTAATGCGCACAGCTATGGAATGGAATTCCCTGCCGGCGTCTATGTTTCCGAGTACATACAACCTGACTCTATTCAAGGCCAGAGTGAATAAGCACCTTCTGGGCAAGCTCGCTCCATCGTAGGCCCTGTCTTTGCTTTTGGGCTAGACTGGGGTCAAGAGCAAACCCATTTATGATAAAAAAAACTATTCATCAAGTTTATAGCATTAGTAGTTCTAGAGATATATCCGGCTGTGACAGACCGACAGACTTGCACAATAAGAGTTCCTTTACCATTTTGGTGAGGAACCTTAAAAATATAAATTCGATCGAACAGCGTACGATCGATTCCGCTTCTTTGCTTCTCCTACTCGTAAAGTTCGGCTTTATAAAATCCTTTTTCATGCTCTAGTGCATAAAGTAAATTCTTCTTCTAAGTCTAAGACCCTAACCTTCATATCTATAAACGAGAAAGTAATGAATTGAGTAAAACTTACAATTTTCAAACGCTTTTAATATTATATTCACATGCAATTCATCTTAAATGAAGTCTTAGTGCAGTTTTGGTTCATTTAAAATTAATTTATGCTATAAATTGTGAATATAATATGAGAAGCATTTGAAAATTGCAAATATTACTCATGTCATTACTTACTCATCTATAGATACGAGGTCAAGACAAAGGTCGTCAGTTAAACAGCCACACGCAATTAAACTTCGTGAAATAAACTTGTTATTTCATTTTGTTTCACTATTTTTATACATAATCCGTGTTTTAATACATTTTTTTGCATTATTGCTGTTTGATTTCTTCACAATCGCAGAGTGTATATAACTCGTACATAAAACCCATTTTATGCACTTGTTGTACAATCTACTATTGTTTCAGGATGGAACGACATCCGAACAGACTCAACCGTGGATGCGATCCTAGCTAAAGTCCCTGACAGAAACAAGAATTACCTCAAAAACATCGCCGGTTTGCCAATAAGCCCTTACTTCAGCGCCCTAAAGATGCGATGGTTGAAAGATAACGTGAAAGCTGTGAGAAGGGCTAGCAGAGATAAAAGGTTGCTCTTTGGTACTGTCGACTCGTGGATTGTTTGGGTAAGTTGGTTTGTACTCACAGATAATATTACCCATCTAGTCAAATTCTATTTCTATCTTAACTATAATATTACCACAGTTTTACAATCCATACAGTTGGGAAACGCTTTTGATGTCGGATGGCACCAACGCCCGTGTAGGTACTTACGCTATCGTCTCAAATGTGCGAGGGTTGTCAAAAAAAATGTCTGCAAGATTATTTTGGTTTAGTCGACAAATGCCAACTTCTCTTAATGCCAACTTTTTTTAAAACGCCAGATTCTACAAATGTTTTTATTACGAAGGAAAGAAAAAAAACAAAAAAATATCCAAATTTCAAAAGTGATTAAAAATACACTATAATAACGCAAAAATAAATATCAAAGTGATTGAAAATATTAATTCTCCATAACAACTAAATGTTGGCATTATCAGAAGTTGGCATTTGATTGAATATTTCATGCTTTCTATTTCTGACGCTCAGGAACGAATATTACGTGCAGCGGCACTCACGCTACCTTTCTCGCTCTAATAATGTTCCTGAGCGACACAAAAGGATAGGGCAAGATGTCCCACTATTACTTCTAATTAATTAGTAACACATTTCCAGAACCTAACAGGCGGCCCGCACGGCGGTCTACACATAACTGACGTCACAAACGCATCTAGAACTCTGCTTATGAACTTAGAAACTCTAAACTGGGACCCCATGCTGTGTAGGTAAGGTATCAGAATTCCTCTTCTTCTTATTTTTAGTTTGGCAATCTACTCTCCTTTTTTAGGGAGTAAATTTTGCCAGTGTCAAGTGTTGAATAGTTCAGTGGTAGATATTGTTTCAATTTTCATTAGAATGCGGGCGCATCGCATTCCAATGCTGCTTGGAGCATTTGGCACCAAGTATATCCCTACAATAAAAGTCTCAGCTTCACACAACCAAGATCGCGCCTATTTCAATTATCCCACATATCGTAGACTCTTGTACCACAAAACTGCACCAATTTTGAAGACAATTATCCACTATGAATCAAATTGCAAATAATCAAAATAGTCACCGAACCGAACTCGACAAAATGGCGCCAAAAACTCCTAACAGAATTCACTGCCTTGTTGCTTTTTTTTGTGCACAAAGGGTTAGTGCTTGACCTTCACACACCTGATGTTAAGTGACGATAAGGCCGAAGGTGGAAGCGCACTACACCCGGTATCCTCATCACTGAGGAACTGGCTAATCTATCTTGCTATTCCTAAGCAAACGTTTTAAAACCAGGGACCGGAATACCCCTTTTTTTGGTTAACCCAATTGATAGAGAAACCCTATTAAAAAGCTTACCAAATGGTAGGGTTTCCCTTTCGTAAGGGTCGACATCATGCTTACCGTTTTGATAGGGTTTTTGAAAATAAGTCTATCAAACACCCAATCAAAAACCCTTTTAACGGTTAGCGGTTCATGAAATACCCAATGAAAACCCCTTTAACGGTAAGCGGATCCGGTCCTTCGGCCCAGGTGGGACTAGGTATAAATTGCTTGAACACGTTTTAAAACCCCTTCATGAAGCCTTCATAGGGTTTCCCCGATAGGGTTTTCGTATTCGGTAAGTGCTTACTTGGGTTACCCTTTCGATAGGGTTGCCGTATTGATAGGGTTACCGTATTGATAGGGTTTTTGAAAACAAGTCTATGAAATACCCAATCAAAAACCCCTTTAACGGTAAGCGGTTCCGGTCCTTTTTTTTAAAACTAGGTGTAAACTTAATCTTCGTTTATCAATAAGGGGATTTATTAGTAAGAGCCATAGAATAGATAATATTTGTTATTCAAAAATACATCATGAAATTTTAATCATTTAGTTCCACTCATGATTACAAGCAACTTTTACTATGGGGCCAAGTCTTATATCGCGAAAAAAAACAGCTGTCCCATACATTAAGGTCGAGTAGGTATTGCGCTTTTGTATGGAACAGCTGTTTTTTTTGCAATATCAGAGTAGGCCCCATAATATAAATTGCTTGTAATCATGAGTGGAATCACCCACTGCGGGAACCAAATGTTTAAAATTTAGGCGTGTATATGCAGTGGCAGTATTCACATATTTTTTCAGATTGTTTGGAATTCATCGGGACTGCCTACCACAAATAAGGAGTAGTTCAGAGGTGTACGGAGTCGTCAACGATGGGTCCATCTTAGACGGGATTAGGATATCAGGGGTGAGAAACATTTTGTTTACGTGTAAAAATAATTTATATGTTATGTTTTTACAACGTGAGATGGTCTATTGCTTCGAATAATCAGGGAGGCTCACTCCGCGCTTAATCTTTTTAGTCCGTGGGCCCGCGACAGTATTGCCTACGTCATATGACATCACGATGATTTCATCGTGCATGACTAAAAATGCATGACTGCGCACAGTGCATGACTAAAAAACAAAAAAAAAATAAGTTTAAGGTATTCCGGCCATTTCAGAACTGACAGACTTATGTTTACTCTCTCTACGATTGAAAACTAAATGATGACACGGGTCTCTTACTGATGTCACATGACGTAAATATAATCTTAAAATTTTGACCGGAAGTGGAAGATTTTCATAAGCTTCCTGCCAATTTTATTTGCGATAATCTTCTGATCCTCGCTCAGCACAACTTTTCCGGCCGTGTGCCATGCATTTCATCGTGATGTCATATGACGTAGGCAATACTGTCGCGGGCTCACGGACTATTTATATTAGCCTACTACTCGCGGCTGACTCAGTCTAGTCAGCGCACGAGGGATGTTGTTTGTCGATTGAGACAGAGCTATGTGACAGAAAGAGAAGTTGCATACAATAGACACGTAACGCTGTGCAATTTGAAATTGTACTTTATTGTCGCGCAGCGAGAGTTGTTTATTATTGGATTGTCCTCGCGCAGATTGACTTCTGTACGTTTAGTATGTTTACTATTTTATTTATTTCTTATTTTTGATATATTGATTGATGATATGTCTCAATAATTTTTCGTCAACATTAATTCATTGAAAACCTTTAGAAGCACTAACAATGCTACAAGAATCTTTTGGCACTTCAATAATAGCGCCACTTTCCCTGTGAAAGTTATAATTTAATTGTAAACCCTATTAAAGCTGCCAAAAATTAGTTCAGATTTTTGCCACGCGCCAAAAGAGCCTATTTACTATGCAACCGCTATAATATGCAGTCGTTATAACGGGTGTAACAAGACACTCAACGAAGCCGAAGTCCACGCATTCCGCCCATCATCAGGACCATAAATGTCTTTTAGACTATACCTGGGAAACCAATAGGTACGAAGTTATTGAAGGTCAAAGTCAATATTTTTCAAAACTTTATGAAATCTTTTTATTCGTTATTTCTAAATTTTTGTGTACAGAAACATTATCCAAATTGTATTTCGTAACAAACAATGGCTTCAAAACGTCATCAGTCAATGTATTTCATGAGCGCGCACATAAACGTTGCCTTTCAACTCGGCCTCAGCTGTGTAGCATACACTCGCAGGCGCGGTCTGTTGTATGCGTGGTAATGTATGCAATGCTTATTTAACACCAAAAATTAAAATCGTTTCCCAGCAATAATTTTGAACAGAAATAGTCCTGATGATGGGCAAATACGTAGACCTCGGCTTCGTTGAGTGTCTTGTTACACCCGGTAATTATATAATAATATAATTTTATAATACTGACCAATAATTCCTCAGATATTAGGCAACCAACAATCAGCTTTAGTAGGCCAAAACTGTCTCCTAGCCGGCCAAGCTAAAAACACGTACCGAAGTGGCTGTTTCCTCCTGTACAACACTGGTACGCGACGCGTACAATCCACCCACGGCCTGCTCACTACGGTCGCGTACAAACTGGGCCCGGATGCGCCCGCCGTGTACGCACTAGAAGGTAATTCCTCCTTTTTTTTCTTTTTTCTGTACGTCATCGTTACTCAATGGGGAAGGCAACTGTCAAAGTGGCGCTACGTACGCTTGTTCCACAAAAACCGTCAAAACAAAGGGCTTTTACCTTAAATATCGTTTTATAGCTTTAAAATGACCATATTCTGTGTAGTAAGCTGTAAAAATTTAGGCACTTACAAATTTTCTAAAAATTATATATATATATAATGAATAATAATAATAATGGATATTAAGAAAATATGAATAAATTCAGTAAGAATAAAAACGCCTTAATTTGGCTTTCAATTCCAGCATTTGCATTGTAGAATAGTCTTTTATATCCATTTTGGGTCAATTGGTCTTTTTCGGTAAAAATACTACAAAATAAATACCTATTTTCCTGTAGATTTGTTCTGAACGTCTACTGTCTTAGGAACAAGCGTGCGCGGCGACATCTACAATAAGCTTTGCGTTGCCATCCCCATTATAGCCAAATCATGATGTCCTCCTCGACGTCTCCGTCGACGACGACAAATACACAAAACTTGGCATTTATAATATTATTAGCTTCCGCCCGCGTTTTTCCGCATGGAATTTCGAAAAACCCCTAGGGAACCTTTGACCGGGATACAAAATATCATGTTTCAATCCATAAATTATACAGGGTCATTTTGTATTCACCATCCAAATTTTGAGGATGTGTTCAGTCCATGAAACTGAACAATTTTCTCTAAGGAACACAATACAAATCAAAGAGATCACGTGATCAATATAATATGGGTGACCAAATTTTTTTGGCGAAATTTGACACATGTTTCTTAGAGAAAGTTGTTTAGTTTCATGGACTGGACACATCCTTAAAATTTAGATGTTAAGTTCAAAATGACCCGATATAAATGTTATTAGGCAGGGAAATTTTACCGAAAAGAAACGTTCCTTTATTAATAAAAAAAATATGTTAAACTGCATTCAAAGATTTTTGATAAATCGCTTATCTCAACATTGAGGGTGCTCTTTCCCTCCCAACTACCATCTTTTTTTCCCACCCCGTATACCCACTATAATCAGTAGTCGTCTTTTCCATAAAACGGCTGATATTAAAATACGATTTCTAAATAAGACTTTAATCTTAATATATAAAATCGTAAACTGAATGACTGACTGAATGATTGACTGACTGACTGACTGATCTATCAACGCACAGCCCAAACCGCTGAACCTAGAGACTTGAAATTTTGCACACAGATACCTCATACAGTGTAGGCATCCACTAAGGAAGGATTTTTGAAAATTCCACCCCTAAGGGGGTGAAATAAGGGATGAAAGTTTGTATGAAAGTCCCTCAGTTTTGAAGCTAGGATTTTCAAATTTTGTGTTTAGGCTGAAGATCGAAAATTAATAAATACGGGTCTCAGCGTTTTTCAAAATTCTACCCCCGAAGGGGTGAAAAGGGGTATGAAGTAGTGTATAGAAAAAAATCCTTCATTTTCGAAGTAAAAATCACTTAATTTATAGTAAAGGCTTATGGAAGAAAATCTAACGCAACGTATATTGATATTGTTAGTACTTCAACCCCTATGGCAATGAAATAGGGGTGAAATGTGTAAATAAACCTAAAAATAGATATGGATGTCCTTATTGGGGTTTTCTGGTATGACGATTGCGAAAATGACATTTATTTTGAAGTCCAACACGGTGGACATGATTTAACTCCCTAAAGGGGTGAAAATGTGTTTCAAATTTTGTATGGAAAAAGAATATAAAATAGACATTACAACTTTAAACTTCGTAGGAGTACGTCTAAAAATAAATAGTCAAACATATATTTTGTGGTTTTGAAAATCAACCCCTTAGGGGGTAAATGGGGTAAGTAAACATAAAAATCGATATGGATGTCGTTCTTGAGGTTTTATGGGATGGTGATTGCGAAAATTACATTTATTTTAAAGTCCAACAAGTTACATGATTTAACCCCTAAAAGGGTGAAAATGGGGTTCAAATTTTGTATGGAAAACTTATGGAAAAAGAATATAAAATAGACATTTTAACTTTAAACTTCGTAGAAGCACGTCTTAAAATAAATAGGCAGACATATATTTTTTGATTTTGAAAAGCAACCCCTTATGTGGTAAATGGGGTAAGTAATCATAAAATACTATATATGGATGACGTTCTTGAGGTTTTATGAGATGGTGATCAGCCCCAGGGGCCGTCCCCTGGGGCTGAGAAAGGGAACGGGAACTGGACGGAGCGGAAGAGAACGGGAACGGGAACGGGTACGGGAACGGGAACGGGAACACCAAGCAAGCAGCCTCGTGCGAGGCTCACCACACGCGGCAAACGTCTTGCCTCGCGAGGCGGCGCGCTTAGTGGGGACCCGCCTAATCGCGTAAAAACGGCTGGTCGGATCCTGGTTGAAGGTTCTCTAAGGATTTTCTCTATTATCCACGCGGACGAAGTCGCGGGCGGAAGCTAGTTAGAAATAAAACACTTTTTACAGCGCGTATATTGGTTAATTCAGATGTTATTTTAGAAGACTTTAATTTCTAAAATCTAATAAAATTATTTAAAAAAATCGTTTTATTTGCTCACAGGTTCCATAGCAGTTGCCGGCGGTGCAATGAAGTTCCTAAGAGATAATTTAAAGCTCATAAAAGACATACCAAAAGACACAGAACATATAGCCGGCCAAGTATTTTCTACGGGAGATGTGTATTTTGTTCCGGCATTTAGTGGACTGTACGCTCCGTACTGGAGAAAAGATGCTAGGGGGTAAGATTTTGACTAATAATTCTTCGAAACTAAGACTGACTTTTGCCGAAAAGTATAAACTGGTGAAGTATTTACTAGTTCAAGTTCAGTGCATAATACGCTCCTTACTAGAGAAAAGACGCCAGAGACTAAATTTTGATCTTAAATTCTTTAGTAATACAGTTTATTTTAGTTTAACAGTAGTATCGAAAAGGCTACACCGAAGGACGTTAGAGGGTAAAATTTTATAAGCAGAAGCATAAGCTGGTGGTTTGACCACACTGACTAATAAGTAAGACGCAGGGGTCCCGGGTTCGATCCCCAGTGGGGGTACAAATTGTACTCGGTTTGGTTGGTGGTAGGGCTTATTTCAAGTCCGCCTGGCTAGCTACCACCATCTTACCTAAGTCTGCTTCCACCTTCGGCCTTATCGTCACCTAACATCAGGTGAGGTGAAGGCCAAGCACTAACCGGCGGGCTGATTATTTAATTAGAAACCACCACAGGAAACTACTTAGCGACCGGTCTCATTTGACAGATGAATGTGATACATTGCTACTTCCTTTTGGGGTGAAAAAAAAACATACCAAAGAAAAGTAGCAATGTATGTCGAATGAAACCGGTAGCTAAATAGTTTCTTTTTAGATAATCAGGGTGCCGATTTGTGAATTAACAAAACTCTTTCATAAAGGTTTTATATACTAGCGACAAATATGTCGACATCGTCATCCAAATAGAAGTTGCGATAATAAGATGTTTATAGGAGATATTCGACTCCTCGACGGAATATCTAACGATCTGGAGAATGTCGCGGGAAGCCACTGGCTGCGGGCAGCGCAGGACCGATCGTCGCGGAGATCCTTAGGGGAGGCCTATACCTAGCAGTGGGTCGTGCGGCTGATATGATAATGGTGATGAGGAGATATTACGATTTTTTATTACATTCAATTTAATAATAATTTTTTCAATACAGTTGCTCGAAAATGTAAACTTACGATGACAGGCCAGCGTGCGGTAAGTTGATTTTACCGCACGCCCACGCCGTGCGTTTTTGTTTACGTACGTTTTTTTAATTTCTACTAGCTTCCACCCGCGACTTCGTCCGCGTGGACAGTAGAAAAATATAGCGACCAGTTTAAAATGACCTCTTTAGTGTATGACAGCACTAGCTGTCGAACTGTAGCAGGGAAACAGCTTGAACTCTCCTTAGTACTAACTAAGGAGAGTTCAAGCTGTTTCCCTGATTCCACCCGCCTGAATTTAATGAAACAGCTTATATTTTAAGTTAGATCTTCATTTACTAAACTGTGAAAAGCCCATCAAAATTCTTTTAGCTGTTTTTGCGTAATATGCGCACAAATATTTAGAATTAACAGTTTTATTATATGTATAGATTACAATTTCAGTAGTAGGTACCTATAATGTTTTCTCGCAAATGTATTGAAAAACGTAGTATGGCACACGGTTGTTAAGGTTTTTTTAAACTCGTGACGATTATAAACCCTCGCCTGCGGCTCGGGCTTCGAACGTCAACTCGTTTTAAAAACCTCCTTACCAACCTTGTATCATAAACTATTATTATCTACACCCATGCTTTAAATCCTCTGTAAGGGGTTCTGAAACAGTTAGCTTACTGCCATCATTACAATATCGCGAGCGAGAGTGGTCCTGCAGCGCCGCGCGCCCACGCGCGAGCAACGCATTATGAAATTCAGTACAACATTATAACACTCTAGCGGAACACATAATGACGAGGAGGGAGAGGAAAGCCAAAGTCAAAAACAAAGTCAAAACCTTTATAGATGATAAATATCATGGGTGTTTTTAATCCATGTGTATTAAAATATTGTTTGTTTCCCTAATAAAAATAAGAAAAAATAAAAAAATGGGTGTAGATAAAGTCTTGTATGCAATAGGGAACATGCATCAAATTTTTTTTGTATCAAAATCAAAAGTATAATGCGTGAGAAAATCAACTGTAATATTAAAACTTTTCTCTTGTGTTTTTTTCTCGTGATATAGTTACTTGAAGTTAGCACGCAGCAGCACCCGCCGAAAACGCTCTATACAAAAAGGTCAACATGTGTGACGTCACTCATGTCACGTTTCAGTGCATTAGTATGGAGTTAGCCAAGAATTTTCAAATATCTCCCTAAATATTGCGTTTAAGTACATATGTGTCATACAAAATATTACTTCTTATTTGATGTTCTATCCGACTGTTAAGTGCATTATATCCGAAAACGAAAAAAAAAATTCGTTATTTTCCCTTGTGTGATAAAACTAAAGTAATACATTTTATTTTTTATTTTTCTGTTCCATCATGTTTTTATACGTGTCCGCAGCGATCAAGCTCAAATTTATCAAAATCGGTGACTTATGCATGTTCCCTATTGTATATAATTAGGTATTAAAACACTCATGTGATACTATTATCACACTCGGCTTCGGCTTCGCCTCGTGTGATAAACCCACATTCGTGTTTTAATACCCCTCGTTATACAGTTATACAGTACAGTTGCATAAATAACTAATTTGTTCCAGAATAATATGCGGCTTGACTTCGTTTACCACTAAGAATCATATCATTAGAGCTGCGTTGGAAGCTGTGTGTTTTCAAACTAGGTAAGTCCTTTCACACATACAAAAATCGTAAAATGACCTTAATTTTTATAGTTTCTCAATGCTGTTCCAACCAATAATAAACCTATACTCTTAAAACTTAAGCTAGCTCTCTGGTTTTGTGATTGACAGTTTTCCAAAATAAGAAATAGGTTATTTAGTTATTCATTAAAAACCGGCCAAGTGCGAGTCGGACTCGCGCACGAAGGGTTCCGTACCAAAAAAAGGAAAATAATCACGTTTGTTGTATGGAAGCTTCCTTTAAATATTTATTTTATTCTGTTTTTAGTATTTGTTGCCAAGCGGCAACAGAAATACATCACCTGTGAAAATTTCAACTCTCTAGCTATAGCTATCACGGTTCATGAGATACAGCCTTGTGAAGACAGACAGACGGACAGCGGAGTCTTAGTAATAGGGTCCCGTTTTTACCCTTTGGGTACGGAACCCTAAAAAACGATAATATTTTTAAATTTGAGATTTTCGCATTCACAATGCTACTTTTATACAATACTAAATAATATACTAGAAAAAATACGACTCGCACCAGATCAATTCTCGGACGGGAATCGAACCCGCGACCTTTGGATATCCGGTCCAATGCTCTGACCGCTGAGCTACCGAGTCACTAGTGGCATAGTCGAATTTCTTCTAGTATATCCTATTCTTACCCTGTAAGCCAGCGTTATTTCACCAATGTGAGGAATGACCTAGACATTCAATTGAAATATCTTTCCAGATATTTTGACAATGGGGTTGGCAACGCAAAGCTAATTGTAGATGTCGCTGCGTACGCTTGTTCCTAAGACAGTAGACGTTCAGAACAAAATGTATGGGAAAATAGGTATTTATTTTGTGGTATTTTATTACCGAAAAAGACCCATTGACTCAAAATGGATATAAAAGACTATTCTACAATGCAAATGCCGGAATTGAAAGCCAAATTAAGACGTTTTTATTCTTACAGAATTTATCCATTTTTCCTACATCCAGATTTTTGGACATTTGTAAGTGCCAACATTTTTAAAGCCTAACACAGAATTTAATCATTTTAAAGCTAAATATACGTTTTTTTGAGTAAAAGTCCTTTGTTTTCATAGCTCTCGTGGAACAAGCGTACGCAGCGCCATTTTGACAGTTGCCTTCCCCATTGATAAAGATGAAATAGCTATATATATTTTTTTTATTTACTATTGTATAAAAGTAGCATTGTGAATGCAAAAATCTCAAAGGATGTCACCAAAAATGGTCCAAATGATGTACCGAGGTACACTCTGCGGAATAAAATACCCTATAATACCCTGAGTAATATACCAGTAATATTTTTTTCTGGTTATTTACAAATGCACTCGATATACTCGTAGAACCTATTGCACAGAATATATCATAACATTCAGCTCTTTGATACTTGAATAAACTGTCAAGTTGACAGATGTCATTGTCAGTTGAAGTTGATTTTATTGAACTCGGAAGTCGGAATGACGTCTCTCATGACGTTTTGTTTGACAGTTCTTTAAAGTGAATATCCAGTATTGCCATATAATTTAATAGTGTTACAAGTACTTTTAATGATATATTTCTGAGTTTTGAGTAAAGATTGAACTAAAATAACATTATTTTCGGAATCCTCGTATTTTTCCCTACATTTTGGTATACATGTACCTCAGGTACATAAAATGGGCCGAAATGTATGAGCGATTAGCGACCTCCTTTAAAAATTATATAGCTATTTCATCTTTATCAATAGTGAAAATATTTGGAAAGATATTTCAATTGGTAAAGCTGTAACAAACATTGAAATAAAACGTTTTTACGCATACTAACTATGTACTATTGCCCTGTAGAGATATATTAGAAGCCATGAACAAAGACTGCGGTATGCCGCTATCTAAACTGCACGTGGATGGGAAAATGACTTCAAACGACCTACTGATGCAACTGCAGAGCGATCTCGTCGGAATACCAGTCTGTGAGTAACTCGTTCGTAACAAAGATTTAAATCGTAGATCTGCCCTGGCACTGAAAATCTGTAGGATTATTTCAAATCTGTCAAAATGGCGCACGCATGCGTGATGCGTTGTTTACGTCCATCGGAATTGACAAAGGAAGGAAAATAAATTTCGATAATAATTGAAATCTAAATACTTACGCGTGATATGTTACACGATTTTGCTTTTTTTGTATTCCTAGAATTACTGGGTGCACAGATGAAAGGCACAAAACGGCATTTTAAGTAGTTTTCTCGTGGTTTTCTCTTAAAAAATATTGAAGTGATTGACACCGTGTTCAAACCAATACTAAGAGCAAAGAAGTGAGGCTCACTCATTTGAATGTTGACACATTTCAGTAAGCTCATACTATGTTAGAGGCAGATCTAAAGATTTAAATCTTTGGTTCGTAATTATAAATGGGAATCAATTAATTGGGTGACTGGAAGTAATTAAAGGCGACTGTTAATGGGATACTTAAATACTAAACCGGGTAGCTATTTATTTTTTAGGCGACAAACTAACTAAACGGGCGACAAACAGTGGATTACAAAAATACTAAAAACGGGCGACTACATGTGGGTGACAAATAATCTAAAGAAATAATTTTTATCCCAAAAGGTTATACATATTTTTTTTAATAAAAAAAATAATATGTGTTTTTAGTATAATTATTTAAAAGGTTTGTTTACTATTTATTTCGGGCAAAGAAAAAAACCATAATCTGTATACTCATAGACATTTTATTTACTTAAATGAAAAAATATGATACGTTATTTCAGCATATTTTTACTGCCTTCTTTGCGTCTTTTACACCATTTGACTAAATAAGACGTAATTTCTAATAAACTTTCTCTTTCTCTCTTTTCTCTACAATACAAACTGCAATTATTGTAAAGAACGCTAACGTCAGTCACCGGGTGCGTGGCTGGCCCGACTAAAGCTGAGCGGGTTGTACTTTTTCGGCCCCGTGGTGCCATTTTTTAAGCAATATTTGTTTGCAATTACACTTCCATAGATTTAGTTCGCTGCATGGGGTCTTACTAGGAACATCAGATGTGGCTTAGTTAGCAAGTACCGCCATCTAGTGAGGGGCCGCTCAAATATTACGTAAGCAGATTTATTACAATTATTTACCCCCCACCCTCCTTGTCAGCAAAAGTAAGCAAAGTTCTTACCCCCTCCCCCCATGCTTACGTAAATATTTTTCAATTGTGTTTCGTTTTCAAGCATAGACAATGTGAGGGTTGCCATTTGTTTAAAAAAGTAAATAACTACCGATGACGTAATCATCATCTAGACTCCCCTACCCCCCATGTCGTCCAAAATAAGCAAAACAAAAACCTCCCCCCCCCCCATAGTGCTTACGTAATATTTGAACGGCCCCTGAGGTGAATTTAAACTAATGTTGGAATTAGTTTAAATTTACCTTATTAAAGATGGCAGTACCTACTTCAATTTGAATTTGTAATATTCAAATACAGATAAAAAAGGGATGTAACTTTTAGATTGTTTCTTAAAAAATCACCAAATGCAAAATTGTAGTGAAACAGTAAAATTAAGGGTTTTTTAACAAATTTCAATAAATATTGAGTGACACTTATCGGCAATAATTTGTACTAATAAGATTGTTTTTTTGCTTTTTGCGTTTCAAAGATTTTGACGTTTCTTTGAAAATTTGGTAAATCTGTGCTAGGCATGCTGCGACGATAGCGGCGCCATCTAGCATTCTACAAGAAAAACATATTAAATCGCCCCGATAGTCGCCTTACGACGCGACACGCCATTTCTTTAGTATGGGATGAGGTATCTGTACTATAGTATTATGTAATCTGTGGTTCGCTGGTTTATTCTAATAATTTCGTTTGTTTCCCCCCAGTGCGCGCCCAGTCGTGGGACATGTCTGCTTTGGGTGTGGCGGTCGTAGCGGGGGATTCTACGGGCGTTTGGAGTTGTGACAAGTGGCGGCGCCACGCCACGGCTACTGACACTTTTCTACCCACCGCCACTGACGACGGTAAGCCACTAATCAAGCGGGAATAAATACAGCGTGTTACAAAACAGGGCGATTGTACGGGCGTTTGGAGCTGCGATAAGTGGCGGCGCCACGCCACGGCTACTGACACTTTTCTACCCACCGCCACTGACGACGGTAAGCCACTAATCAAGCGGGAATAAATACAGCGTGTTACAAAACAGGGCGATTGTACGGGCGTTTGGAGCTGTGATAAGTGGCGGCGCCACGCCACGGCTACTGACACTTTTCTACCCACCGCCACTGACGATGGTAAGCCACTAATCAAGCGGCAATAAATACAGCGTGTTACAAAACAGGGCGATTGTACGGGCGTTTGGAGCTGTGATAAGTGGCGGCGCCACGCCACGGCTACTGACACTTTTCTACCCACCGCCACTGACGACGGTAAGCCACTAATCAAGCGGCAATAAATACAGCGTGTTACAAAACAGGGCGATTGTACGGGCGTTTGGAGCTGTGATAAGTGGCGGCGCCACGCCACGGCTACTGACACTTTTTCTACCCACCGCCACTGACGACGGTAAGCCACTAATCCATTGGTTCCTAACCTGGAGGTAATTACCCCCGCAGGGGTAAATCAGCCATTCTATGGGGGTAACAAAAGTGGTACCAGTAAGAATGAATAGAATAGATAGATGTGGCACATGGTTCATTTCAAATAACATTTCTTCAATGACACTATTTGCTATGCACTATGAATGTGATACGACAGCAACCGGCAAACCCCCTACCCTAGCCCACGATGGGGGTAAAGTCTGCTTCCCTACTAGGTGATATGGGTAACAATATTGAAAAGGTTAGGAACCACCTGCACTAATCAATGGGGTTGGCACTCTGAGAAAGGAAACTAATGGAGCTGCCATAAACTGCAATACCGACAAAATACAAAGCATTCGTGACGTCAAGCGCGTGCCGTGGCCGCCATATTGTGTTGCATTTACATGTTACAATTTCAACTCTATGCTGTTTACATAAAGTGTATGTACACTAAGCTAAGCCGCCATGTTTAGTTGTTTGGATAAGTTTGGATTATTATCTATACAGGATCTTTAACATGGATTATCTCGGAAACGCTGCGCTTTAGGACTGTATATCGTTTTTAGTTCATCTAGCGATTCTCTATCGATATACACAGGTTTCACCGTGCGCGGCTATATTTACGAAATCCCCGTCAAAATAAAAAAAATACGGTTACCACTATGCCAGCTTTTATACTAAGAGGTTCAAACCCTTTTTCTGTCATCCTGCTATTATCATTATTATAATTTTGAAGCGGTTATGGTGGAGCTTGACAGAGTGATCGTACTCGATCACATTTGTTAAGCAACGCTCGGTCCGGTCAGGTGTCGGATGGGTGACCGTTAAGTGGCATTACAACTGAGCGCTTCCGTGCTTCGGGGGGCACGTTAAACCGTCGGTCCCGGCTGTTGTCATCTGATAACAGTCGTTAAGGCTCCGATATGCGAAATCATTTGTCTCTGTCTTTTTCTTTACGTGTAAAGAGTACGGAAAATAACCTCACTTCTGCACGTTTTCGATGTTTTTCGTTGTTTTTTCATCATTATCTTTAGCACAATTATCTTTCTTGAAAAAAGTTATTGGAGCAACTGCACAGTACTTTAAAGTGTATTTTGATGTAGAATTCAATACGTTTACGTCATTATTTACGCCAAAAATATGGCCCGCGACATGCCCTTTTGATGATATTCTGATCTTTTTTACAATCAACTGTGAAGTTTATAGGCAATTTAATGTTTGTAGCAACTAGATAAATTCTTTAGCTTGTCGTATGATTTTTAGTGGCTACAAGTTTACGTTTTCTATATAATAATATGGCCCGCGCAAACCATGTTTTCCTATTACCGCCCCACAGTGTTTGATTTGACTCAAAAAAATTCCCTATGCCGTTTATTGCATAAATCAATCAAGAAATGCATTTTAAACGGCCGACTAGAACACCCACGTGTTTATTTCAAATACTTTTTTTTATAAAAAATAGTTTATATTTCGTGACTTAAACCTAGAAAAAAGATTAAATAAATTATGAAATAATTATTAAAACTAAACTAAAAGGTCAAGTTTATTTTGAAATTCGATAACTCGTTAACGCCGCAATAAAGCAACGTGATTATTTTAGCAATAATAGACCTAATTAAGAGCAATCTTACAGTACTAGTCACAAGCCGTACTTTTGAGTTTTTTGGTAGAAAAAAAAATAAAAACCAAAATCTGAATAAAAATTAATAACACGATAACCAGAGGAGATACTCCAAAAATAAATACTGGAAAATATGTGCCTAAAGATGCTTTTTCAAACTGTATTAACAGAAAAAATATATGTTGATTAGATACGCTTACAGAATTTATTTAATATTTTTTCTAGGTTAAAATCACGAAATATAAATTATTTTTAATAAAAAAAAGTATTTTAAATAGACACGTGGGTGTTCTAGTCGGTCGTTTAAAATGCATTTCTTGATCGATTTATGCAATAAACGGCATAGGGAAATTTTTTGAGTCAAATCAAACACTGTGCGCCCCTTAAGCCAAGTTAGAGGCCTTACAGGCGGCTTGATAAACTCTAACACCAGAGGTGGCCACTAATCCTCATACGATAAGACGAATTATTGTAATTTCTTATTTTGTTACAGATCGCGACGCGAGATACACCAAATGGAAAATGGCGGTGCAGCGTTCATTGGGTTGGGCAACAACAAAAAAATCAATCACAATGACAGGTCAGGCTAAAAGAATGGGCAGCATGTCAGCACTTTTACACAGCTTAGAATCCAGTAGGCGAAACTCTATAATCGACGACGTATCCGAACGCAGAAAAAACTCTCTAATAAGCTCTGATTCCAATCGATCTTCTTTATATGATAATTCAAACGGAGAAAATAGTACGCAACAATCTTTAACCGAGTTCAACGGAACTCAGATAGAAAATACACAATATAAAGATAGGACGACCTCTTTCGAATTTCCAGAAGAAGGTATAAATGCTTATGAGGAATTATTAAAGTATTCCGCGCGTAAATTCTCGGTTTTTATACCTTTTAAATCGAAAAAACCGGAACACACTATTTTAGATGACGTAGACTATTTTAATGCGAAAAAAGAATGCGATTACGGCATGTGCCAATGTTGCCCGATAGAAAAAAAGATACAGACTAACTGGAAATCGATTGAGGAAATAATCGAGAACGACCCAGAGATTATATTCGATTCGGAAGACAATCCGATTGTCGTCGAACCGATACATGAATCGAATGGTCTCGAAAAGTTACCTATTGTGTTTAAAACTATTTATAATAAATTAATGTGATTTTTCTTTGTGATTTAATGTTATTTTAGTGTTAATTCGAATGAGTATTATGTAATCGAATATACCTTATAGTCTATTTTTACCTTATAGAATTTATCCATTAAAAGATATTGTAGAATTAGCTAGGTATTTATACACCCCATATAAAGACTATTAGATTGTACTTAAAGTCATAAAAATGGCATAACGAAGTATAAAATTAAAAAAAATGGAAATTATTAAAACGATGTACTTTAAAAATAAAAGTCATGTTTAGTTTTAATTTTAAATTGTACTTCAAGTATTGTTGAATACATGTTTTAAGTTTTTTTCCTATTAAAAATAAGATATTTCATTAACTTGTCTGCGAAATAAAAGTATTTTTTTTTCTTGTATTTGGGTCTTTATTTTTTAACTCCTTGCATGGCCTTCTTGCACTAACATTTTAGGATTAAATTTACTGTCTTGGTTGGTAGCTTATTCTTACCAATTTTCTTAATTCGTACACATTTCACCGCCTTATTCATAAAATAATTTTAAAATACCTGATAAGGCTCATTAAACCTCAATAGGTATTTTTCATATTTTATTCATAAAAAGTATTTTATGAAAATGTTCCCACGATTACTTTAGCGTTAATATGTTGTCATTCTGACGAATCCAAAGACAAAACAGGCAAATCCACTGACATCCACATCTTCCGAAAAAAGAAAACAATTATCTGTCATTAAATGTCAATATGTTGTCACTTCAATCAGCTGTTATGTAGTCGGCCATGTTATTCCCTAAAATAGGGATAAAATAGGCAGCACCCTTTTATGACTTTATCAAAGGTTTATAGAGCGTTTGTCGCTATTAAACGATTATAAGTAATGAGGGCTTTTCAAAGTGACATAAAAAAAAATAAAAATAGTAACTATTTGCTTCACTAGATGGCGTTGATGGAAAGAGAAGTGTCAAAATTGGCTTTTAAAAATAAACGGCCTGTACCAAAGAGGCAAGTAAGCGCTCGCCGGCTGACATTCAGCCCCAAGAGAAACATTTTAGAGTTACATGCCTACCTGAGCAGTCTTGAAGCTTAGTAAAAAAACCACATTGACACATACATTTTTATCAACGCCATCTATCGAGCATACAGTTTTTGGCATTGTGAAAAGCTCTCATTGTTTTCAAGAAATTTCTTATAACAAGCTTACAGGCCTTCCATAACTTTTTATGAATAAGACGGTTATAGGTACTTTACGCAAGATTTTAGTATTTCTCGACTCCACATTTGATCACAGATAAGTTTTTTACATTTCATAATGCATGGCTGGAATTAAAAAAAAGTTTTGTAGCCTTTTTGTCAAGTAAAAAGTATTTAGTTGAGTATGAGTAGGTATGCAAACTTTTTATAACTTTTTTTAAATTATGTTGCCAAAATGTTTATAAACTTTTTTTTTTTCAGAGGAAAGATACAGACTTCTGGCGTCGATTCCAGCCACATTATACCTGATAGGCAGTTTTACTATGCTAGTCGTTTCAAGCATGCTCAAGAATAGGTGATAAGCGAAAATGAACCTTGTATCCTAAGCTTTAAGGTTTATTTCCATCAAAACTGTAATGTAGGCACAGAATAGATATAAGTACTACGTACAGAAAGGACACTCCCCGCCCCGCCCTAGAATCAATCAATCACCCCACCCCGCAAGTTCATGTACGGAATCGTGTGCTCGTTTAGTCTTGAATTATACAGGGTGTATGGTAATAGATAAAGCCGAATATTGTTTATAGGGACCATCGTTTCATACAAAAAATAATAACGAAAATATCAAAATGTATGAAACAGCTGATTTTTATTTTTCGCGATTTCAGAGTTGGTCCCATAATAAAAGTTGTTCAGTTTGATGGTCCCTATCTACCATATTCGGCTTTAGAAGGCTATTACCAAACACCTTGTATAAGTGTATTATCTATGGTTTAGTCGTGAGTTCAACAGCTGTCTACTTTCGTGCACTGCGGCGTGAATTTAAGTTGCAAAAAGCAAAGCAAAACATTAATCACTCATGGAAACCTTTCTTGGCACCGGTAAATACATAATTTATTGTTTAAATAGTGAAAAACCAATATTTTTATTAGTGAGTGTGAGGCGACACGATTTCCGTAGCAGCCCTAGCTTTACGCACACAGTTGCGCGTGTACAAAACGTCACTGTGTAGTGTCTGTAATAGGTAGTTATAACGGAGCGGTTGTATGGAGTGTCCGGGGTGTGATGTAGGTATAGATTTGTTTTTTAAGTAATTTATTGTTGATAGCATTTGAAGTGCATTTTTATAATGGTGGAAAAAAAACTTATATAACTGAATATTTGAATTTTGATTTTTAACGATTTTTTTTTAATTTGATTAATGCAAGTTTCTAGTATACTTTATAATTCGAAAATGATAACATCATACTTATTGGTTTTTTGATAAGGGGCCATCCATAAATTAAGTCACACGTTAAGGGGGAGGGAGGGGGTCGACGAAGTGTGACATTGTGTTACATAGGGGCCTTAATTTCGTGACGTCACATTTCAAAATAATTTCATCAACAAATTTGGAAACTGTTGTTTTAATTCAATTATTATTTCTAGATGTAAGTGACGTCACACTAGGGAGTGGGAGGTCTCACAAATGTGACCAACTGTGACAAGGAGGGGGAGGGGGTCAAAAGTCATGAAATTCGTGTGACGTAATTTATGGATGGCCCCTAAATTGTGTTTATAGAAACTTCAAGAGTGTAAAATGTATGTACATCTCGCGCAACATAACTTGACCCAATTTTTAGTACCACGTGACCTGCGCATTACGATTTTTGTACTGCTGCGCAAGCTTCATTGTCTATGGTTCAAGTTATATTGCGCGAGCTGATTATTTCGATAAATTTAAGATTTCTTCATACTAAATATATTTTTAACGGGTTATTTCCGTCTTCTCCAAATCTTTTGCACTCCATAATTCTATTACAAAAATTCCAAAGATTTTTATTAAATTAATGATAAAGCAATATGTGCCATCTTATTAAAATGGGCAATTTAACCATTAAATTGTTAAAGGTTGGGGCATGGAAATAACCCATTTTGGACTCAGATTCTTGTTGAAATCCGTTGAGATTTGTTGATTAATTTATAAGTTGTACAATTTCTGAAGATTCGAATATTTGATTTTTTTTCCAGCATTTACATTGAAATTCTTATTATTTGTTCATGTTGACTTTTTAAACCTTGACGCATTTTATAAGCATTTTGATGACATTGTTTTGAATTTAATTGTTGCTATGTTTATCATCACTTTTTATTATAAGCATATTTTTTATGTACAATGACCAACAACGAACTCAATGTCATGTTTTATTTGTTGTTCATTGTACTTTGTATTTATTGTGTAAATAGTGATAAATATAATCCGAAAATTTACTTAAAACCTTTAAGATAAGTTACCAGTTGTAAAGTTGACTCTAGTACTCTATAAACTTGACTAAACAACGTGTTACAAAAAATACCCTATAGCCGAATATGGTAGATAGGGCCATCAAACTGAACAACTTATACTATGGGACCAACTCTGAAATCGCGAAAAAAAATCCGCTGTTTCATACAAAAATGAATAACGAAAATATATGAAACAGCTCTTTTTTTCAGAGTTGGTCCCATAGTCAAAGTTGTTCTGTGTTCAGTTTGATGGTCCCTATCTACCATATTCGACATTAGGTTATTTTTTGTAACACGTTGTATAGTCATCCTATTTTTGAAAATTAAAAGGAATAATTTGTAGATCACAATAACATTTACAAAGTGCATTCAATTTTGGATCTTATGTGACATACCGAAGGTTTTATTTATGATACGTATCTGTATTTATAGTATGCAAATTTCTACTATTTGAACATTTATTACAGAGTTTTTAAATTGCACAATACGCTTACTGTATCCCGACTATAAGTAATAACAATATCGGAAACTATCTGATTTACTGCTCAGGCCAGTTTGGTTTGTAAAGGGAATTAATTAATTGGGTGATTGTAAATAATTAATGGTGACTGTTAATGGGATACTTAAATACTAAACCGGGTAGCAATTTATTTTTTGGGAGACAAAATAACTAAACGGGCGGCAAACAGTGGATTAAAAAAATACTTAAAACGGGCGACTACATGTGGGTGACAAATAATCTAAATGGGTGACTAAAATACTGAGTGGGCAACTATTATACCAAGTAGGTAACTATATAACTGATTTAAGCTACCCAAAATGGAATTTTAACACGGTTTTATTAGGTTGCTTTCTTGTTTGTTTGCTTTTTGTCACATTTCACATAGTCACATTTTTTATAAATAAAATATATGCCAAATTTTAAATGTTTTGTGCGCCCTAAGGTTGTCGCCCAAATAGTAATTTGGTCGCCCGTTCTGAATAACTAGTTACTCAATTTGTATTTTAAAACTCACCCATTTTCAATGTCTGTAGTCGCCCTCGGTCCGTCGCCCACTTGTATTTCAGTACGCTGTATTCAGTATTTTTGATACCCAAAGTGGGAATTTATTGTTACCCCATTAAATACTACCCGTTTGTAAATATTCCTACTGGGGTACGAAATCTAATTTATTGGAATTTAGCAAATTATTTTATTCAATTTATGAATTTTTGGGTTCATTAATTTCCTAGGCTGTGTTAATTGTTTCTAAGCGAGCTCATGTTATTTGATATTGCCATTCAGTTAAATCATTCCTAATATTAATATAAGAAAAAATATATCGGGTCATTTTGAACTTACCATCCAAATTTCAAGGATGTGTCCAGTCCATGAAACTAAACAACTTTCTTTTTAACTTTCTTTCTTTAAGTAATTTTGCCACAAAATTTTGGTCATCCCATACTAAATCATGTGATCTCTTTGATTTGTATGGATAGTCGATTTTTTTACGTATTTGGCCATGTGTTCCTTAGGGAAAGTTGTTTAGTTTCATAGACTGAACACATCTTCATAATTTGGATGGTGGATACAATATGACCCTGTATATTCAAAAGTTATTCTTTTGGTATTTTAAAATTGCTTGTGGTTTGCGAAAATGTGTAAATCATGCATAGTACAATAATATACTGCGCCAGGTATAGCATTCCGAGACAGAGGAAGTCACGTGGGTAACACAGGCTTACGTCATCTCCGCTATCGGTATTGAAAATTGTGTTCATTCATATTTAACTTCAACTGTTTCATTTTCAGTGAAACAAATCACTATTAAAATGCACTATAATAATTTTGTAATGAATGTGACAGAAAAAAAATCATTCTTTGCTTGTTACTATAAAGTCGCGCAACTGCATAGTGACGTAAGCAAGTGTTACTCCTGGAATGTAAGACCTTGTTTTCTTAGACCAAAATTTTGTACTTAATTTAAGAACGTTTGTGTGTGAGCGTTATTGTTTTTTATGGGTTCCTTTGATAAAACTTGTAATGAGGGAATTTCAGTGACATTTAAAAAATAAAAATAGTAACTATTTGCCTCACTAGATGGCGTTGATGGAAAGAGATGTGTCAAAAGTGGCTTTTAAAAATAAACAGCCTGTACCATAGAAGCAAGGAAGCGCTCGCTGGCTGACATCTGCCCAAAGAGAAACATTTTAGGGTTACATCTGCCTGCCTACACTCTTCGAAGTTTAGTAAAAAACATCACATTGACACACATTTTTATCAACGCCATCTATCGCGCCTATAGATTTTTGTCATCTTGAAAGCCCTCATTGTTTTAAAATGATCATCAAACAATCAAGAATAATTTGCAAAAGTTGTCAATGTCAAACGTAGTAATGATTTCCTCTATGGTCAAAACGCCTTTGTTCATCGGTTTTGGAGTGTAGTTGACCGACCCTGCTTTAGCCTTGGGGAAAAATGCTTTCGTATCTGTCCGTTTGTTCTCCTCTACAGTAGGTTATTCATGATTGTTTGCATTGCATTGCATTTACAAAGTTTGGTAGCATAAGGTAGAAAATAAGATCGAAGATATAGCCTTTCCGATTCGATTCGGTTGGCTTCCGATAATCGTGAACAACCCCCCTGGGGGGTAAATAATAAATAATTATACCAAATGGCCAAATGGATATAAACATAGGTACCATGGACATTTACCCTATAAGTACCTATTCTATTTACTTCATAGCTGCTATAAGCTGTTATAAAAGTTTGCCATATCAATCTTGAAAAATACATAGTCAATAATAATCTAATCGATATTAATAATAATAATTTATTGTAAATAATCAGAATCTGATATTATTAAGGTTTTACCCAAGTTAAAATAATGGTCCTAGTTGTATTTTTAGAAAGGTAATTGTAATGTTCGGAAATGCGTAAATGGTAGCTTATGGGCGTAATGATTTGCCTGATCATGTGGTAATTATTAATTAAATCTGCAATATAAATTAAAAATATCGTCTTTAATAATAAATAAATCTAAAGAATATTTCAATGTAATTTTCAATACTAGGCTTACACAAATTAATCTTTGTTATTGAATTATGGTGAATTAAATTATTGCATTTGTTGGGTTGTGCCTATTGTTTTATTGTGTCCATCTGTTTTAACCTTTACTTGACTTGTAAAGTAGGTAAATATAGTTTCTACAATTTGAACCTCTTAATATCCTAAAAATTAATCACAATATCCTAAAATTTCCCAGAAAACCCATCCCGGGCACGACCATTTTAGGTATGCATGCTGGAACTAGAAGAGTACAATTTTTTGTTCAAAAGTACATTAAAGCACATGAGTAAAAAAACGTAAAGTAAATGTTTTTTGTGAATATGTACCACAAAAAAATTAAGAAAATCTTCCATAGTTATGCCAGAGCGCTGTTAGTCATAAGCTTTTGGGATATCACTCGGCCTACCCAACGAACCATATCCAAATTACCCTATAAGGCGGACCGACGATGTGGTACAATATCGTGAAGGTCGCGGTGCGCCGCTTTTATGCGGGCAGGGCAGCACAGGACCGATCGTGGAGATCTTTGGAGGAGGCTGGTCGGTGGCGGTAAAAGGAGCTAGTATCGTATCCTCAGTGGTCTAGTGGTTCGCTCACACGTGTAATACGCGGGGGACATGGGTTCGATTCTTTAGAGGGGTACAATTTGTACTCGGTTTATGCCATCTCATGCGGTTCATCATTGATTTTTAGTTGTATGGCTGAGACAGCAGCATTTCTGCTGCCCTATATTGCCGCCATTTTAAATTCGTTTTTTTGTTGGTGCGGGTTATACTACCTACCTACAATAACGAGAATTTGAATTTATGATGAGTTTGATCATGTAATGAAGTAAATTCAAGCTTCTTGACCTCAATCAAAGAGAATGTAAAAATAACTAGCGTTATAAGAGACGGGAGTGTCATACAAAAAAGCGTGAGTATGAAACGGAGGCGAATTCAACGAAAACAAACAAAAGAGAAACGTCAAACGGCATTTGCGGTAAAACGGTCAAAGATGATAGATACTCTTTGATGGGGCGAAGTATAATACGCCTCAATTCGAATGTTGTCAATTATCTACTGCTTTGTGGATTGTCAACGTTCTTTCAAACTAAGACAAGTTATAAATTCGCCTCCGTTTCATAGATCGTTTTTTACTGAGAGAGTTGCGCCCCCTACTGTTGGGGTAACTTTCCGACTTGCCCAAAATGTCTTGTAGGGGGAATCAAAACATCCGTGCAGCACTTTAAGCAACTAAATAAGGTCCAGCTCCCTACGGTGGAAAAGTAAAGTAAAGTATATTTTACAATTAAATACCTACGGTTATTCATAGGTTCGTGTTCGTATGAATGAAAAATCAAAGAAGGAAACATATTTTCAATGTTGACAATATTTGTTAAAATTAGTAAATAAACAGATTTATCGAAAGATTTTTTGTCAAAATTTATTCTAGATTTAAAGTTAAAGTTATATTGTAAATCATCGACATGAGTATCATGACATCGATATCGATAATTTTTGATCAATCTCAACGTCGTATTTTCTCAAGTTCACGGACATAATATCTTTTTATCTAACACATAATGTTTAGAAATCAGCCTTTATTTAAAAAGTAGGCGGTTAATAGCATGATATAAGTGGATCACTTAGTTTGTTTGGGAATATATTCAACTAAAATATGCAATATGAAAATGATATTTGTACAATCATATTTACCTGTGACATGAGTGTTTTTTTGGGTAATTGTCGTAAGTAATATTACAATTCAATGCAGAATACGACACCATTACTGATTTATACAGTTAAAAGAGCTAAATCGACCCAATCGATCGCAATCAAAATCACAAAATAATCGAGTGGACGCTAAATGAAGTCAAACCGCTCTGCTGTCATTTTCTTTTAACTTTTTCTCGTACATCGCATTAGCGCTATCGCACACAGGCAACTTAAGTCGCCCAGCAACTGTTTTGTCTCTGTCTCAAGTCCACAGGTTTAAATGGAAGCGCGCACACGAAGCGACGCAGTCGTCGCAACTTTTCATACAAACCATGTGAGAGACAAAATAGTTGCGGAGACAAAAGTCGCCTGTGTGTGGTAGCGCTAAGCCGTAAGAATCGGTTTCTCACTCGCACTACAGTCCGTCTACTTGAGCGTAGCGAAAAATTTGTAAGTCTATGTGTATGCCATACCACAGATTACATAATACTATAGTACAGATACCTCATCCCATACTAAAGAAATGGCCATCGTAAGGCGACTATCTAGGCGATTAAAAATCTTTTTCTTGTAGAATTCTAGATGGCGCCGCTATCGTTGCAGCATGATTAGCACAGATAGCAACAAACATTACCGAATTTTCAAAGAAAGTACAAATTATTGCCGATAGATGACACTCAATTTTTATTGAAATTTGTTTAAAAAACCCTTCATTTTAAGCTTCGTACAGACTGAGGCGAGCGAATCGCGCCAGATTCGCTCGCGCCGATTGCGTCAGCTAACTTGTATGGACGTGTTCACATTGGCGCGAATAGTCGCACGAGTTGCAGCAAAAACGCGAATCGCCCGCGAATCGCGCGATAGGGTTGCGTTCCAAGTGCAACCAAAGATCTAACGGCGCGTTCCAAACATTAGAGCTTGACGTTCGATTTACACAACTTTCCCGTTCCAAACGTCAGAGCATTGCAACTTCTTAAGATATTTGTATACGTAACTGGAAAAACCCCGGACGGGGCGGGAAAAACATCGTTTCATACAAAATGTATAGGAGCATGCGTACGTAGCGGAGGCAGGAGTGACAGGGCCCGGACGTGGCACGCACGGGACGGAAAATACCCCGTCGGTCGGCGGTACGTCACCACCCCGTGCCTGCCTGAAAATATAAAATTAGCTGCATAAATAGTGTTTTATTTAATTAAGTTGTTTTCACAACACTACCACGTTACTATCACGTCAACTGTCGCGACTTACTTATGTTACGACACATGAGTAAAGAAAAGAACCAGAGACAAAGCTTCTTAAGAACGTGAAATTCAAACTTGCAACTAACAAAACAAATGATGCCCTGACATTGTCCACTGGCTGCAGTTGTCAAAACAGGTTTTTTCCGGTTTTTCCGCGTACGCGACAAGACACGCAGTCGCAGGCAGACATGCCCCGCGTGCTTGTAGTAGTGCAACCGATTCACGCGGTTGTATGAAGTTTTGTCTCTGGTCCTTCTCTTTACTCATGTGCTTATGATGTCGGTGCACTGTCCGTCCTTGTCATCGTGTTATGATATGACAAGAACGGATAGAGCATTGCTATCACTTTGGCTATCGCTTTGAGATAGGCGGTCTAGCTGCCGTCCCCGTTCCGTCCGGCAGCCAGACCGCCTATCTCAAAGCGATAGCCAAAGCGAAATCGATAGCTATACTCTATCCGTCCTTGTCATATCATTACACGATGACAAGGACGGACAGTGCACTGACATTTGAAAGCTTTTTAAGCAAGGCGGTAGGCCTGCTGGATTACAATGGTTTACATGGTTAAAAATTACTCTATGGCGATCGATGACTCAAAGATTTGTCTGACAGAATGCGTCCAATGACGCGCGCGATTCGCTCGCCTCAGTGTGGGAGGCTACGCGAGCGAGCGAATCGCGTAGATTCACGTCCCACATGGCGCGAGCGAATTCGCCTCAGTCTGTACGAAGCTTTACTGTTTCATTGCAATTTTGCATTAGGTGATTTTTTTAAGAAGCAATTTAAAAGTTTCATGACTTTTTTATCTGTATTTGAATATTACAAAAACAAATCGAAGCAGGTACCGCCAACTAGTGAGGTAAATTTAAACTAATTCCACATTAGTTTAAATTCACCTTACTAGATTGCGGTATCTGCTAACTAAGCCACATCTGATGTACTAAATGGGACCCCATGGCCATACATAGAAATAGAATGTCAAAGAATAGTCCGTCTTCTTGAGCGCAGCGAAAATTTTTCTATGTCTATGATGCCATATGAATAAATGAAATGAAAAATTTTAAGCATTTATAGTATTAAAATTGAAAATTAAAACGAATTACTTTCTATGGTTAAAATGTATACTGTGGTGATCGATTACTCAGCGAGTAGCCTGCTGAAATGCACCCAATAGGTGTGGGAAACTGACGAAACTTAACTGTGGGAGTTTTTGGCGGGATTTTGTCGAGTTCAGTTCGGTGACTATTTTAATTATTCGCAAAATGATTCATAGTAGATATTGTGTCTTAAAATTGGTGCAGTTTTGTGGTACAAGTGTCTACGCAACTGAACAATATGTGGGATAATGGAAATAGGCACGATCTTGGTTGTGTGAAGCCGAGTCTTTTATTGTAGTGGTCGCATTTTAATGTAAACTGAAACAATCTACTAAAAAATCTAGAAATACTGAACTATTCAAAACATGACACTGGCAAAAATTACTTCCAAGAGGAAAGTAGATTGCCATAACAAAAATAAGAAGAAGAAGAAACTTAACTGTCAAAGTCACGAGATTTTCGATAAACTGTCAAGTGATAAAAATGTAAACAGTGTGGTAAAATAATGTTTTTGATAAATAAATAGACTGAAAATAATTCAATTGATGAATTCTAGAGGTAAATTGTAAAATGAGTTGTCTAAAAGTGTATACTTTAGAATAAACACGATATTTACAAAGTTACAAAAATGGTGGGGATAGAAAATTTACCCTTGGAAACTTTCATAGATATACTGAGAAAGACCGATGGAATCACAGTTGGGCGATGTCGCATGGTGAGCAGGGCCTGGAAAGTGTGTATCGACGGTACAGATCTGTTGTGGCACGAAATTTGTAAAAAAGAGTACAAATACTCGTCCAAAATCGCAAAGAAAAAGTCTGGCAATGACTGCACTTGGTACCATATTTACAGGAACTTGAAACTTTGGGAGAATATTACATTGTATGAGAGAAAGGTTCGCGAGTTCTATAAGTTCACTCTTCATGATAAAAACCACGCTTTGGAGATAGATTACAATGTTCTGCCATTGAAAGACCAAAGAGGTATTGTCTTGTATGATATGCAAACTTTAAAGTATATTCCAGTAGCTGTACCTGAAAGGAAATGCTTAAAAATAGCAAATAATGACCTTGCGACTGTACTATTGTTCAAATCAAGCATACTTATACAAAGAACAGTTGAAAACATTAATTTTATGTCGGAAGCGTTTTTCAAAGCTGACGATTTTGTATTGACCAATGATACTTTATACTTTTATAACAACAGACAGGTATTCAAAAGTGATTTGACAGTACAAAATATTACAGCCAAACTGTTAATCACTTGTGATTTTGATATTAAAACTATACAGTATGATAATAATGTAGTACACATATTTACAGACTGTGGCAAAATTGTGAATGTTAAAAATGATTTAAGCGTTGAAGTTAAGCCTATAAACTGCCCAGTTGAATGGATTAAACAAATAAAACATGTATGTCCTATAAATGACAGAAACTTTGTATGTTATTCTCGGAATCTATTCAAAATTGAAACGGATAGGTACCAACATCTTTATTTGGACTTTCCTCCAATAACAGCATTGTTTTTTTATGCTGATATTGTACTTTTCGGGACAAAAGCAGGAGAAATATTACTGTACCGTCTCTCCAGCCAGAAACGGGCAACTAAACCGATATTTGAGAAATTAGCTACATTGCCAGAAGGAAAGTTTGCCGTACAATTGGATGTAAGCGAAAGAAAATCAGGACCGATAATAGTCGCCTCAACATTTTTTGAGATTTATTTGGTGGAAATTGAATTTTTCCCTAATGTAAGTTGAAATTGTTTTAAAAAGTTGTACTATAATAAATAACATAGCCTGACCAAGTCTTAACCTTTGGTAGCTTTGAGCCCGATTTACACATATCATGGAAGTCACAGTTCTGGCACAGTACTACCACCGTGATAATTATTCTTTCATACATACATTTTTCATCATAAGTTTAAGGGCCCTATCACATTTTTTCATCGAAATTTCGATTTTGACGGATTTTAGCGCTACAACCTAGAAAAACCTTTGGGTCTACTAAATACATTACATATGTGTTCGCGTCTACATATGTGTTCGCGACAAAAAGTAATATGATGATACACTGTAAAGTTAAAGGGTTAGAAAGGAAAATTAAAGTTGGTGAACGATTTCTTAGAGTCAACTTTGAACATACACAGAAAGAAAAACAAGTACAAACAACAAATAAAAGTATCAAATTTTATTTTCGTATGAAGTAAAGATTATTCTAATATAAATTTTACGTTAATATAATTATGTATCTAGGAGAAATTCACAGTTAATTCTGAGCGTTTTTAGTAGTTTTATGGTTTTTTATTGGGATTTTTTTTCACATATTCCATACATAATTTCAAAATTTCGAGGCCGCTATGATCTATTCGACTATATAAGAGATTTGTTTAGCACAGTAGTTCAATCCATGACCCCAAAAAAGTGCCTTCGCGCATTTTATGAAAATCTTTCTCTGCAATTTCGGGTTTAATTATAAAGTTAAGCAAATTTTCAAAAAAGGGAGGCCGCTATGATCTATTCCAATAGCTGTTCTACACTATTCAATAAGTCAAAACTGTTAATGTATTGTTGTTTCTGAGATCGAGAACCCTAAAATTGGCCATTTTACGTAAAAATCACAGTCGAAACGTAATATGCCTCTTAAGTCCTACTTGTGGAAAATCGCAAAAGTTTTTTTTTATACATTCTCCATGAATGTATCCACCCACACCTGTCAGTGTCAGTAAAGAGACAGTGCTCTCAGTGTCAGTGTATGCGTGTTCATAGAGAATGTATGAAAGAATAATGTATGAAAGTGCTTGAACTGTGATTTCGCTGATATGTATGAAACGGGCTTTAGAATTTAATTTATCAATGAATATGAGTTGAACTAAATCAAAATTCTTGTAAGTACAAATAATATTCTGAATAAGTTTTTCTATTTATACTTAAGGGGAAACAAAATCTTAATTGTTGTTGTTTCTCAAAATTGACCTAATTTTGAGTTCCAAATTATGAATGAATGAAAAATATCTTTATTTAAATGAGCTCACATAATAAGCATTTTTAAATCATCAAATATTTTACCGTGACCATCACGGCAACCATTTTCATATTGTACGTCAAAATTAGTTCTTTAGACGCACGCTAGTGGCGTTTCAAATAGGCACAAAAACTTAGCTGTCAAATCATACAGACAGCCAGTCCAGTAAAATAAAATTTTTTTTTTCATGTCAGTGCGTACCACCACCCATTATATGACGTCTTTTAACTGACAATTACAATTACAATTACAATTATTCCAATTAATATATTTTTTTGATGTGATTCCTTTGTGAAATGTGTGTATTTTTTTGTTTATAATAATGAATATTAATAAAAATGTTATGTTTTAATTTTCAGGAAAAGGACATTAAGATATCATTTCCAATAAACAAGTTGATGATGTACAAGAGATTGCTGAGAATCAGAGACAGGTTGCAAATAAATTAAGGTGGTTATACCACCGAAAGTGGCGCCCTCAGAGGTTTTTATTTAATAAGTTGTTAATAGAAAATGATTCATAGAAGTAGATAGCAAATGTGTCAAAAACGGCCACTTTCAAGCTTCGTACAGACTAAGGCGAATTCCGCGCGAAATTCGCGAGTGCGATCACGTACGTAACTCAAAGCGATAGCCATTGTCAAAGAAATTGCTATGGCAATGGCTATGGCTATAGCTATTGCTTTGAGTTACGTGATCAAAATCTGTCAAAATGAGTCGGTCGGTTTGTCCGGAGCTTTAGCAGTTTTGTTATCTACTTCTAGAAGTGACTACCAATAGGATTTTTTGTTACCTGATTAAATACTACCCTTAAATAAAATTCATCGAGGCGCCACTTTCGGTCAAGGTGCCACCTTAATATGAAATCAATCCAAAATTACAAACAGTATTGCAAAGAGTATTATAATCGATTGTGTTATGTTAATTTAAAAATGTTTAATTAATTGTTTTTAATCTGAATTAGAGTATTTACTGTAAATAACTAAGTAGTTTACTAATCAACAATTTTATTAATGTAATTTAGTGAAATAAATGTTGACTTCTATTATGGATTTTGTTATTTTAAATAACGATTGGGTCACAGAGTATTAGCTACACACCTATAGTTAAACACTGTAGTAGGTACAGTCAGCAGCAAAAGTTTCTTAACATGTTAGTCCTTTGACATAGCAACTTTTTGGACTAAATGCTTTAATATAACAAAGTACTAAAATGTTCAATGACTTTTGTTGCTGACCGTACTATGCATAAAGTTAATTACCTGTATATTAACTTTATGGCACATGAGTTACGTTTTTTTACTCATGTGTTTATGGTACTATGCGAGCTAAATAAGAATAGTACAGAACTGTACCATTACTGTACTGTCAAAGGGCAATCTTGATCTTTGTTCCTTTCTTGCATATCCTACACCCTCAAGTGGAAGCGAAACGCAAACAAATATGGTCGTTTTGACAGTACTATTATTATTTGGCTCGCATAGTACTATGTCGCACCGATTTTGTATCCAAACTTAATTACAGTAGGTTTACAACAAGGTCAACAAGCGTAATTCTTAGTTGATAATGAAAAAGTTCTCAAATGTTCAGCTACTTCTGGAATCAATTAAAAAAGTAACTTTGTCGAAAATAGATTTTTGGAATTTCTTTAGTGCATTTTCATAAGTAAAACACTAATAATTATGATCTTTGTGGCCTTTTAAGTGTGCTATGCCACCTACAGGTTGCGAGGCGTAAGCTCATCTTTGCATAATTCTGAGTGCGTATAAAATATTTTTACTCAAAAATGCTTGTAATATGGTCATTATTTTGACAACCTTCTTTGAGCAAAGTCGAGGTTGCCGCGCTCCTCCGATGGTGACGCGGCAAAGTTGTATGAGATTTCATTATTGTCTTGTTTTAGCTACCAGCAATTTCCTTTAAGAATCCATTATTGTAGAGTTTTGTTTCAAATATAGAACGCCACACCTATCGCTCTCTCGGTCACACTCGTTGTGGTAAGCGCGGTGAGCCGCCATTTCAATCCCATTCTTTATCTGCGCGGGTGTTGTACATTGAGGGGAGAAAACCCTATTACACAGGTGATATTTGTATTTTTATGTAAAATTTGTATGGAAAAATATAAAAAACTCGCACTTGACCGTTTTTTGACCTTTCATTAAATACCTTTTGACCACTTCCAGGGTACCTTAGGGGGTCGAAAAAAACCTTATTTTTTGGCTCCGACGCACCGTTTCTGAGATATTTGCATTTTTGTATTTTTTTCGAAATTAGGTTATACGTACCCACTATAGTAGTAGGTAGTACTCGCATTTTTGAGTAAAGCACTATACAAGCCTTGGTCCACAACTGCACAAGACTGCACTGCTGGCCACGTTATGATGGCCTCGAGCTAAGCTTAACTACGCTCTCGGCCTTCAAGCTTGGTCATCATTGCAGCCCTTGCTGTCCGCGCTATAAAGGCCTCGACCTCCGGTCTCGGCCTTTTTTTCAGCTTGGCCATCAAGGGCTGCAATGCTGACTGCGCTGTGACGGCCTGGACCTGCGCTAAGCTCCGCTCTCGGCCATCATAATCGCTGCCAGCAACGCAGTCATTATATACCGCGGCAGTAATGTACTATTTTTAAATTTGAGATTTTTGCATTCTCAATGCTATTTTTATACAATACTAAATAATATACTATAAAAAATACGACACGTAGGTACCAGATCAATTTCGGACGGGAATCGAAACCGTGACCTTTGGATATCAGGTCCAGAATGCTCTGACCGCTGAGCTGACTCGGTAGCTCAGCGATCAGAGCATTGGACCGCGGATACCCAAAGGTCACGGATTCGATTCCCATCATTGGCGGATCCAGGGGGGGGGGCCAAGGGGGCCATGCCCCCCCCCACGAGGGCGACTACCTTTGCGGATAACATTGAACTTGAATTGAAAAAAAATTTTTTTTTTATTCTTGTTGTTTTATGTAGGTAGTGTCAGTGCCTCTAACTTTATTTTTTAAAATCATAAAACGAGGCCCGAGTAGGGTTTCCATCTGACAGACATTTGGCGCATTTGACAAGCATTTTACGATTTCAAGGCTGGAGCAAAGCAGAGACAGGCATTTTTTTTAGTGAGTCTCGCTGTGAAATCTCACGTACATGCTCCAATCACGTAAACCTTGCTGCGCAAGCTACCCGTCTGCCCAGATGAAACCACATATAGAAGATTAGTGGATAAAATGGCGCAGCGTGGGTCCCGTTTTTTTAATATAAACAGACAAGATTAAAACTTAGCTAACTAAAAACCGCGCTGCGCGGCCGTATTTTTTCCTAAAGACAGACAAGATTGGTGGATGATACTGACTAAAAGTAGCGCTGCGTGGTCTTTTCTTACTATAGACAGGCAAGAGTACAAAATTAGTGGATAAAACTGACTGAAAATCGCGCTGCGCGGCCGTTTTTTTTTACTATAGACAAGCATATTACTGAAAAATCAGGCGTTTTGTGCATCCTAAGATTCCTAAGGCATCCTCCCGTATTATCCATAGATATACGTGCCGGACTACAGCTGGGCCACAAAAAAAAAAGATCGAAATCTGACTTTTTGACTATGCCATGATGAAGACGATAGTTTGTCGGAATTTGTCGCACAAAAACCAGAATTTGTCGGGCTTGCGTTTAGCAGATACGTGTGGCGCAGCTGTAGAGCCGTCTCTACAGCTGAGCCACACAGATCTCGAAAACGGAAGGTCGTAGCGAAAATCTGATTACTCGTGTGTGCAGCCGTTAATTTGTCGGATTTTGTCACCCAGAACCAGATTGTGTCAATCTTGCGTTTAGGAGATATGTGAGGATACGCTGTGGAGACTTTTCTACCTGGATCTTGAAAAAGGAAGGTCGTAGCGAAAATCTAATTACTCGTATGTGTAGCCGGTAGTTTGTCGGATTTTGTCACCAAGAACCAGATTTTGTCAATCTTGCGTTTAGGAGATATGTGAGGACAAAATCCGACAAATGAACGGCTGCACACACGAATAATCAGATTTTCGCTACGACCTTCCGTTTTTGAGATCTGTGTGGCTCAGCTGTAGAGACGTCTCTACAGCTGCGCCACACGTATCTCCTAAACGCAAGCCCGACAAATTCTGGTTTTTGTGCGACAAATTCCGACAAATTAACGGCTGCACACACGAGTAATCAGATTTTCGCTACGACCTTCCGTTTTCGAAATCTGCGTGGCTCAGCTGTAGAGACGTCTCTACAGCTGCGCCACACGTATCTCCTAAACGCAAGCCCGACAAATTCTGGTTTTTGTGCGACAAATTCCGACAAACTATCGTCTTCATCATGGCATAGTCAAAAAGTCAGATTTCGAACTTTTTTTTTGTGGCCCAGCTGTAGTCCGGCACGTCATAGATATCTAAAAAAAAACATATTTGTAGATATCTATGTAAGGTAACCCTAGACCCGAGGCTCCGAAGGCCCCCCCCAAACTTGAATCCTGGATCCGCCCCTGATTCCCATCCGACGAACTGTACCTACTAACAGGGACGGCTTATAAAATAGTTTTATTTTAGAAAAGCGCCATCTATTCTATTTGTGGTGAACCTCACAACCTGTTGCATTTACGCACATGTTTATTTATGAACTTCATACTAAGTTTGTTCAAATTAAAAAGCTTTGAATAAAGTTGTGAAAAAAAGAACTGCAAAAACTGAAGAAAGTCTGAAAAAATTTCAGTTTACTCGCATTACGCACGCAGCATAACTTTTTTAGCTTGCAAAACTTAGTTTCACTCTAATTCCTGGGTCCAAAACGGTAATGTATATGAAACTGGGGCCCAAGGTATTATTATACAGGGTTATTTGTAAAACACAAACAACCTTGCAGGAGTAGATTACAAACATAATAAACAACAACATTAATTTGTCCTACAATTTTTCCAAAAACAGACAAAAAAAATTACGACTTTTTTTACAAAAACTCGATCAGCTGTTCGGACATTTGTATGGAAAGTCGAATTTTTTTGTTTGTTTTCGGAAAAGTCGTAGAACAAATGTTGTTTATGATGTTAGTAATTTATTCCTACGAGGTCGTTGGTTGTATTTAAATAAGCCTGTATATTCTGTGGCCCAAGCAAAGTTAAGGCGAGGAAGCGTCTCTGTTTCAGCTTGGGCAAAAATGCTTTCGTATGTCTGTCCACCCAGGACTCGGTTTCCGCTGTCCGGTTGTCCGTCTATTATCCTCTACAGGGGCCGTATTATGACCTCTTATTTCCTGGCAGTTTTCTGACTGGCTATCAATCTATCTTTTTTAATTGCTATACAGCGAGAAAGAGATGTAACTATAGCAATTCATAAACCTGGCAAGTTTTAAGAGGTTGTAATACCCCCCCAGGTCGCATTTTTCAACTAATTATGGTGAAATTTTGTGAGCAGGTCGATAATAATAGGTCATAATAGGTCACTCGTATTCCTGCCTACATCAGAATAAATTAAACTGCTCTTGTCCGAAGATAGAATATGTACAAGATTTTAAGTACTTAGGGGTTTACATAGATCAGCATATGAATTGGAAAAAACAAATAGAAACGGTGTGTTCTCGATTAAGACCTGTACTTGGAAAGTTCTATCATCTTAAACGCTCTCTAAACAAAAGGACATTATTTGTTATTTATTACGCACTTGTTGATTCTATTATAAGCTATGGACTTGCATTTTATGGACTTACATTTAAGACCTATTTAGAGAAAATTAAAAAAATACAATTCAGATTTTTAAAGCATTTTGTTAATAGAAAGAAGAGGAAAAAACTTAACAATAGTTATGATCTATTTAAATTTTGTAAAATAATGCCTATTGATGTTAAAGTAAATTATATGATAGCTTTAGAACAATTTGAGTCAGACATGAGTAAAGAGATAAGATTATATACGTATAATACCAGACAATCAAAAAAAATTAAGTACAAAGAGCCAAATACAGGTAATTATTATAAACAACGGACAAGATCTTATGTTACACCCAGAATATTCAATAAACTTGGTTTAACCAGAAATAATTTAAAGTCCAAGTATTCTATAAAAAAATATTTGAAGAAAGCTTTCTCAGATATGTATTAATAAGTAGCTAATGTATATTGCACTCTGTTAATGTTTCTAAGGCCTGTTTCACAAAGTCCGATTTAGTTCAGTACTTAACAAGTAATTTCATATAAATTGTTTCATCTTAAAATAGATCAGAAGTTAGTGCCATAACATAGATTGTGAAACAGGCACCAAGTGTAAAATTATTTAAATTAACTTCAACACCTATATTGAATTATGTCTTTTGTTAAGAACTAGAGCATAGTTTTTTTTACATTTCGCCGACAAACTGTTATGCAGTTTGGCGAAAGTTAAATTTGTATTTTTTTTGTATCTTTTACAGTGATAAATAAATAAAAAAAAAAAATATACCTAATTACTATTTTCGAATTTTTTTTGAAAAAAAACCCATATTTCAGCCATTTCCACCAGAGACATATTAGTGGAGTGTATGATTTGTTTAATTATAATGACTGCAAACATCTGCCCAATTAATTGTAGAATTAAATATATTCTAGTTTAAGTTTAGAAGTACTTACTACCTTCAAGTAACACACGGAACGTCTTTTGCAAGTGCCATCCGAAATGAAATATGTATGAAATCGTAAACTTAATTCAAATGATTCCCCGGGATAGTTTCAAGGACTTTACAGCCGTTTGCTGAATTTTCAGCAGGTGATACCTACCGAGGATTCTGAAATGTAATTTATAGCTTGAAACTCAGTAAATCCCTATAGTATCTACCTACAAAGTTTGGCAGACAGAACTATTACCTATGTGTAGGTGGGTATATAGTAGGTATAAGTTTCATTTAACCAGTTATGATTAGATATAGGAAAAGTCGGTGGCGCAGTGGTTTAGCACCAGGCCCTGCGATTAACCTAGGGTTGCCAGATGTCCGGGATTTCCGGAATTACGTGCCTTGTCCCGTGACGTGCCGGACTACAGCTGGGCCACAAAAAAAGTTGGAAATCTGACTTTTTGACTATGCCATGATGAAGACGATAGATTGTCGGAATTTGTCGCACAAAAACCAGAATTTGTCGGGCTTGCGTTTAGGAGATACGTGTGGCGCAGCTGTAGAGGCGTCTCTACAGCTGCGCCACAAAGATCTCGCAAACGGAAGGTCGTAGCGAAAATCTGATTACTTGTATACAGCGTATCCTCACATATCTCCTAAACGCAAGACCGACAAAATCTAATTCTTGGTGACAAAATCCGACAAACTACCGGCTACACATACGAGTAATCAGATTTTTGCTACGACCTTCCGTTTGCGAGATCTGTGTGGCGCAGCTGTAGAGACGTCTCTACAGCTGAGCCACACCGATCTTCTTAACGCAAGACCGACAAACTCTGGTTTTTGTGCGACAAATTCCGACAAATTAACGGCTGCACACACGAATAATCAGATTTTCGCTACGACCTTCCGTTTTCGAGATCTGTGTGGTTCAGCTGTAGAGACGTCTCTACAGCTGCGCCACACGTATCTCCTAAACGCAAGCCCGACAAATTCTGGTTTTTGTGCGACAAATTCCGACAAACTATCGTCTTCATCATGGCATAGTCAAAAGTCAGATTTCCAACTTTTTTTTTGTGGCCCAGCTGTAGTCCGGCACGTTGTCCCGTGTCCAGGAATTATACTTTAGTGTCCCGGATTTCAAATAACTACCAGCGGCTACCACTACTTTTTGTTTTCATTATGTTACGAGTAGATAGGAAGGGGGGCGTGTGTAAGCAGTGAGTGGTCCTATTGCTCGTTGGGTTGAGTTTGAGTTGAGTTCGGCTTGAGCATGGGGCGGTTGCAGTTGCTGCAGTTGCATCGACAAAATATAATGGAGCTTATAAATGTGTCTTAAGACTCAAAATTGTAGGTGACAGGCGCGGTCGCAGCCTGAAATTTGGGGGGGGGGGGGGGGGGCGTCACTATTAATAATAATTGCTTTTCGCGTTTTTAGAAGTTCATTTTTAGAAGCTTTTTCTATGTGTCGTGTACGATTTGGGGGGGGGGGGGGGGGTCATGTCCCCTGTGACCGGAGCTTGTCCGCGTTGGCGTCTTGCTCTCGGACCTGCTCCGAGGCCTCCTTCTGTGAGATAATGTATTCACAGAAAGAGATAATCTACTCCTCTACTCGTACTCTCCCACCTGACACCTGTGCCGTCATCGTCTGTCGTTGGGTCGACCACGCGGGACAGTCAATTAGGACGTGCCGAGCGGTGTCCATACTCTGGATTCGATGCACGTACTTACCGAAGCAACCGTGCCTGGTAAGTACCTTCGTCAATCTGAAAGTTAGGGTGCCGTGCTCCCCGTTTTGCCACTCTCTCAGGATTGGGAATATGGCTGCGACCGTCCTGTGTCCAGCAACGGGAGTTTCCAATTGAGTCTCCCTCTCCCGCTGCATCTGCTCCTCCGCGTTTCGACGGATGCTCGCCCTTTCCTCCGGGTCAAGGATTTCGCCCCTTTCCCTTCCTTCCCTTTTTTGCTGTTTACCTCCGAGAGCACCTGGGCTTCAAGCTCCCAGGGAGGTGTACCAGCAAGATGCATGCGGCCATCCCAGAGACCGTTCTAGCCCCTAATTATTCTCGAGGCTATGACCCTCTGCGGCCAACGAAGAGCAGCCTTACTGGCTTCGTTCAAGGCATCTGGTTACACTGGTGCCCCACAAAGTGTCATGCTGTGGATGACTGCCGCAAACAGATGTGACGGATGGAGAGAAGACAGCTGGCGGCGGAAGTATCCCCCTCTCTTACTACGGGGCGCGTTGAAAATGGCGGCGCGTCATTTTAAGACGTCATGTAAACACCAGCACCGCGCTAATTTTGAAAATGGAAAAAAGATGAAAACAAGATTAAATATTAAAGGCAACATTATACCATGCAGGCATGCATGAAGAAAGTGACATTATGAATGATTTGAGTTATATGCCTCCGACTGCATGTTATAATGTTGCCTTTAATATTTAATCTTGTTTCCATCTTTTCAGTTGACTTGTCTTTTTAGGCAGGCGGGTTTTTAATTTTTTTAAATTTTTTTTTTATTTATTTATTGTAGTTATTATTTATATGATATACCTTTTTGAAATCCTTATAATAAGCCCTTTAATTTGACACCCATATTGCAGTATCCTAAAAAAATTTTTTTTTCCGCTACGTATAATAGCACCGTACAGCCGCCATGTTGGTTTTTTTATAACGCCATCTTCTTAAGAACACTTGGGCTGACGAGACAAATCTAACGATATGTTAATCATGGAAATCTGTTCAGCCGTTTGAAAGATATGAGGTAATAAATAATATTACATACAAACTTACAAGATACGCGCGAAAAACATAACCCTCTTGCAGTCGGGTAATAATAGCAGCGATCTCTTCGGTGAAATCATAGACTTATTTATACTATAAGTTTTCGCGCGAAATTCACTGGCGCGAAATCCTTAGCATTTTTCTCTAATTTAGTAATAGGAAAGAAATAATTTTAATCCTTTGCCGCTAATTTCAAAATATCAAAAATGCACAACGTTAATATTCAAGTTTTCACTTATAGTAATCTTAAAAAAGACGCTTAGAAAACACTTTTCGTACAAGTCATCTCAGAAATATAAAAATTTGGTATCGATGCATTCAGTACGATGCCCTGATCACAAATATATAAGATGACAAGTGCGAAAGTGGTGGGGGCAGAAACTGTGACGTCATAAAGTTTTCAGTACAAAGAAATTTTTTTTTCATACCATGTGGTATATCAAATGAAAGGGCTTTGTGAGTAGATTGCGAATATATAACACACTATAACATTTTCATTACTTGGTCTAACAAATTATTAGCAAACGTCGAAAAATTTCGCAATTCAGAGTCGCCATTGAACAGGTCTAGATTGAAAACGACTGAATTGATTTTTACAAAATACATAACAAATAACTCTGCACATACTCTTTTCGAATGTCTAAAGGTAATTGACCAAAGATATTTAAAAATAAGAAAAGCACATCAGTTTTAATAACAGCATAATTTTCTGCTTTTTCTAAATTATCAGATTCCTTTAATAATTAATAAAAATAATTATAAATAAACTTTCGAATGTTTATCCTTACTAGGACAAGTTAGGATAAACAGACGAAGGTTTAAATAACCAAATTTTTACACTTTAGATACTTATTTTAAACCTAATCACTATTTTTAAAATATGTTGTCTTATTAAATCAAATATTATTAACATTCATAACATAACAAACGTCGAAATTTTTCGACGTTTGCTGATAATTTGTTAGACCAAGTAGTGAAAATGTTATAGTGTGTTATATATTCGCAATCTACTCACAAAGCCCTTTCATTTGATATACCACATGGTATGAAAAAAAATTTTCTTTGTACTGAAAACTTTATGACGTCACAGTTTCTACCCCCACCATTTTCGCGCTTGTCATCTTATATAATTTGTGATCAGGGCATCGTACTGAATGCATCGATACCACATTTTTGTATTTCCGTGATGACTTGTGCGAAAACTAACCTCAAACCTAGTTTTACCGCCCTACTATTATGCCAGCAGTGCCAACCGATTTTTTTTTATAAATGTACACTGATTACTCGAAGACGGCTAAACCGATTGAAATGATTCAAACAACGAAATGTTCTTATTTCGTTGGATTCAAACGTTCGTTATTACATTAGGTTTGTTTCCAAGTTGGTCCTATTTTTTGAAATTTTGTAATCGGTTCAGTAGTTTTCAAGTAATCTTGAAAATACCTGTCGTGATCGTTACCATTTTATATGAATTCGGACGATTTTCAACCATTGCTTTTTTGTTTATGAACCGATTTAGATGATTTAATTTCATTGGTATAGGATTTTGGATTTTAAAGATACACAAAAGAATTCCTCAAAATCAAATAGTGATTGAAATATTGGTAGGTTTATCACAAATTGTCAAGGACGTTCTGGACTAGATTTGAACTACGAAGGCCCAACGGAACTCCTGTGGAAATTGAGTTACTAGGGGCATACCATTACCTACCAACGTTTTATTTTATAAATCATCGCTTACATACCTACCCTACCACAAAAAAGTTTAAAATAAAAAAGCTTTTTAAAAATAGCAAAACCTCGTTCAAAAACCTTAAAAAAACAGCTTTATAAAAAGTAAGAAAAAAATGTTCAAATCGATTAATTAAAAACACGTCTATTGAAGTCGGGTGGGGCTTTTAGAATATAAACAATACAAGCAGTAAAAAAATACTTCCACCTCCACCCGACTTCAATAGACCTGTTTTAATTAATCGATTAGAACATTATTTTTTACTTTTTATAGAGTTGTTTTTTAAGGTTTTTGACGGAGGTTTTGCTTTAAAAAGCTTTTTTTTTTTATTTAAGTGCTCTTTTATATGTATACTTAAGTTGGGTAGGTGTGGTTCTCTCTTTAAAATGAAACATAATCGTCATTAATATATAATAAAAATCACTTTATTAAACAACGTTTACGACTAAATTTTATTAAAGCGAGGGTAAAAGAAAATTAAAGTTTTTGATGTAATGCCAAAGGTCACTGAAAGATCACGCATCTGTAGCTCTACCATGAGTTGGTATAGTAAACTACAATAGTTTACTATACTCGCTAGCGAGCATCGAGTAACGTTTTGGCCTTTTTCATAGCAATTCGGTACCATGAGTTACTAATTGACAGATGGTATCGAGAAATACCATAACGATAGTAGTAAAGTTACTCACTTGCGTTTTGAGGCGTGAGATCAATGAGTATACCTTTTACTATCCTCTATGGCATAGAGGAATGTAAAAAATAGGTACAACAAAAGAGAATGTAATCAAACCGCGGTACAACATAGTCATTGGCGTATGAATACTTCTATTTTAATTTAATTTAGTATTTTTTGTGTCTAAAATAGTCTAAATAATGTCTTTCAGAGCTTATTTAGCATAAAATATGTGCGCCACAGCTGCATAATGCGACGAAATCAATCAAGGGCAAATTATAAACCGATAAATATGAAAACCCGTGTTAGAAATCCTCTAGTCAGGGGGTGGGTCAGGTTATGCCCAACGCTGAATAGTGGCCCTTCTAGGTGGGCCCTCCATTCAGTGGGCTTACTAAGGTCACCATTTAAATACGCCGTAACGTAATGCATTCCTCCACTTTGAAACTAATATAAAAAAGTTTAATTAAGTACTTTCCCATCAAGCATATTACAAAATTAGAAAATGTTGTGTTAAATCTAAATAATAATCTACTTAGTTGCAAATATGTTAATTCCGTCCGTATCAAGGTAATAAGTACTTGATACAAATAAGGCCTATTTAATTTTAAGTCTTTAAATATTATTTAATTTATTATTTAACAGTAGGAATATAAGAAAACAGTTCTAACTAACTAAATGTAATTTTCCGAAAACTTGACTTTGGCCGTAATAAATCGATTACACTTATTAAATTAAGGCCTATAACTTTTTTATGTTAAATTGAGGTTAAATATGAAATCATATTAAATAAAAACATCTTATCAATAGAATATTTATTATAACAAAGTAAAGATTCATGTTATAATATATTCTAAAAAAAGATCTCACTTTAATATCATATTTGAATAAGGCACAAAAAAAAACGTAGGTATCTGCCGCATGTCGCTCTGCCAGGTTGTATTTCGTCCAATTTGTACGTTTTTATTAATTTGGAAGGAAAATTGGATATTTTGTCGATTGTTGGATGATACACACATTATCTGTAATGAAATAAGTAAACCATAAGTTGTATAAGTTGCGGGATTCTCATTAAGTTCTACTGTGTTGAAATAAGACCTAGGCTATTATCGTAACCACGCTCTGTCCCCCCTACTCAAATGGCCAACATTCTATGCGTTTGAACGCTACGTTATTACGTGCCGTAAGCTTGTCACACAATATCAAAGTCTGAGATTTACATAAGCTTGCGACACGTTATTTAATCGTCAATTGCTCATATTTTAAGCATTAAAAGTAAGGTTGGCCATTGGAGCATGGGGGCAGGTCGTCTTTAAAAATTGCAATAAATGCATCTATAGCCAATAGTAAAAACAAATCAAGGTCATGGATAGCTAATCATAAATATTAAGAAACAATTATTAAGAGAAGCTTAAACTAAAACAGCGTAAGTTTTATAAAAACTTTCATAAATGTATTTTTCTGGTTGGATTTAGGTTTATCTGAGTTTTCTAATGATTTGTACTTGGACGGATCGTCCAAGGATTTGTATCAAGTACCAACCTTTTATTTCACCTTTCCATAAACTCCTCTAATCGACTGCTTCTAATTTTATTCTTATCAATCTTAACAAGCTAGCTATTGCACAACAAAATACGCAAAGAAAACACAAAATAAATAATTATTAAAACGTGAAAATTACATTTGACATCTTCGATTTGACATAAATAGTAACCATAGAGGAAAGTAAAAAGATAGTAACCAACATAAATTCAAAATTCACTTACATTCGGTATACACGCACTAACTAGTGTTTTTTTACTTAGTCGGATTATAATTGCAAATTACACCAACTAAGGTAAACGACCAATATTTCGTGTTAGTACGTTATTTCGTTTAGTTTTTTTTCTGTCGCTAATTATTAATTATTACACCTACATTAGTACAAAATCTATACCACATAAACGGTCTAAAAATCAAGTACCAACATTTTGGTAACTGAACTGAGACACGGTTACGGTATCTATCCATTACCGTGACTGAGGGCAATGCGACGTTCAAAACTCTCAGTCGCCGGCACAGACAGCTTTATGGCGTGTATTCCTTGTCACCACCATAAGATTAGCGCTCGTATGTACCTACTTCTTAAGCTCACAGAAAGTCAATTTGAATAAAACTTTAAATAGTTAAATAGTACAACTGATCCCGTATGCCCGTAGTAACTTCTAAAAGAAAGGTTCGATTAGAATAATTTAAATAAGAATTGACATGTAAATAATCAACCTTGATTATTTTAAATTATATAGTTGGATAAGGATTAATATCATGAAACAAAATATGTAATCATTTTTCGATTCTACTCCAGTTTTGATTGACTAATTTGAACAAAAAGTAGTCATTGCGACTACACTATAAAAATTAGATATACAGGGTGTCCCAAAACTTTGCCACATAGAGGGAAAGTACCTTAAATATTTAAGATAGGAAAATTTATCGGCAGTGGCGAACTGATTAAATAATAGAAAGCTTATTTATCCTTATTGGGGAATTCTCGATCCAAGTCGGCGAAAAGAATTTGCAATTTTCGAAAATTTTGGAAAATCTCAAAAAGTTACTGAGCTATTTTAGGAATTCTAATTCCACTTTGAAGCCCTCTGGCAGACGTACAATTTGACATATAGCCCATCCGCGTACCTTTTATATCAGCGAAACTACAGGCAAATGTCACAATTTCTTAAATCGGGGCACAATACTCGATCACGTAAACATAAACCTAACCTAAGATGGCATTTTTTAAATCAAAAATTAATTCTACCTTATTGATTTTTCCGAAAATGATACCAAACTTGGCTTAGTACTATACTTAGGCAGTTATTAACATCAGACTTCATGAAGGCTGAGCTCTCCCCTCCCCCCCACCTACATGAAAAATCCAGGTGGCTCCACTTCGTAAACCCATCTTAGGAACACAAAGATCAATCCTGGTGAAGGAAACCTTTGGCTAAGCAATAGCCGGATTTTTATTATTTTTGTCGTGTACAGTACAGTCACTACCATAAACTTTGACACACCATAGCTTGGAAACTATAATTTGTATCAAAATGAATAGTAATACTTATTTGTAGGTAATTTATCAGTGAATAATTGAATTATTGACCATTTTGTCCTAGCTTGTATGGTTTTCATGAAAATTTAGAAAATCTGTAAAACGGGTCACATTTATAGGGGGGAGGGGTGACGTGGTAGAGGGGAGAGGGGGAGAGTTATTTTTATAATGTACTCACCTAAAGGTATAACATAGCCTCATTAAAACTTAACTATTAATTTCGCCATCTTCCCCATACATTTAGAATGAATATTCTAAGTCTTAACATGCCGAAATATGGGACATTTACCCCGTATCGAGTTCACATGTGCGAGGATAGTAGAATCGTGGATGGTGAGCACATTTACTATAGATTTTAGTTCTTCGCGTATCCGCTAGAGGCTCTGCTTCAATTTCCCATACAAATTGCTAACGCGGTCGATATCGAGAATGGTTTTTGTAAACTCATGGTAGTGCTACTGAAATTAAGATATATATTTCTTTATATCTTTGTCCAGACATATATCGACCCAGAAACACGATTCAAAGATTTTGGCTCAATACATTTTAATTTCTAAAATACCTCTTAAAAATTCATAAGTTTATAATTTTTTAGAAACAACATTAGGTATTCAAGTAGAGATTGCTTTAAGTAATATTTATCATAAATGTTCACAATCGTGTAAAAGCATTTCTCTTTAATTGCTATTATTTATTACGAATTGATTTAGTGATATTTGCATCAAATCTGCCAAATTGGTCTCGCTTCTGCGCGAGTTGTTTTCTCATTGCTATTTCGCTTCATAGCGTCTTAAAAAATCTATTAGATTAGAGTTAAAAGCTCAATTTTCTAACGTCAACCTTGGTCCTTTTCTGTTTTTTCCGTACCACGGTACAATTTATGGAATTTGGATACATAAGATATAATATATCTTCTAAAGCATCACAGTATATCAAATTGTTGTCCTTATCAAAAACGGCTCGGAAAACACTGCCACTTCCAAATATGCCCAACTCCTTTATTTTGTCTTTAACATAATCAATTTTGAACAGAGTTTTTGATGCTGTCTCTATTAGATAAACGTTATCATAATTATCAGTAGTAAGAGAATATAAAATATTACTAAAAATTGTTGCTCTTTTCTCACCCTTTTTGTATCTATACAAAATGTTGTCACTTATGAAATAAATATCGTCATATTTGTCGATAACAAAATCATCCACATCAAAATCTGCCAAAGCTGGTATAGACACAGATTTTTTATTGTCATCAATGTAAAACAAGCCATATTGTCTATATTCAGCGAAGTACAACTTCTTTCTGTACTGCATATGCCATATAGTTGTGTTAAAAAAACCGAGTTCTTGAAGTTTTCTCGTTATAACATTGAATATATAAATTCCTCTGGCACCAGACATATAAACTTCTCCAGTATCAGGGTTTACTGCTCTCGCGATTGTATAATCTAAAGGCAAAAAATATGGCTTCTCGTTTACATTATTTAAATTCAATACGACCGTGTAATCGTTTGATCTATGATCTTTATAATGAAAGTGCATTATACTAGCCATTCTATCAATTGCTATCTGTCCAGATAATTTACCTTCAAATATTATTCGTCTTTCAAAACATTTACCGTAGAAGCACGCATCACAAACAACTATGGATTCACATACAAAAACTAATGAAGAAATCACTAATACTTTTAATACAATCATGACTAATGAAGTACAGAAGTGGTACCTACTAACTAAAGTAGTTCTTGTGTTTAGTGATGGATTGATAGACAAATAACAAATAGGTATTGTTTAATTGATCCGTTTGTTTATAAATGTGCGTCTTAACATAGTTGACATACACGCGGTATACAACGTGTTACAAAAATACCCCTAATGCCGAATATGGTAGATAGGGACCATCAAACTGAACAACTTTTACTATGGGACCAACTCTGAATTCACGAAAAAAGATCAACTGTTTCATACAAAAATATAAAAATGTTTGTAAGATATCTTGTCTAAGTCATGCACTTCATTATTGTAACACCTCTGTACACCTAGTTGCAAATAAACATTTGATTTTATTTGATTTGATTTGATAAATCGTCTTCAGTCTATGTCAGTTGAGCTAGCTAAGTTCTGAAAGGTATTTTTCTGATAAATTAAATCTGATTTTATTTGAATTTGATATTTTTTGAAAGCTGTGATTGTCAACTTACCGAGTTTACTGTCGAATTTACTGTATAATTTCTTTTATTCGCCGTGTCCGTGTATCAGTTAGAATTGAAAAAATGTTAATTTTCGCGTATTTTTGTTTGAAACTCCAATTTCTTTTTATTCTATCTCACACACGGTGAACAGGAAAAATTATACAATACATTCGACGGTTAAGTCCGCAAGTTGACTATTCCAGTTTTCGAACAATATCAAATTCAAATAAAATCATATTGAATTTATAAGAAAAATACCTTTAAAAATCATTTGGTGGCCTCTATTTTCTTTTGAGCAGTATAATCGAATATGAAGTTTATGTAAAACGTTGACATTTAAAGACAATATTAAGGCTACGTCATTAGTTTTTTTTGTCGATTTGTGTGTTCTTTTCGTCGCGCTCGTCTCGTTACTACGGGCTTCGCAAAGCAGAAAGCGGGTAACTACAAAATATAATACATTTACAAAAGACTTTTGATGTCAACATTTACATGAACTTCATATCAATATAGTGACTCGGTAGGTAGAGCCGCAGGCAGACCTTTGGGGCTTAGATAAACAGTAATCCACTAATCTTATGCGGATTGGTGGGTTTCTACAAAGACGAAGTCGCGGGCGGAAACTAGTACCTAGAGTCTGTCTAAAAAGACTGTTTACATGAGAAATTATTAATATTTATAAAAATTATACTGGTAACCCTGTTAGTGCTGTCAAAATTCTAATTGTAAACATATTTACTTATTTAGATGGGTATTGGTGGGGTGGTTGGGGATTTAGGTGGGTAATAAAATTACCTTTGAAATTACCCATGTAAACAGACTTTTTAGTCAGACTGTACCTAGTTTCTCTTGACATACTTACGTACTTATACTATACATTATTTGTAACACAATAAAGGTATTTATTATTAGGTCTTTGTAGTATTTGTAATAACAAACTAGGTACCTTTATCAACCTGATACCTACAAAAGATATTAATAAAAAAAAAACACGTTTTTAAAACTGACTAAAAAGTCTAAATTAAATAAAGAGAAATTATCTCCCATTAAGATTTTATAAACCACAGAACAGAAGTTTTACACCTAAAACGTGGGGCGTATATTGTAACATTTATCATCAATGTCGTTTGCATGCGCCCCACGTTTTTAGGTTTAAAACTTTTGTATAGGGTTTTTAACTAGTTTTGAAAACGTGTTTTTTTTATTAAAAAAGTACTTAGGTACTTTTTCAGTAAATTATTATTTCTGCTTTTTAGTCATGGAGCTAAAACTAAAAGTACACCATCTCCTATCGGAGTACTTGTCAAGACGAATAAACTTACTGTGGCCTTCTTTTAGCTCCATCATTAGACCTTGGACATTATTTTCCAACAGAGTAATCGTCAAGATGAATCAAACAAGCCCAAACTCGATGGGGTAGCATGGTTTTAGTATAGGTTCCTGTGGCCTTCTTCCGGCTCCATCATCAGACCCTGGATACTACTTCCCAAAAGAGTCCAAACTCGATAGGGTTGCACGGTTTCAATATACATGAGTTCCTATGGCATGGCCTTCCAGCTTCATTTACTCGTCAAGATTATTCTAACGAGCCCAAACGCGATGGGGTTGTATGGTTTCATCATAGAGTTCCTGTGGCCTTCTTCCGGCTTCATCATTAGATCAGCTCAATGACACCATAATATTGCATTGTCTTTCAGTTCTGACCTATGTTCAAAAACTTCAAGTCTCTAGCTCATCGGGAAGCTAGTATAAAATCGTTCGCAGACTTTGTGGAGAAACGAACGAACAAACACACAAACGAGAAAGCAACCTAATAAAAACGTGTTAATAAAAATCAGGAAATCACCAAAAGCTTTTGCTTGCAGGTTTATCTTTTTGGCGTAAATAATTGCGGAAACGTATTGAATTCTACATCAAAACAATTACACTTTAACGTACTGTGAAGTTGCTTCAATGACTTTTATTCAAGAAAGATAATTGTGATAATGATAATGATGAAAAAACAACGGAAAACATTGAAAAAGTGCAGAAGTGAGGTTATTTTCCTTACACTTTAACATGTTAAGAAAAATACACAGACAAATGTTGCAGCGTAACCGAGCCTTAGAAATATCAACAAGTGTGTAATATTGTTGTAACGGTGAGAACATAAGTTGGATTTGTTTTCCAAATTCGAAATTCAAACAATATCTGGTTTGAGAAAACAATCGAACGCGACGCGAGTTACACTATATTTTAGGCTGTCCGTAAACTTTATCGAAAAAAATTAAAGAAAATAGGAATAAATAAAATAAAATACTACTACTCTCAACGCCTATTAAACAGGAAAACATGGGAGCAGACTTTCCTGTAAATGGCTTTACAGAAAAGCCTGAAAATGGCTGTCTGTAATAGCATATTTTTCTGTAAATGGCTTTATAAATAAAGGAAATGCCTTTATTTAAAGCCATTTACAGAAAAATCTGTTTCCATGTTTCCCTGTTTAATAAGGAGGCGTTAAGAGTAGTAAAAAAAAATGTTATTTAAAACTTCTCAAATTAAGTAAATAGTTTTATTATTATCTAAAATGTAATGTTTTTTATTAAAAAAAACATTACAAAAAAGAAATATTTGAGTTACATTTATTAACAGAAATATAATGTTCTTTAGTAAAATAACATTAAAGATTTACATTAAAGTAACGACAAATTGTAATAAAAAAATGCTAGTATTTTATTTTCAATCGTCCGTCAGCAAATCTTCAGCGTAAGTTCTTAAATCGGTAAATGGATGAGTTTTCAAATGAATAAAACTCGCATAGGTATTGAATTGAGTAATTTCTGCTTAGAAAACCTTTAGCCGTATACGAAACCGTATGTTGTAACCAGTATGAGGAAAAATTAAATGAAATTTTAATTATATTTGCGAGAAGTACTAAAATATGCGCCTAAAGTTGCTTTATCAAACTGTATTAACCAAAAAAATATATGTTGAGTAGATACGCTTACAGAATTTATTTAATCTTTTTTCTAGGTTGAAGTCACGAAATATAAATTATTAAAAAAAAAAAGTATTTGGAATAGACACGTGGGTGTTCTAGTCGGCCGTTTAAAATGCATTTCTTGATCGATTTATGCAATAAACGGCATAGGGAAATTTTTTGAGTCAAATCAAACACTGTGAATCGTCGAAAACCTACATTCTACATATTCGGCATTAGAGGTTGTTTTGTAACAAGTTGTAATAAATAAATAAATAAATAATAAATATTTGACAACATCACATACATTGCTCCAATCCCAAAGTAAGTAGCCATAGCACTTGTGTTATGGAAATCAGAAACAACGGTGGTATGACACACACCCAGACCTGAGACAATATTGAAAAGTTCATTTTCTACATTGACCCAGCCGGGGATCGAACCCGGGACCTCAAGAGATGGTGACGCCTTGAAAACCGGCGTGCGAACCACTCGACCACGGAGGTCGTCATAATAACACACAACAGTGAAAAAATCATTCGATTTTTTTTAATAAAACGATGCGATATGCTTGACCGTATGCCGGCGCCCTACACTAATGATAACAATCGAAGTGCAATGTTTTAATAATACTTATTAAAGTAGAGGCATTATATGAGAATTTCGGGTTTTTGGCAGTCAGTTGCGTTCGTTGTCCGAGGGTGGCTAAATGGTAAGAATAGTTTAAAATATTTTGTTGTTTTATCGAATTTTTATTTTGTGTGGCTTTTCGTTTGCACAGTTAGGTTTACTATGAGGGCTTTTCAAAATTACAAATAACTGTAGGCTCGATAGACGCCGTTGATAAAAATTTATATGTCAATGTGTTTTTTTTTAAGATGTTACACAAAAATGTTTCTCTTTGGGCATAATTTCAGCCAGCGATCGCTTACTTGCCTCTTTGGTACATGCCGTTTATTTTTAAAAGCCAAGTTTGACACTTTTCTTTTCATCAGCGCCATCTAGTGAGGCAAAAAGTTACTATTTTTATTTTTTAAATGTCACTTTGTAAACCCCTCATTCAAGAACCTTATATATGACTGAATATGAATATAAGGTTCTTGCCCTCATTACTCGATAGCGTCCGTAGTGCCTAAATTACTCTTCTAGGAACATGACCTTGATTTGTACTTGTACTATTAGCTTTAAATGTAATTATATTTTTTAAAGACAAATAAGGTAATTGATAAAATAAGGCCTACCTAATTTGAATCGCTTATAATTAAATTTGAAGGTTACTAATAAGAACTTGGTTAATTCACTTCTTTCTTCTTTAATAAGGGAACGTACCCATACTACGTGACCCGTTAAGGGGGGGGGAGGGGGTCTTTAAAATACCACGCTTGGTCACAGGGGGGGGGGGGGGGGGGGCTATGTTTTGTCACGTAGTCAATATTGTCAATGGAAATCTGGTTCTTTTTTTTCAAGTTTCAAGTATTCAAATATGGCACGCAGCGAAATTTTTTTCTTCTTGATACATTTTTTCACTTGTAATTGTAAGTAAAATTATAATACACACTCTTGGCATTACGAGGCAAGCGCCTTACTAATGAAAAGACAAAAATAAGCAATTTTTTTTTAGATTTCTGTTGAAAATGATGTAAAACCATTATCTATGAAATACTACGTGAAAACCAGGGGGGGGGGGGGGGGGGGGGTCTTGGCATATACTACGGGTGGTCACCAAGGGGGGGGAGGGGGGTCAAAAATGGTAAAATATGGGTCGCGTAGTATGTGTACGTTCCCTAAGAGTGTAAGAAAAAAAATAACCTTAGTATTTAAGAAAAAGGAATGTAATAAAAATTTATTTTAATATGGACTATACGAATCTTTGAACCTGAGTAAAATCTTTATTTTTTCTAAAAATTATAATAGGAATCTTTAATTTTTTATAATAAAGATTTAATTTTATTGATAATGCATGTGTTTATTTAATTCAATTTCATATTTAACTTCAATTTGAAGGTATTTTTTTTACTTTGAATTTGTATAGGCCTTAATAAATTTGGTCGATTTATTGAGGCCAAAATCTATGTCTTCGGAATTCCATTATTTTGCTTAGATTTAGCTAGAAACTGTGTAATTTTTTCTTAGATTCCTACTATTAAATAATGAAAGAAGCTATTTAACTATGTTTTCTTAATATTTATTGAGTTACTAGCAGCCGCCCGCGGTTTCACCCGCGTGGTTCTCGTTCCCGTAGGAATATCGAGATAAAAAGTATCCTATGTTTTAATCTAGGCTATCTACTATCTGTGTGCCAAATTTCATCCATAACCGTTCAGTAGTTTTTGCGTGATTGAGGAACAAACATCCAAACATCCAAACCCATAAACTTTCACATTTATAATATTAGTAGGAAGTAGGATAATTATAAGCATTACAAATTAGGTAGGACTATTTGTATCAAGTTATTTATGTAACTATTGTATAATGGGGAATGTCCGAAAAAAAAAACAAATTGCCTGAATATTTTTTTATAGATAGGAATAAGCTCCCTTAGTAATAGAAAAAAAATTCAGAATTTTCGGTTGCGTGAAAAAATTTAAAAAAATTAAAGTCTCTTCGACTTCGCAAATGTAGGAAAGTAACAGCAGAATGGAAATTATACCTTTGCCAACACCTGCCACTGTGACAACAAGAATTAAAAACAAAAAGTTTTGACATTTTGTGTTGAAAATTTTTTTTGATACCATGTTGTGGTTGTGGCAGGTGATGGCAAAGGTATAATCTCCATTCTGCTGTTACTTTCCTATATTTGTGAAGACGAAGAGACTTCAATTTTTTTAATTTTTTTCACGCAACCGAAAATTCTGTTTTTTTTTCTACTACTAAGAGAGCTTATTCCTACCTATAAAAAAATATTCAGCCAATTTGATTTTTTTCGGACATTTCCCATTAGGGGTACTAAATACTATCACATGAGTGTTTTAATACCTTATTATACACTGGCCTGCAAAAGTAAGTACTACAGAGGCCTATTCCGTTGGGTCCTCTAATCCGTTGGGTTTCTTTAGCGATCTGGGCCTCCTCCATTTACTCTTTGAATGGCCATTATCAAATCACACCCCGTTTAATCCTGGACGGAGAACCAAAGCATCAAAGTTACCTCGTTTGTATGAAAATAGGCTATGTAAATTATGTACAGTTGCATACAGGAATTTATCCACACCCATAATATGAATCCACCATAAAAGTTTCTGAAAAAGCTTATTGCCAACTAAAACAGTGTCATAGTAACCATAATTTCGAAGGTGTTGTTTACTAAACTAAGGGTATATAGACCCAAATTCCGGATTTCCGGAAATCCGGAAGTGTCTATATTTAGCTCTCTGCTACCAGCCGAAAATACGGTCTCGGCACATTTTCCTATATCTAAATAAATAATAACTATGACTATCACTTTTACTGTTCTGTATTGGTGTCGGGGCAAGCTTCACGCGTGGTCAAGCCCACGGGTGGGCTGGCAAGTCGCACACACTCGAACAAATTCCCTAAGCTCAACTTAGGTACCCTAATTTCATTTTATTTTTTGGTCTCGGTAGATCGCCCATTAGAATAAAAATAATTAGGCACCTATTTTTTCCATTATTAAAATATACTATATCGGGATTTTCACCATGTGATCATGATTTTCGCCATGATCACGGAAGAACTCTTCCGTGATCATGGCGCATGCAACTGCGCCGAAATATCGGAGTCTCAAAAATAAAAAGGTACATGGTGAAAATCCCGATATAGTATATTTTAATAACGTTAATAACCATGGAAATTTAAAACAATATACTATTTTTTCCAGTCTACGATCGGGAGGCGCAAATCAACCGGCGGATTTCCTTTTCCCTTTCTGGCGATGTTACTCCTGTCTGCTTCCGACACTGTCTACGGGAGACCATTATGTCATCATGGGCCAGTCAGTATACCATTTTTTTAACACATGACTTCAATAATGGTGTATCTTCAACGAATGGTGTCCTTTCCCTTTCGGAATCCTAATAGAACGTGACTACGCGATCTTCGCAAGTTCGCGCGAATTTTAGTCGCACAGTCAACGGCACGTCAGATTATACATGTTGACCTTGATACCGTCTTTATGTAGTACGTAATAAAAGCTGTTTTCGTAGTTCAACCGTTTAGAGTCCCTGCAAACTACAGACCAAACTGTCGGCCGATAGTTAGAATCAGTATGAAGAAGTATGCAAGTGTGCACACTTCAACGATTTGGTATCGGCCGATTCTTCATACAAAACCAACCTATCGGGTCAACTATCGACCGATAGAAAGTCTGCCTGCGGGCACGCTTAACTTACCGTGCTGTCGTGCGTACGTAAATTCGCGCGTAAATCAAACATACTGTGGCCCTACCATGAGTTGATGCAAACTGTTTACGTTATACAGTAAACTGTCGGATATACTGCTCACAGTCAATACCAGTGAAAGAGAGAAAACGATAGTTTACTGTAACGTAAACAGTTTGCAACAACTCATGGTAGGGCCACTGATGTCGAATAGGTGTCCTAATTGGCATTCGTGCGATAATCGCGTCGCGTCATCGGTCGTCAATTCACGCGATGATCGTTCGCGTTGTAAGGACACACATATTTCTTGTCATCGTGCGAACACGTAGTCGCGTTTCTTCGACTAACTTTCAACTTTCAAACGCATGTCTTACTTGACCCTTTATTCCCATCTGCCCCCTTCAAGCTCCTTCAAGGGAATAAATAGGTGTCATCGACCACAGGGGTGATAAACGCCACCTATTAGTGCCAACCACCAACCCCATGGCACCCTCGAAGATGGCAAATGGGAATAAATAGGTGCCATCTACCACCGGGGTGGTGAAAGCCACCTATGCTATTAGCGCTATCGCACACGGGCAACTTAGTCGCCCTGCAACTGTTTTGTCTCTGTCTCAAGTCCACGGGTTTATATGGAAGCGCGCACACGAAGCGACGCGGTCGTCTGCAACTTTTCATACAAACCATGTGAGAGACAAAATAGTTGCGGAGACAAAAGTCCCCCGTGTGCGATGGCGCTTAGTGCCAACTTTCACACCGGTAGCGAAGCTTGAAGGGGGTAGATGGGAATAAAGGTACCATGGGCAAAAGCGTCACTTAACCACTACTAAGGTTAAAAATTGTTTAAAAAAAACAAAAAACCGACTTCAAAAAACCTACCTCTAAAAAGCAAGAAATAATATTCGTAATAATAAAAACACGTCTATTGAAGTCGGGTGGGGCTGGAGTACCTACAGATTCCTTTTTAGGGTTCCGTAGCCTAAATGGCAAAAAACGGAACCCTTATAGATTCGTCATGTCTGTCTGTCTGTCTGTCTGTCCGTATGTCACAGCTACTTTATTCCGAAAGTATTAAGACTACACAGTTGAAACTTGTTAGGTAGATGTATTCTGTTAACCGCTTACCGAATTTAATACAAAAATAAGAAAAAAAAAGATTAAGGGGGGGCTCCCCATACATGGAACTGAAACTGAAAAAAAATTTTTTCTTCAAACCAACACGTGTTGTTGGGTGTTTATAGATAGGTCTTTAAAAATGACATTGAGGTTCCTAAGACAACTTTTTCTCAAAGTTAACCGTTTCAAAGATATACATCGCCAAAGTGGTAAAATGTGTGTCCCCCTTTAACTTTTGAAATAAGAGAGTGAAAAATCTAAAAAAAATATATGCTGTAGATGATGGTTTGAATGAGATATAGTAATTAGTTTTTGAGATATAGCACATTTTCCAAAACCGCAAATATAACTTTGTCATTCATACCAACACTGTGAAAAACAAAGTTATTTTTGCGTACGAAAAATGATAGGTGGTATTAAATATGGTATGGTATAAGGTAACTACGGAACCCTATGGCGCGTGGCCCGACACGCACTTGGCCGGTTTTTTTTATTCTAAAAGCCCCACCCGACTTCAATAGACGTGTTTTTATTATTACGAATATTATTTCTTGCTTTTTAGAGGTAGGTTTTTTGAAGTCGGTTTTTTGTTTTTTTTTAAACAATTTTTTTTTTCGTTTTAGTGTAGGTACCTTGTAGGTAAATTATTTAGGTAGTAAAATCGGCTCAGCCAAACGTGAGATAATCGCGAAGAAACATACATACATACGGGTCAAACTGAAAACCTCCTTTTTGAAGTCGGTTAAAGAACTACACACATATCCCTCTTCCAAAAAAAAATTATCTTATTCAGTTCATAAACAAAGAAGTAATACTTACGACCATTATCATCGAGGTAATTCACACAAAATCATACTATTTTCGTGCTTTTTTCAAGATTACTTGAAAAGTACTGAACTGATTTCCAAATATTAAAAAATGGGACCAACTTGGGAGTTTACCTAATGTTATAACGTTTAGATCATTTCAATCGGCTTACTTGACTTTTTAAAAATATACCTATGGCCTGTATAGTTGAGTGGTGTCTTATTTCTGAGGTCACGATCACCGGTTGGGTCAATTTAGAAAACAAGCTTTTCTTTAAAGGTAGTTGTCCCTGATTTCCATATAACCAAGTGTTAGTTACTTTGGAATAGGAATATAGTGTATTTCTTCGAGGTCCGAGCAAAACACTCAAGCGGGAGTGACGTAGAAAGTGTCAAATAACATAAAACATGATTTTTCAGTTGTGTCGTTTCGGAGTCAATGCCGTCAACAAAATAGATACAGATTCAGAGAAACTCTACAACCAGTTCTACGAAGAGTCCAGAAATGTACACCACCGTAATTTCAAGAGGACAGTGTCAGCACTTGACTTTGATAACTCTAGGATAGGATATGAGACTCAAGAAACTGACGACATAGTAGACCGTGAGGACCACGTCACTCAGTATTTAACGGAATCACTTGTTAACACAGATAGTGAAATAACTAGTCTACAGGTAGGTACGACTTTATTGAGGGCTTTTCAAAATGACAAAAAACTGTAGGTTCTCTAGATGGGGTTGATGAAAATGTATGTATTAAGTCAATGTATCTTTTTTACTAAGCGTCGAAGAGTACTCAGGTAGACAGGCAGATGTTGTTTCTCTTTGGGCAGATTGTCAGCCAGCGAGCACTTGCCTTCCTCTTTTAGTACAGTAGCCCGTAGAACATTTAAATCACCAAAAAGGTTACCGTTTGTCGTTGTGATATAGTTATTTATTACGAAATTATAGATACTTTAACTCAAGTTTTACAGATCGCAACCCGCCGTAACCTATATTTCTATATCTCCAAAAATGATATTTTTTTATTTTTCATGATGATGCCACATGATTTAGCTATTGTCGTGTTCTACAGCTTTGTTTGATTGCCACTGATAATAGTAAGACTATGGAAAGTGATCATACACAGATTTAAGACCAGATAAAGTCCAACCATTTTCATCAGGTCTTAAATCTGTGTATGACTACTTTTTATAGTCTTACTTTTATCTGTGGCAATCAAACCAAGCTGTAGAACACGACAATAGCTAAACTATGTGATAAACCTCGAAAAATAAAAAATATCATTTTTGGAGATATACAAATATAGCTTACGGCGAGTTGCGAATGTTGCGATCTGTAAAACTTGGGTTAAAGTATCTATAATTTCGTATTAATAACTATATCACAACGGCAAACGGTAACCTTTTTGGTGATTTAAATGTTCTAAGGGCTACTGTACTATTTGGTACAGGCCGTTTATTTTTAAAAGACAATTTTGACACTTCTCTTTCCATCAACACCATCTAGTGAGGCAAATAGTTACTATTTTTATTTTTTAAATGTCACTTTGAAAAACCCTCATTGAAATAAAGCACAAATTTAAAACCATGCTGTATCCACGTTCATCTACCTATGCGTTTTCATTTGGAGCATGCCAAGCGCCCAGCGATCTAAAATCTATGGAAGTGTAATTGCAAACAAATGTTGCTTAAAAAAATGGCACCACGAGGCCGAAAAATTACAACACGCACAGCTTAGTCGAGTTGCCTGAGGGGTACAGACACTACCTGCTCTGTACCGCTCTGGGTTTTTCAATAACGTCGAAAAAGCCTGTGTGTTTCAGAGTATCGCCTGCTCTGTAGCGCGCGGTTAGAGTGTTATATTCTGTGGCGCGGGGTTTTTAATCAAACAATTTAACAATATCACCCTAAAAAGCAGCGAACTAAAGCAATGGAATAAGCATTCCGCTCAAAAAATGGCACCACATGAAAAGTACAACTAAGTGAATAGAGTTAAAAATGCTGGCATTTAATTATGCAGCACAAAGCGTCTAAGCACTGGTTGCTTATAAGCGACCATAATTTGTATACTTATAGATATTTTCTATACTTAAACGAAAATATAAGATACGTTATTTCTGCATCTTTTTACTGCCTTCTTTGCATCTTTTACACCATTAGACTATAAAGGACGTCATTTCTAATAAACTTTACCTTTCTATCTTTTCTCTACAATATAAACTGCAATTTATTGAAAAGAACACTAACGTCAGTCACCGGGTGCCTGGCTGGTCCGACTAAAATTGAGCGGGTTGTACTTTTTCGGCCCCGTGGTACCATTTTTTAAGCAATATTTGATTGCAATTACACTTCCATAGATTTTAGTTTGCTGTTAAAAAGCCTGTGGAACACGGACACCTTGTGCCGTGATCCAGAGCGATTTTCATGTATCTATTTCGGGGACCTCTTGGTCCAAAATGATTTAATTTTGCTTACGAAATACGGATGATGGTAGAAAAGTCAAACTGTATAATACAGGAACGCCTTTAATTACGATCGAGAAAGATCGAGAAAAAAATAATCTGCGGTGTCATTTTGAGGTTTCATAAATGGTAGAAATTGTTTTCAAAATTCAGGTTCAGCAGTTTAAATTAAATCCTTTAGTGAATGCAAAAAAAGTTTTTTTTTTACTTCTCATGCTCATAAAGTTCGTCTTGTTGCATAAAATCGCTTTTCATGCTCTAGTGCATAAAGTAAAATCTTCGTCTAAGTCTCAGACTTTAGATAAAGGTTGTCAGGTAAACAGCCACACACACAATTATACTTCGTTAAATAAACTTGTTATTTCATTCTGTTTTTTCATTTTTATAAATAATCCATGTTCTATTATAATACATATCTTTTTTGGTAACATTGCTGTTTAATTGCCTCACTATCAAAGTGAAAAGCAGAGTGTATAACTCGTACAAAAAACCCATTTTATCCGAGACTTGACCCGAGCCGCATGATGCGTTTTATGTACTTGTTGTACAATCTACAATTTTTTTTAATTAAAATTATAACGTGATTTCAGGGCAGCGACGTTGAACCCGTAGAAGATTCAAAGTAAGTGGTTTTGTGGATTGCCCATCCGTGCAAGACGCACTCAGGGTTCGATTCCCAGGAGGGGTACCATGGGCAACAGCGTCGCTTAACCTCTCCAGGTTAAAATCGCTTGCACGCCGCGCGCGCCGTCACAACATACATTTAGTTCGTCAGAATCGTCAGTGATCGTTTCGTCGAGTTTTTGACAGATAATGTCATTTGAAAACGGTTGCCATGGTTTCCATTGTACTGTTTTGACCACTGACCTGCATAAATTTACACTGGACAGGCTTATGTCAAACTGTTTTTGTGCCTTGGACGAATCAACCACTGGACGCGAAATGACAGGCATATTCGCCTTTATCCCTCTGCCACTTACTGTGACCGATAGCCTCAGTAAACGATATCGCTTTGTCAGTGTGATGCTAGAGCTCGTGGCGAAACATTGGTACAAAAAATGGGCAATATGCTTCGTATTGTTCAGCAAAAAAAATAGCGGGCAATCAAGAAATGTTTCTTTTCACGCGTAAGCACAATTTCAACCTATTATAGTAGCTATTTTTCGCAAAATAAATAAAATTTGGTATGTAAACAAAGTAGGGTGACTTAGCCGGTTTGCCGGCCTCCTTTGGTTTTCGGCCATTACAGAAAATGTAAGAATGTATGAAAGAAATTTTTCGTGAAATTTCTTTTTTGCGGTGTTATTAAAAGTTGCCAATACACTTATTTATTACGTATACAAAATATAATTAGAAACAAATTACGAGACGTACTGCCCCCAGGAGCTGACGTTTTCGAAAAACTTCCTAAATATTAATATTTTCATAGTATAACTTTAAACAAAATATATCACATTTTCTTTAATAGTTAATATTATTAAGAAGTATTTATACACAAAAGCCAATAATAATCAACAAAAAGCAACATTTTTCTTACAAAACGTTTTCAAAATCATGTTTGACTTCCGTAAATTTTCGTCTTGAAAGTCATTTCGCGCGAGGAACTGCTGTTAACACTGGTAATAGAGCTGGAATTATCAAACTACTTAAAAACAAGCTGCAACGTCCTCTTCAATGGCTAATATGTCAACTACACGCAAATGAGTGAAGTTTAAGACATCTTTTTTGAATACTTAGACGGTAGTACTACAAGGCCGAAAAGCTTTAGTGGTCCGATAGGGAAGGCACTTAATAATTTTGAATGTCTTCCAGTCAAATCATTTACTGCCGTAAGTTATTGTTTGCACAGATATAACGAAGAGCCGTGATGATTTAAGTACAGACCAACTGTATATTTTAGAAATGTGTCCAGCAGTCAGCAAGGGCGAGTGTGATGAAAGATTGGCGAAACATAAACTTGGTAAAGTATGTTATTCGAGGTGGTTTACCACGGCAAACAAAATTACCCACGACACTACCAGTAGTGCACCTTGGTAGTGTCGTGGGGAAGAAGGGCGAAAATTGAACAGGGTAGGTGTCGTTAAAAGTAGCAAAAAAATTGTGACAATGTTGTTTACGGTTTGATACACATAGTTTTTATTACTGAGTATGGTAAATTAGTTTTAGTACTGTTATTTTGACTTAAACGCGTAAAGTATTCGGTATGATACATTTAAATTTGATGACCTGGTAACTAAATGCGTTTTTGGAAGGTCATTTGCTTTTTGGCCGCCTGGCCGAAAACTAATGTGTGAGTTTCACAATCCATAATATTTGGCCGGCAATTATGGCCGAAAACCGGCTAAATCACCCTATAACATTGACATTATTTGACAAGTGTAATCCTCCCTCACCCCGCAAAAATTGGTTGATCGTGATTTCATACATTTTTCTTACGTTACATATCCAGTGGTTAATTCATCCAAGTTTTGTGCCTATTTGATTTCCGCCATTTTGGCGCTGTAGGACGTAGCGTGAGCATAGCGTGAGGGACATGGTACTAAAGTTTGAAGTCTGGAGAGACCATCACGGAAACCATTTTCATATTGTTCGTCAAAATCAGTTCTTTAGACGCACGCTAGTGGCGTTTCAAATAGCACAAAAACTTAGCTGTCAAATCATACAGACAGCCAGTCCAGTTAAATAAAAAATATTTTCTTCATGTCAGTGGTGAGCGTTTGTGTTTCGGGAGTAACCCCCTTGTTTGTAAAACTAAGCGCTATCGCACACGGGCAACTTTTGTCTCCGCAACTTTTTTGTCTCTCACGTGATTTGTATGAAAAGTTGCAGACGACCGTGTCGCTTCGTGTGCGCGCTTCCATATAAACCCGTGAACTTGATGTGAGAGACAAAACAGTTGCTGGGAGACTAATGCCCGATTTCACCAACGTCACCTAAATTTAACAGGACCCGCAAATCTGTTAGGGGCCACATAACCGCGTTCATGCGTTTCACCAACGCACATGGGACCCCTATGGTGCTAAAAGGACTGCTAAGTTTAGGGGGTGCAATATTCAGCCCATAACGTTATGTGCCAGTTCAAAAATCTTTTTTCGAGAGTAATATTTGTTAATTACTGAAGAAAATGGATAGGTAGGTACTTCTTTGAATTGTTGAAAGCTTAATAATTTTTGAGTTAATTCTAGGAAATACATTATTTAGACGACATCGAATAATTCGACAATGACTAGATTATTTTAAAAAAAGTGATAACGTGGACTTTAAAAAAAATATCGTTATATTAAATATAATATACAATATAAAAAAATATAAAAAATACAATAAAAAAAATATAAGTATAATTATTTTAATATAAGTGCATAACCCCACATTAAATTAAAATTACGATGGGGCTGACATGTAACTTAGTACAAAAGCTTCTTTAAAAATAAAGAGAAAAAAAGATACCTAATAGGTTATCAAATATTTATTTATATTAGAGAAGGTTGGGAAGAATTTGGATTTTCATGACCGTAGGTGAGAAAGCTTTTTTTACATTGAATTGTGATTATTATTGGAATACTTACATAATATTTTATTCAAAATATTTTTTAACAATTTATTTCTTATTTGGATAATATAGTGAAATACAGCTTAATAAAATTCAACATAGTGTAACATTTTTTACATTTAATTGTGATTATTATTTAAATACTTACTTTATATTTTATTTAAAATATTTTAAATATTTTATTTCTTATTTGAAAAATATTGTGAAATACGGCTTAATAAATAAGAAAAATCAACATGGTGATTTCAGACTTTCTAATCGAATATCTGAACACATATTGTTCTACGGTAGTCCAAAGTCTTCAAACAGTTTAAAAAAAGTGTTTTTATATTTATATTTTAATCTAGGGTCAAACATTTGCTTCAATAAATCAATAGAATTAAATTAACGTAATAATATTACTAAGTTAAAGGTCAAAAGTTACGGTTAGGACATCCAAAATGATGAAAAAACTGTCCCCTAGCTATGGTCTCATAGTTAAAGGGCTGTTAAGTTGGTGAAACGTATTCTAAACAAGGGGCTCGTTTAGGGGCTCTTTTATTCAAAAGGGCACATAGTTAGGTAACGGTTTAGGGGATGTTGGTGAAATCGGCCATAAGTTGCCTGTGTGCGATAGCGCTAATTGGTAGATACAGCGGGTGGGGTTTCCGTAGTTTGTGATAGATGAGGTAATGTATAATGTATAACTGTTAGGCTCAAAGACCGATGCGAGCGATTTTAACCTTAGTGAGCATGAACCATTGTATATTTTTTGTTTTTTCAGCAGAGCACCACTGAGCGCACAGCATTCGGCAGAGGACCGATTTTTCCTATTTCTTACAGAAGAGGAAGGGATACTAGAAATAGACAATGTTCTGTCATATCCAGCGAAGTCTATTATAAGCGAGAGCGAAATGGTATATAAATAATGTTCGAATAAGGCCGCATGCCCACGACGAACAATTATTTATCGGTGATGGCGAATGTCCGAAAAAAATCAAATTGGCTGAATATTTTTTTATAGGTAGGAATAAGCTCCCTTAGTATTAGTAATAGAAAAATTTTGCTTGTTTTTAAACAATTTAAATAAAAAAACAATCTATGACTGCCCAAATGTACGAGAGTAACAATAGATTGGAGATGGAGATGGAATTACTTTGCCACCTCCTGCCACAACCACAACACGGATAAAAAAATTCGGGTTGCACTCCGGGAGTGCCGGCAGAAGTGAAAACTTAAATATTAACGTTGTGCATTTTTGATATTTTGGAATGGTTAGGGAATAATTTTGCAAGAATTGCCGTTTTACGAATTTACTCTGCATTTGAATTTACGAATACAGAACCGTATTGTACGAAAGTCTTATCCATAGCTTGACAGAAAATCTAGAGCTTTGTTGTTGAATTAAAAAATTAGCGCGTTGCTATGGTGACACAAGTGTTTACGTCTTGAAATGACGCGCTGCCATTTTCGCCGCACCCCGTAGAAAGAGAGTGGAATACTTCCGCCACCGGCTGTCTACTCTCCATCCGTCACATCCGTCTCACGAATTTTCGATCAGGGTCACGTGACCTTGACTAGGGTTACCAGGACCGAAATTTCGAAATCCGGTCGCAAGAGGTTGAATATCCTGATTTTTGGACAAAAGTCCGGTCTTTGATTAAAATAAAAAAGGACAAAGTAGGCCACTTACATTAGGTACAACTTCAAATATTATCAGCTGCTGCTTACTTATAAATTGTTTTTAAATTTTTCACAAGTGGGTGGGTAAATCTACGGGCGTTTTGAACGCCGTCATTCTCCTCAACATATTTTTTCATAATTTTAGAGTAACAAAATGCTGTCTTCGTGTGCAGTGACGACAATAGTAGTCGAGTTTTAGTAGCATAAGTTATAATTATTGTTTTTGCAACCTCTCAAATGTCGATGACAATAACGGCGTTCAAAATGCCCGTAGATTTACCCGGATGGTTTCTTAAAGAAAATTATGTGCATCTTTCAGGAAACCCACTCATAGAAACTAGTCGCGGCGTGTGAAGCGCGCCGCGCGCTCCGAGCTGTACGGCTAAGATGGTTCAGACAAAATCATTACAATCAATGCTGGTGTAATGATGTTGTCCAAGCACAATAAAAAATCCGGTCTCGAATGAAATCCGGGCGGAGTCGGGTCTGAGGTCTTAAAATCCGGTCAAGACCGGATTTATCCGGTCAGATGGTCACCCTAACCCTGACTGACTGCCGCGAGTTTAACATTTTTTCCCCATTACAAAAAAGCGTGCAACGCCGCTATAGAAGTTTTCACTTCAAAACAAAAGTCGAAAACTATGCGGCCTAAAACAAAAAGAAAAAATGATTGAAAACGTGCAAACGGCGCTCTTTCATATGATACCCCATATACCCTAGTAGCCCCACTTCAAATTTTTAAGACCCTAATTAATTTTTAAAAAAGATATTTTTTTTTATTTATTTCTTGTTTGCAAAATAGTTGGGCAAATGTCATCTTAAACTATTCCAAATTTCAAGTTGATACCATTAGTAGTTCTCGAAATATCCAGCTGTGACAGACAGACAGACAGACTGAGTCACACCATAAGGGTTCCTTTTTTACCATTTTGGTACGGAACCCTAAAAAGCCAGATGATTTGAACAATGTGATCACCGTGGTCGTAACTCTTAGCTGCCTATTTTATAAATAAAAAAATAAAAAATTGGCCCTTGGTTTTACACACGATTTTCGGAAAACTTGTAAAGGTAATTAAAAACAGCTGCCTGTGATTTTGCACACTTTGACAAGAGAAGGAAAATTGTTAGTGTTAGATCAATTTTTTTAAGTGAGCCAAGAAACATGGTGATCAAGTGATCAAACATAGAGATCAGTGAAAACAAAATTTCTGAATTATTGCAATACTTTTTCTTTATAAGGTACTATAGTAGGTAAAGTTGGGAGTTACAAGTCGTGATAAAGTTTGGCCACATGATAGAAACTGATCTGTAGGCTGTTTCTAACTAATATTGAGCTGGGCCAAACTATCCTTACATACAGTTCCATACGGCGGCGGGTTGAATAGCGCACTTTTCCCGGCTTCATTCTAAAAACTATAACAATTCAGGTTTAGCTAATAGGTCAAATGTGGTATCATTTTCGGATAAACCAATAATGTAGAACTTATTTTTGATATAAAAAATGCAATTTATTAAGCAGTTTCTGAAAAATTACACATTATCCAACATTTTTAAACTTCATTTTTTTATTTTAGGTATTGGCACTTGTTTCAGTATTTTCAAAAAATTGTTGACTATGTTGTTGTTGTTGAAATGTTACCTATATTTTATACAATTTGAGCCTAACTCAAGTAGTTTAGGTCCATTGTTTGCGGATATACAGCTAGTCAAAAATATGCATTTTTTCATGAAATAAAAAAGGTTTCCGTTTCATTCAGAAACATTTTTCAGGTTTTTTGTTTATATTTCTGTAAAGTTTATTAAATTTTCTACACTTTGAGCTTAATTTGAGTAGTCTAGGTGTATTGGTTGCAGAGACATACCTGGTTAAAATTGGGCCTTTTATTGAAATTGTTTGAAAAAACCTTATCTTTGACTAGCTGTGTCTTTGCAACCAGTAAACCTAGACTACTCAAATTGGGCTCAAATTGTAGAAAATATAATTAACTTTACAGAAATATAAACAAAAAAACTGAGAAATGCTTCCGAACGAAACAGAAACCCCTTTTATTTCGTAAAAAAATGCATATTTTTGACTAGCTGTGTCTCCGCAAACAATGGACCTAAACTACTTGGGTTAGGCGCAAAGTGTATAAAATATAGTAAGGCATAACAAAAGCATATAACAAATTAACCTGAAAAACCCTTCTTTAAGGTAGTTTTTTTTAATACTGAAACAAGTGCCAATACCTAAAATAAAATAAAAAAGTTTAAAAATGTTGGTTATTGTGTAATTTTTCAGAAACTGCGTAATAAATTGCATTTTTTTATACCAGAAATAAATTCAACGTTATTGATTTATCCGAAAATGATACCACATTTGACCTAGTAGCTAAACCTGAATTGTTATAGTTTTTAGAATAAAGCCGGGAAAAGTGCGCTAATCAATCCGCCCGCCGCCCCGTATTATGGAACTGTATGTAAGGATAGTTTGGCCCAGCTCAATATTAGTTAGAAACAGCCTACAGATCAGTTTCTATCATGTGGCCAAACTTTATCACGACTTGTAACTCCCAACTTTTTTTGTATAGAGGTTCATACCTACTACTAGCTGCGCCTTGCGATTTAAACTGACAGAAAAGAGAAAAAAAAAATACGTCATTCCGCGCAATTTTTTTTTAAATTTCTTTAATAAAAATCTTGTCTTGATAATGAAAAACACAACAATAAAAGATTTATCTAATTTGGTGCAAACGTTCTAAAGTTATGTGCTTACATGTACATTTTGGCGGTTCACTTTCTATTCATGTCATGACGGAAAAAAGAAAATATATTTCACGTCTTTCCATTCATATTTTTTTTTAATATTCTTTTATAAAAACCTTGTCCTGATAATAACAAACACTTCAAAAAATATTTATCTAATTTGGTGTAGTCATTGATTCACTCGGCTTACCTTCGCCATAATTTCACCCCTCGCCACTGATAGATATAAGTAGAGTATTTAAGTGTAAGTTTAAAACATCTATGTATGTACTGTAATATAATTGTAAATAAAGTTTTATGTGTACAAATACGTCTTAATTTATTTGTTATATAGGACCACCTACCTACATTACATACTAAATATCTTAAAGTTTAAAATTAACGTGACGGATGTAAACCCTGAGAAAATACTAAATAATGTACTAGGAAAAATAAATGAATTTAAAAAATATTAAAAACACGACTGCCCTGCCAAAAACGAAATAAAAAGTTAAATAACAAGAGTCATTACAGTCGGGGGACTGTTTTATGGAACTATTTTTAATCAAAGAGGTCCCCCGACTGTAATGACTCTTGTTTTTTAACTTTTTAGTTCGTTTTTGGCAGGGCAGTCGTGTTTTTAATATTTTGTAAATTTATTTATTTTTATTTCACACATTTTAGTGACTTATATAGTTTTGGAATATGCTCATCAAGGCCTTACAATTGATGCCATATTGTAATAATTAAAAAAAAAAACACATTTGAAAATGGCACCGTACAGACGCGATATTGACTTTTTCCAAAAAAAATATAGCCAGTGTCACTCGGAATGATGTAAGAATTCTAACGATACCCCATACATACAAATCCGTTGAGCCATTTAGAAGTTATGGTGGAATAAAGAAACTCACATACCCACAAACATACATGAACCCTGAACACATATACACTCCTTTTGGGGCAGTCGTGTAAAAATACGACTCACACCAGAGCAATTCTCGGACGGGAATCGAGTATATTATTTAAAATTGTATAAAAATAGCATTGTCAATGCAAAATTATTTCATTATTTCTTTCAAATTTTAAATGAGAAAACATCAAAATACATAATCTGTTATGTAGATTATTAAGGCGAGGTGGTAGTGAAAGTGGCGCCGCCACTATATTTATTTTTATTATTCGTAAACCAAGTCAATATTTAAAAAAAGCTCAAGTAATAATCTCTTAAATTGTCTCTAATATTTTTTGAATAACTCTTCAACAGTTTTCATTCTTTCTGTAAGTTTTAAAATCCATTTTAGCTCAAAGTGGCCACTTTTGGCAATTATGGATTTTAAAACTTACATAATGAATGATACCTGTTGAAGAGTTATTCAAAAAATACTAGAGACAATTTAAGAGATTATTACTTGAGCTTTTTTTAAATATTGACTTGGTTTACGAGTGATAAAAATAAATGTATTGGCGGCGTCACTTTCACTACCACCTCGCCTTAATACCTAATATATTTACCCCTCAAGTTTTACACGGTAAAATTTCAACAATACATAATTACCTACTTTGTAGTTTTTAAAAATTTTATAATCATGAACTAGAGACAAACCGCTGGATAACTCATTGTCTGTGCTTTAGGAAACATCCTCAGTTTACATACGTGTACACCCGGAATCCTCAACTTCAGTGATGAGGATTCCGGGTGTAGTGCGCTTCCACCTTCGGCCTTATCGTCAATTAACATCAGGTGAGATCACTATTAGTCATTCTGCATTTTAGACATTTTGCTGTTTAGTCATTCTGCAAGTTAGTCATTCTGCATTTTAGACATTTTGCTGTTTAGTCAGTCTGTAAGTTAGTCATTCTGCGTTTTGGTCATTTTGCCCTCTTAGTCTATTTGCTTTTTAGGCAGTGTGATCAGGAAGGAATAAACTTGGTATTTACAGGGTTATTTGTAAAACACCAACAAACTCGTAGGAATCTAATATCATTATATTACTAACATCATAAACAACAACATTTGTTCTACGACTTTTCCGAAAACAGAAAAAGAAAATCGACTTTCCATACGTAAATGTCCGACTCCGAACAGCTGATCGAGTTTTGTATGAAAAGTCGATTTCTTTTTGTCTGTTTTCGGAAGTGTCGTAGAACAAATGTTGTTGTTTATGATCTTAGAATAATAACACCTAGAACGATAGTTCTCTACAAAGCGCACTGTCAAAAGAGAGGCTACTAAAACAGCCAAAATGGCTCCGTTTTCAGATTGTTATTCTACATTATTTCCTAATCATACCGATTAAGTACAAAACAGTTTCGATTTTCCCACATTTGTAAGACTAGTTACTATATTATTGGGTTTCAGTTACGATTAGTTAACGTATGAAGGATATTAATTTGAAAACTAAGCCATTCTGGGTTGGTATTAGTTGCCTCACTTTGCATACGAAGACACGGCTCCTAGGTGTTATTATTCTAAGTTTATGATGATAGTAATCTACTCCTGCGAGGTTGTTGGTGTTTACAAGTAACCCTGGATATCCGACTACCCAGTTTTTATTTTAATTTTAATACATAATACCTATACAATCTAAGATACTACCAATAGCTAGATTATACCACGATCTAGTCTCGAGGTCACTCGGTTTCCGATTACAATTCATAGGCCGTCGGGGTCAATACCACCCGTGATCTGAATCGGTATACCGACGAAATGGGAATGGGGGTTTATTCTAAGCCAACTACATCTTCGTCGGCGAGAGGGCAAGTGCCGGAGTTTTCTAACTCTAAAGGTGTGTACGCACCTGTGTGTAGCAGCGAAAGTCGCTTAACGCTTTGGTACTTTGTAATAGCAACTTTTTTGACATATGTCTCTCGGTTTGAAATATTAGTCAAAAAAGTTACTACGACAAAGTGCTAAAGCGTTAAACAACTTTCGTTCCTGACCGTACAATACACTTGTACTATTACCCCCTTACTAATAAAGATTGTATAGCAGCTGCATAGTTACACAGTGTTTTGTCACTTTCTTTTTAACGTCAAATTCAAATAGTTTGACAGAGAGTAACCATTGTGTAACTAAACATCTGCTATTCAATCTTTATTAGTAAGGGGGTTAGTATATTATAGTTATTTTGTGACAATACTAAATAATATACTAGAAAAAATACGACTCGCACCAGCCTTTCTATTGTCTAACGTCAAAATTTAACGCAATCGCTTTCAGGATGTAATCCATTGAAGTTTCTTTTTGGCACAAATAAGTAAGAAATGCAGCAATGTGTCACATCCATCTGTCAAACGAAAGTGATTGCGATAGATTTTTTGAATTAGACAATTAGCCCCCTGATCAATTCTCGGACGGGAATAGAACCCGCGACCTTTGGATATCCGGTCCGGAAAATAGCATTTGAGAATGCAAAAATCTCTAAAAGTTATATGGCTATTTCATCTTTATCAATTGTCAAAATATCTGGAAAGATATTTGAATTGAATGTCGAGAAAATTCCTCACATTGGTGAAATAACGCTGGCTTACAGCGTAAGAATAGGATATACTAGAAGAAATTCGACGATGTCACTAGTGACTCGGTTGCTCAGTGGTCAGAGCATTGGACCGGATATCCAAAGGTCGCGGGTTCGATTCCCGTCCGAGAATTGATCTGGTGCGAGTCGTATTTTTTCTAGTATAGGTAATATTTAGTATTGTATAAAAATAGCACTGTGAATGCAAAGATCTTAAATTTAAAAGTCTAGAGGTGTGTCTTCATACGATCGCTTTCCCGTTCCCTTTCACTTTCATCTGACGAAATCAATAGCGCATGAAATAACACATGCCCTATTTTTATCAAAATCTTTAATCAAAAAACATTAAAGGAGATGTCCCAGCGTTGCCCCAGTTTCATTTTATTTAATTACTTTCATAATTAAAAAATGCTAATTACATTTTATTTAGGTATAGTATCAGTCAAGAATTGTTTTATATTTAGAAAAACAATTACAAAAATATTAAGTTGTTTTCTGAAGTATTTTATGAAAAAAATGTAAGTAAGTAGTACTATCATGATAAAAAATTGTAATTTAAAAGCGTTTTAACTTCAAAATCCCACTTTTTAATGCAGAAAATAATTATTAATCTAATTCTAGAGTAAAATACCTACTCTGACATACTACTTTGATTAAGACGCGATAGACTTTCATTTTTTGAGAATGGTGAGGCAAATGACATAGACGCGATGGGACATTGTCCTTTGTATGGCAGAAAGTTGAACATGACAGCGCACGGTTTGGAGGCAATCAATGTTACATGCGTTTTTGAGGCAAGTTAGTTGATTTGAATGTTGAAAGGGAAAGCGCATGGTTGGGAGGCAATACTGCATGCACCGACGCAAGTCGACTTGAAAGTTGAAGCGACTCGGTGAAGTCGGACCAAAGGTATTTTATACAGTCTGAAGTCTAGGCTGTTACACAGCACTTATGAATGTCAAAGAAGCTACGCCATCGCTTCGCAAACTCTAAGCGGGAGACCTTGTAACGAGAAGATCCGACAAGAAAGACCTCAAGAGTTGCTTTGTACCTGTACGTAATATTTCATACAAAGTCGTCAAATTCTGAAAATATCAATACTGACGCTCGAACCAAAGCAGTGCAGACTGCAGAGCAGCCGTTCTATTCTGAAACGAAACTCGCAACTCACTTCGAATGTCACCTCACTTCTCACGAGTTTAATGTTAGAAATAAGATAATAATAGTCTAATTTATTAATTGCAAGAGATTCCAGGTTGCTTCTGTAGTTATCTAATTTAAATTTTCAATGAGTGATTTTCTGACAGCTAATTTTAATATAATTTTATGTCGATAGACGGCGCTACTTCAATTAGGTAGATTTTTTAAATATTATTTCCACTAGGGGTCAGGGAAAAGTTCTTCGGAACACGCCAACTGATAACCAACGCACAACGTAAAAAAACACATACTCAACGAACATATGTTAATAAAGTAATTACGTTTCATCCTTTGCCTTTTTCTTAAAAATCTACTAAGGTGTTCAACGACATCTAGATCTTTTTTATGTACTACTAGCGGCCGCCCGCGACTTCGTCTGCGTGGAAAGTTTTTTTGCTATTTGTATGAAAGGTACCTTATGTCCTTCTCTGTACCCCTAGCAACGTGTATGTTAAATTTCATGATGATCGGTTCAGTAGTTAAGACGTGAAGGCGTAACTAACAAACAAATAAACAAACAAACGGACGTTCGCGTTTATAATATTGGTAAGGATTTTTTTTCTTAAACTTACTTTTCAAAACCGCTCATTGATAAAGTTACCTACAATTATTATCTAATTTCCGATATCAAACTCATGTCAAGTGAAGTGAGGTGAATTTCGAAGTGAGTTGCGAGTTTCGTTTTAGAATAGCACGGCAGGTCAGACACATGAACCTATACGGGGGCTGGTCAGGTTCTGTTCTCTGCTAAAAGGAATAATTTCGACCTGACTCTTACTTTACGTGAGGACTTGTGATGGTCACTGTACTAACTCCAAGCCTTGAGAGTCTGAGGTGCAAAAGCACTAAACTAAAGAATCGCCAAAGTCTTTTCTTATCTTTAGAATAACTCGACCAAGATAATTATGTGAATGACAGCTACATGACGGCTAAGTTTATGCCACCGTTTTAATTTGGTCGTGTTGTAGTTAGGAAAAGACTTAGGCGATCCTTAAGTTTAGTGCAATCGGGCGTTACTTATCTCCAGCGAACTAAAATCTATGAAAGTGTAAATGCAATCAAAAAACTATTGCTTAAAAATTGTCTCCACGGAGCCGAGTTTATTGGAAATGACGTTCTGAGTCAAATGGTGTAAAGGAAGCAAAGAAGGCAGTAAAAATATGCAAAAATAACGTACCTATCATATTTTTTCGTTTAAGTATAGAATATTTATCTATCAGTAAGAATACAAATTATGGTCGAAGCTACCAGTGTTCAGACGATTTGTGCTGCCTCCATGCAATTTTTTGAGCCCAATGCATAGACTTATTATATTACTAAATGCTTGTTTCATAGATTTTAGTTAGCTGCTTTATATCGCAGGGATGAAGATGGTACCTAGCACAAAAATACTGCATTTAGTTGGCTTAAGAATGTATGAAATAAGAATTATAAGATGTGAGGAGAATCGTGATTTGGAAATGTGTTTTTCAACACACTTGCTCGTAAAGTGAGCCCTAATACATCGCTTTTAGGGCCATAAACCGAGCTATAACAAACGCGTGCAATAATACATAAAACACTAGGTTGTTATAGAATTATCCCTACAAAGTTAAATAAGTACCTTACTGCAAGTTCTATGCGAGTAAATAGAGCATTCCCAATTTAACCGGACAGTTATTTTTTTTAGTAACAACAAAGATGTTTTATGCCGCTGTAAATTTATTTTTGAAATAAATAAATGTGTAAGCCCTTGTGGCGACTCTGCAAAGAGGCCACCACTCCTCTATGGTAGGTAGCATTAGACGAAAAGTTTGTTCTGACATTCTTGTTCTGTCACGGTTTTTCTCTTGTCATGTATCTAATTTTTCACTACTTGGAAATTAATTTAGTTATTTATATAATGTGACCTATCTGTGTTCACCATGTGAAGTAAACATGTATATACAATGCAAGCTGAGTTTTGAATTGTGATCCCATAGCTGCAAGGGCATTCCTCATAGTGAGCGCCTGATCCCACACAACACAACAAACGCAATTATAGTGCGGGCGGTCCCAAGCCCGCACACTAGGGCTTCCACTCTCGGACCTATTTCACAATCTCGGGATCGAGACGAGACTATATGGCTGACTCTCGGGACTCTCGAAATTTCGAGACTCTCGAAATGATGATATGACGATTTTTTTATGATACATAGGCAAGCGCTTGCGCGATATCACGCCTGATGGTAAGCGATGACGTGATTTACGATGGAACGCGCTTGCCTAGAAGATACCTAATCACTCGCGACTTGAAGGCCCCCAGATTGTACCTGTCGGGAAACACAGACTTATGCAAAGAGTTCCACTCTCTGGCGGTACGGATGATAAAATTTGAAGCAAAATGCTAAATCGTATCTCTGGTCGTCCGATGGAAGAAAGGAGATGCGGAATTAGGTTGTGCACTACCACCTTACACTCACCGAAATGTACCCGATAAAAACCTTGCGACCTTGCGTCTATGCTCGAGACTTCGGAGCTTATTACAGAAAAGATTATCGTTGCCGATGAGCTTCCTGGCCCTCCGCTCAAATTTATGTATTGTATTTGGCGAAGCCATCCCAAAGATGACAGCAGTACTCCATACACGATCGAACTTGCGCTTGGTATAGAATGAGCAGCTGTTCCGGCGTGAAGTAAAGTATTTTCTCACCTTTGCGAAAATGCTAAGCTTTTTAGATGCCAATTGTACTTTATTCCTATTACTAGCGACCCGCCCTCGCTTCGCTTCGGTGTAGTGTGGAATTTGACACCATGTAATACCACCACCATGTAACAACACCATATAAACCTTTCTCTTGAATCACTCTATCTATTAAAAAAACCGCATCAAAATCCGTTGCGTAGAAAGATTTAAGAATACATAGGGATATAGGGACAGAGAAAGCGACTTTGTTTTATACTATGGAGTGATACTTTATTCTTTATGAAAGAGCCAAAATTGAGTGTTAGAGGCAATGCTATGCCGAGAAGGTATAGTTGTTCAGTAATCGGCAATTCGGCATGAATACACCTTGGAAAGTGACTCAGGTCGAAACTACTCCCTTTAGCAGAGAACAGACACGCCTGGGTTTTTGATGAATTGAACCTGCCTGATTGGCATCGCCCCATTCGGAGACTGCCTGCAGTGACAGGTTCGTGTTCTGACCATCGCCTCCCTAAGACACTGGGCTTGTTGCTGGACTCGAGCATCAGATATGTAGCTCTCTACAACGGTGTTGTCATCTGCGTACCCCAAAATACCGGATATTAGCAGGTCATTAATATGCAGCAGGTGTTCCTGTTTAGTCCACCCCTGAGGGACCAATTCCTGACTCCGGCATTGACAGCCAACCGGTCGGATGAGTAGCCATCAATGACAACTCGAATCGACCGATCCCTCTGGAAGTCCAATATCCAGACACAAAACCGGTGGAAATTAAGTCCGTATGAAAAAAGCTTGCAATAAGGCTATCATGCCTCACGTTGTCAAAAGCCTTCGAGTTATCAAGAGCGCCTCTCCATACCTCTCGATGGCTTCTCTCCATTTGCAAGTGGTGTACTTATTCTAGAAGATCTCCAGTGGACCGGTTTGGGCGAAACCCATATTAATGGTCACTGAGGAGGTCGTTTGCTTCTGGATACGACAGGAGCCTATGGTTTAGTACACGTTCCTTTATCTTACAGGAAAATATATAAGAGTTGAATTAAATTGAAGGACGATGAAAACAAAAATTCAGATCTTAGATGTAAGATTGTATTGTGTTTGTTTGTTTGTTCTGTTTATTTTAAAATTGTTTTTTCTGTTTATCTTAAAAAGGACACGTTATAATATAACTACTTATTAACACGCGCAACACGCAACTTTATATGAAATATATGTAGTCTACCTAGCGTTTGAATAAGTCTCGAAAATCTCGAAAATCACGAGACTGGAAACTAAAACTCTCGGGACTAAATATCATTCGAAACTCTCGGGAAATCGAGACTCTCGAATCCCGGGATGGAAGCCCTACCGCACACCCTTAATTAAGTCAAACAAATATTTATTATTATCAAATTATTCATAATTCACAATAATTTGTTATTAAATAAGATTTGCATTTTATTATCACTTAAAATTATAATTTTGAAGTAGGCTGTATGCTCACTCACCCCTTTGTTTGCAAAATATTCTTGCATCATTGAGGTTGAGCGTGTCAAAAAAACAAAAAAAAACCCTACGCACCTTTTCCCATAATATAATTGTCATATTTTGTTTTTGTCGTATTTGTTGCTGTGCGTTAAATTACTTTGCATTTTCCTCGCAAATGTGTTGAAAAACACCCTCCGGACCAGTAGTACCATTGAGTTCTACCATCGTCGTATGAAACTCGTGAGCTTTTGCTCATTGCACACTCGGATGAGTTACGCCCTCGCCTGCGACTCGGGCTGCAACCCACAGCCTTGTGTGCAATGAGCAACCTAAGCTAACTTGTCTCATAATATACTATTATTCCTTGTCCCAGAATCAGAAAAGTAAGTAAGTAGGTACCTAACGAAAAAATAACGTACCTACCTATTTTACTAGTAACGCAGTGTCTAAGAAGGCAGTTTACCATATTTCTAGCGTCTAATAAATACATACGTCAGCAAATATGATATACTCCATGATAGTATTACCAATCCACGTTGGAAGCCATCCAATTCTGTTCGTGCAGTCAGCTTTGAAGTAACTGAACTTTTTAGAACCATGTCGCATCATCTATAATACCTAATAGTAGGGTTGCCAGTTGCCACTAAATGAAGGGTCATACATAAATTGTTATGACAAAGTACTTAAGTGATCTAGTAATTTTGTCCTAGTCTTTTTGTATCATTTGGCACAGATCCTGCGTAATATTTTAATTCTTGAAGGTCGAAAGTAGTAAGTGGATCTATTTTTGGAAACTATTAATCGTAAAGACATATAGTAAGTGCTATTTTAGATTAAGTGTCGACTAAGCAAAATATGTAATTGAAAGGACATCATCCATTTTGGTCCAAATGTGAAAGTGCCGACCAAAAATCAAAAGTGGTTTATTCTGATAGATTTTGTCCACCTAAGCATTTCTTAGGGTCCATCCATAAATTACGTCACACGTCAAGGGGGAGGGAGGGGGTCGACGAAGTATGACATTGTGTGACAAGGGGGTGGGAGGGGTCTTAAATTTTGTGACGTCACATTTCAAAATTATTTAAATAGAAATAAAAAAAAATTGAGCTGTTGTTTTAATTAAATCATTATTTCTAGGTATAAAATTGTAAAATATGTGACGACACACTAGGGAGGGGGGGTCCTCACAAATGTGACCAGCTGTGACAAGGACGGGGGAGGGGGTCAAAAAGCATGAAATTCGTGTGACGTAATTTATGGATGGCCCCTTATTATGATTGGCACCGAAGCTGTAGCGCCGCTTTACTTGATTTTAAATAAGTTCAAAAAGTCTGTTTTTTCATACATTTTGGCACAAATGTGTGTGTGTGTGTGTGTGTGTGTGTGTGTGTGTGTGTGTGTGTGTGTGTGTGTGTGTGTGTGTGTGTGTGTGTGTGTGTGTGTGTGTGTGTGTGTGTGTGTGTGTGTGTGTGTGTGTGTGTGTGTGTGTGTGTGACACAAATGTGAAGCGGTACTACAGCTTCGGTGCCATAATAAAAAATGCTTAGATGGCCAAAATCTATCAAAATAAAGCCCTTTTGTCTTTTGGCCGGCACTTTCATATTTGGACCAAAAATGTATAAAACATGAATGATGTCCTTTGGTAAGTGTTAGAAAAGATATAAAACAGTAAAAAGCGGTGTTCTACACACACACACACACACACACACGCACGCACGCACGCACGCACGCACGCATGCACGCACGCACGCACGCACCCATTGATAAAATCAAAACCGCCTATCTGCAATTTACTAATTTGTGGTAAAACGAAAAAGAAAAAATTAAAATGGCGGAATTTTAAGGAAAATTTTTATATGAAAGACCGTCTTTACTTGTCAAGATTTCAATTAGTAGCTTAGAATAGAAAGAAATTGGAGTTTATATTAAAATTTAAAATACGCGAAATTTAACATGTTTCAATTCTAAACACTGCAAATAGGAGAAATTATCTCAAAAAACACTTCTGTCTAAACTCCTGTTCACTTTGTAAGGAATTTGTAATGAATGTTCAAAGGAATTGTAATAATGATAATAAATACTCTATTTCAGAAAACAAACAGTTTATTACATTACCTCAAGTCATTTTAGTCACTGCCAAAAAGCACTTAGTTAACAAGACACTTAAAAATTATTCCAACTCTATTTGTGCACCACAAGTAAAATATTAAGTTACCTTCCAAATGATTAAGTTAGTAACTTGACTGCGGTTTGCGGTCCCATCTTGAACTGTCGAAGAACTACGGTTGAACTAATTTTATCAAATTGAATCTAAACTATTGAAAACTCCGTCTAAGTTCAGGATATGGATATGTTCTTACAGCTGACGTATAATAAAAGGTAAAAATGTTTTGATATCAAGTTCTCCCTCTGAAGAAAGTAAGTATTTTGGTATATAAGTTTGTACAGATTGAAAAACAAAAATTAGTTTTTTGTTAATCCTTTTAGTAGGATAGCAACTTAAACAGGTGTCTCAAAACTTTGCGACACGAAGGGAAAGTAGCATAAATATTGAAGGTAGAAAACTTTACTGAAAGAAGACTTCATTTTGATTTGAAAAATAATTGGAACTGCAATCAAAGGTTTTTCAAAAAATCGCCTGCCTTAACCATATCCATAAGGATTATTTTTTCTTAAAACACAGTATCTGAGACAAAAGTATGATCAGCTTTAACATTAAATTTATGAAATTGCCGTTTTGTATGGAGAATTTGCATTTTCCATAATAACTTTCCATAATAATTTCCTGACTTTGATGTATTTGCAGACAATCTGAAATCTCTTGTAAATCAAATTGAGTTATATATGTAGTACCTACCACATAATTATGTAATTGGGTTTATCCTGTATAATTATGTTTAAATAAATAAATAACATTGTCTAAATTTATTTAACAACCATGAACAAAACGTTTCAAAACTTTATGCACAAAATGTAACTAATGCCACATAATTATGTGAAGTGAAAAAAATAAGTATCGGCTAAGTTAGATTACAACATTTACAACGAATTAAGCGGTCATTTCTGCTAACGAAAAAGGAGTAACTTTTAAGTTACTTTTTTAATGTTCTGGGGGTCTATTACGAAAAGTTTAATGCGATACACGCAGCTGCATCCGTGCTTCGTTTTGTTCGTTTCCTATTACAAATCACTTTCGTATGCGATATTGCGAAGAGATTGCGTGAGTTTGACAGTTTCTCTCTAGCGTAAACTTCGATAGCCAAATTCAAAATGTTTGTTATTTAGCTACAACCAACAAACTGCGATTATCGTGGCCAAGTTACGCAATTGCGTACGTTATTTTCGTAATAGGCCCCCAGGAAAGAAAATCAGAAATATTTTTGTTGCTTATAGTGGGCCGTTATGATCATAATTTCGAAATCATAACAAAGTAACTGAAGCATCTTTATCACCATAGAAGATATGAGAGCCTCTGTTTGAGAAAAAAATCGTCAATTTCATACTTTAACCCCATTATTACCTATTGTATCAATTTGTATCGTATCGTATGCGATTTTTCAAAATGCAATTCCAATTCTTTTGAAAAACTGAAACAAAATGAAGTCTTTCACTAAAATTTCCTACCGTATACAACATGTTACAAAAATACCCCTACGAATATGGTAGATAGGGACCATCAAACTGAACAAATTTTACTATGGGACCAACTCTGAAATCGCGAAATGTTTCATACAAAAATTAATAACGAAAATATCAAAATGTATGAAACAGCTGTTTATTTTCACGATTTCAGAGTTCGTTCTATAATAAAAGTTGCTCATTTTGATGGTCCCTACTTATCTACCATATTCGGCATTATTTTTTGTAACATGTTTAGGGATTGCAATCCAGCAGCATTTTCAATCCAGCGCGGATCCAGCAAAATATGGAATCAAAATAAATACATGATTTAATTGTTATTTTTCTTTATTTAATAATTCAAGTTTTTTACTACCAACTACTAAAATAAATAAGTTTACTCATTTGGTGGTAACTTTATTAATTTTGGTTTGGTTTCTTAGTGCTTACCATTTTAGTATCAGTATTATTTTTTATAAAGTCAGAAAAATCTAATACAACATCAAGGACAATGCTTTTATGTAATCTCTAAATAGAATGATCTTAAGTATTGTGTAATGAAATTAATGAAATAAGGTCGTACGTACATAAGTAATAAGTATCAATCAATCTTACCTCTCTTTAACTTAAAATGGCTAGAGCTGATGGTACAATGCAACTACAAATCAGCCTGTTCATTATATACTGTATAATATCCTAACGACACTACAACCTACGAGCTGTACCTATCCATGGTAGATAGATAGGGAACATAAACTGAACAATTTTTACTATGGGACCAACTCTGAAATCGCGAAATAAAATCAGCTCTTTCAAAAATTTTCATATTTTCGTGATGTATGAAACAGCTGATATTTTTTTCGCGATTCCAGAGTTTGTCCCATAGTAAAAGTTGTTCAGTTTGATGGTCCCTTTCTACCATATTCTGGTAATAAGTCGTTATTCTGTTACACGTTGTATAGCCACCGGCTGCTGAGCAGGCCCTTTCGGCCTCTAAGGCCCGTATTTATAAACCGCTCTCAATACCGATCTCAAGATCGATCTCAGCTGATACGCTCTCAAGATGTGAGCAGCATCTTAAGTTGGATATTAATTAATAGTCAGATGTCAAGAGCGTATCAAATGAGATCGATCTCAGCTCTTAAGATCAATCTTAAGAGCAGGATCTTAAGTTCACAATGGTTTTTATACAGTAAAATGACACTTTTGAATTAAGATTGAATGATTAACGTTTCGTTTAAGCTGTGTAGAATAGTTAGCTCAAATTACAAAAAATAATAGTTTTATAATTGTACTCTCATAAATTAGTGCAAAACATTTTAGACAAGTGGTAAAATTCAATATTTATTTATATTACTTTATTTACACATAAATAAAATATCACTTTATATTACTACGTCAGTTCATGAAGACTGGAGTCTTGGATTATGTATTTCGTGGCTGTATGATGCAAATGTGCCTTTGCCTTTTCTGTTTCATGATTAAAGAAACGGAAAAATTGGCGGGATATTGTAATTGTTATTATGATTAATACATTTCGTAATTTATGTAATATCGTAATCAATATCATCAAAATGATTATCTCCGTTTATTAGATTTTGAAACTATATAATTTTAGCCACGTCTATAGGTACAAAAACATACGTAGCAGTTCAAAATAAAATAACTATCCCGCGCGCGCACGCTCTCAAGTCACGGTTTTGCAGCACTTGGCGAACAGGCTCTCAATCATCATCTCAAGAGTTATCTCAAGTGCAGAGTGTTGTTTATTAATATGAGTGATCTCAGTTGATACCACGAACTTAAACCTGTACTTAAGTATGATCTATTAATTAGAACAGCATCTCGAGTGTGATCTCAAGATAGCTCTCAACGTTGAGAGCGGTTTATAAATACGGGCCTTAGTTCTGTTTCTCGATTTTAAGATCATCAAATAGTCTTAAACCATAGATAAATGATCGCCTTCGATTGAAAAAAGGTGGCTATCAAAGACGTTCAGTAACTAATTTCGAATTTGAACGTTTGCGGATCCGCGCCGGTATGCTGGATCCAACATGTGAAAAAAGCGCTGGATCCAGCTGGATTGCTGGATGCTGGATCCAGCAATTGGAATCCCTGAACACGTTGTATTAAAGGTACTTTCCCTCCAAAGGGAAAGATTGTGACTCCCTGTCACAGAAGACTATGTGTGACCCTGTATAAGTATTAATATTATAAATTCGAAAGCCATGTTTGTTTGTTACGCTTCCACGGTCTTAACTACGCAGCTGATCATCATGAAATTTTTGCATAGGTACACATTTTCAGGGAAACAGAAAAAAAAACGATTGCCGAGGAAGAAAGAAATACTGTCTACGCAGCTAGTTGAATAGGTACTAAATTGTTTTTTTATTACACTTTGAATATAGTAGATATCTACTTATTCGTTTTTATCCGTACCCAAAGGGTAAAAACGGACAGTGGAGTCTTACTAATAGGGACCCGCCCTATATTAGTAAGACTTCACTGTCAGTCTGTTTCACTGCCTGTCTGTCACCAGGCTGTGAAACCGTGATAGCTAGACAGTTGAAATTTTCACAGATGATGTATTTCTGTTGCCGCTATAATAACAAATACTAAAAACAGAATAAAAAATATTTAAGGTGGCTCCCATCCCATACAACAAAGGTGATTTATTTTGCCGTTTTTTGCTCGATATTAATAACGACAACAGGTAGACGCTTGAAATATCGCCAGAATATTTAGTTGTATATTCGCTTCAAAAATAAATAATTAAATTAAATTAAAATAAATATTTAAGGGGGGCTCCAATACAACAAACGTGTTTTTTTAAGGAACTGCGCGAGTCGTACTTGGCCGGTTTTTATTTAATATACTTTGAGAATATTTTTTGATTTAACGAAATAGTAAGTGTCTACTTATTCGTTTTTAGGGTTCCGTACCAAAATGGTAAAAAAGGAACCCTTATGGTGTGACTCAGTCTGTCTGTCTGTCTTTTGAGATGACATTTGCCCAACTATTTTGCAAATAAGAAATAGATAAAAAAAATATCTTTTTTACAACAGAGACTGAAAAGGGGTCTTTAAAATTTTAAGTTGGGCTACTAGGGCATGTGGGGCATCATATAAAAGAGCGCCGTTTGCACGATTACAATATTTTTTTTGTTTTAGGCCACACAGTTTTCGATTGATAGTGAAAAATGTAAAAATAAATACCGTCCCCCCCCCCCCTTAACTCCGAAGTTTGCAAAGAGAAAAATCTGTAATAATACTATGTGATAGCAGTTTATATAAAGATTACAGGAATAATAAAACGATGTCTCAATATAGCACACTTTTATGAAATTATCAAATTTCCAAAAATGTTAACATTAGTGCTACTACCGGTCAAGAGATGGCGCTGACCTAAAACTGCAATACTAATTTTATTATTCTACTCTGCAGTGTGGTTTGATGGTGCAATTATGATGGTACGGAACCCTCGGTGCGCGATTCCGACTCGCTCTTGACCGGTTTTATTTATTAAGATGTGTTTACACTCACCGCGTATCGATCACCTCACAAAAAACCTTATTCCGAATTTTCCTTAAATCAAAATCAACAGCAAGAAAACCTCCACTATCCTTTAACTCCTCGCAGCAAAGATGGTATTTGAATGTACTTTAATATGCTAATATCAAACTTATTGTTGTACGCTTAAGGTCGATATTGCGCGCGTTTCGAATGGTAATGTAGAATAGTAGGGTCTATAAAAGCGATGCGCACGCGCAGGACTACAAGCGAAAGCCGTCAAAAATGAAGGTGATTACACACGTTTCGTGTTTAGTTCTGTGTCTGTGATGTGATTGTGTTAATTAACTTTTTTTCATAGCTTTCTAATTTTCAATATTTTTTGACTAAAAGTGTTTTAATTCTATACAATTCTTTTTTAAACTACATACAGTCATTAATTCAAACTAATTTATTAAAATAGTGTTTATAATTTTAATACACACATCAACTTTAGGGATACCGGTGTTTTTTTTTTCATACAAAAGAGATAACTTTGAAGCCTTGGTAGCCAGGGATGTACCGTGCTGTGATCTGATGATGGATATCCAGGGAGTGAATAGAAGAGATTCAGATCGCTATGCACACTCAACTGATCTGATCAGCATTCTAAAAGATTAAAGGACATGTTTAAAAAAACCGCAAAAATAGCATTAAAATGTATGGAAGTCCTGAAACTGAGAACTCTGACCCTTCTATCTTTTAGAATGCTGATCAGAACAGTTGAGTGTGTATAACAATCTGAATCTCCTCCATTCACTCCCTGGATAGCCATCATCTGATCACAGCACGGTACATCCCTTGCAGAAAACCAAGGCTTAAAAGTTACCTCGTTTGTATGAAAAAGAAACACCTATCCTAGACAAAGTTGATGAGTATATTTTTTTTTACTTACTTGTGACTAAGGTGGTGGTAACATTTTTATAATCAACTAGCGGCCGCCCGCGACTTCGTCTGCGTGGAAAGGTTTTTTGCTATCCCTCGGGAGTCGGAAACAATACTTTTTTCGGGATGAAAGGTACCCTATATCCTTTTCTGTACCCCTGACAACGTGTATGCAAAATTTCATGATGATCGGTTCAGTAGTTAGGACGTGAAGGCGTAACAAACAAACAAACAAACGGGCTTTCGCATTTATAATATTATACTAGCGGCCGCCCGCGACTTCGTCTGCGTGGAAAGTTTTTTTGCTATCCCTCGGGAACAATACTTTTTTTCGGGATGAAAGGTACCCTATGTCTTTTTCTGTACCCCTGACAACGTGTATGCAAAATTTCATGATGATCGGTTAAGTAGTTAGGACGTGAAGGCGTAACAAACAAACAAACAAATGGACTTTCGCATTTATAATATTAGTAAGGAAGTAAGGATTATTAGGTACCTTTCATCCTAAAAAAAAAGTATTGTTCCCGAGGGATAGCAAAAAACCTTTCCACGCAGACGAAGTCGCGGGCAGCCGCTAGTAATATTACTATTATTTATTTATTTTCAGGAAACGATGTCCCATAGATATATACCTTAAAACTAAACATATATAATTTATAAAACAAAATTATATATGTTTTAAAACAAATATAAAAATATAAATTATAAAACAAAATTGATAAAACAAAATTATATATGTTTAGTTTTAAGGTTTCCACGCGACTTCGTCTGCGTGGAAAGGTTTTTTGCTATCCCTCGGGAACAATACTTTTTTTTTAGGATGAAAGGTACCCTATGTCCTTCTCTGTACCCCTGACAACGTGTATGCAAAATTTCATGATGATCGGTTAAGTAGTTAAGACGTGAAGGCGTAACAAACAAACAAACAAACGGACTTTCGCATTTATAATATTAGTAAGGAAGTAAGGATTATTAGTGTCTATAATGACTTATAAATAAAAAACATTGACTACTTCTAAACTAATGCTATCACTTTCATTTGCTGTAAAGAAGATAGAGATACAGTACGAGGCATATATCTTGACATCGGGTGGGGATTGCGCGGAACGCGTATTTTGGGCATGCGTAGCGGTGAGGGGCGCGGGCGGCGGGAGAGGGGGCGCGCTATTGGTCGCTCACAAGAGCACATGCGCGAACTTATCCCCACTCCGTCGAAAAAATTTCAAGATTATATGCCTCGTACTGTAGCACCAGTTTTAAGTCTGGATTATTTAAGGCAGTAGACTCGCATCACGTTCCATTTTTAAATTTTCAATACAAATGATCAAAACAACTCTGCGCGAGCCGTAATGAGGGCGAACTTTGAAAATTCCTATTAAATTATTAAATAGATATAAGTATATACAAAACTCGCAATACATTAGACAAATACCTCATTAATCCTAAGAAAAATTATAAATTACTTTAGATTCTGTAAATACCAGTAAAAAAACATGCCAAAGTGTACAATTTGAGCATTTTTTAATATTTTACCCTAAGGTGGATACTCGGAAAACGCGTGTCCATCTATCCACCACGTCATAGTTGATAGTATGATGGGGTGGATAGAGGGACACGCGTTTTCCGAGTATCCACCTTAGGGTGGCTGTTTCGGGGTGGATAAACGGAATAAGCCCATTTAATATTTGTTGTTTTACAGAAAATATTGGCTGTGATCGGAGTGTTGGTGGGATGTGTGTTAGCAGAGCCCGAGGCGCCTTACCCGCCCAGTGGCTTCAGACCCAGTGGGCCGGCTTTTGAACTGCCACAAAAGGTAAGCCATCATAAGCATCATCGCCACCGTCATTTTGCCACAGCCATACGACGCGCGAAGCCCACTGTTATGGATAGGAGGAGCCTTACCCACCCAGTGGCTTCAAACTCAGCGTGCCGGCTTTTGAACTGCCACAGAAGGTAAGTCTCACGACAAGCCAAAATAACCAAAAGTATAAACAAAACAAAAGATACCACAAGCATCTTACTTATTTCTAAGCGAGAAGAAAAGATCATCTTCACAATATAGTATAGCAAAGTGATTTTTTCTTTTTAGAGTACCCAACAACAACAAGAGTACCTTCCACCTATAGAACCCAGAAGACCATTGCCCCCTACAACATACGGAACCCCTGAAGAAGAGGACGTTTCAGTACAAGGTCTGCCCACGCAAGAGCAACTCCCCGTTTTCCAGGTATCTCCAATAAACGGGCAATTATACAATGGACCCCAGTTTAATTCAGATTTGAGAAATTTGGATAGCTCCGATAGATTCAGACTTAATCAGGTTTGTAGAAGACAACATAAATAAAAAAAGATGCTAAAGATATTTACAAAATACTTTTTCAAAAAAAGTTAGGTACTGGTCTCAATTGTAACATCGGGTACCTACTATATATAGCTATCAATAAAAATAGATAAGACAAATATAGAAGAATCCAGAAGAACTAAAATGAAACAATAATTTAATTGTAATATTCATTAGCGGCCCGCGATTTCATCCGCGTGGACCCTAGGACACCTTTGACCAAGATAAAAAGTAACCTATATGTTAAACCAAGTTATAAATTATATGTTTACCAAATTTTATCTAAATCCGTCCTGCCGTTTAGGCGTGAAGAGGTGACAAACAAACGCACATACCAACTTTCGCATTTATTTATTTCTATTTATTTATTAGTCTTTATTGTACATTTATACATAAAGTAAAGTACACAAATGACGGACTTAAGCTAAAAGTATTTTCTACCAGTCAATCAACAGTAAACAGATAGATACGAATGAATATTAGTAGGATATTAGTAAGATTCCAACAAACTGAACATACATCAAATTTTTTTGAAATACTTAACTCTGGAATCGTATATTATCCATTAGGTAATTTAAGTATTTGTGACATAAGTTTTGCGTCAAAATAAATTTATTTTTAACGACGATAACGTATAAATTCATACTTTTTTTCACAGTACCAACTTCAACAACAGAAATACCGTGAATTTGAAAGGCAACGAGAATTGGAAGCCGCTCAAGCAAGATCCCGTGCCAACCAATTCCCTAACCAACAAGTCCCAAGGCAATTCGCTCAAGCTACACCAACCACCACTGAATCTACATTCTCTACCAAAAATTTCGACGACAAAACAGAATCTACAACACAAGCCATCGATTTGAACGAAGGTGAAACACTTGATAACAGCAAAAACGATGAAAACAAACAGAAAGTTACTGTCGAAGTTAGCAAACAAAACATACAAGAATACCCTGGAGAACTGTTCCTTAGCTCACTAGCTCAATTGCAACTTCAACCACAATTCATACCGATACAACAGTTCGGTCAACTGAATGCACCGTTACAGTATCAGCCAGTACAAGATGCTTCTCAAAGAGGATATGATGCACAAACGCATTTCGCTGCACTTCCTTCAGTGTTATCTCAAAGACAATCCATCCAACCTCAATACCAGCAAGGATTTGTCCAAAACCCTGCTTTGTTAGTGGCTTCGCAGGATCCTTCTGTAGCTGCTCTTGTTCAAGCACAACAGACAAATCAGTATCAACCGCTTGTGAACAACCAGTACACCTCTCTAGTTAGAACACAGCAGAATAATCAATATCAGCCGTTTGTTAGCCAATACGCTTCCCAAGTTCAAATGTATCCTCAACCAATAGTCGTACCACAACCACAACCTCAATTTGTTCAACCACAGCAACCGCAAAACGATGAAACTCTTCAAGAGCAAGACCAGTTTGTGTACCAACAAAGTTATCAACCACAAGAAGTAGTCTATAGACCTCAATACTCAACACCTCAGCCTCAACCAGAGCAACAAAACTACTTTTTACCGCAAGCTCAACTTGTGAATTATCCCCAATTGGTCCAACAATATCAAAATGGTTATGCTCCTCAGAACGGACAGCAAATTAATCAAGGCCAAGACTCTCTCCAAAGTGGAATTGATCTAAATCAAGGGAATGATGTGGAACAGCCAGAGAAAAATGACGATGATGACCAAGATGATGGATCAAATGCTACTGCAGTTGCGACGGCATTCGGTACAAGGTCAGTAGTATTCTTATTGAATTTAAATGGCATCGCCATGTTGTCACGTAGGGAGTATGTTAATAGGTTTGTAACAAAGGTCTCTATTTACATACTGCGTGATTTGATGAATTAAGCGGTGTGAATCATGGACAGTTTACATTCGATGGCATCAGAATTGTGTAAGGTCATGTTTTGGTTCCCAATTTCAATTAGCAAATTATTTCCATGGGTCCGGTCATGACACCAATTTCAATTAAGGCAAAGGTAAAGGATATTTTTGGATTCTTTTTAGTTGTTTTGAAGATGAAAATTTAGTATATTGAACTTTGAGAAGTATTGCTTATAACCTAAGGAAATACCTAATACGTAATATTTTAAATGTTATCGGAAACACGACTAATATTTTATTTTTAGTTTTGTAGCTGCTTTTAAATTATATGTTTTTTTATTGTAGGACCCAACCTCGTGTATTGACAAGGTATGGAGCTCCATTCCCAAGAGAGCCGTTTAGCCCTTTGACCACTACCACGGAATCAGCCACACAATACGAGGTAAATACTTTGATTATTTAAATGACTAGCTAGAGTGCGTTTCATTGGATACTTCCTATGGCGTAACTAACTTCTAAACAGTCGAAGCGACGAACGCTTCAAAAAAAATTTTACCCAACAGTTGGGTGACCAAAACACGCACACATTGTAAGGGGATTAATCTATCGTCTACACTACACAATATTGTTTCTACCTATTCGTTATTCTACCCAATATGGATTCACAACAGGCATTGATCACATACTCTATTCCACACATTCTTAAATTTTACACAAACGCGTTTCTTCCTATTCGGGATCTACACAATATGGATTCCTTACATTTGCTATTCCATACGTAGTGTGACCCGGCCAATAGTTTTTATTAGGTACAATCATAGAAATAGAATGTCAAAGAACAACAATGTCAATAAACAGGTGATCCGAAAAACGAAATGCATACTTTTTATATGAGATAGGAAAAAAAATACTTAGATACATAAAATATGACTATATGTTAAATGCTCTAAGATATATGGCAAAGGAAATTAATAAACTATGTTCCATACTGTTTTCTTCGTCGATAAACGAATAAATGTAGCGAAATTTGGTTTTAGAGAAATGTGTGGCAATATCTTATTTACCTGTGAAAAGTGTGATTACTTGGATTGTTTCTTTTTGTCACGCCACAATTACTTAGAGCACAAGACACCATGGCTCCACGATACCTTTATTTTAAATTCTAATTAAGATTATCAAATATTTTAAGCAAATCGTGATTGCTCCTTTGCAAGGCGGGCCGCTAGGGCCTCTTACTGTAAAAAATATTGGCGCATGTCACTTGATCCTATTTGTCTCTTTTTTACATAGACCGTGTCCGTATGATGTTAACTTCTCTTTCCCACGCTCTGTTAGTCTTCTTGAGCGCAGCGAAATTTTTTCTATGTCTATGGCTAATACTCTTTGGACGCAATGATGCTAAAAACGCACACCAACCTAAAAAAGTTGGCTTGTTTGGTTTAGTACGTCAAAAGTGCAACACTCTATCTAGGTCGTCGGAATCTTTGTTTTTTTTTCTTTCTCTCTATACAGCACTAACTTAAGAATTTTGCTTCCTAAAACCAAAGCTTACATCAATAGTAATGCTTTCCATGTTTAGATTTCGTCTTTGGAAAAACGCTAATTAATTTCGTTTGAAATGGGAACATACAGTCTGAAATGAAGTGAATTTTTTTTCTTTACAGCAAGCAACAGAAAATGCCGGTTCTGTAGCTGAAGCCGATGCATTTGCTACAGGCCAAAGGAAGACAGCAAAGCTAAGGTAGGTACTCCTACTTATCACTACCTACCTACCCGATCAATTCGTAAGCCACAACTATTTAGTATACCATGTTCAACAAATAATGTTTCCATGAATAATCCATTGCATAGAATGTGTAGACTTTTTAATTTGGTTTGTGTTGATTTTGATATTTTTAACAATAGTATTTCTAAATTTAAAAATTCACTTTTAAATTATCCCAGTGGAAACTGAGAGTTAGCGTTAAATCTGTTCTGTTTATCGTTTTATTAATCTATCTGTTGTTGTGTTGTGTGTACCTTATTATAATTTGTTACTATTATTGTAAAATTAATAATTAACCTTACCACAGTTGAACATAGTTGTAATTGGACATCAGATTGGTGTACCTTCTTATTATTAAGTTTTATTGTTTAAGTTTTAATCTGTTGTCTGTAACTATGTCATTTAAAATAAAATAAAAAAAAAATAAAAATCATTCCGTTGCGCAAACAGTGACATAAAATCAATTTGTGTGGAAAATCTTGAACTTTGGTACAAAAATCTAAAAAAAAATAATTGTACTGGCTTAGAATTCATAATAGTACAAGTGCTTAGATTATTTAATAATCTAAGTACAAGTGTACCTACTGCTGTTCTATAACTTAATCTATAATGAATGACCTGACATCACAATGTAATGCAGTATCTAATATAATAATTACATTACATATTTGACATTATATTACATTGTAATGCAATGAAGGGAGGTAGCTGGTAGGTAGCCGGGCCGTAATTCTTTTCATCTATCAGAAACAATAATCATGGTTAATGCAAAATGCTAAGGAAATATAGTTACGCCGGATAGTAGGGGAACCTGTTGTACCTAGGCTAGTTTTTTTAATTTTAATTTTAAAAAAAATAATGGTGCATGCTACACCGGTCTAGTGTTCATGTAAGCAAAGATCATTTAATTAACTACATAATTCATTCATAAAGCTGTGTATATTTTCAAAAACCTGGGACTACTAGCCACTTGGAAAAAAAATGGAAAACTGTCCTAGGTACAACAAACCAGATGTACCTTGGACCGTGTCCGTTGTACCTTGGACAGACCAGGTTCAAATTGAGATAAACTCTTTTATTAGCTAGAATTTATTTATTTTCTGTTGTATATTAATTAGTTAATTATATTAGCATATGCATTTAACAATTTGTTACAGTTATTAACAACAATATTTAAGTAAAAGTATTGTTTTTTAAAAAAATCCCCACCAATCTAATTTTTGATAATATTGTTGACAATATTTCGGCATCGAATCATGTAATTTTAACTTGTAACCTTTTTTTGTATTTTCTTATCCCTTAACATAAATTCTAACAAAATATCCATTAAATGCGCTGGATTAAACAAAAATAAATTATAAACGAAATCTTAAGAAGTTACCTACAGCAAAAAAATTACTAAAAAAATCTTAAAAAATACAAAAAGATATATGTTGGACTCAGATTTTCAATTACTTTTTTTATCAATTTTTACTTATATTAATTTTTATACTTAGTATTTAAAAAACCCAATAAAACTCAATTTCGGGAATATTCCTCCTTTTGAGTTGACTCTCTTTGGCGGAATAATTTTTTTCTTAATATCTTGGTACTTATAACAAATGTTATATGTTTTTTTAATAATTTAAATACAATTTTACCCATAAAAATGTATGTAAAGAATTTTTGACCTATTTCCGGCCAAAATGATGTAACTTGGCCAGTGACCGAGGTACATCGTAAGTTGGGTGGCTTAGGTACAACATCGCGACAACTTCACTTAACAAGCATTATTAACCCTTGAAGTTAAGATCTGACACTCATGCCGTTTAGTAGCTAAATAAACTAAGATAAGATTCTAAATAAAACAGTTTTCACAAACATTCATCACTTTAAATTAATTTGCATGAAGTAAAACCCAAAAAACGTACTTTTTGAGTGACAAACAATAAATTACCTTTTTTAACTGTGCTCACACGGCGCCGGCGAATCTCAACTAACTTCACGTTAATGTTAACAAATGACGTTTCAAATACCATAGACAACGGTTCCTAAAAGAGCGGGATTTTTGAAAAAAAAACATGATTATTCTAGGTACAACTCTGTCCAAGGTACAACAGGTTCCCCTAATAATCTTTAGGTCTCGGTCACGACATCACCGTCTTGCGACTGCGACTGCGATGTTCTCGATGTGTTGTCGGCCTTCGTCTCGTTGCGACCGCTCAGCGGTTGCCGAGACGCAAGACGTAGGGGCTCATGTCTGCTATTTTAACGTCATAATCACGTTTAAATTGTATTTCGGTCCTGGGTTTAAGGAAGGGTTTGGTGGCTACTTGGTCCACTTGCTACTGGTCCCTGGTAGCCCCCTAACCCTTATGAAACAAGAAGTGTGTTAAAAAGCATTACAATTCAAACTCTTGAAACACAATTATGACATGAAATAAAACAATTTTTAACGGACACTAGCGCGGTTCCATTGAAAGTACTTTGGTAATTAGTTGGTATTTGGTTTGATTTTTGGTTTTCCCGACGTTTCGGCAACTTTGCAGCTGCCGTGGTCACGGGGGACTGTTTTATTTCATGTCTAGTGAGCGCGTAAGCTTGAGAAGTGAACACAGTTATGACGTTAACAATAGCAGACACATCGCGCGCGCGATGATGTCGTGGCCAAGACCTAGACGCGCTTTTCTGAAAAGCGAACCGTACGTTAAGTGATAATGATAAGACAGATCGCCTTACCCGCTGCTCAGTTGAAATACCCACCTACTTAACGAAGTTAAAAAATTTCTTTCGAATTCGTAATTTCGACTCAGGTACATCAATAGTAGACCCCGTGAAACGATATCACGTAGTAGGAACCACACGTCGATTTTTATATTTCCTAGCTAGAAACGTTTTCCTATTATACTAAGTCCGAAGAAATATCTGTATGATATTTTTGCATGAAGTTCGATAACTTTAGCTATGGTAAAATTCTAGTTGAGCTTTGATTCTGGAAATGTTTTAGAAATTAAAAAAAATTTTTTTTTGAAAAACGAACATTTGAGTAGTGCCACAGGAGTCGTTGTTTCACCCATTAAACTCTTACTCTATGGTTCAAAACCAGTAGTGTCACGGCAGAGGAAATTCACCCAAGAGAAAATTCCAAATAAGTAGTATACTCGTAGTAAGTTACCTCACCCCACCGGCGCCCATCGCGCGAGTTTGTGTGCCGATCCGTGTGCTCATTCAGTAGCTCGCACACAGTTGCGCGTGTGCAAAAACGTCACTGTGTAGCGTCTGTTTAATAGGTAGTTAAAACGCGACGCTTGTATGGAGTGCCCGGGGTGTGATAGTAGTATAGTTGAGGAGCTCGGTGGCGCAGTGGTATAGCGCCTGGCCCAGCGATTGCGGAGATTAAGTCACTTTCACAAGGGTCGGTCATAGGATGGGTGACCAAAAATTTATTATCTCGAGTTTCTCTGTGCTTTGGAAGGCATGATAAGCCGTTGGTCCTGGCTGCATTTGCAGTCATTAACGCGCATCCACCACCAACCACCAATCCGCATTGGGCCCGCGTGGTGGGTTATGGCCCATCCTCCTTATCCACCCATAAGGAAGGCCTGTGCCCCAGCAGCGGGGACATTAAAAAAATGGCTGATGGTCATGGTCATAGGTAGTGCTTAGGGCGAAAAAGGGAAACGTTTAAGTTATTAATATTAATTTTGTCTTTTCTTATTTCAGAAGCCGTAAAGTTCGTCCTGTTTTCACTTTGGACCGGTCTGGACATCTCGTATTAGCGCAAGAACAGAACTGAACTTATGCTCATTGAATGTTAGCTCAAAAACAGAACTGACCTTATGCAACCTCATTGAATGTAACCTTGAGCTAACATTCTTGAGAACAGAACAGGGGGCCGTTTGCTAATGTTTTCGTCAAAATCGTAGTTCAATGGTGTTCTAATGGTAACGCTTTTTGACACAGTTCTTGTTAACCCATCATCAAGACACAATATGTTTCCGTATTGGTTTTAAGAAACACAATGTGTCTCAGTTTTGGGTTTAAGAAACAAGAACTGTGTCAAAAAGCATTACCATTCAAACACCATTGAACTATGATTTTGACGAAAACATTAGCAGACTTGACCCCTGACCTTATGCCAACTCATTGAATCTTAGCTCATGAACCGAACTGACCTTATGCAAACTTATTGAATCTCAAGAACATAACTGATCTTATGCAACCTCATTGACCGTTAGCTCAAGAACAGAACTGATCTTATGGGACCTCATTAAAGATTTAATTTTTTTGAAACAAATTTTATGGTAGGTATGGATTAGACCGTTAAACTGAACAACTTCGTCTATGGGACCAACTTAATCTGAGCCAAAAAATTATCAGCTGTTCCATAGAAAACGTCAATATCTACTCGACCAAATGTTGACCCTGAACACCCACCCTTGAACCAACACCCTGAACTTGACATTAAATAAATTGTCGGATTCCGATCATGAAAATATCCTTTCTAAATATTATCTAAGTCAGTTTTCAATAATCAATTCACAGGTAGGGAAATGCCTGATCTAGATTAATTGCTAGTTGACTGACCATGACTCAAGCTGATCCTGATTAAACAGTTCTGTGGTTTATTCTTTATCATATTAAAGTTGCTTCTAATCTGGATCAGGCCTATTCCTATCTGTAGATTTATCATTATTGAAAACTGACTACAATAGACGTATTATAATTTTATTTGCATACATTCTATGACTTGATAATTGAATCGACCGATAGGCAACAAATCTTTATTAGGCCTATAATATCTTATTTTTCAACGTGTTACAAAAATACTCCTAATGCCGAATATGGTAGATATGGACCATCAAATTGAACAACTTTTACAATACAATCAACTCTGAAAACGTGAAAAAAAAATCTGCTGTTTCATACATTTTGATATTTTCGTTATTAATTTTTATATGAAACATATGGTTTTTTTTTCACGTTTTCAGAGTTGAGCCCATAGTAAAAATTGTTCAGTTTTGGGCCGTTGTACGTACGTTGTATAGCTATAGATTTAACTGTTACAAATTATTCGTTGTAGGGTTAATTAAAAATATGCATTTTTTTGGTAAAACGATCGATCGCCGCGCTTGTCACCTATATTTTTTTGAAGAAGAGATTATTCGCTATCAAATTATTTTTGTAAATGTTTACATTCTTTGATTGTTTATCTAAGCTTCCATAGGTATATGTATAAATAAATATTTTTATGTTTCTCGTGCATGGGCACACCGTAAACTAAAAAATTGTGCCGATTTATTATTAAACTTGTATAAGTTTTTGCTTCTCAGTTAGTAATTTATTGCTAATTTAATAAATAACAAAACAAAACAAAGTACCTAACTAATTGTTTTTCTTACCTTTCTAAGCCTATAATATCCTTTTCCATGGGTTTTAATTCACGATCTTATTTTATTATTTAACGTGAAAAAAATACAGTAAATGGCGGACTTGATGCTAAAGGCATTCTTTCCCAGTCAGCCAATCTTGCCCGTGATCTAATCTTCTTTAACTGTCTTAAAAAGCTACTTACATTAAAAATTTACGCTGTCATAGGTCAACCTCACACCGTTTTACCACACCAGTCTACGGGGATTTTTACACTCACCCTTGACATGAAAAATCAAGGAACAAATAATTACAAAAAAAGTAAAACAATATGTCATCATAGTACCAGGAATTCATAAATAGGAAGGAGGTTAACTTCTTTTTTTAATCACTTTAGGTGACGTATAACATGTACTATTCCTTTCGGGCCCGTGGATCTACCGATTTGCCCTACTAGAAGTAGGACCACGGTATACATGTACTCGTAGTCCTACTAGACTAGGGCTTATTATAATAATCGATATAATTTAGTATCGCTTATTGTGGTATCGCTATTCAATGATTTCAAATATTTTTTATTTTTATTTTTATGAAGTCAAAATTACCAGGGCAACATAAATTACAAGGAGTTATACAATATTAAAAGGTCAAATCGGTAGGTTCACGGGCCCTTAAGACATCTATTTTTTCATTCGCTCTTCGAAAAGCAAATAAACAGGGCATGTCATTCTTATCTCAGGTTTATACAAATTGAGAGGCACTTAAGTAGTTGGTCCCGCCCGCCTGCATTCGCATAGTCCAATGCAAATTAGTTCTCTAGATCTGGACAAAACACTGGAGACTTAACAAAATAGCTGATTAAGAAAATATAGGTAATACAAGAAAAACACTCCATTTCACCAAGGATTTATTAACAAAACAATGATTCCGTAAACAACCAACAAACTGACAAAAAATGCAGGCACACTAGCAATAATCAACATGTTTTCTCGCACAAACGACAACGGAGCTACGAACAAAGACTTCACTGACTGAAATGAATAAGATGCTTCTATATCCGAAGTTAGCGTAGATAACGTAGTTGTATCACCTTTTTCAGTTTCAGTAACTATAGGTTTGTCCGTAGGAGGTTTCAATACCTCGAAAAAATCTTTCAAAACATTTGGCTCCTTAATTTTCAGTAAAGAACTTCTACGACAAACAGATTTCGGATCCGTAATACTTAATTTCAACAAGATGTTGTCGATAACATTGCTGCCAATCAAATTGCACTGTAAACTTTGACATTGAGCCAATCCGGTTTCAACTAAAACTTCCTTGTTAGAAACTATTTTTTTATCAACTTTGCGGCCGCTTGTGCTAGTGCTAAACACGTCTTGCGGTTGAGTATTAACATTACTCTCAATAAGGGTAAAAGATTTTCTCATTTCAGTTATTAATTTTTCTGTGAGTGAGTCTTCTAATCTTTTGACAGCTTTGTCTACGACAGAAACTAATCTATCCCATAGTTCATTTATACTTTTAGGATAGGCATCGCATTCTCCAGAACAATACTTATCAGGTCCGTTAATCATCGATTTAATTGCAGATTCATTTGGTAAATTTATTTCTTTTGTTTTGTTATTATTATATTCACTGTCGCTTTCTAAAGGTGTTTTAAGCGGGCATTTAGAAATTACGTTTTTAGGGTCTATTTTTGTTTTATATTTTGCATTTCTTAATACCTTGTTAGAATCGCCAGTGACGTAAACATTGTCGAAGTTTTTATTGTAATAAACAGGAGTGCTTGTAGTAGCATTCATTGCAGGAAACATACCCATGTTTATAACAGTATCCAATAAGTTTGTTTTATTATCCAATATTTTTTCCTTTTCTGAGGCGCCAAAAATAGGTGTTCTAAATCGAAGGTTTTCTGAATAAACAAAAGCTTCCGAATTTGCTCGTGCAGACATATCATCGGAGGTCAGGATTAAATTGCCGAGTTCAGAACTGGTGGCAGTAACAACAAAAGTGCTAGTCCTATCAATGTTGTTTGAATCAGATTGGTTCTTTTCTAGGGTGAGAGTTTTATTACTGATACTAGATAATTCTTTGCATTGCAAATAAGAATTATTTCCTGAATTTTCACTGGATGTTGATTCTGATGTCTCCATGTTAGATGGAAATACTATTGTCTCTGTGCTAAAGATAGTTTCAGCAACAGATGGATGAGAGACATCATTACAAATTTTTAATTGTGATGGCACGGTTACAGCTAAAGAGACATTGACAATATCTTTTCCATAAGGGAGCTCATTCTGAAGCTTTTCTTTTATTGCAGAATCACGCATATCTAGATTAGACTTAATAGTTTTAGTGGAACTTTCACTTCTTTGCCTTAAGGTGTTTTGACTGCAATTACTTACCGAATTGTTTTTTATGGTTGATGGTGAAGATTTCATGGAGTCTTTATCAAAAGCAGACTCATCTGATAATGTCTGTTCGAGTTCGACGATATTTTCTTTTATAGCACCTTTTTTCAACAACGATGAGCGCGAAACTACTTGCGATAAAGATTTTTTTAAAATGATATCTCTCAATTGTACCGCTGATCGTCTATCCTCGCTTTTTATTGATTTTTTATATTTAAAATTAGTGTTTTTAATTTTGTTGTGAAGGCGACTCTTCTTTTTTGGCATTCGAAGACTATGTTCATTATTGCATTTGATTGGAGCAGTAATAACAGCATTTGATTCATTCATGTTATTATCTGTTAAACTGCTATCAGTTTCTGCTTTTATATCAGTGTCTTTACTATCGAAAGGCTTCAAGTTATTATCTGTTAAACTGCTATCTGTTTCTACTTTTAAATCAGTATCTTTACTATCGAAAGGCATATCTATAACTGCCACTGGATCGTTTTTATCATCATTGGCTTCATCTATAGTTATTTTTATTTCATTTTTTTCACCAATTCGCTCTGGGTCGTCAAACCTATGTGCTGAATTACGATCCAATTTAAGCGTTTTTGAAGAGGCTGAAGGTGATACCGAATCAGTGCTTCCTTGCAGACTTCGTTTATTGCATATCATTTGCTGAGCGGTTATTATGTCATCATAAGTTTCTTGAACTGAAAAAGCTACTATATACGATGGTATTATTTTTGGATATCTTGTTATTGATTCCTTTGGTATTCTGGATGACATTTGTTTTCTATCTTTTTCTAAACCATCATTTGTTGAAAACATATCGATATATGACTTTCCTGTAATAGAAAAAGAACAATAATTATATGGCCACATTTTCGCGTTATGGCGAAGACGCAACTTTTCGCGATAGCGCGATAATGTGGAAGAACCAGAAATGAAATAAAAAGTCAGTTCTTAGACTTTTTACTCACTCAGGTAATTTTTGTCGCAAAATGTTTCTGATAGAAATCTCTATCAGAAACATCTTGCGACAAAAATTACCTGCGTATAGTTTATTTCAACAAGTTCGATACAAGCGGATGTTTTAACATCGCAATTATGCAATCAAAATTCAATCAGAGAGCTTCAGTAAGAATTCTGAAACCCTTTTGTGGGTTTTCTTTCTTTCTCTTGGTAGGTTCAAACGTTCAAACCAAGTTCAAACGTACAATCCTACCAGAACGAAGTTGATACTTGGTTGATTTTTGTAGCAATAGGCTACAGCTGCTGAAGTAATTTCTTGTCACTGGTTTTTTATTAATGAAATGGCGTTTCAAATAAAAAATTTAGAAGAAATATATGTTGTTGTTGTGTTGGTTGTTATCACCAGGAAGCAGAATAAAACTCCTTCAGAACAAATAAATCGTTCTTTTTTCTGCAGTGTAAATGTTTGTTTGTTATCAATATTACTATAATAAACGCAGTACTTACGAATTTATACAGCAATTACTATTACGTCATTTCATTTTACTATAATTTTAAAAATTTTGCTCTCTCACTTCTCGTTAAATTTATTTTATAGCTTTTGGATTTTGACATTGTTGTGACAGTGGTTGACAAATGTTCTGTTTTGAAGTAAGATTCTTTATGCCAGTAATCATTATTGAAAGAGAAGTTTAAGGAGATTTGAAACTCAATGGTAGGTACGTGCAGTCCTTGCATAATAGGCCCTCCACATGCACAAGCCCGGCCTGCCGGAGAGGTGCGGCCTCCTGCGGCCTTCCGGCCAAATCTCAGCGTGTATAAGGCATAGCGCCTCTCCATACACAAGTATGAGTATAATCAGTTTTTTTTTCTTATCGTTAAAAAAGTATCTTATAAGTGACTTCTTTTTAGGGTTCCGTACCCAAAGGGTAAAAACGGGACCCTATTACTAAGACTCCGCTATCCGTCCGTCTGTCTGTCTGTCTATTTGTCTGTCTGTCACCAGGCTGTATCTCAGGAATCTTGATAGCTACACAGTTGAAATTTTCACAGATGATGTATTTCTGTAAAAACAGAATAAAATAAACATTTAAGGGGGGCTCCCATCCCATAAAACATACGTGAATTTTTTTGCCGTTTTTTGCTCGATGTTAATAACGACAACAGGTAGACAGTTGAAACTATTACAGATAAGGTATTTCTGTTGCCGCTATAACAACAAATACTACAAACAATATAAAATAAATATTTAAGGGGGGCTCCAATACAACAAACGTGTTTTTTTTTTGCCGTTTTTTGATACGGAACCCTTCGTGCGCGAGTCCGACTCGTACTTGACCGGTTTTTTTATTAGCAGAAATGACTACTTAATTCACTTAATATAGCATTAATTAGCAGAGTGTATAAACATTTGTGCATTTTTTTTAAACATTAGCGCGTTCGTGGTTGTTAAATAAATTAAAACAATGTTAGTATGAAAATTGCAAATTCTTATAATTCTCCAAAAATTATCTTTAAAACGGCAATTTTATACTTAAAACCTTAAGGGTTTAGTTATCTTATACCTCTAAACGAGCAATTCTTGGATATAAATTTATTTCTGTGATCTCGGAAACGGCTCTAACGATTTCGCTGAAATTTGGTAAATATAAAGGGGTTTTCGGGGGTAAACAATCGATCTAGATTAGTCTTATGTTTGGGAAAACGCGTGTTTTTGAGTTTTAATGCGTTTTTCTTTCGACGCAGATTATGGTCGCTAATTTCGTCCTGCCGGCCACTGTCCGTCTGGTCCAGCGGGTTAAGACGCGGATGGCAAGAAACGAGTGTTACGGGTTCTTATACGTTTTTCTTATATGTTTAAGTTTAAGAATATATATATTTTTTAATTTTTATTGTTTTTAGACAAGTTTAAAAAAATGTAGTTAATGTTTGAGATAACAATGTAGATTATCACCTAAACACCACCATATTACAACTTAAATAGTAATAACCGAGCAAGGCTCGGTCGCCCAGGTACTTATACTATTAGGCGAAGAACACATGACACTGCACAAACCTAAATGGATAAAGGCCAGCCCCGTATTAAAAGCTCTCTTGCCAGGTTTTTGAACGAAGTGCCAGAAACGACATATTTGTAAAAAATACTTACCTACATTTCACTGTTTCCACGATTTAACGGTGTAACATCCGTTAATATGCAGATTAACTAGACAAAGTGCTAAACCTGCTACTTTATTCCGCTATTTGCAGATTAATTAGTTGCTGCGTATCTCAACGTATTCCGGTAAATCCTACTATTATATAATATTATTATTATTATGTACGCTTAAGAATTCACGGGTCAAAAGTGACCCGGTCCTTCAAGGCTTCCGTGGTGATATTTATTATTATTATAAATGCGAAAGTTTGTGGGTTTGGATGTTTGTTCCTCAATCACGCATTTGCGTGATTGATCCGTATTTACGGATGAACAGATTTGGATGAAATAAGAAACACAAATAGTTTATAGCTTGGATTAAAAAAATCGGGTTGCACTCCGGGAGTGCCGGCAGAAGTGAAAACTTTAATATTAACGTAGGGCATTTTTGATATTTTGGAATGGTTAGGGAATAATTTTGCACGAATTGCCGTCTTACGAATTTACTCTGCATTTGAATTTACGAAGACAGAACAGTATTGTACGAAAGTCTTATCCATAGCTTGACAGAAAATCTAGTTTTGACATTGAATTAAAATATTAGTGCGTTGCTATGGTGACACAAAGTGCTTACGTCTTGAAATGACGCGTCGCTATTTTCAAGAGAGGGGGATACTTCCGCTGCCGGCTGTCTACTCTCCAACCGTCACATCCGTCTTACAAATTTTCGATCAGGGTCACGTGATCCTGACTGACAGACGCGAGGATATTTTCCCCATTACAAAAAAGTTTACAACGCCTCTAAAGAAGTTTTCACTTCAAAAATTGGATACTTTTTGACCCGGACAAATGTTTCCTAGGGATTTTCCGAATGTCCACGCGGACGAAGTCGCGGGCGGAAGCAATATAGGAATAGAATCCGGGATTATTTAATTAACCACCACGAAAATACAAAGACAAAACCAACAAAATGATTTTCCCTTTTGTTTTATTACGGGAATTTTTTATACATTCCGGGACTTTAATGCTCCTTAGGGACGGATGTGCACTTAACCTAATTATCCGGTACTTACTGGGACTATTGCCAGAAGTGAGTGCTTAATCCAGAAAAAAAATATATATGTAAAATTGTTGATGCAGTAACTATCTCTGTGGTCTAGGTGGTTCGCCCACCCGTGTATGACCCAGGGGTCCCGAATTCGATGCCCAGGGGAGTACAATTTGTACTCTGTTTGGTTGGTGGTAGGGCTTATTTTAAGTCCGCCTGGCTAGTTACCACCATCTTACCTAAGTCTGACGCCATATTAACAATTTAAAAATTGTTTTGTTCCATTAGCTAGAGTTTAGAGGTAAGGTAAGATAGCCAGTTCCACAGTGATGAAGATTCCGGGTGAAGTGCGCTTCCACCTTTGGCCTCAGGTGAGGTGAAGGCCAAGCACTATCCCGTTACGCATAAAAAAAAACCGGTCAAGAGCGAGTCGGACTCGCGCACCAAGGGTTTCGTACCATCATAATTGCACCATCAAACCACACTGCTGAGTAGAATAATTAAATTAGTATTGCAGTTTTCGGTCAGCGCCATCTCTTGACCGATAGTGGAACTAATGTTAACTTTTTAAGAAATTTGATAATTTCTAAAAAAGTATGCCATATTGAGAGATCGTTTTATTTTTCCTGTAATCTTTATATAAACTGCTATCACATAGAATTATTTCGGATTTTTCTCTTTGCAAACTTCGGAGATAAGGGTGGAACGGTATTTTTTTTTACATTTTTTACCATAAGTCGAAAACTATGCGGCTTAAAACAAAAAGAAAAAATGATTGAAAACGAGCAAACGGCGCTCTTTCATAATTATGATACCCCACATGCCCTAGTAGCTCCACTTCAAATTTTTAAGACCTCTTTTCAGTCCCAGTTGTAAAAAAGATTTTTTTAATTATTTCTTATTTGCAAAATAGTTGGGCAAATGTCACCTTAAACTATTCCAAATTTCAAGTTGATACCATTAGTAGTTCTCGAGATATCCAGCTGTGACAGACTGAGTCACACCATAAGGGTTCCTTTTTTACCATTTTGGTACGGAACCCTAAAAAGCATAAAGTGCTGTTTAATGTGAAAATTTATCGTTTTTATCCATATACTCGTATGTCAAAACCGTCTAGACATAATATCAAATATGTCCATTATGCTCAGATATTTTCAGCAGCCATAATTATTGAAGTTGACCGACACTTCTCTCACGCTATTGCCGCGGACGGACAAAACAGTCAGACAGACAGACAAACGGACATGGCGAAACTCTAAGGGTTCCTTGTTGATATGACCCCTAAAACACCATTCCATTAGCTGTAAGGTATGGAAAACCATTTTTTTACTAAGTTGGGTTGAAACCATATTATGAAAGTTAGGACTGAAACTATTTTAACCCCTCATGAGTCGCGTGTTAGCACAAAACCCTCAACATACCGCTTTTATCCCACGTCTAGTGTTTTATGAGGGATTGTTCGACGACATTTTAGTTTATAGGCACTCACGGGGCGTTATGTTACATTTCTCCAAGGGTGATACGAGAAACGACACACACGTTATATAACAAAGAAACGTGTGGTAAAGTTTGAACTAGAAAAAAAATTCGGGTTGCACTTTGGGAGTGTCGGCAGGAGTGAATTAAATATTAACGTTGTGCATTTATGCTATTTTGGAATGGTTAAGGAATAATTTTGCACGAATCGCTTTAATTATCAGTATAAAAGTACTTTCATTTATGAGGTAGAATACAATATTTATTTATTGCGCTATCGTACACAAACATGACAATTTATATTACATTAAAAAGTTTATCTCTCAGAAAAATCAATCCGCCGAACGCCAAAATGACGCGCCGCCATTTTCGCCGCGCCCCGTAGAAAGAGAGGGGGATACTTCCTCCGCCGCCGGCTGTCTACGCTACATCCGTCTTACGAATTTTCGATCAGGGTCACGTGACCCTGACTGACGCGAGTTTAACATTTTTTACCCATTACAAAAAAAGTGTACAACGCTGCTAAAGAAATTTTCACTTCAAAAACAAATAAAGACAAACTACTCAGGAGGGAGAGGGATGAAATAGCTTACAGTCTGTCTATTATAAAAACCCAGTAATCGTTCAACCTGTTTGTCAAATAATTACAGTTCTCCTTGACCTTAAGGGAATTTTCCTCTTTTAGGAGATGTTTTTTCAAGATATACTCTTACCATCTAGTCTCTGGATTTCATTTTCCATAATTGCGGTAAATATCTAAGTTGTGAAATAAATTGCAGAATAAAGTCCTTTTCACGAATACTGTCCGTCATTTTTGTTTTGTTTATCCTCGCAATCGGGTAAAAATTTAGGGGAAAATGTCCTAAGGTTAAGGAACACTACAAATATTTGACAAACACGTTTGAGCGTTTACAGGGTTTATGTTTCACATTTTTCGAACTACACTAACCTTGTTAAGGTGGTACCCTGAGCGAAAGTTGCGCCGCGGTGAATTTTATTTAATATTATAATTCTAATACACAATTTCAATAATGTTTATCGTGGAGATTTTAGGGCCCACAGTCTAGTATTTTCAGACGGTATCGTTACGTTTCCTAGTAGTCACTGCTAGAAGTAGATAGAAAAACTTCTAAAAGTGGCCGTTTTTGACACATTTGCTATCTACTTCTACGAATGACTACGAGGGCATGTAAACCATCCTTCTAACCAACCTTCTAAAAATACTAGACCATGGGCCCTAAAATCTCCACGATAAACAATATTAAAATCTTTTTCTATTAATAACTTATTAAATAAAAACCTCTGAGGGCGCCACTTTCGGTCATACAACCGCCTTAAAGCGGACACTTGCTATTTGAAACACAGAATTTTGTAAACCCAACTGAAATCCATTAAAACTTTAGAAATGCATATGTCGCAGGCAAATTGTATCATTCCGCGTTTTACAAACGGCGTCGTCCGATTACAAACGTTCGTTGCCTGGCAAAATGCCGAAGGCAAATTGACGACTCGATCAATTGTTAAAATTTTAATTGATTGTTTTAGTAGGGTGACAATCATAAAACTTAGCTCACACTCGCTCATTAAAATCTCGAGATGTAATTAGTTTAGTTACAATGCCTTTCTTTGGTATGTTTCTCTTTGATTCGCAGATAGGACATAATGACACGAATAAGTCTATTGCTTTTCTTACAATAATAAATCGGTCTTTAAGTTTGTACTGAATTTTGTCTCGACCACCATGTCTACAGTTTTTATGAATATCTAACAACATGATATCATAATATTCTTCTAAAGGTATTACATGGACTGCTGGACTCTCAGGTCTCAGGGCTGTCTTTTTTCAAAATAAGATAGTCCAATCTCCAATACTCATCACATCATACCATTTGTACCAATAATATTCCTTAGGAGTCCTCCGAGAAGAGTAATTTTTTTCTATGCCTCCGAGTACCAGATTCCATAGACACCTTAGCGTTTTTTATGTGCCGGATAACCTTAAAAGTCTTGTCATTTGTCCACGGTTGTTTTACTGCTTCTACTTGTGAATCGTAAAATTTTCTTAATTCACTTAAATAAATGTCTTTAAAACAATGCTTTTATTTGTAAAATGTCATTTGAACACGTAGAATTTGCACTGCTTTCAATATTTTTTTGTGTCACAAAACTATTACTAGACTCCATTTTTACCGACTTCAAAAGGAGGGAGGTACTCAATTCGACCCGTTTTTTTTTTTTTTTTTTTTTTTTGTATGTACACCGATTACTCGAAGACGGCTGAACCGATTGAAATGATTAAAACGTTATTACATTAGGTAAACTCCCAAGTTGGTCCCATTTTTTTAAATTTTGAAATCGGTTCAGCAATTTTCAAGTAATCTTGAAAAAAGTACGAAAATAGTATGATTTTGTGTGAACTACCTCGATGATCAGTCGTATAACTTCTTTGTTTATGAACTGAATAAGATAATTATTTTTTTGTTGGAAAAGGGATATCTTAAGTGTAGTTCTTTAATCGACTTAAAAAAGGAGGTTCTCAGTTTGACCCGCATGTATGTATGTTTCTCCGCGATTAACTCACGTTTGGCTGAGCCGATTTTTCTACCTGAATAATATACCTAACCTACACTACCTAATACAAAAGGTACCTACACTAAAAATAAAAAAATAAAAAATTGTTTAAAAAACAAAAAACCGACTTCAAAAAACCTACCTCTAAAAAGCAAGAAATAATATTCGTAATAATAAAAACACGTCTATTGAAGTCGGGTGGGGCTGGAGTACAAATTCCTTTTTTTTATTCTAAAAGCCCCACCCGACTTCAATAGACGTGTTTTTATTATTACGAATATTATTTCTTGCTTTTTAGAGGTAGGTTTTTTGAAGTCGGTTTTTTGTTTTTTTAAACAATTTTTTTATTGTTCTGACTAACAGCGCTGCACGTAGTAAGAAAAAGAACTAAATACTTCAATTTGCCGCGTCATTTTGTGAATGAAGCGAAAGAAATGTGCAAGGATCGTAGCAGGTGGCGATTCATAGTCTCTGCCTACCCCAGTGGGAAACAGGCGTGAGTGTACGTATGTATGTAATTTAAAGAATTTGCAATTATTGTCAATTCCTCCAATAATGGTGAAAATATTGACAATCGCAATTGATCGTTACCGGCGGCCTTTAGAAATTCCATGCAGTAGCTACTTCAAAATAAGCCTATAGTGTCCTATCGCTCTTTGAAATCTTCGAACTTAATAAAAAAAATCGGGTTGCACTCCGGGAGTGCCGGCAGAAGTAAAAAATTGAATATTAACGGTGCATTTTTGATATTTTGGAATAGTTAGGGAATAATTACGAATTTACGAATACAGAACAGAATTGTACGAAAGTCTTATCCATAGCTTGATAGAAAATCTAGAGTTTTGACATTGAATTGAAAAATTAGCGCGTTGCTATGATGACACAAGTGTTTACGTCATGAAATAACGCGCCGCCATTTTCGCCGCACCCCGTAGAAAGAGAGGGGGATACTTCCTCCGCCGCCGGCTGTCTACGCTACATCCGTCTTACGAATTTTCGATCAGGGTCACGTGACCCTGACTGACGCGAGTTTAATTTTTTTTCCCCATTACAAAAAAGTGTACAACGCCGCTAAAGAAGTTTTCACTTCAAAAATGTGAACACGACATGACACCTACCTAAGTATAAAATGTATTTATTATATGTGTCGCAGGCAAATCGTATGATTCCGCGTTTTACAAACGGCGTCGTTCGTTTACAAACGCTCGCTGTTTTGCAAAATGCCGAAGGCAAATTGTAAATTGCCTTGTCATTATATAAAATGCCATAACCTTTGATAGAAAATTCAATAACCATTTACAAAATGACGCGGCAAATTGAAGTATTTAGTTCTTTTTCTTACTACGTGCAGCGCTGTTAGTCAGAACAATAAAAAAATTGTTTAAAAAAACAAAAAACCGACTTCAAAAAACCTACCTCTAAAAAGCAAGAAATAATATTCGTAATAATAAAAACACGTCTATTGAAGTCGGGTGGGGCTTTTAGAATAAAAAAAAGGAATTTGTACTCCAGCCCCACCCGACTTCAATAGACGTGTTTTTATTATTGTTTATTAACGTATTAAATATTAAATATTATCGTATTAACGACGCCGTTTGTAAAACGCGGAATCATACGATTTGCCTGCGACACATATAATAAATACATTTTATACTTAGGTAGGTGTCATGTCGTGTTCACATTTTTGAAGTGAAAACTTCTTTAGCGGCGTTGTACACTTTTTTGTAATGGGGAAAAAAAATTAAACTCGCGTCAGTCAGGGTCACGTGACCCTGATCGAAAATTCGTAAGATGGATGTAGCGTAGACAGCCGGCGGCGGAGGAAGTATCCCCCTCTCTTTCTACGGGGTGCGGCGAAAATGGCGGCGCGTTATTTCATGACGTAAACACTTGTGTCACCATAGCAACGCGCTAATTTTTCAATTCAATGTCAAAACTCTAGATTTTCTATCAAGCTATGGATAAGACTTTCGTACAATTCTGTTCTGTATTCGTACATTCGTAATTATTCCCTAACCATTCCAAAATATCAAAAATGCACCGTTAATATTCAATTTTTTACTTCTGCCGGCACTCCCGGAGTGCAACCCGATTTTTTTTATTAAGTTCGAAGATTTCAGGGAGCGATAGGACACTATAGGCTTATTTTGAAGTAGCTACTGCATGGAATTTCTAAAGGCCGCCGGTAACGATCAATTGCGATTGTCAATATTTTCACCATTATTGGAGGAATTGACAATAATTGCAAATTCTTTAAATTACATACATACGTACACTCACGCCTGTTTCCCACGGGGGTAGGCAGAGACTATGAATCGCCACCTGCTACGATCCTTGCACATTTCTTTCGCTTCATTCACACCCATCTATCTTTTCATACATGCCCTGCGGTTTTAGTCACTGCGTACGCCTTTTTAATTTTTTTTATTCTTTAAATTCTCGGTACAAAACGGCAATTTCATTCTTAAACCCCACCCCTTATTTATGTACATTTCAAGTTCAATTCAATATTAGTTTTAGCTCTGTTATTCAGTGTCAACAAGTTGATATTATCAAAGTATACGATTTCCAATAATGCTTGCGGCCATGCAAAATAGTTGTATGCATTTAAGTTGTTCCAGTTTTGCGTTTATTAGGAAAGTTGGAAGCTTGCGATACTGCATATTGCGATTAGACAGCGGTTCTCAACATTTTTGTTTGGTAACAGGTTAAAAATAAATAAACAGAAAATAGTCTCCTTGAATGAAACATTGACAGAATTTGCAATTTTGTGATATAAAATTTAAAAATATCGTCACGTTAGTTAAACCTAATAAAGGACACAGAACACAAAAAGATAACTACACAGTATTTTTATATGACTGCCCAAAAAATAGAGAGTGTATTTTCTTTAGGGTTCATGATGTATGTTTGTGGTGTGAGTTTCTTTATTCCACCATAACTTCTAAATACCTTCTAACGAATTTGGATGTTTGCGGTATCTTTAGAATCATTACATCATTCCGAGTGACACTAGCTATATCATTTTGAAAAAACAAACAATATGACGACAGTGCCACAGAATAACTAATAGTTAGTTGACAGTACGACGCCACCTTTCAAGAAATGTAAGAAAAAAATATATATTCATATAGGCATCGAATGAATGAAAAGCCTTGATGATCAGATTTCAAAACTATTATGTAATTTATCACTAAAATGAGTGAAATAAAAATTAAAAAAAACAACGACTGCCGTAAACGAATTAAAATGTTAAATAATAGGTGTCTTTGCAGTCGGGGGACCTATTTAGTTTACACTTGTTATTTAACATTTTTAGTTCGCGTCACTTCGTGTTTGGCAGGGCAGTCGAGTTTTTAATATTTTTTAAAATTTTGTATTTTCATTTGACTTTCATAACCTCAATGTCGAACACTGTGACTATGCAGCTGTTTCATTTTTACCTGAGTTAAAACAAAACGTTGTATGAAACCGAGCTGTAATTTTTTCGCGATTTCAGGGTTGTTTCCATACAATAATAATCAACAACATTATATGATCAATACTACAACCAATTTTCAGATTATATGTAAACAACAATATAATGTTGTTTACAATAGATATCATTTATTATTTTGAAAACTTTTGGGAACCACTGGCATAATCGGAAACTCTAAGCAGCTTTTTGGCTAGTTTTACAACTTCCAGAATTCCTGTTTTGCTCTCGTATACATTATGATATCCGCATTTATGTAGAGTAGAATATTTTCAGTATAAGTAAGTATGAACATTATATAGGAAAACGTTTTCACTGTTTCTATCAATTTCTTTTTGATAGTGAAACAGAAATTTGGTGTTATTTTTACAAATTATCATATCAGATGCAAATCACCCGAGACGTATTTTTGGCCATATCTCCGAGGATTTTGGGAGGAATGAGAAGTACCAAAAGTTGAGGAATTTATCGAAACACGTGTGAACGTGTGAATGTTTGAATTTCGAAAATATACTGGTAACTTTTTTTCGAATTTTGCAAAATTCGGCTTTTTAGGGGAGTATTTGTTAACTAAATTGTAAATATTTCGGAAAAAAACCAACTTAAGAAAAAAATAAAAAATTAGTCCTAGGGTATTAGTTTAGCTACAAAATGGCGAAAAAATTTTTTAAATCGATTAATAATTGTGACCTGTAGGTGGTCCCTTTAGATTTGGAATTGTAGAAAAACGGGTGTTTCCGTACATAAAAAGTGATGTAGCTTCTATGATTATTGACCGATCATCATGGTAATAGTGTTAAGATGCAAAAGCAGACAAGAAGTGCATTCGTTGGAATTTTGAAAATCGGTTAGTAATATTTCGGCTGCATCGAGTCAGCGGACGCCTTTGTAAAAATAAAACAATCGTAAAAATAAATGGGTACTAGGTAGGTACCTAAGTAACTTTAAAATATAATAGAATTTTGCATGTGATTTGATATTGGTTTTTCTTAAATTAAATCTATTCATATAAAAACTCTAAATTGATTCATTAATTGATTGATTTTTGGGATACGCGTAGAGCCCTAGCGGCTGAAAGGATTCGAGAGATACCATTTTGGAGGGTATACCTTTCGTGGTGTAAGTTAGTAAAGTAAGTGTACGTAGCTAAGAAAGGAATTTGGAAAATTCACCCCCTGAGGGGATGAAAGTTTGTATGGAAGTCCCTCAGTTTCAAAGCTAGGATGTTCAAATTTAATACCTTTCGTAGTGTAAGTTAGTAAAGTAAGTGTACGTACGTAGCTAAGAAAGGAATTTAGAAAATTCACCCCCTGAGGGGATGAAAGTTTGTATGGAAGTCCCTCAGTTTCAAAGCTAGGATGTTCAAATTATGTGTTTAGGCCGACGATTACCTACAAAAAGGGAATGTGGAGGGGAAGGATGACGGTGACGGTAAGATTTTCTAAAATGACCACGCGAACGAAGTCGCGGGTAAAAGCTAGTAGTTATCTAAACATAAGAAACCTAAACTGTGTATTTAAAAATCATATCAATATTTTCCAGCAAAGGGTGCAATATATGAAATATGAACCGGATGCCTTGCCTTGGAGCACAACATCTGGGCGTCGAAGCGAATAAATAGGTACAATTTTATTTTTAAAGGAAACTGTTGCATTTGTGTTTCCTGTTTGATCCACTAAACTTCTTCTTCTTATTTTTGTTTTGGCAATCTACATTCCTCTTGGAAGTAATTTTTGGCAGTGTCAAGTGTTGAATAGTTCAGTGGTAGATTGTTTCAGTTTACATTAGAATGCGGGTGCATTGCATTCCAATGTTGCTTGGAGCATTTGGCATCAAGTATATCAAGACAGTTTACTCGGTAAGTTCTGCCGAGGTAGCCACCACTACAGTAAAAGTCTCGGCTTCACACAACCAAGATCGCGCCTATTTCAATTATTCCACATATTGTTCAGTTGCGTAGACACTTGTACCACAAAACTGCACCAATTTTAAGACACAATATCCACTATGAATCAATTTGTAAATAATTAAATTAGTCACCGAACCGAACTCGAGTAAATGGCGCTAAAACTCCGATCCACTAAACTTATACACTCTCTAAATTTTAAGGATGTGTTCAGTCTATGAAACTAAATGAGACTGTGAATCTGAAGAGTTTCTGGATATGGAGTTAACCCTAACAAAAAGAACTTTCGGGATATGGAGTTAACCCTAACAAAAAGAACTTTCGGGATATGGAGTTAACCCTAACAAAAGAGTAAACCTTACCACCACACAAACCGAGTACAAATGTACCTACCCCCCTCTTGGGAATCGAACCCGGGACCCCTGCGTCTTACACGGGTGGGCGAACCACTAGACCACAGAGGCGGTTAAATTATTGCAAATGTCGAAGGACCCATGTTGAAGAAAAGAATAAAACTGTGGCTCTGTGGCACTCTGTGGGCTGTCTCAAATTGTATTTTTTTTTAAACAAATAACACAGAATAGATATTCGTTTTTCCAACTAATAAGTATCTATTCTGTGCAAATATTATACGCAGTCCAAAGTTCTATCGTAGGTAGCGAAAATTTTTCTATGTCTATGGTCACAACCACAGAGGAAAATTTAGTATTGTTTAAATAATCACTAGTCACAACTTTGTTTATTTTCAATTTTTCAATCGAATATTGGCCAGAAATATTTTGATTGATGACCTTTTGACTTCAGAATCTTTTAGAAATAAAAAACAAAATTAACTTTGCATCGCACTGACATGAAAAAAAATTTTTTGCATCGCCAACAAAAAAAAAATTTTTTTCAACAAAAAAGTTCTGTTACAGTTTTGATCATTTTTCGAAACTGTTGAAATATGTACCAAAATTTCACCCACAAAATTTCACGAGAATCGGATGAGAAATGACCTGTAGAGGAGAACAGCCAGCGCCGGAAAACCGGACTGAAAAAGATATTTTTACATATCTTAACCATTTTGAAAAATTTCGAAAAACGGCATCGACAAAATTTTTTTATATAATTTTCGAACCTGCTCACAATATTTCACGAGAATCGGTGGAGAAATGCGATCTGGGGCCGTACCGGCTAACGAATCGATTATCGAAAAGTCTGCCGAGTTCCAACTTAAAACAGAAAAATCAAAGTAAGGAATTTCGTCTTGTACTTTCTGTTGACCTGTTGACGTAATTTGGAAGATAACGATGTTCGTGTGACATCATGAATTGGGGTTCGCCATTTTGGCCTAATTGGGGCTCGATTTATCTGTTTTAATTTGAAACCCGACAGACTTTTCGATAATCGATTCGTTAGCCGGTACGGCCCCTGTAGAGGAGAACAAACGGACAGCCGCCGCCGGAAGGACATACGAACTTAGATGAAATTTTAATTTCATCTAAGCATACGAAAGAATTTTTGCCCAAGCTGAAGCAGAGACGCTTCCCTGGCGTTTCGCGCTCACTCGGTCAACAAGCAACTTGTTGTTTTGCAAGTGCATCTCCGTTTGTTATTTCGCTTCGACGGTCAAGTGCCAAAAGTAGCTGTTTAGGTATTCCGCGAAACGGGACGTTCTCTGCAACGCGTCCGTGACTCAGCTGAGGTGTGGTGCAAGGCACGAGTTATAAGCGGGAGATGATTCAAGGCCGGCCAAACCCAGGCCCGCGAGCCACAAAGTGCGACAAGGCATTTAAAAATTTGTCCGCCAGCAATCGGCCGGCTGGCTGACCAGCGCACTGTGGCACCGCTTCCACCTGATGGAAACCTAAATGTTGTGGCCTGACGCCGACATAGTCTAAAAAATTTTGCTCACCTTTAAATGTTACGGCAGTGAAACGTGGTCGCTAACTATGGGTCTCATAAGGAGGCTCAAGGTCAGCCAGCGTGCAATGGAGAGAGCCATGCTCGGCATTTCGTTTGCGTGATCGAATCAGAAACGAGGAGATCCGCAGGAGAACTAAATTAACCGACATCGCTCGAAGGATTGCTCAGCTGAAGTGGCAATGGGCAGGACACATAGCGAGAAGAACTGATGGCCGTTGGTTGGAAAGGTTCTGAAATGGCGACCGCGCACCGGACGACGCTCCGTGGGTGGGCCCCTACAAGGTGGACCGACGATCTGGTAAAGGTCACGGGAAGCCACTAGATGCGGGCAGCGCAGGACCGATCGTCGTGGAGATCCTTAGGGGAGGCCTATACTCAGCAGTGGGTGTCATGCGGCTGATATGATGATGATGATGAAATGTTATTATACATCGTGTATCAAAAAACCCTGTCAGAATTTGAAAAAGGTGATAGTGTTGTTGACTCTGAACAACATTCTCCAAGGAAATGGCGTAGGTCGAAAAACTTATTTTTATTTTCGCCTTCCCATAGTAAGTCGGTCAGCTGACCAATACGTTTTGTATGGGAGTATGAAAAATTTTTTTCGTTTTTCGACCTATGTTCCATGGAGAAAGTTGTTCATTTACAACACACGATGTATTAGATGTTTAAGACAGTTTACATATCAAAAGTATTCTTTATGTTATTTTGATCACCATGTAAGCAGTTAACAAAATTACGGTATAGTATGAAGACTTTTGAAGAGTAAAAAACTAAAAATAATTTCTAATTCGAATTTCGAAGTATAAAGTAAAAAAAAACTGTTTAAACGGCATATGGCTCAAATTTTGCCCTTAACCATGTAGTCTTTTATTCCCACTGTCCACTGTCCCCGGGGGTGGCAGAATTATATATTAGAGTTATGGGCTTTAAATGAAATGATTTGGTTTTTTTTTTACTTCGTTTACAACATCAATCGATTTGATAACTTAAAATCTGTCTTGATCATTACCAGAACTTTTTTGATTTAATTCTATCAATCTCATTTATTTTCTGTCTCCGCACACGGGCTACTAAACACAGCCACAAACGCCGCCTTTTATATAAGCCTGTGGGGTATGGTCAAAGTCAAAATCAAAAGTCAAAGTCAAAGTGGCGTGTAGATAGGGGCTACCGGGGTTTCGTATAAAATGTATGAAAACTACACGGGAAAGTGGTCAGTGGCAGCATTTTGTGTGGCCCGTGTGTGTGGAGACTCTAGGGATCTCTTAATAGAACGCGGCTACGCGATCACCGCGCAAGTAAGCGACGCGACCATCGCTTGTTCGCGCGATGACAAAAAATGTGTGTCCTAATACAACCCGAACGATCATCGCGTGAATTGACGACGCGACCATAGCGTACTGATGACGCGACGCGAATATCGCGCGAATGCCACCAATTCGACATCAGTAAGTTTGATCGCGGAAATTCGCGCGAACTTGCGATGATCGCGTAGTCAGGTTCTATTAGGATGATCTCTAAATCATGAAACTTTTTTTTCTTAAACGCTACCTCTTATGATTCATCTACTCAAACTACGTGACGCTTTCCGCTCGACGGAGCGTTAAGCAAAAATAAAAAAAGGCATCTTAGTAGCTACGTGATTGGAAATATATTAGCTTCTCGTTTGATATATCGTTATGACATTCGATCAAAGATCTCTTTGTGGACTTGAAATATTCGTGTAGCCTATTTATTTGTCTTATTGTCTAGATTCTAGACAATAAGACAAATAAATAGGCTACACATTCTAGACTCTAGAATGTTTAGGGTAGGTTTTATGGAGCTCCTAGCATTATAAACTAAAATTTCGAATTGAGGCCTTTATATGCCCCCTTATTCCTTGTCATGCCACCAACTTGTGCCACTGGTGGCACGAAGCCATCTAATAAACAAGGCTGTGTGGTGTCAGGCAGAGTAGAATTAAAGACTACGAGGACATTTTATTTATTTATTGCATACTAATGACTAGGGAATGCAAATCCGTATATATATTTCAAAATCCGGATTTTTAAGAACGGATATTTGGTCAAATCCGGATTATCCGAATATTACGGATTTTTATTAAAATGTTTTCTTTTATATAAAAATAAGTCATTTCTGTCCATATAAGTTCACTAAGCGCTATCGCACACGGGCAACTTAGTCGCCCTGCAACTGTTTTGTCTCTGTCTCAAGTCCACGGGTTTATATGGAAGCGCGCACACGAAGCGACGCGGTCGTCTGCAACTTTTCATACAAACCATGTGAGAGAAAAAATAGTTGCGGAGACAAAGGTCCCTCGTGTGCGATGGCGCTAATGTGATGTCTCTTATATTTATGTAAGTGGATTCAAAGAAAAGGACAAATATTGTCCAAATCCAATATTTTTTTGTCATAAAATACTACAATGTTATCTATTGCTCAAATGTAACTAAAATAGTCAGTGTATGATTCTCGTGCGATTTGCGAGTAGGTGACGTAAGCGATAGTGCTCGCATGAACGCTTTTGCGACGTTTTATCGCGCGATTTTTCTGAAGCTTCGAATAGAACACAATGTGACTGACTGTGGAACGGGATAAAAATATCACGCGGAAAAAAAAACAGTCGTGCAAACACATAGTAGAGAAGTCATTTGTTCTATTCCGAAACGTTAGAAAAATCGCGCGATAAGGCGTCGAAAAGCGCTAATAAAACTAAAAATCATAGACTCTTTATAAAACCATACAAATGCACCTAACAAGAAAAGAAATATATCATAATAATATATTAATATGATTAAATTTAGAATTATGAATTTATTAATAATTATGAATAAATAAAAGTATTTTTGGGACTTAATGTAATAAAGCCCTGAGAGATTGAGAGACGCGCCGTATTAGCCACTCGTTCCTTAGGAGGTTAGGAGGAGTGTCACCCGCGCACCGTCCGGAAGACTATACGCCACCACGCCAATGGGAAGAAGAGACCCTACGCGCGCCAGTGAAAACAACCAAGAAGTTCGCATAGAAGATGATGGCCATTTTATTCTCCAGTCGAAAAGAAGCAAACGCGCCACACGCACTAATGGGAGTGATACGAAGATTAAATGCGCGCTCCGTACGATCACCAAGAAGCGAAGCAAAGTGGAAGTTGGTCCAGGGGCCACTACCGCGCAAGTGTCATCAGCAACGCATCGCACACATTGCTTCTTCTTTTTGGCACAAATTAAAACTTATGACAGAAAAATAGCAATGTGTCATACCTATCTGTCAAATGAAGCAGATAGCAATGCCTATGACACTTGCGCAATAGACCCACTGGTCGAGCTAGAGACGCTGCAAGTACTTTCCGAAACTGACGATGAAGGAGAATTGTATCGGCAGGAACACCAGAAGAGAGCTGGTTCAACCAAACGATCTTTTTGGGACTTAATGTGACAGATCTGAGACACGGCACTAGCAAGGACGTGTGAATGGCGTCATCTAGAAAATAGCATCTACCGTCTAGCTAGTGCGAAAAATGAAGTGTTCCATTTAAAGCAACTATCAATATTTATGTAAGTCATTTTGTTAAATATTGAAAGTTGTTCTAAGTGGAATACTTCAGTTGCTATTGCCCAGCTGCTATCGCTCGATTGCTCTACTCGTAAGTGACATACGTCCAAGAAACTTGCTCGTTTTTTTTTTTTTGTAACAAAATCTTATTATTCGAAAAATCTGAATTTGATTTTCGAATCCGGATTTGGAAGTCTAGTAAAAATGTGCGGATATCCGGATTTTACGGATTACGGATTATCCGGATTGCATTCCCTACTAACGACCCGCCCTCGCTTCGCTTCGGTGTATTGTGGAATTTGATACGTATTAATTCCAAGATGAATTGTTTGGATTGTAACAAAAGAATTAATGTAGATGAACTGATTAAATGCAAGAGTTGTAAAGGGAATTACCATTATATATGTGTAAATATTACTAGTACTGCCTTTAGAGATGGACAACAACAATTTAAACGCAATTTTATGTGCAGTGCTTGTTCCAACATAACGCAACGCATTCGTGTAACTGATGATAATCCGATTCGTGGCTCCGAGGCACACCAGATGAGCAAGGATTCACCTAATCAATCAATGGAGAATAGCATTATCCTAGATAATGAAACACCGTTGAGAACCGATGGAATGATTGATTTTGAGTGTATAATGAACAAAGTCAATGATGTTATTATGGAAAAGATGAGTATAATGGAATCTAAAATTTTAGATGAAATAAAAGCAAGTGTATCTATATTAGTGCAAGAAAATAATAAGTTAAGGCTAGAATTAGCTGAATCTAATAGAAAATGTTGCTCTTTGGAACAGCAAATTACGATTTTGAGCAAAGAGAACGTCCTAGAAGAGACTAACAAGAAAAGTCAGCGACAATCAGCAACATCGAAGACGGGAACCATTGCTGCATCGGGCCCGCCAGCACCGCCAGCTGAGGCGCGGCCGGCGACGTCAGCGCCCACAGCTCTGCGGCGCGAGCCAGCTGCATCAAGTCCAGCGCCGACGGTCACCTCTGCAGTGAGTTATGCTGCGGCGGCGGCCACTGGAGCATCGATTACAGCAACTAACGATAACAATACTTGGACTGATGTTAAAAGGAGTAAGAGGAGCAACCCTATAATAAGAGGTGGTAACTCATTTGTTGCGTCATTAAAGGCAGTGGAACGTAAAAAGTTTTTACATGTTTGGAGACTGGGTATTGACACGACGGAGGATATCCTGAAAATCTTCATTAAATCTGTTCTGGGAAACGACTCTGAAATTATTATTGAAAAATTAAAACATAAAACTGAAAGAGGATACTCATCATTCAGGATTGGCGTCGCAGCGAGTGATTACGAGAGGCTTTGCGATCCAGAAGTATGGCCAGTTAATGTGGAATTGAGTGAATGGGTCTGGTTTCGTCGCTCCACAAACACAAACCGAGCACAACAATCATAGTGTACTGAACATCTTGTATCAAAACGTAAATGGACTTCGAACAAAAACCACTCAATGTTTATCATTGCTGGAGTCTTCAGGAGCTGACCTGTTCGCGTTTACTGAAACTGGTCTCAACGAAGCCATGCATAACACAGAATTCGTGCTCCCTGGATACCATGTACTGAGATGCGACAGGACAGACGGACGTAAAAATGGAGGTGTATGTTTAGTGTCCACACCACGCTTCGGTCTAAGACAAGTGTCGTTAACGGATGATGTTGATATAAACAATTGTAAATTTGAATTGATTTGTGCTACTGTACATTTCCAAAACCGGTTTCTATTTGCATGCTGTGTAATTTACATTCCCCCGAAGACGGAGGAAAATGAATATTTACTTATGTTTAGTATATTAGAGAAACTGTGTATTAAATATAATGGTAATGTTGTATTGTTGGGAGACTTCAATTTGTACTCTTGTAATAATAATGTATGTCTTTATTTCGAATATTTTACGGCATTCTGTGAGCTCACTCAGTTCAACTCGGTACCGAACGGTAATGACAGACAGCTGGACCTTGTGTTGAGCACACGAGACGAATTGCGCGTGTCGCGTGCGGACGAAGCTCTGGAGCCCATAGATACGCACCACCCGCCGCTAGCCGTGCGCTGCGACTGGGCATCGGCCGCACGGCCCGCGCGATCACTACCAACCGTCCAGTCGCCGCGTCCCGCTCCCGCGCCCCTGCCAGCACCGCGCTCTGACTCATCGCATGCATCCGAGCGCGCTGGAGCCCCGGTAAATATAAGACGATGGAATTTTATAAAAGCAAATTTTAATAGATTATATTTTTTGTTATCATTGATAGACTGGAGTGAAATGTACACCTTGCATGACTTAGAAAAAGTATTAGATTTATTTTACGATAAAATTTACCAATGTTTTGATGAATGCATCCCTATAAAAAAGATAACTTCTGAAAAAAACCGTATCTATCCGGTTTGGTATACGGCCGATATTATTAGATACATAAAACTTAAACATAAATTCCACAAGCGCTTTAAATCGAGTAAATCTCGCAGTGACTACGATGAATTCTCGCGTTACAGAGCTATAGTTAAGGTCGAAACTGAGAGGGCGCATGACAAGTATCGAGATCATATACAGGGTCATCTGGCAACAGATCCTAAAGCATTATGGGGATATGTAAGATCTAGAAAAGGCCACACATGCAGTAGAAGAATAGTAAAGGACGGAAGAGTCTTGTCAGATGATGAATGCACGGGAGAATTTGCACGATTTTTCCAGTCAGTATATAACTCCGAACCGCCTTTGCTGGACGCAGCGGCGGCAGGCGCGGCGCCGGAACCGTCGAACGTGGCCTCGTCAGCCGCCTGGGCCCACATCCCACCTCTGGAACTCGACGACGTTATGCGCGCGCTTGCGCGTCTCCCGGCCAAGCGTTCAGCTGGACCCGATGGCATACCAGCCTTTATCTTTCGGGATTGTCGGAATGTACTGGCTGAACCATTGTTGCATATTTTTAATATCAGTATTGCAAACGCAAAGTTCCCGGACCGATGGAAGCTCACTAGAGTAGTGCCGGTACCGAAAAGTGGTGGGGGTTCGGCAGCCAGCGATTACAGACCTGTGGCTGTGCTATGCACTCCAGCAAAGGTGTTCGAAGCGACAATTCACAGTTGTCTATACCCACAGATAAGTTCGCATTTGTCCGACGCTCAACATGGCTTCCGTCCTGGGCGGGGGACAAATGGGAATTTGCTGGAGCTTATGACGCTATTAGTACCGGCGGTCGATGCTGGCCTTCAGGTGGATGTTGCCTACTTCGACTTCCAAAAGGCTTTCGATACAGTCGACAACGATGTCCTTCTTTGTAAGTTGGCGGGTATAGGCTTCACGGCTCACACGTTGTCATTTTTCTCCAGCTATCTTCGGGATCGGCACCAGTTCATTGACTGTGATGGACATTATTCACAACCCTACCCTACTAGATCTGGTGTAAGTCAAGGTAGCAATTTGGGACCTTTGCTATTTATTGTAATGATCAATGATTTGCCAAATGTAGTTAATAATTGTACACCATTACTATTTGCAGATGATTTAAAATTAGTTTCTAAAATTAAAAACCAATCCGATTGCGAGTTTCTCCAACAAGATATTAACAAGGTTTTAGAATGGGGCATAAAAAATAAACTTAAATTTAATATCTCGAAATGCTCAGTATTATCCTTTGGCCGATCACAGACCCCAAATCATCATCAATACCACATGAATGGAGAACCGCTACAACGTGTCACAGAAGTCAGGGACCTGGGTGTACGTTTCACTACCGATTTGAATTTTAGGGTACATATTACTAATATTTGTAAAAAGGCATATCGCAATTTGGGATTAATATTACGTTTAGGGAATAAGTTTACAAATGTTGGGGCTCTGCGGGCGCTTTACGATGCGCTCGTAAGAAGTCATTTAGAGAGTAACGCAGTAATTTGGTCTCCTCATGAGGCCAAATATAAATTTATGTTAGAGCGTATCCAAAATAAATTTATCAGATACATGTATCTTAAAATGTTTGGAATATATCCGGGCTACCCTTTGTTATATCCTACTTTGTTTTTGCTAGGCATGGTAGGGTACTACAAGTTGGAAGTCAGAAGAGAAGTAACTCTCGTTATGTATATGCTTAAAGTGATAAGGGGTGTGCTGCACAACCCCAGGGTATTGGAAATGGTAGAATTTAATGTACCGAATGGGTACGCGGAGCGGCGACGGCGGCCCCCACTGCTGGCGGCGCCGCGCACGCGCACTTGTCTCGCGCGCAACTCGCCACTTGCGCGTTCGTTGCGTGTGATCAACTCTATGGCTGAGCGAGTTGATTTATTCTCGTGCTCGCTGAGTGAGCTCAACAGATTATCATTTTATATAATATCCACTACACCATCGCATTAGGTTTATTTACCTGTAATGATTGTGTATGTTGTGAATTAATAAATAAATAAAAAAAAAAAAAAAAAAAAAACGTATTATACATAATAAACCTTCCTCTTGAATCTCTCTATCTATTTAAGGCGGTTGTATGACCGAAAGTGGCGCCCTCAGTTTTTATTTAATAAGTTATTAATGGAAAAAGATTTTAATATCGTTTTACGTGGAGTTTTTAGGGCCCATGGTCTAGTATTTTTGGTATTTTTACATGGCCTCGTAGTCATTCGTAGAAGTAGATAGCAAATGTGTCAAAAACGGCCACTTTAAGCTGTTTTGCTATCTACTTCTAGCAGTGATTACGAGGGAATGAAATTGATACCGTCTAAAAATACAAGACTATGGGCCCTAAAAATTCCACGTAAAACATTATTAAAATTGTGTGTTAGAATTATAATATTAAATAAAATTCACCGCGGCGCCACTTTCGCTCACCTTTTAAAAAAACCGCATCAAAATCCGTTGCGTAGTTTTAAATATGTAAGCATACGAGTACATAGTGATAGGGACTGACAGCGGAAATCGACTTTGTTTTATACTATGTAGTGATAGTGATTGTATATCCTTGTGGTCATATCAGTATGACTACGAACATATATAAATTTCCTTGTAGTCATACTTACTAACATTTCATAATTCTGTAAGAATTGTGAGAACAACATACCTATTTATATTAGTTACTACATAATTACCTCTAGTTATTAATCTAAACATAAAACCCAGAAGAACATTGGCCCTTTCACTTGAAATTTAAACAGCCGTGGCCAAATTTAATGACTGTAATGAAAAGCACAAAGACGGCCATAAACCGTAACGAGGGTTGTCATTAAACGGCCAACGTGTTCAATGGTGGCCACAAAAAACAAATTTTATTGCCCACCTACTTTATATTCAGCGAGCATAGAAGTTGCCTATGACCCTTAATAGAAGCTTGTAAACGGACAGAGAGTTAATGTTAGTACCCGAAGGTCAGCAAAAGCTTAAGATTTTTTCGATTTCATGAAAAATGCTGTTGTTTATACCGTACTGTAGTAAGTGAATTTCTGCTTTAAAGGGTGAAATTGAACTCATTGGCAATCTTTTAAACTAAGGCCATTTAAGGTATAGGTAGGTATCTACACATATCAAGGCCTTGACGCGTCAGGGGTCCAAGTTACGTTAGTCGTGCTAAGATTCTGTATGTGAAACAAACGTTTAGCTCCTTCCGGATCCGGAGTTCAAAATATGTTGGTCCTTTATGTAGAACATAGAGACGCCCAACATAGCTTGGGTCCCGGACACGGCACGGCCCAGAGTGGGGATAGACCTTTTATAATCTGTCCCTCGAAAAATCGACCCATTTCCGAGCATTCACACGAATCGATTTTCCGGGCAACTAGCTAGGCGAATTTAGATAGATAGATAAATTGTATATTTCCATCACAAACAGTACACAGATGATAAATGACAAAATTATAAAGAAACATATAAAAAAGAACTGAACTGTGTGCCGCATCGAGACAGAAAAAGGCAAAAACTCAGTGATGCCTTTGCTTTTAAATTAAAGCAAAGCACTGATTTTCAGTTTTTGCCCAGTAAGCGCGTGGTCACCTGTGACGACACAGACGTGTATGTAAATATTAGAAATTAGAGAAAAAAAATTTAGAAAACAAAAATATATATAAAATCAGTAATTCAAAATTCATTAAAAAAAATCTAAAAGCATTTACTTTGGTAGGTACTTATAATTTCATTTTTATACAAATTAAGAATATACATTATAGTTATTTAAAATTATTATAATTATTATTAGTATTAGTTCCTTTAAAGTTAAGTAGTTCCTGTCGAATAGGGCTTTGCAAACGCTTGTAAAATTGAATCGAAAATCTGATTTTAATGAAGTCTGACAAAACGCCTAGAACTAGAACATCAACCCGTGTAAATGCTCCACAGTTCGATTTTCCGGGCGACAGTTCATTAAAGCGGAGACAGAGATTGAAAAACACTAGTTGCTGTATTTGCCCATATGTGAATGCACAATGCACTGCGCGTATCTTGACATAAGTGAGCCTGCCCATTACTAGCTTCATAGAAGAAAAATCATTAAAACGGCTATCTCTTGTATCTTTAAATACGGGAAATTGGCTTTATGAAACAGTCTAGAGACTTGTTATGTTGCTTTAAAAGCATAGTAGTTCTATTTATCTTTAGATACCTAGGCAATAATCAAAGTACTAAATGCAGGTACCTACTACTAATTAGTAAATAAAAATACACTATATAATAATGGGGAGTGAGAATGGGGAGTGGAGACAAAGATATAATCAGGAGGTATCTATCAAATACTATCAAATACAAATAAAAATAAATTAAATAACAGTATATTTTTGTACCCTACATCTGAAACTGAGGTACAAAAAATCATTATGGGCTTGAAAAACACTAAATCAGTAGGTTATGACGAAATAGGCACTGATATTCTAAAAATGTGTGCGCCGAAAATATGCGTGCCTTTGGCACATATAATAAATCTTTCTATGGAGAGCGGCATTTTTCCAGATAAGCCTAAATTATCCGTAGTTAAGCCTCTATTTAAAAAGGGAGACGATAGTGATATGGGAAATTACAGGCCCATCACACTTATACCTGTAATATCAAAAATATTTGAAAAAGTGATGGCTATACGTCTCTACTCTTTTATCACCAAGCATAAAATTATTAACAAACAACAGTACGGTTTCCAGGAAGGAAAATCAACTGCACTAGCCTGTTTTTCTTTAATAAAAAAAATTATAGAAGGTATCAATGAAAAAGTACCAACCGTAGCAGTATTTCTTGACATGTCAAAAGCTTTTGACCACGTAAATCACGAAATACTGTTACAGAAGCTTCATGACGTGTAAGGGGAATCGCCCACAAATGGTTCGCTAGTTACTTGGCAAATCGTCAACAATGTACCGAAACAACGCGAACGCTTCCGTCCGAGTCGCCAAGTTGTCAAATTCCAACAAAAGTAAATGTCAGATCAAAATATCGCCTAATAAGTAACGGCGTACCTCAAGGCAGTATCTTGGGACCTTTACTCTGTATAGTGTACATAAACGATCTTCCCGATATAACTACCAATAATTGTTTATTATTTGCAGATGACTGTACACTTCTATTTCAAAAAAAAATATTGACGAACTTGAACATGATATTAATGATACTCTATTTGACATAATTAATTGGATGAATAAAAATGACCTTAAAATTAATATATCGAAAACGAAAGCAATTCAATTCCATACATATAAAGCGAAAAAACTTAACATTGACATACACTATAATAACAATAAAATTGACATCGTAGATAGCACAGTATTTTTAGGTATAAATCTAGATAAACATTGCAGTTGGAAAAAACATATAGACGGTCTCTGCACTAAACTAAATAAATTTGTATTTGCACTAAATAGAATCAAAAATATAACGTCTTTTCAAGTAGCCTTACAGGCGTACCACGGATACGTCTCTTCTCTACTGCGTTACGGCATAATAATATGGGGCAACAGTGTAGATGTAGACAGAGTTTTTAGAGCACAAAAGAAGTGCATTCGTGCCTTATGCGAGATAAAACAAAGAGAATCATGTAAGCCCCTATTTCAAAAACATAGAATATTACCTCTACCATGTATTAGAACTATGCTTGTTGGTTAAAAAGCACCTCGAATACTTTTTAAAATGTAGTGAAAAAAACGATAATTTACGAGCATCGAGAAAGAATAAACTAGCAATACCTAAATCCAATCTAGCTATATTTCGAAAGAATGTATATTGTATGGCTATCAAAATATTTAATAAGCTACCGCTGGACATTATTAATCAACCAACAGAGAAAAATATTTTCAAGAATAAATTATTTAATTGGCTCCTACAGCACAGTTTCTACTCGATCAAAGAATATTTGGAAAATAAATGACATCTCTACTCAATCTGACATAGTATTAAGGATAATTTTGCATAGCTGACATTTAATTTTGAATATGAGATTTCTATTGACAATTATGTAATTATAATTGACGTCAGTAATACTTAGTAGTAATAATATTCATTATAGATAGCTGACACACTTACACTTACTAACATTTGCATGCCTACAGATTTAAGGCAGAATATTGTTGAAATTTTATTAGGAACATTGTCATCGATCTCAATGTAATGTACACAATATTGTGCAAATAAATATTCTGATTTCTGATTTCTCATAGAAGACCTAGTGTCCGAACCGAACATCATCGGGGAAATAATAACCGCCCGCCTTCGCTGGCTAGGACATGTAGAAAGAATGGGAGAGGTTCGAGCTGTAAAGAGAGCATACCTTGGTCAACCTTCCGGGCGTCGCTCGCCCAGTGGGCCGGCCGAGATATCGCTGGAAGGACGAAGTCGCCAAAGATCTCAAGGAGCTGGATGTGCCCGACTGGTCAGATCTGGCAAAAGACAGGAAAGGATGGCGCGCTTTGATGTCGGAGGCCAAGATCCACTTCGGGTCGCTGAGCCAGCGAAGTAAGTAAGTATATAATAATAATAAGGAAACAATCAACTTTTAATCGTAAAAAAATACTGTTACTGAAGTTTTTGATTACCTATGTAATAAAGTCGCATACAGGGTCTCAACGGCACAACTAGTTGATCGGTTTAGTTGATCGGAATGGAATAAGGGGTTAAGTCAGTACTTAATACAGTTACTAAGATCTACAAAAAATCATGCACATTGCATAGTAATTTTTGAAAACAATTTCATGGATCACATTTCTAGTAGGTAAGTACAGAATATAAATCATCAACTTATCGATTCCTCAGGGAAGCACTGTTGACAAATTTTCAAAGTACCAAAATCACTTACATCCTTACGGGTGTACAGAATTGGCTTTGATAACTTTTTGAACATGACTGGAAATCTCAAAACCATTTCGAGGAATAAGCTTTCGGTACAGTGTCTACTAATTAAATTTCAAAATAAGTCTATATTTTTAAAGATATTTATAATATTCAATAAAAAGCTTTAACCTTCAAATGACCTTCATATGACGTCATTACATACAGATCCCCCAGCCATAATAAAAAAAAGAAAAAAGTGCAAAGACAATTTTGACAATGAACTTGGCATTAGGGATGGTGGAAGGTGGAAGTGAAAAAATATCGATATAGGTAATATTTCTAAGAAAAAAATGGGACGAAATGGGATGATGACTAAGTAATGGATTCTAATTTTAAGGTATTGTAAAACATAAAAAATAGCAAAATAAACCCCTACGCGAAATTTTGGCTCGATTTGACGAATTTTACGATGATTTTTAAGACTCAAAAGTTGGAAAAAATCCAAATGCTCCAGTGACAAAATAGTTTCGACTATTAGAATCCATACGTAATTACAAAAAAATGTTTTGGAAAAATTATTGTAAAAACATCTATCGATATATCAGAGTATTTAATATCGCCCGAAAAATATCGATGAAATTATCTCGTAATTTTTTCCACATCCCTACTATTAAATGTTTGTAAATAGAAATAAAGTATGCACATATTTTCACAATGTTTATTATGTTATCCTGCAAATTTATCAGTCCACAAGCAATCGTTACAATTTCATCCATGTAGCCTACATCCAAAATAGACACAATATATACAATACATTTCGCAATTTGGGTAAATTGGGCGTGTCAGTTTTTACAAAGTTTTTCAGCTGAGTTTCCACTGGTAAGCATTTTTATTATAATTTTACCACCTCAAAAATTATTGCGGCATATAGAAGGTAGGTTAGAACCGTCACAACTGGATTAAATAAATAAAATAGAAGAAATATTAACTATAACTTATTTGTTTACAAACAACCATAAAGTCATTATGACAGGTAATGACACTTGGCCGTTCTTTTTCTATAAGTAGATGGCAAAGGTTTTCCTTCTTAAACTTTCATGCCACTAATGACGTCATTCCGGTTGACCATATCTGCTCGACAAATATATTTATAAAAAAATAAATACGGGACCAAATGTTAAAATATTCAAATTAGTTTCTTAAATTGGCCTAATCTGTAGTAAAAAAATATAAAAAAAATACCTTTTATTTTTTAACCAAAGCCAATTGGACCTGTTACAGTTTTAAAAGTATAGATAAATAGTTAGATGTTAGTCTATAAATATTATGGGAAGGAAACTCCATGGATATTTCAAAATTCAAATTCATTTATTCAGTCTAGGCTGTTACAAGCACTTGTGAATGTCATAGAAGCTACGCCATCGGTTCGCAAACCCTAAGCGGGAGACCTTGTAACGAGAAGAACCGGCAAGAAACTCGTCAAGGGCTGCTTTTTTCTCCCTGTATATTTCATATTTAACTTCTTTAGCACATGAGTAAAAAAAAATGATTTACTTATGTGTCTTTAGTGTCATTTACAGCTATCAGCTTCTAGTTTATTTATAGGTATCAGTGTCTTTAGTATCGAAAGTCATATCTAAAGGGTGTAAAAAGACCTTCAACGAAGCCGAAGTCCACGCATTCCGCTCATCATCAGGATCAATTTTGTCTTTTAGACCATACCTGGGAAATCAATAGCTATGAAGTTATTGAAGGTCAATGTGTTTCATGATTTTTTTTCGAAAACTAATTTTTACACAATATTTCATATTTTTTGTCCATATAAACACTATCAAAATTTTAAGTATTTCGTAACAAACAAAACTTCAAAACGTCATCAATCAATGTATCTCATGCGCACAAACGCTGAACGCATACGCTGAACGCATAAACGCTGCCTTTCAACCCGGCCGCACGCAGTTGTGTAGCACGCACTCGCAGGCGCGCAACATTGCGCTGCGTGGTACTGAAAATCGTTTCCCAGCAAAAAAATTGAACAGAAATGGTCTTGATGAATACGTAGGCCTCGGCTTCGTTGAATGTCTTTTTACACCCTGTATTAATTATTATTTTTTTTGGGGATGGAAACTGAGGAACTAATGGCGCCACAAGCGGTTGTACCAATACATTTGATTGGTTGTTTCAAATATCAAATGGCATTTGTGGCATATTTTAACCAATCAAAGTATTGATAGCGATTAGATCGCCGCTGGCGCCATCTGCGATTAGCTTTGCGTTGCCAACCCCCTCTGGACCGTCAAACCTATGTGCTGTTAAAGAGGCTGAAGGTGACACAAACTAGTTTTTTTTTTACATTCTCTTTGTATATCTTTGTGTGTGTGTCGTGTCACCACATGACATCAAATTAAGTATACTTATATAGCCGATACTTATTTTCAATCTATCGCATGTTGGGACCAGACCAAATTGGCAAGATATCCATTAGCTTGATGTTATCAAATATCATCGTCTGGGTTGCAAATTAGGAAGCTTCTGGGAGATATGCCACCCTCAACATGGTCTGCTATCGCAAAAAATAAATCGATCGCATATAAGGGTCGTGGGTGGCATCCTTAGATTATTTATATGTCTAGATAGAGTCTAAACAAAACAGGCCAACTTTTTTAAGGTGCATTTTTAGCATCATCGCGTCCAAAGAGTATTGTAATAAAAAATATGGCCGGCTCACACTACTGACAATGTGTGCGTGTTTTGGTCACCCAACTGTTGGGTGATATTTTTTTCGACGCTGTCGTAGCTTCGACTGTCTATCTTGACATATAAATAATCTAAGGTGGCATCATTACATTTTCATTTCATCATTACCTATTTATTCAATAACTATTTTTTTGTGTTTTCATATCGATCGAATAAGGAACAAAGCTCACAAGAGCATATAAACATGTGAAATGTACTTGCCTGCCCTGACCTCCTAGTAGCAACGCAAGACTATGGTTTTATATACGCCTGGGACCTGCCCCACCCCCTAAATGTATTACATGCCAAGATTTAGTCAATTATTTTTTGAAAAACATGGCTCTATGTTTCTACCTGAAGTTGTATGAAATATACAGGGAGAAAAAAGCAGCCCTTGACGAGTTTCTTGCCGGTTCTTCTCGTTACAAGGTCTCCCGCTTAGGGTTTGCGAACCGATGGCGTAGCTTCTATGACATTCACAAGTGCTTGTAACAGCCTAGACTGAATAAATTTTGAATTTTACCCTGGCCGCGTGCATGCTTCCTGAAAACTAACGAAGCCGATGTCTAACATGTTTGTAATGATACCACCTACGAACCTGTTTACCATATATCAATATGCGATCGGAGATCATTGTATGGGAGGCCATATATTCAGGATGGAATATCTCCCAGAAGCTTCCTTCTAGAAAAATCGCAACCCGGACGACGATATTTGATAACACCAACTAAAGGCTATCTTGCCAATGTGGTCTGATCCCAATATGCGATAGATTGAAAATGTGCCTCTGGGCCAGCGGTCCAGTAGTGCTTCTTTGCCGATTCCGTTTGTTAAATACCATTTGTTGAGCGGTTATTATTGTCATCATAAGTTTCTTGAACTGAAAACCTACTATGCACGATGGTAATTTGGATGTCTTGTTGTTGATTTCTTTAGTATTATGGATATATTTTTTTCGAGTTTCTTCTATGCCGTCATTTATTGAATAAATATTAATAATGACTTTCCAGAAATTGAAAAAAAAAACAGTTAATAGAATAAAAAGTCAGTTCTGGTACTTATTACTCTCCCAGATTATTTTCTGTAGCAAGATTCAATCTTTCAAGGAACAAAAGAAAAACTTGATGAAATAAATAAAAAGTATATTAAAAACATCACAATATGCAATCAAAATCCAAAATCAGAGAGTTTCAGTAAGAAATCCGAGATGTTTTGTGGATTTCCTTTTACTTCCATAGGTGGTTCCCAACGTCTACCACTAGGCTTTTCAGTACTGGTCTCTGTTTTTTTATTAAAATGGGGTTTCAAAACAATATCGTAAAAGAAATACATAATAACAATAAGAGGGATCCAAAGCAGGATGCAATATAAACCTCCTTCTAAACAACTTAATCGTTCTTTTTTCTTTACTGTAATTATTGGTTTGTCTTCAATATCTACGCATACTGACGAGCAACTTCCCAATTTACAAATATATTCTACAGAAGAAGATTGTGATCGACATCCAGTGTTGTTTGTGTTCATAGATAGTACAATTTTTTCGTCAGGTTTCTTTTTTGAAAACAGTTTTGATTTTGGTTTCTTATTCGGTAGCAATTTGGATCTCAATTTAGACTTTTCAGTTTTCTGATTATTCTTACTTTCTAGTTTTTTATTTTTTTTCTTGCGTTCAGAATAAAAAAATTCTAAGAACTTAGATTGATTGAGATTGGTAGCGATATTCATTAAAGATTTTGATTTATGAGGCAAGCTACATTTGTTTATCAAAGGTTTTGATGTGGCCAGCATAGTTGTCATATCTGTTACTTTAATTATTGACTCACTGTCAATCACATGGTAAGAAGAACTTCTCTTTTTTAATCTATTGCTGAGAGCTGCGATTCGTTTTGGTTCCTTGTACAGCTTCAGACCTGACATCAATTGATTTTGAGGAGACAAATTTGAAAATTGAATACCTCTAGATTTTGATATTTTATTATGAATATTATCTTTAGTCACTGGAATAACTGTGGGCGCAGAAGTAAGATTTAAATCATTTTTCAATTCCTTTTTCTTTAAATGTTCTTTAACAATTTTTTCAGTAGTAGCCGACAGATTTCTTATTACACACTTTAAGTTACTAATTTCTTTACATACTTCTAAGCCTGTCATGACAGTGCCACATTCTATAACTCTTTTTTCTCCTGTTTCTTCAGTAATTTCAGACTTACTAATAGAAGTGGAGTTATTACTTCTGAATATGTATTTCGCTTGACTTGTAGCCCCATCAAGTAGTGGTATTATTGCTGGAGTATGTTTTGCTATATTTTCATCGGGTTTGTCAATCGACTCTAAATTGCCACAGAGCAGTGAATTTATCGGATTAACATTTAAAACATTTTTTGGACAAAATTTTATTTGTAAGTTTTGGGATGATTCGGTTATCACATTATTCGTTTGTTCTTCAACCTCTAATACATCAACATGGACTTCCAATTTGATATTCTTTTTCCCCCTATCTTCCGCAAAGTACTTGAATATATTTTGCATGTGATCTAACAGTTCTTTGATAAGTAAATTACGATTTGTTTTCCTGTATATATAGTTATATTTCTTATGTTTAATATTATCATATTTTATCTTGTTATCTTTCAACTTGCTAGTATCTCGTGGCTTGTAGTATAGTCTTTTGTATTTAGCGTGTGCTTTTATCCGATATTTGCCGTTCTTCCGAAGTTTCTTGCAACTGTTTGTATTATGAGTCGATTTAGATACGATTTGCTTAGTGCTTGTCGTCAAGCTTTTTTCATGTTGCAACAAGATTGGTGCTTCATGAATATTGCTTTTTGGCGTATAATTCGTTCCAGTCATAGTAAAATTTTCATGTTTATTTTCGTATTCAATTATTTCTTCAGTACTTGCAAAATTCGTTGGGTTATTTTTGTAAATACTCATCAGTAGACTTTCTTTAGGTTCGAAATGTAAGGTTTTTGATTCTATTTTTGCATCATTTTCATTGTGGTCTTTTTCTGATGCAGATATATAGTCTGTTGTACTTTCATAAAATATATCTGGAATTATGATTATACCTCGTCTTTTTTTTCTTTTAGAAGACATATTCTTGTTATCATTTCTTGTGTATTGTCCTGGGTTAGTTAGCTCAATTGGTATTTTTATATCTTTTTTATTTGGAATAGCTGCATATTTTTTCTTCTTCTGTTGGCTATTTTTAGCTTTCTCTATGTGTTTCTTTATACTCTTATTTTTATGCATATTTCGAGGAATACTCAACGTTGAAATAATCCTTAAATGTTGATAAGGAACCGGTATGGTAACACGAGAATACTTCTGGTTTGTAACACTGCTACCTTTTCGCACAACTACCAAAGTTTGCTTCTTTTTACAATACTGGCACGTGATTGAATTTGTTTCTAGTTTTCTGTCACGCACTTTAAAGTCTTCTCCATTTCTTTCCAATACATACGTAGAGCAAGATGATGGTGTTCTAGACATCTTATTTTCCAATTTATGTATAATTGAGTCAAGTATAAGGCTAAGCCTTTGTTTTGTTTTGTCATCTTCTAAAACGTGTTTACAGATCCAGTCGTTTAGCAAGTTTTTTAAGTTTTCCAGCATCAGAGAAGTTAGATCGACAACAAGAGGGCGTTGATTTAAAATGTCACATTGACCTTTATTGTCCCCACTTGCTGAAGTATCTGGTTTGAATTCATCGCCAGTGTCTTCAGTAGATAGCTTAGATAAGCGAACAGAATACGTAGTGTTGGCAGACGATGTTTCAGGAATTGATGATTTGCCAATCTTCTTTTTAATGTATCTTCTGAGGATGCAATTGTCAGTTTCTACACTGAGGTCTCTTTTGATTTTGTTTCCATTTATGTAGTATAGGTGGTTCCGTGACGATTTCCTCTTGACTTTGTATATAACGCTTTTAGTTAACTGAGATGCATCTGAACAAGAGTAAGTATTACAAGTGATGCTGGACTTTTTGTATAATACTTGCGCATCTTCGCTGATCCGAGTGGCATATTTCCCCATGTCCGAGATTCTTCTCTCTGGAATTCTTCTGTAACCAAAAAAGCAGTTCTCTATTCATCAGCTTTATTTCTTGATTTCACAGCATTTGGTAAATATAAATTTTGGAAGCAAATGCGTTTAAATTCCGTAGTTTACTTTTAAACTTTTGGTAAATGATTTACTCATAAGGGAAAACCTAAGTTAAAATTAAATGTACATAAGTACATTCCCATTTACACTATAAATAGGGTTGCCAGATTGGCTGGCGTCAATTCCGGGACAACGATAGCGGGTGCAAATGATTTCATTTATATTATTATATTACTCTTGAAATTACCCATGTAAACTGACTTTTTAGACAGATTCTAGCAACAAGGTGAAGCGCAGAAACACGAAGCGTAACCTACTCGTAATAATGAAAAAAATAGTGGTAGGTATTTGAAATCCGGGACATTAAGGTGTAATTACTGGATACGGGACAAAGCACGTAATTCCGGGACAATCCCGGAAATCCCGGGCGTCTGGCATATGGCATATGGCAACCCTAACTATAAAGTGTAAAAAAATATTGAGCAATGCAAAATGTTTTACATGTAACCATCAGCGGAGCTAATGTTGCTAGATTATGGATGTTTTTTTTAAATGAAACATATTTTAATGTTTTTGATCTAAAACACTTTTAAAAAGTGACATTAAAATATGAAACATCTGAATTCCGATTCAATATAGGCTGAACAGGCGTATATTATTTAATCAACGAATGAATGAATGATAAAGATTTGCACCATCATGTTTTGCTGGTGGACGGATAATTAGAAACAGCTGTCAATACTATACAAACGAGGTAACTTTGAACCCTTGGTTCTCCGCCAGGGATTGATTGATCTGATGATATCTATCCAGGAAGCGAGTGAAGGAGATCCAGATCGCTATACACACCCAACTAATCTGATCAGGATTTTAAGAGCTGGAAGGATCAGAGTTATTAGTTTCAGGATTTCCATACATATTAATGCTATTTTCGCGGTTTTTTAAACATATCCAATAGCTCTTAGAATGCTGATCAGATCAATTGGGTGTTAGGTGTGTATAGCGGTTTGGATCACCTTCATTCACTCTCTGGATCGCCATTATCATCAGATCACAGCTTGATCAATCTCTGGCGGAGAACCAAGGCATCAAAGTTACCTCGTTTGTATGAAAATCAACTGGTGTTTCTAATATCCGCCTAGTCAGCACATAGTCAGACCTAGTTGCTTAAGGATTAGGGATTAGATCTTGATTAGATTAATTTAATTTACCCTAAAGTGAAGTCCAGAAGTAATACTTATTAATAATACTAAAATTAATGCAGTACTTACGAATTTATACATCAAATAATGTCATTTTACTGTAATTTTAAACATATTTTATATAATTCGCTCTCGATCTCATGTCATGTCTCGTTGATTGATAAATTTTGACTTTGATGTGACAGAGATGTGAAATTCAACATGCCAGTAATCAATCATTATTGAAATAAAAGATGTCTAAGGAGATTTGAAACTCGATGCAGTCCAAGAATTTTATATGAATAGGTAGGTACTACCTTTCCGCCCGTAGCTTCGCCCGCGTGGATTACAGGTTATATCGTGTGGGTGGAGACCTGGGGGATAAAAAGTGGGATAAAAGTAGCCTATGTCCTTTCCCAAGGTCCCACCTATCTCTCTTTCAAATTTCATCATAATCGGTTCAGTAGTTTAGGCGTGAAAGAGTAACAGACAGAGTTACTTTCGCATTTATAATATCATACTAGCGACCCGACCTCGCTTCGCTTCGGTGTAGTGTGGAATTTGACACCATCTGACACCAGACGACCTGAGTGGTGCAGTGGTCAACATGCCGCCTACCACGCAAGAGGTCCCGGGTTCGATTCCCGGCCGGGCAGAAATTGAAATGATGAATTTAAATTTCTGTGACGTGACTGAAATAATAAGTATATATTTAAAAAAGTATATAAGTCGTATATCAGTTGTCTAGCACCCATATTACAAGCTTTGCTTAGCTTAGGGCTAGATGGCGCTGTGTGAAATTGTTCAAGTTCATTGGTTAGGGAGCATCAAATTGGACAACTTCTACTATCCCAAGTAAAAAAAATTGGTACTATAAAAGTCCTGAGAACACTTTAGGATGTGCTGATTAGATTCATGATAAGCACTATAGTGGTATTGTAAACCTTTACAGAACCCCAAATAGGCCCTAGTTTTAGCACTGATTTATTCTATAAACGTTACATAAAGGCTCTCACGGGAATAAATCAGCTCTATCCCCAGTCCCCACTGCTGGGGCACAGGCCTTCCCTATGGGTGGATAAGGAAGACGGGCCATAACTCAAAACGCGGGCCCAATGCGGATTGGTGGGTGTTAACGACTGCAAATGCAGCCGGTACTAAGCACGGAGGAGCTCGAGATAATAAACATAACTAATTTGGTCACCCATTCCATGACCGACCCTTGCGAAAGTTGCTTAACCTCCGCAATCGCAGGGCCAGGCGCTAAACAACTGCGCCACTGAAACGAGGAACTCCTCGTTTTTTTTTACTAAAGGTTTTTTTAAAATTGGTAAATAAAACACCAACAACATTCGTGCTGCCACTTTCCTAAATAGACAAAAAAAACCGGCCAAGTACGAGTTGGACTCGCGCACGAAGGGTTCCTTACCAAAAATGGCAAAAAAACACGTTTGTTGTATGGGAGCTCCCCTTAAATACTTATTTTATTTAGTTTTTATTGTTATAGCGGCAACAGAAATACATCATCTGTGAAAATTTCAACTGTTTAGCTATCACGGTTCATGAGATACAGCCTGGTGACAGACAGACAGACAGACAGACGGACAGACAGACAGACAGACGGACAGCGGAGGTTTAGTAATAGGGTCCCGTTTTTACCCTTTGGGTACGGAACCCTAAAAAACTACTTTTCATACGAAACTCGATCAGCTGTTCGGACATTTGTATGGAAACTCCATTGGGAAACTCGATGTTTTTATCTTTTTTCGAAAAGTTGTAGAACAAAAGTTGTTGTTTACGATGTTAGTAATCTTCTTCATCGAGGTTATTGGGTGTTTCCTGTATAATTGTATCTTCTTCACTTAATTTTAATTACAGCCATTTTCTTTATGTAACATTTACATTACGAGTGCATGAAATATTTATGTGAGAATATCTGATGTTGCCTGAATCCATTTGTGGGGGATAATATGGATGGATGTCATTTGTTACTCTCAGATTTGCCGGAGAGCATTCTAGGCTAGGGGACTGTGTTCAATTTCCACATAATCATCAGCATTATTACTACATTCTGTTGTCTAGCTAGTGGTTCAGCCACCCGTGTAAGTCGCAGGGGTCCCGATTCGATTCCCAGTTGGCTACAATTTTTACTCGGTTTGGTTGATGGTAGGGCTTATTCTAAGTCCGCTTGGCTAGCTACCACCATCTTATCGTATGTCTGACGCCATAACAACAATTTCAAAATTGTTGTGTTCCGGCAGTTAGAGGTAAGATAGCCAGTTCCTCAGTGATGAGGATTCGGGGTGTAGTGCGCTTCCACCTTTGGTCTAATCGTCACTTAACATTATTTGAGGTGAAGGCCAAGCATTATCCCGTTGTGCATAAAAAAAAACTGTGGCACCAATTTGAACCTCAGTGGAATCTCCCGCATTATTTTTTCAGATGTAATGATCACATTTCAGAGCATAAGTTAGAAAAATAATATTCTTCTCTTCTGAGAAGTGATAGACCAACAGATGATAATTTTTCGGAAATGAAATTCTTAAATTTCTGTTTTCACACACAAGCTGGAAAACCATGCTTCCGCCATAACAAATATTATCCAATACAATATTTAAACCTTCATTAATTTACATGGCAGGCGGTATTCCAAAATTCTAACAACTGTACCTGAACAAACAATAACTCGTAAATGATATAGCAATTTCGAACAAAAATATTTTCTTGGAATATCGCCAAATAGAATTTTCGCCTTATTTCTTCCGTTTATGTTTATGTGGGCAATTAATTTTAGGCAGCACAAGATATGACTTCTTTTATAGTATACTGTGGTATAGGTTTTATCTCTTTTGTTGGAAAATTAGTTATTAAATTGCTACTTTCCGCAATTTTCTTTGAAGTACCTACTACTCGTAATAATTTCGAACAAGTGGTTAATGATGGTAAAAAATTTAATGAAAAAACACTTCTGTGAATAAGTCTTGATTTAAAACCAGATTATAGAGAGCAAATTAATATACTTAAATTAAAACCATAAGGTGTGCTTCAAAAAAAACTTGTATAAAAACCACGTTTTCAAAACAGACAAAAAAGTATGAAAAACGAATTAAAAATTGTAAGTAAATAAAAAACGAACTAAAACTTAGTAATAGGAAAATAATTATTTTTGGAAAGAACTAAAAAAAAAAACACGTTTTTCTAACAGACTTAAAAATATGAAAAAATGTACCTAAATCCTTTTTTTTTAATGTAGTTCGTTTTTTATTTATATTTTTTAATTCTTAGCTTAGCCCCAGGGGCCGTAGCGGCTAATTTACATGGCTATTGTAAACGCTTTCATTTGACAGATGGATGTGGTTCATTATTACTTCTATTTGGCATAATAAAAACTTACAAAAAGAAAAGTTGCAATGTATCACACCCATCTGTCAAATGAAAGCGATCACGATAAATAATAAAAAAAATATTTATTACAGTTCAATCAATTTTACACAATATTTATTGGAACCCTCCCTTTAAATATTGTTAAAACACTTGTGTCAAGAGGATCCGCTCTTCCTAAATCATAATCCAAACAAACAATTGAGTTTATAAAGTTACTATTTCTACAAAGCTATAATAAGCAACTATAATTACTACAACATGTGTGAGCGTGTGTGAATGTATGTACTATGTGTGTATATACGTAAATATTTAGGTATATCATATTTATATTATATTATTCAACTATTTACGATTCAACTTCCAAAAAGGATTCAGTTTATAAGTTAATCGTTTCAACCAGTCCTGGACTTTACTTTTTAGAACGACAGCCATGTAAAGTTAGCCGCAGGGCCCTTGGTCTATTAGAAATTCCCGGTCAAAAAGGAACAAAGGGAAATGGCGTGTCAGAAATTAATGAAAGCATCGATGTAACAAGTGTTGCGATTTTTCTCCCGCCCGCCCATTAGGGGCCACAGATTATATTAAAACAGAAATGCGTTATTGGGCAGCTTTATTTCTTTGTGCTTATAATCGAGTGTATATTCTGTGGATGGCTGAATAGGAAAATTCCTTGTTTTCCAATTCGTAATTTCTGATAGACGTTACTACCAAATTGATTCACTTGGTTCAGGCGCAGAAATGTATGGAAATTCTGATGAGCAATGACTTTAATTCACTCAATGATTCAGTTTCGTTGATTCATTCAAATTGAAAGGCTAAAGTGAACCGTGTTTTCAGCTTAAGGCAAAAAATAGACTATTAAGCACAATGAGTGATTTAATGAGACCATTTTCTCGTGTGTAACATACAACTTTTCATGTATAGTGTTTTAGGTTCCTGTTTTTTTGTTCTAGTGTTTACTTTGAGTCTTATAACTGGAAGCGACGTTTATTTAATTTATATTCACCTACACTTTACACTTATATTGTTGACATAATGCTAAAACACAAATATCTTCCTCAGTGATGAGGATTCCGGGTTTAGAGCGCTTCCACCTTCGGCCTTATCGTCACTTAACATCAGATGAGGTGAAGGCCAAGCACTGTCCCGTTGTGTATAAAAACAATATTTAAAACTTAAAGACTGCACTCATCCGATCCTTCGGGAAATCTAGAAAAAAATCTGTAAAAGAGCTGAAACACAAAATATAGAGTAAGTAATATGGGCGAGGGCCTGCGGCACTGCAATATAAGTTACTGAGACCGATGCTGTCGGAAACTTTTTGTTCTTAGAGTGGTCTTTATACGTTACGATCGGCACCCTGATTATCTAAAAAGAAACTATTTAGCGACCGGTTTCATTCCACATACATTGCTACTTTTCTTTGGTATGTTTTTTTAATCCAAAAAGAAGTAGCAATGGATCACTATAATCTATGAAATGAACTGCAACCGGTCGCTAGGTGGTTTCTAATTAGATAATCAGCCCGCGGGTAGCGTTACGACACGATTTTGTTAAAGGTCGAGATGCAAAAGTGTACAACATTATTTTTTTATATATGTATATGAAAGCTGAAACACGGTGCACATATTTTCATTTTCAGAATCACTATAAAAACAATGATTATGATACTTTAAACTCTCACGAAGTTACAAGCTTTTTGTGTTGTCCCGTTAGTAGGGTGTGCGTTAATTAAGGTTTTGTAAATATTATTTAGTCAAAATATAACGTGACTAGCTTCTGCCCGCGACTTCGTCCGCGTGGATGTTAGAGAAAATCCTTAGAGAACCTTCAATCAAAATCTGACCAGTCATTTTTACGTTTCCGGTTCCGGTTCCCGTTCTGTTCCCGTCCGTTCCTGTCCCTTTCCTGTCCCGTTCTCGTACCCCTTCCGTTGCCATTCCCGTTCCCGTCCCGTTCTCATTCCCGTTCCCGTACCGTTCTCGTCCCGTTCCGTTCCCGTTTCTTTTCCGTTTCATTCCCGTTCCGTTCCCGTTCCGTTCCCATTCCGTCCCGTTCCGTTCTTGTTCCCGTTCCGTACCCGTCCCGTACCCTTTCCGGTTCCCGTTCCCGTTCCCATTCCCATCCCCGTCCCGTTCCGTTCCGTTCCCATTCCGTTCCCGATCCTTTCCCCTCCGTTCCCGTGCCATTCCTTTACCGTTCCCGTTCCGTTCCTGTATCGTTCCCATTTCGTTCCCGTTCCATTCCCATTCCGTTCCGTCCCTTTCCATTCCCGTTTCGTTCCCGTTCGCGTCCCATTCCCGTCCCGTACTCCTTACTCTTCCGTTCCTTTTCCCGGTACCGTTCCAGTCCCGTTCCTGTCCCTTTCTCTTTCCCGTTCCATTCCCGTTCCTTTTCCGTTCCCGTTTCATTCCCGTTCCCTTCCCGTTCCGTTTCCGTTCCGGCCCGTTCCGTTCCCGTCCCGTTCTCGTCCTGTTTCCGTTCCCGTTCCTGTTCCTGTGCCCGTGCCCGTGCCTGTTCTCGTTCCCGTTACCTGGATGTGCATATCCAGGTACAGGTCCATGATGTGTCATGTCCACCGTGTTGGACTTCAAAATAAATGTCATTTTCGCAATCACCATCCCATGAAACCTCAAGAACGACATCCACATCGATTTTCATGTTTACTTACCCCATTTACACCCTAAGGGACGATTTTCAAAATAACAAAATATGTGATTGCCTATTTATTTTTAGACGAATTTTAAAGTTGTAATGTCTATTTTATATTCTTTTTCCATACATTTGAACCTCATTTTCACCCCTTTAGGGGTTAAATCATGTTCACCGTGTTGGACTTCAAAATAAATCTCATTTTCGTAATCACCATCCCATAAAACCTCAAGAACGACCTCCACATCGATTTTATGTTTACTCACCCCATTTACCCTCTAAGGGGTTGATTTTCAAAATCACAAAATATATGTTTGCTTATTTATTTTTAGACGTGCTCCTACGAAGTTTAAAGTTGTAATGGCCATTTAAATTTTTTTTTCCACACAAAATTTGAACCCCATTTTCACCCCTTGAGGGTTAAATCATGTCCACCGTGTTGGACTTCAAAATAGATGTCATTTTTGCAATCGTCATCCCAGAGAACCCCAATAACGACATCCGTATCTATTTTTAGGTTTACTCACCCCATTTACCCCCTAAGGGGTTTACTTTCAAAATCACAAAATATATGTTTGCTTATTTATTTTTAAACGTGCTCCTACGAAGTTTAAAGTTGTAATATCCATTTAATATTATTTTTCCATACAAAATTTGAACCCCATTTTCACCCCTTGAGGGGTCAAATCATGTCCACCGTGTTGGACTTCAAAATAAATGTCATTTTTGCAATCGTCATCCCAGAAAACCCCAATAACGACATCCATATCTATTTTTAGGTTTATTTACCCCTTTTCACCCCCATTTCAACCCTGTAGGGGTTGAAATACTAACAATAACAATATACGTTGCGTAAGATTTCCATCCATAAGCATAAAATATATATTTAGTAATTTTGACTTCGAAAATAAAAGATTTTCTTCATTACACAACTTCACCCCCCTTTTGACCCCTTCGGGGGTAGAATTTTGAAAAACGCTGAGACCCGTATTTATTAATTTTCAATCATCAGCCTAAACACAAAATTTAATTATCCTAGCTTCAAAACTGAGGGACTTTCATACAAACTTTCATCCCTTATTTCATCCCCTTAGGGATAGAATTTTCAAAAATCCTTCCTTAGTGGATGCCTACACTGTATAAGGTATCTGTGTGCAAAATTTCAAGTCTCTAGGTCCAGCGGTTTGGGCTGTGCGTTGATAGATCAGTCAGTCAGTCAGTCAGTCAGTCATTCAGTTTACGATTTTATATATTAAGATATAAAAAATATTGCAATCGATTCTATTACTAATTCTGTACAAACAGTTTTTAGGTTTCATATATACTAAAAATAACCTTGTACATATATTGTTTAAATACATAATACATAGTGATCTTATTTTATATATTTTCATCACACGGGCCACATAGCTACTTGGCTATTGATGACTATTCTTTTCGAATAGTAGAATTCCAAGTGTCATGTTGCTCACGACGACGTTTTGAAATGTCAATTTCATACACAAAATGTCACTTCTATTTTCTTCGAAAAGGTAATTGAAACGCTGGTTTTACACATATTAAAGGACACATGTGATGAAATCTATCACTGCTTTTTTAGGGTTCCGTACCTCAAAAGGAAAAAACGGTACTCTTATAGGTTCACTTTTTTGTCCGTCTATCGTCTGTCTGTCTGTCAAGCAAGAGTCTTGCTTGACAGACCAAGACCCTATCTCGAGAACGCGTGGAGGTATCGAGTTGAAATTAAAACCATATGTTCAAATCTACGGTCCCTTGAAGCTGTGAAGTTACTAGGTAATTAAATCATAAACTTTCTGTATGACTATTCGTCGGTCTGTCAAAACCTTTTATCTCGGGAACGCGTGGAGGTATAGAGTTGAAATTAAAACCATATATTCAAATCTACGGTCTCTTGAAGTTGTGAAAATATCGAAAATCTAAGTTTACGTAAAAAAGATACGGCCATTTATGCTGCAAAAAACGCATATTTTTTTGTCACATTTTTATCTCATGTCCGCTTATTACCGCGCATAAAAAGGTCCTATCAGAATACCAGCATTGCTGTGACACTTATGTGTCATGGCAACACAAGCTAAGGTAGGTCCTAGTTAGCCCTAAGACCTGTTTTTTGTAAACTCTAATTATTGTAACGTGTGGTCTTTGTGTTAATAAAAAATATCTCTCTCTCTCTCTCTCTCTCTCTCATATTTCTACACTCTCAAGGGAATCAAAATTCATGAGGTATATACTTTCCGTTGACCTAGAACTATGAAATTCGGCAAGTATTATCGTCTTATACTACAAATACAGGGAAAAATCTCAAAACTATATATTTGTAATTAATACATTCACTGCCCATTACACGGCGCCGTAGAGGGGCGGAGTGCCTTGCCCACGGCGCCGTGGTTTATGCCTATATTACTTTCTAAAGCTCCAATACAACGCAGGCACTTGCGGCACGGGTGCGGTTCGCACGTGGCACATAGGAACAATATTGAACTTTTACAAACAGGTGTTGGATTTTAATTAGCTTTATAAACATTTTAATACTGCGATATAACGTCGACTCTCGTGACGTAAACACATTTTATAATCTGTTGTTGGATTTTAAATATCGAGTGCAGTTTTTTTTTGTTTGTATTCTAGACAATTTGTTGTTATAAGTGTTTAATAATTCAATATAACAATTTTTAGTGCAAAAATGAGTATTAACGACATGCACTGCCCATTACACGATGCGGTGGAGGCGTGGGAAGCATTTTAATAAATTTTTGATATTTATAATAAAACCGAGACTTATTATTTCTATTATCCTCAAAAATAATACAGAAAGTAGGAATCAGTCATTACTAGTGTACAGTCTAAACTTTTAGTGTGACAACTCTGCTATTCACGGCGCCGTGTATTTGGCCACACACTACTCGGTGTGCCCGGACACGGCACCGTGGATGAAGGTTTTTTTTCAGTTTTAATCTATATCACTAAATTTATTATCAGTATATCCAAAGAATAAGTAATATAATCTATACAAACAATAAAAATATTTGGGCAACAGCGATGCATCTCTTTTTTTCTAAGGCAGTTAATGTGTTAAATCATAAAATTTGTGTATGTCTGTCCATCGGTCAGTCAAAACCCCTTTATCTTGAGAACGGGTGGCGGTATCAAGTTGAAATTAAAATCCTCAAGTTTACGGTCCCTTGAAACTGTGAAAATAAAATTTAATTTGAAAACATACGGCTGTTTATGCCCAATATAGTATATTTCTACACTCTCCAAGGAAATCAAAATACATAAGGTCCCGTTGACCTAGAACTATAAAAATTTGGCAAGTAATGTCGTCTTATACTACAAGTACAGGAAAAAATCTGAAAACTATACATTTGTAATTAAATCATAAAAAATAATAGCTTCACTTAAGTACCAACAAATTTGTATCGAACCCTCGGTGGGCGAGTCCGACTCGCACTTGTCCGGTTTTTTCTAAAGAAACTCGGTCGAAAACCGCCAACATTTTTGAACTTCAGTATGTAAAGCCTGAAAACGATTAATAAAAAATAGAAAATCGGTCTTCAATTGTATAAAACATTAAGGCAGTTTACTTAAATTTTCTAAGAGGCAAGTCCTGAAATTGGATATGCATATAAACACGCTCGTATCGTATTAAGCTTCACCGCAACGCCCCCTAGCGATGCCTCTTTCATCTGAGAGTGAAGCTAGATTGGCGGTGCGTAAAGATGTTAATTACACAAGCAATTTGCATTAAACATAATATATAGAGTTTCGCGCAAAAGAGGTACAGTGAGCGACACGTTGTGATACTTATACAATTTTATCATAGCTATTTTCCACATTGACCTAGAATCTAGATTAAATATTAAGGCTAAGTAGTATGAAATCTTGGTGTGGGAGGTTCATTTTTTTATACAGAAAACGTAAAGTTGTACCAAAAAAAAAACAGGCGATAAGCTAAAGAGATTCTCTAGTTGTTAGAAATATTAAACTGCTTATAAACCTCACAGATGATTGTAAAAAAATCAGAAAATCACCAAAAGCGCTTGTGTTGGTTCATCTTTTCGGCGTAAATAATAGCGAAAATGTATTCAATTTTACAACAAAATACACTTAACGTACTGTGAAGTTTCTTAGATTTTTATTCAAAAAAGATAGTTTTGATAATGATGAAAATAACAACGAAAAACATCGAAAAAGTGCAGAAGTAAGGTTATTTTCTTTACTCTTTACATGTAAAGAAAAAGACAGAGACAAATGATCCAGCATAACCGAGCCTCAATATGTAGGTAATCAGATAGCGTAGCGAGATCTTGCAATAATTGGGTATTAAAAATTTATTTACGTGGTACCTATCATAGGATTCGATTATAATGTTATTTTTCATACATGGTATCGTGTATTGTAAATGGCTCAAAAACATCGCTCAAAACAAAAAAAAAAACATAGACTACTACACGACAACGCCTCATACAACGGACTATAATAGTGGTAGGTAAGTATCCATTTTATTGCACTGTAAATAAAAATTTACAAATAATAATGTAAAAATGTTAGTCTAGTTGACCGACCTCAATTTTTTTAGCCACCTTAAGGTGGCTATAGCGCCGAAAGTGGCGCCCTCAGAGGTTTTTATTTTATAAGTTGATCAGAGAAAGATTTCAATAATCCAGTCAGTGTGCCAGCCACCTTAATACATAAAGATATAAAATTGTAAATTATCATTCAAATTACTTTAAAAAAGTGCGTTACTCAGAAAGTGTGGTAATAGCACTAATTAAGAAGCAAAATCTTGGGTTGGTAGTTATTATGCCATCAATTACTGGCAACACTAAGCTGTCATAAAGACCACCGTGGTGCCGCGAACTGTAATTTAAATCAATAAAACGGCAACTACTTGGGGAGCGTTGCAAATTAATGTTTAATGCTACCAATCTTACGGTAGGGTTGACAGACGCGACTCATTTTCTACCAATTTTCTGTCATTATGAACAATAATAGTAGATTATTGCATCGAGCACAAAGTAATCGACGACCTGAGTGGTGCAGTGGTCAACATACCGCCTACCACACAAGAGGTCCCGGGTTCGATTCCCGGCCGGGCATAAATTGAAATGATGAATTTTAATTTCTGTGACGGGTCTGGGTGTTACTATGTATAATAAGTATATATTTAAAAAGTATATAAGTAGTATATCAGTTGTCTAGCACCCATATTACAAGCTTTGCTTAGTTTGGGGCTAGATGGCGCTGTGTGAAATTGTCCAAGCATTTATTTTATTTTTATTTTTATTTATTATTGCACCGAGTGCCTGATTTAGAGCCCGAGCGTTAGCGAGGGCTCTAATCTAACAGGCACGAGGGCAATATAAATTACTTAAGGCGAGGTGCATAATCTGCTTTTCTTTCAACTATTACCTATAGGAATAGTAGATAAAAGAAACTCATATCAAACAGTTAAAATAGAAGTTTAATTATTGAAATTAAAAGTTATGCTTGAACAATTATTAAACGTAATGTTAAGAGTTTTGTTGGGCAAATTTATATTTGTTTGTTACATTTGTTGTTAGATAGTATCACACTTTATCGTTTCCAAAAATATTGTCAAGCAAAATTAACAAAGTTCCCGCCAAATCACTTTTTTAAATTTCTTTCATTTTTAAATCAGAGTTAGCAGCAATCATTTTTTACCACGTTTTTATTTTAAATTTGTAACAAGTAGGATAGAAACGATTAATACGTACGTTAAAAAAAGTATTGATATCGGCTGGCTGAATAGAGCTATAATCCATTGAGATTGGCACCTTTTGGTGCGATTAACACCCGTGTAAGATTCAGGGGTCCCGGGTTCTATTCCCAGGGGGGTACCTACAATTTGTAGGTACTCGGTTTGGTTGGTGGTAGGGCTTATTTCAAGTCTGCCTGGTCATCATCTTACCCAAGACTGACGCTATAACAACAATTTAATACCTAATTGTTGTGTTCCGGCAGTTAGAGGTAAGATAGCCAGTTCCTCAGTGATGAGGATTCCGGGTGTAGTGCTTGTACTATACTATTATGTATTCTGTGGTGTAGTGGGCTTCCACCTTCGGCCTTATCGTCACTTAACATCAGGTAAGGTGAAGGCCAAACACTATCTTATTGTGCATAAAAAACAAAACCTATGTAACGCCGCTCATATTTCAAAAGGGTCGAACAAGGTTATGAAAACTACTTCTGGCATATACTTATAATGGAAGTTAACAGACCTTTTATCTCATTTTGTATCAATTTTCTGTAATTTTGAACAAATAAAGGCATTTAATACATATATTAGATACATCTAACGGAGCTGTCTCATTCTGAAAAGGTTTCAACACGCAGCGAACACAGGAACGCGTACGCGCTTTTCGTTTTTCCCCGGGTGCGGGATTATATGTAGATTGCTGGTTTTCTGACGGACAGATGCATGCAGTGCATGAGTAGGCTCTAATCTATGTCGCCCCGCGCTGGGATCCCGCTTAATGCAACGGACGCACTTAGGCATACAACATGCTTTTCAAATAATAATATGTTCATGTAAAATTTTGAATAAGTTAACAATGTACAGTCCCCAAATGTCAAGTAAAAGAAATGTATAAATTTTTTAGGAATTTTAATTTTCCAATGTAAAACTATATAACCGCTTCTTCCTGTCTTACTTTATGAAGTAAATATATTTATAAATACTAGGTTATTTTTAGTTAATACAAAACCTCTCGTGGGGTTGATCAGACCATCAAACTGAACAACTTTCATTATGGGACCAACCTTGAAATCGCGAAAAAAAATATCAGCTGTTCCATACAAAAGTACAATCCTACTCCATCGAAATGTATGAAACAGCAGTTTTTTTTTCGCCATTTAAGGTTGGTCCCATAATAAAAGTTGTTCAGTTTGATGGCTGATCAACTCCACGGAAGGTTTTGTATGAACATTTTATATACCACAGCAATCGACTACATGACTTTTCTGCTCAAAATTCCTATATCAAACAGCGCACTTTTCAACTAATTGGAAAAGCGGAAACTCACGAAACGAATCGTCCACGCAAAACTTTTAATTAAACCGTGTTAGGGGCAATAAATTTTTTTGGCAACCCTAGTAGCGCCCGAAGCAATTGATGGTGCTATGTTATGAACGTTTAAAATTCAAAACGAGAATCACTCAAATTGTAAAGTTTTGATGGATATCTTTTCTGAATTAGCTAGTTACATTATTCTACATTCTAATTCTGTTGGTTTGAGTTTGTATCTGGGTCATTGTTAAAACGGGGCTCGAAAAATTGTAAAAAATAAGTCCTAAATTAAAGGAAATTTGTTTTTATTTATATCTATTGGAACATTAGCAATCTAAATCAGCATAAATTAGAGGTCGATACAGCAAAATTAAAAAAAAACCGGCCAAGTGCGAGTCGGACTCGCGCACGAAGGGTTCCGTACCAAAAAACGGCAAAAAAAACTACGTTTGTTGTATGGGATTGCCCCCCTTGAGTATTTATTTTATTCTGTTTTTAGTATTTGTTGTTATAACGGCAACAAAAATACATCATCTGTGAAGATTTCAACTGACTACCTGTTGTCGTTATTAATATTGAGCAAAAAACGGCAAAAAAACAAGTTTGTTGTATGGGAGCCCCCCTTAAATACTAATTTTATTCTGTTTTTAGTATTTGTTGTTATAGCGGCAACAGAAATACATCATCTCTGAAAATTTCAACTTTCTAGCTATCACGGTTCATGAGATACAGCCTGGTGACAGACAGACAGACAGACAGACGGACAGCGGAGTCTTAGTAATAGGGTCCCGTTTTTACCTTTTGGGTACGGAACCCTAAAAACTGGAAAAAAGACCACCGAATGGATTTTCCTCACTAAAAATATCATAAAACCAAACTTTTTGAGGATAATGATAAAAGCACTTTGAAATTAGTAAAATGGCTAAATAAACAAGTAGGCCCATGTAGCTACGTAAGTTGTTAACTTTTTACAGCTGTCACCGAAAAGTAAAGTCATATTTGTCAATTTTTTTGTTTTGTTCCTTTTCGACATGATTATCTTTGCAGCAGTGCTTGTACCAAGAAGCTTAGTAATTCTATAATAATGTACTCTATGGTTTTTACTCGACATGGCAAATGTACTAAGCGCCATCGCACACGGGGGACTTTTGTCTCCGCAACTATTTTGTCTCTCACATGGTTTGTATGAAAAGTTGCAGACGACCGCGTCGCTTCGTGTGCGCGCTTCCATATAAACCCGTGGACTTGAGACAGAGACAAAACAGTTGCAAGGCGACTAAGTTGCCCGTGTGCGATAGCGCTAATAGTACGAGCCAGAAAAAAAATCTCTATGGTTATTCTATGGCAGTGCTCTCACTCGCACTACGAATTATTGATGCATTCACAGTTAAGCTGCTATTCAATTTAGATCAGGATGCGATCAGAAAAATACAATATTTTGATTTTTCAAGTAATAAAATAGGGTAACCGAAAAGATCTAAATCTTCGGAACAAAATTGAGACTATGATAATAAAATAATTAATGATGGTATATTGCTGGATAGAGTTTATAAGGATAAATTACAGTCTTAAATTTTTTAATGGTAACAAAATTCATTAATTGGAATTGTTTTAATATACCTTAAGATCACAAATTAAAGCCGAGTTGGTTTCCGAACAGACCACCGAAGAGGACTTTTTGAGACAAAAATAGTATTTTTGGATAAAATATGATTTTAGGATTTTATTACCCTCTGAGAACACATTTTTTAGTTCAGTTGGTATAGTTTGGTAAAGTTTTCTCTTCTAACCCCCTTACTAATAAAGATTGTATAGCGGCTGCATAGTTACACAGTGTTTTGTCACTTTCTTTTCAATGTCAAATTCAAATAGTTTGACAGAGAGTAACCATTGTGTAACTAAACATCTGCTATTCAATCTTTATTAGTAAGGGGGTAAATGTATAACTTATTTAATTATATAGCTTTTGAACAAATTGACCACTGAATTTGACAATGACCCATCTATAATACGAGCCTAAAAGACAGTTAAATGCCTACTCAAATCTGACCGGTATCCTGTACCGGTGGCGGTAACAATATCCCGATGGGTTTCGGTTCGGTAACGCGCTGTTCAAAGGTGTTCCGCAACAGTTGCGGTAATGCCATACAAAATATCGGTCGGGATATCGGTCGGGTATACCGGTACAGCCACCGGTACAGGATACCGGTCAAGTTTGAGTAGGCCTTAACTCTGGCATTTTATACAGACTAAAACAAAACATGGTGACTGGAAATGTGTCGTAAAAATCTTTAAAAAAAATTAAGAAATTATTATAACTTTTAAAATTCCCTCCAAAGCGGTTATTAACGTCGAGTAAAAACTTTCTACCTCTCAAAGAAACAAATAAAATGGGTACATCATAACCAACTAGATATGAGCGCCGCGCCGGCGCGCCGCCGCCGCCGCCGATTTCCCCGCGCCGCCGCCGCCGCGAAAATGCAACGGCGCGCCGAGCGATAGGAAAGATTTAATGAATCAGTGTGAACGAGCTTGTTGTTGTACTTGTTATGGTAGGATAGGACGCCTTACACATTAAAAGAACAAAATGTGGACATTTTAAAACGAAACTACTTAGATGAAATTAGTGTCTTTGCTTTCATTATAATTAAAGTGTAATAAACACAGTTACTGTTGGAATTTTGAACTATTACTTGGCGTTCGTTCTATGAGAAAGCCTTTGATTCGATTGAAACCTAGGCAGTGCTCCAGTCTCTCCAGAGGTGCCAAATGAACTACAGGTAGGAATATCGAGGTGTTGAGGTATTAGTACAGAATCAGAGCAGAAACCCCATCCAACTACAGCGAGGTGTGAGACAGGGAGAGGAGACGTTATTTCTCCGAAACTGTTCACAGCTGCGTTGGAAATCTTTGAGCTCTTGGACTCTGAATCAACATCAGTGGCCAGTGCCTAACACACCGTCGTTTTATCAATGATATAGTTCTTATGGCTGAGACCATATGGAAGACCTGAACACAATGCTCGAAGATCTCCGTAGTGCCTCCCAAAGAGTGGGTCTTAGAATGGATAAGACGAAAATCATGTCGAATGTCCATGTTGTACCCTCTCCAGTTCATGTTGGATACACTACACTCGAAGTTGGTGACCATTACGTATACCTATGTTCGTATCCAATGGATCTATAGGGCAATCATCCTACCGAGAATTCTCCACGGAGCATTAGTATGGTGGCATAAGGCACAACTAGAATACAACAGAAAAGAACTCACAAAAGTACAAAGACTAGCTAGCATCATGGTATCAGGAGCCATGAGAACAACTCCCACGGCCGCCTTAGAAATGATACTAGGCCTTAGTCCCATAGATCTTGAAATCGAAAAGAGAGCTACGGAACCATGGTTTAAGCTGAAAAGCACTAACCTATGGATAGGAAGGCACACTGATAAAGGTCACGCAGAAATAGGGAAGAAGTACGAAGAAAACCTTTCTATAGTATCATAGTTAATAATGACCTAATAAAAAAGGAAAGGATATTCGACAAAAAGTACAGAATAAGCATCAGATCTAGAGAAGACTGGAACCTAGAACAAGACGATCTGGATAGCACCGCAGTATGCTACACTGATGGGTCAAGAAAAGAATCAACTAAGCTATCCGGAGCTGGGGTATACATAGCTAAACCCAAGACTAAAAGAGCTACTTTCAATCTGGGCAGATACGCCAGCGTATTCCAGGCGGAAGTATTCGCGATACTGTAGTGTGCGCACATGATTAAAAGTGAGATAAGCAACCATAACGTAGGAAAAATAATAATATATAGCGACAGTCAAGCTACCATCAAAGCCCTTAACAGAACAGAGACTACCTCAGCCTTGGTGAAGGAATACAAACAAAGCATTCAGGAACTTGCAAACTTGGCTGAGGTGGAAATTGCCTGGGTACCTGGACACGAAGGTAACAAAGGCAATGAGGAAGCCGATGAACTAGCCAGGACAGGGGTGATGAACCTTTCATTGGCCCTGAACCAAGGCTGCCAATCGCACATAGAATCACTAAGAACATTATTGAAATTAGAACAATCAAAAAAACCAACCAACGATGGAAAAAAATACTGTAGACAGTCTAAGATCTTCATCAAATCAGTTGACAAGAAGAAAACTAGAGAGTTGCTGAAACGAAGCAGAAGAAATATAAGAACGATTGTAGGAGTACTGACAGGACACTGTCCACTAAACAGACATCTGTCTGTGATTAAACGGACAGAGGATCCCATCTGCCCGCAATGCAAAGAAAGAGAAGAAACAAGCTACCACTTCATGGCAGAATGCCCGATGTACGCATCACTGCACTGGGAGCTCTTTGGAGCCGACAAGCTTAAGGAAGAGGATCTAAAGCAGTTAACGATAAATCAACTCTGTAAGTGAACAGGTCGGTTCGAGGGTCCGACGCCGGTGGGGTAAATGATCCTCTGTGGATTTGGGGAAATGGGTGAAATAGTCCCGACCAGGGTGACTGATCACCCGTCTGGCTTCGCTGGCGTCCACCCATCTAAATAATAATAATAATACGTATACCTAGGACAGGCAGTCCAGTTAGATAAGTCCAACTTCAAGAGAGAGCAGCATTCGGAAAGCTTCGAAAACGCTTCGCGTCTAACTTACCTCAGTGTCTCAAGACGAAAGTCTATGACCAGGGTGTGCTACCAGTGAAAAGTGGTCGCTTACTTATGGGTCTCAGTAGAAGGCTCAAGGTCACCTATCGCGCAATGGAGAGAGCCATGCTCGGCGTGATCTAATCAGAAATTAGGAGATCCGTAGGAGAACTAAAGTAACCGACATCACTCGAAGGATTGCTCAGCTGAAGTGGCAGTGAGCGAGACTCATGTGAGTGAGAGGAATCGAGTGCCGTTGGGGAGGAAATTTTCTTGAATGGCGACCGCGCACCGGACGACGCTCCGTGGGTAGGCCCCGACAAGGTGCACCAACGATCTGGTGAAGGTCGCGGGAAGAAGCAGCGCAAGACCGATATTTGTACCTTTGGGGGAGGCTATGCCCAGCAGTGGGTAAAGTGCTACCAATATGATGTGTGTTTTTCAAATTGTAACAAAAACAAGTATTTCTGATGGATAAACTAAGACTTTTTATTATTTCCTATCAATAAATAAAAAATACAATTTTGAGGTCACGCCGCCGACGGCGCCGCCGCCGCCGACCCAAAAAAGTCGGCGCGCCGCCGCCGGCCTTTTACCCATCGGCGCTCATATCTATAACCAACATCTAATAAAAGACGAAACAGATTTAAAAAAAAAGAAACCAACTTTAAATTGGCTTTCGATAATTCGGCGACTTGGCGAAACTTCCGCAATAATATCAACTTTATTAATCTGTGAAATTGCACCTTTAATGCTTTCAAATAAGATTCTTTTTGGCGGAAAGGATAATTTTGTATTGAAAAGTGCGTAAACCGGAGCGAAGGCGCCGTTTTCACTTGTTTTTCAATTCTTTTAACCTTAAAATGTACGCAGTACGAGTTGAAATTTGTTTTCTGATGCGACAAAAATATGTTTGCCGCAAATTATGAATGATTTACTTCTAAGAAGCGGCCGAAATGATGGATAGCTTAAAGTTGAGAGTTGCCAAAGTATAATTTTGTACTTATTTCGAGTTCTAAGACACGAATAACGATATTTTAGCTCGTAACAACTCGTCATGACTTCGAGTACTTTATACTTTTTAAAGATGAAGTGAAATTTTCTCCCCCATAAATCTTTTGACAGAGTTTTTGATTTTTATTGGGTGAAGTTAAATAGCAACGGTGGTAAGTTACAATTGGATTTTATTAATTAGTTTTTGATTAAGTTAAATTATGGATACCCAAGTACTGACGCGATTATATTAATGGTTTTTTAATACTTCAAGGCCCGGAAAATGAGAACAATAGATTTTCTATTGTTGTCCGCGCGGGCATTGAAAAATTCAATATTTTTCTTAGGAACCCAGTTTAACGTACCTTTTTAGGGTTCCGTAGCTGAAATGGCAAAAAACGGAACCCTTATAGATTCGTCATGTCTGTCTGTCTGTCTGTCTGTCCGTATGTCACAGCAACTTTATTCCGAAAGTATTAAGACTACACAGTTGAAACTTAGTAAGTAGATGTATTCTGTTAACCGCTTAACGAATTTAATACAAAAATAAGAAAAATAAAAGATTAAGGGGGGGCTCTCCATACATGGAACTGAAACTGAAAAAAAAATTTTTCTTCAAACCAACACGTGTTGGGTGTCTATAGATAGGTCTTTAAAAATGACATTGAGGTTTCTAAGACAACTTTTTCTCAAAGTCAACCGTTTGAAAGATATTCACCGCCAAAGTGGTAAAATGTGTGTCCCCCCCCCTTTAACTTTTGAAATAAGAGAGTGAAAAATTTAAAAAAAATATATGCTGTAGATCTTAATAAACACTTTCAACCAAAATTAGTTTGAATGAGATATAGTAATTAGTTTTTGAGATATAGCATATTTTCCAAAACCGCAAATATAACTTTGTCATTCATACCAACACTGTGAAAAACAAAGTTATTTTTGCAAACGAAAAATGATAGGTGGTATTAAATATGGTATGGTATAAGGTAACTACGGAACCCTATGGCGCGTGGCCCGACACGCACTTGACCGGTTTTTTTGTACCTTTCTTGTAAACATTGCATGATATTTTCATACATATAATCACATTATCGTTAACACGGTAATACCAAGTGACTGACAAACAAACAATAGAAATTAAATACTAGCTCAATAGTTAGCAAGACATGTAATATCCAGATAATGCTTTGTCTCGATTGTTATCAAGTAAACTGGTTAATAAAAAAGTGATATTTTTTATCAATTTTCTTAAGCACTTTTTAAAAATAATTTAAAAATAATAAAAGGCTACAAGTTTTCTTCTAGGCACTCTGAGCTCTAACCGAACCCCAGCGTTCCTAAAATGAATCCACAGTCACACCCCTTAAACCCGGTTATAACTTGGAAACTTGTCAAGTTAGGGCAAAGTTGCGATCTAATCTAGACCAGAGCTGAAAAATTACCATGGTGACGCCTGGAACGATTGAATTTTGTAGGAAGACGTTGTTTTATTAAATTTTCTCGTCTACTTTTAGCAATGGAGTGTTTAGGTCACATCGAGGTTACTATGAGCTTAAGACGCTACCCAGACCGAAAGAGGCTCCATTGCGGTAAATTTTATTTAATATAACATAATTTCAATTAAACGTAGAATTTCTAAGACCCATAATCTAGTATATTTTGAAGGTAAATGTATAAAATGTTGTATTAAATACATTCCCTCGTGGTCATTTCTAGAAGTAGATAGCAAAACTGCTAAAAGTGGCCGTTTTTGACACATTTGCTGTCTACTTCTACGAATGACTGAGGGAATGTAGTGATACCTACCAGTGGCGAGGGGTGATATCACAAAATATGACGAAGGTAAGGCGTTCTACAAAAAAAAAAAATATGATCTACCTACTCGTTTTTAGGGCTCCGTACCAAAATGGTAAAAAAGAAACCCTTATGGTGTGACTCAGTCTGTCTGTCTGTCTGTCTGTCACAGCTGGATATCTCGAGAACTACTAATGGTATCAACTTGAAATTTGGAATAGTTTGAGATGACACTTGCCCAACTATTTTGCAAATAAGAAATAAATAAAAAAATAAATATCTTTATTACAACAAGGACTGAAAAGGGGTCTTAAAAATTTCAAGTGGAGCTACTAGGGCATGTAGGGTATCATATGAAAGAGCGCCGTTTGCACGTTTTTAAACATTTTTTTTTGTTTTAAGCCGCATAGTTTTCGATTTATAATGAAAAATGTAAAAAAAATACCGTTCCCCCCTTATCTCCGAAGTTTGCAAAGAGAAAAATCTGAAATAATTCTATGTGATAGCAGGTTATATAAAGATTACAGGAAAAATAAAACGATGTCTCAATATAGCACACTTTTTTAGAAATTATCAAATTTCTAAAAAAGTTAACATTAGTTCCACTATTGGTCAAGAGATGGCGCTGACCTAAAACTACAATTCTAATTTTATTATTCTACTCTGCAGTGTGGTTTAATGGTGCATTTAAACCACACTGCACCCTCGGTGCGCGAGTCCGACTTGCTCTTGACCGGTTTTATTCATAGTGGATCGGTGAGGTGCAAAAAGGTAAGACGATAAGAATCGGCTTGTATGGACCCTTCGCCAATGATATCTACTAAAATTACTAGTTTTCCACTTTCGGTATCGGATGCACCTTAGAATCTTTTCGCCGTAATAAGTAATTACTTAGTTCGGCCACAGAATAGATATAAGTACTGCCCGATCTAAGTGAGACTTAGAGACCACGGTCCAAACTGTTTAATACTGGAACTTGAGCGAAGTCGAGCGTGAAGCTAAAACGGAATTATACTTATTCATTATTTATTTTATCGGGTTTGCTTCATGTTGCATTCAAAGTACAAATAACAATTCATCTGGAGTTTCTAAAAGTGCCTGTAACTTGTTAGTCCGAGTATAATAAACAATTGCATTGTCTACTTTTATTAGATATCATCTGCTTTAACTTCTTTTTTCAGGTTTGATAGAACATATTTTGTAATAGATTAATACGTAACAAAACCCAGTTTATAAAAAATATTTTTTTTCATAGCGAATATGAAAATAAACTCAAACATAATGATGTCTTATAATTTTAGCCGTTTGTTTGATTACTTATATGGAATGCCTAATTGAACAGTTCCAATATTTCTTTAAGCATGACTAAATTTTCAAGTTTGGTACCATTCGGAAATGGAAAAAAAATAACATAAAAACTACTTAACATCATATTAGAATTTAAAAATTTTAAATCCATTTTCAATTTTTCACAGCGAATATGAAGAGAAACTAAAACAAAATGACGTGTTATTGTTTTAGCCGTTTGTTTAATTGTTTTGGAATGCCTAATTAAACAGTTTCAGTGTTTCATTATTACAACATAATAGCAAGATTAAATTTTCAAGTTTGGTATTCAGAAATGGAAAAAATAACATGAAAACTACTTAACATCACATCGAAAGTAAAATATTCTAGATTTGATTTTCCAGTTACTTTTCATCCTGTAAGCGTATTATGAGTTTATGCTTACTATATTCGATAGCGACTGCAGTTGACATTAAAATTTGTATATGGCAATTTTTAGTTTAGTGTAGTTGCCGCCAGAAGCGCTGTGCCAAATTGTTTAGTGTAGTTACCGCCAGAGGCGCTATGCCAAATTGCATACAAAATTGCTTACTACAGTCGCTATTGAGTATAGTCACAGTCAAAGTGTCTTTATTCAAATAAACTTAATAATTAGGTAAGTACTTTTGAATCATCTTTATTTTCCCACCACCTGGTCCAGACTTTTTTAACTGACACGAAGAACGGGCGCAAGAAACTTAACTGTGCAAACTCATGATACAGGCACTGACATTTCGTAGGCTCCCTACTGTTCCGTTGCACCGCAACAATTTATATCTATTCCTTCGTTTGGTATTGTCTCGGGTTCAATAAGAGAATTTCTTTTTTCCAATTGACGCATGGAATTCTAATATATTTCGCTCTCGCAACTGGTACCCGGTTTGTCGATATTAGCTTCAGAAAGCCAATACTTTTTCCCTGTTCTCAGTTCTGTGAAACGGAACGTTTGTTTTGGATCCAGTACAGTGGAACGCTCGTCCAGTGGGTTTTATGAAGTCAATTTCAAGTAGTTACGTAACTGAATATTTATTTACTGAAAGTAGTATTTTTATATTTTTCAATCTTTTTTTTTGTTTTAACACTATTCTCCCTCATTTAAGTTGAGGGGTTAAAAATGGCAGCGTGTAATGTAATAGGCTTTATGATGAATGCAAATGAGAAAGAAAGTGATCGTGTAGCGAGCGTGTTACTGAGCGTATAGTGAGCGTGTAGTGAGCGTGTAGTTAGCGTGTTTATTGAGCACTGCCACATGATGGTACATATTATGACTTACACAACTTATAACTACATACTACATAAAAAAATCTGATATGTACCACAACATAATATCGGCGTGGCATAGCACTTAAAATATTGACAGTGAGTACTATACGGTACAGAGGGTTACAAAGACTTAAGTTATAATTTTATCTTATTATTTTATTTATTTAGGACAACAACAGCACAATCATGATAAAATTAACTATGAAGTAACTTACAAATTCATTATCTGTGATTACCTACTTACTTAAAATAAATACTTAACATAAATAAATGTTATTGAGCATGTGGTGAGCATGTAGTGAGCGTATAGTAAGCGTGTAGTAAATGTCTAGGGAGTGAGTTAGTGAGCTTGTAGTATGATTGTAGTGAGCGTGCAGCCTTTTCGTTGGTCTTTGGTTCGTCTCACTCTGTGTGCTGGCCACTGCCACTTCAGCTGAGTTAACATTTTACTTGATATACTCGAACATATTCAATTCCAATACAAATTCATTTATTGTAGCAAATATCCATGGGGTACTTTAATCTCTGCGTGTTTAGGGGGAGGCGCGGCCTCTTTAGTCCTGAGGAGGTCGCGCCTTCACCTATACACGTAGAGAGATTTGGCCGGAAGGCCGAGGGAGGCCGCGTCTCCACGTAACATCCTGCAGGCCGGGCCTGTGCATGTGGAGGGCCCATGAGATACTCAAAAACTTAGAGCTACGAAGCCGCGATGCTCTAAGCTCAAAAATAAGAATCAGTAGATTTAGGTACATTTACTTTAGAAATAATAAAGTAAGAATTTATGTAGCTCAGAGGTCAGAGACGTAGGTACGATACCCAGAGGAGGAGTTATCGTCTACCTACAGCAACTGTATCAGAAAACTCCGATATCGTGAGGCAGGCCTCCATACATTTTTGCCTCGATATGTTAGCTTGACGTAGTGCGACGTCACGACTCCGTAATATTTACATAATTATTGTACTTTGCGCTGATCCTGCATTTCTTCGTCATACGTTATGCTTATACAGTATGATCGCGCCGCCGTCATTATTAATATTATTAAATTGTATTCATGACATTAATAATATATTAAACCTGATATTTAGTTGCAGTCTTGTCTAATTACGGTCCGACTGAAACAATTAGTGTATCTCAGAGGAAACCAACGAATAGGTAACAATAATGGGATTCACTTGGAATGCAAATTGTCTGTCTGTTCGTGTTGGAACTGTTTCCATGTTAATTTCATGCTACGTTACATATGTACATAGTAATTTTAGAGTAAATTAACAGTATAATTCTAAATGTAGCATAAGCAACCGTCATGTCATATATTTGTTTCATATTTATTTATATATTTTTAAGTATAGTTTTTCATTACTAATTATATTTTATAGTAAACGCAACATTTTAGTATGAAACTCGTCATTCTTTAATTTTAATGTATTGCGTTAAATATATTTTGGAAGTTATTATAATGTGATTGTGGTTCTTTTCTGTATCTAAGTAGGTACCTACCTAATATCATAGTTTTTAGGGTTCCGTGCCCAAAGGGTAAAAACGGGACCCTATTACTAAGACTCCGCTGTTCGTCTATCTGTCTGTCACCAGGCTGTATCTCATGAACTGTGATAGCTAGAAAGTTGAAATTTTCACAGAAAATGTATTTCTGTTGCCGCTATATCAACAAATACTAAAAACAGAATAAAATTAATATTTAAAGGTGGCTTCCATACAACAAACGTGATTTTTTTGCTGTTTTCTGCTCGATATTAATAACGGCAACAGGTAGACAGTTGAAATTTTCACAGATGATGTATTTTTGTTGCCGCTATAACAACAAATAGTGCTTGGCCTTCACCTCACCTGATGTTAAGTGACGATAAGTCCGAAGGTGGAAGCGCACTACACCCGGAACCCTTATCACTAAGAAACTGGTTATCTTACCTCTAACTGCCGGAACACAACAATTTTTAAATTGTTGTTATGACTTAGGTAAGATGGTGGTGGCTAGCCATGCGGACTCGAAAAAAGCCCTACCACTAACAAAATTATTAAATAGGATACATTTTTATTAAAAATAATATTGTACTCATGTACCAACCATTGTTGTAGAGCCAAGTAAAAATAAATATCTTCTTTTATACCTATGTATCGCATCGTTGGGTAATATTGTGATGAAAACAGTTTGTTTTTACGAAAAGTCTGCTAAGCTAGAAAAAAAAATGAAAGTTGTTGAAACAATGTCTTCAATTCTGGAAAACAATATATTATATTAATAAATCATCATTAATTATAATAATAACGTAGTATAATAATAGTTTTGGTCCATTCAATGACAACGGAGGCTCGCCCGCTACCGGAAGTAGTAGTGCATCCGGTGATCGCTCCACCGGAAGTGGCTGTGTTTGGTCGCCAGAGATTAATAATAATAATAATAATAAAACACTTTATTGCACACTAAGACAGGACATATTACAAAGAAAAATAACAAACAGAGAAAGCACACAAAAGGCGGCCTTATTGCTTAAATAGCAATTTCTTCCAGGCAACCTTGAGTAATAGAGTGAGAGAAGAAGAGGACAGTGGGGAGTGGGTGCAAATATGGGAAGGAGAAGAGATATAGATATACAAGAATATATAGAAAGAAATGAAGTTTTCTAGATTAATAAGTGATAATAAGGAAAGGAAATAAGTTAGATAGTAGAAAGGAAATGTCTTCTGACTTGATCGCGAAAGGAACTCAGAGAACGAGCCTTCCTGATACCCTCCGGGAGTAAATTCCACAAACGCACAGCATGCACGGAGAAAGAATATGATAGGAAATCAGTTGAGTGGCGTGGGATTTCTAGGGTAAGATTGGAAGAAGAGCGCAACGTGCACTGTGTGGATGAGGAGCGGAAGGAGAAACATTCTTTGAGATAGGCTGGGGACGTTGGATGGAAAAGGATGGAATAAAGAAGCGTAAGAGTATGTAAGTCCCTGCGCCGGCGAATAGGGAGCCAATTGAGCTTAGAACGCAGGTGGGATACGTGGTCATATTTACGTATATTGAAAATAAATCTTATGAACATATTCTGCAGTCTCTCTAACTTATTAAGCATTACCTCCGTCAGATCCGTATAACAGACGTCAGCGTAGTCTAAAATAGGTAGCAGAAGAGACTGGGCCAGAGTGACTTTAGTACTTGTTGGTAAAAAGTTTCTTAACCGGTTAAGTGAGTAGTACGCAGCAAATACTTTTTTTCTAAGTGCTTCGACCTGAGGGATCCAAGAGAAGCATTGATCAAAACTCACGCCGAGGTTTTTAACGGATTTTGAAAAAGGAATTACAGTGCCATCAAACGATACAGGAGAAAGCTGCTCAAGGTCGATCCTCGAAATGAAATGAGAACTACCAATAATGATGGTCTGGGTCTTGGCTGGGTTAACAGTAAGTCCAAATGATTTACTCCAGTCGTTGATAAGCGCAAGGTCAGAATTGGTAGCCGCAATTGCATTTGAAAGTTCTGATAGTGGAGCTTGAGTATAGATCTGCAGATCATCAGCATAGAGGTGATGGGAACTTGAAAGTGAATTTGTAATTGAGTTAATAAAGATAGAGAAGAGTAGTGGAGATAAGACGCCACCCTGAGGAACTCCGGCGTTGATGTCACACCACGCAGAGGAAGAATCTCCAAGGCAGATGCGTTGCCGTCGCCCTAGCAGGTAACTTAGAAACCAATCAATTGCAGCTGGAGATATGTTCAGAGATTGTAAAACACCAAGGAGGATATCGAAATCAACTGAGTTAAAAGCGTTACTGAAGTCCAGTAACGTCAACAGTGTGAGCTGGCGATTTTCCATCCCTTGGCGTATGTCATCCGTTATCTTAACCAATGCTGTAGATGTGCTATGGCCCAAGCGGAAACCAGATTGAAAAGGATTAAAGAGGAGATTAGTGGGGCAGCAAATGATTTATTGTTACGATCAATGAACAGTTTATATTTATAGGTACGACTGATTTTAGTTGAAAGTTAGTCAACATTTTATGAACTCTTAAGGTCAAAATTTAAAAAAATGCCAGCAGACAAGAAAGTGACCTAATAAAAACGTGATAAAATTTATAATTCTAAACACTCTTTGGCTTTGCTTTTTGTTTAATATTTATATTGTTAAATGTGCTGTTTTTTATTCTTACCTAGCGACCGCCCGCGACTTCGTCTGCGTGGAAAGAATTTTTATGCAATCCCTCGGGAACGGTACTTTTTTCTGGATGAAAGGTACCTTATGCCCTTCTTTGTACCCCTGAGAACGTGTACGATCTAAAATTTCATGATGATAGGTTTAGTAGTTAGACGTGAAGGCGTAACAAACAAACAAATGGACTAGGGTGTAAATTTCAAAAAAACTAAATAATATCCCCAATCATGTAAACATTGGCGGAATTTTGCATAAACCACAGAGCCATTAATCATGAAGAAGAAATGAAATAACTACCAGTGCCCTGTCTATCAAAACTGTCTACAAGTATACTTTACAAAAAAACATTTACAAGTTTATTTAAATTATGTCTTTTTCCAAATAATTTATGCAAGACACTTGTAAAAGTTGTCAAACGGAATGGAGAGTCGCTGGATACCCTCAGAAATAAGTATTTAAAATTCAATGCTTCAAAAAAATTTAAAAATCAGAATTTTAAAGCTAGGGACTGAGAAAACGACATCAAAGTTGATGTAATGTGGGTAAGCATGGGTGTATATTTGTGAAAAAAATTCTCGTCACATTTACAGAATATGCTCATTTTATTCAGGCGATTATTTCCCCACAAAGTGGCGCCCTCATCTTAATTAAAGGACATCAGGCACATGAGACCCAAAAGTGTATAAACATAATTCTGTTATCTATAAATACTTTATGTTACTAGAATAGGGAACATGCATAAGTCACCGATTTTGATAAATTTGAGCTTGATCGCTGCGGACACGTATAAAAACATGATGGAACAGAAAAATAAAAAATAAAATGTATTACTTTAGTTTTATCACACAAGGGAAAATAACGAATTTTTTTTCCGTTTTCGGATATAATGCACTTAACAGTCCGATAGAACATCAAATAAGAAATAATATTTTGTATGACACATATGTACTTAAACGCAATATTTAGGGAGATATTTGAAAATTCTTGGCTAACTCCATACTAATGCACTGAAACGTGACATGAGTGACGTCACACATGTTGACTTTTTTGTATAGAGCGTTTTCGGTGGGTGCTGCTGCGTGCTAACTTCAAGTAACTATATCACGAGAAAAAAACACAAGAGAAAAGTTTTAATATTACAGTTGATTTTCTTACGCATTATACTTTTGATTTTGATACAAAAAAAAATTGATGCATGTTCCCTATCATAAAACAGTAGCAACATAATTTTTTAACTCCTTCATTTAGCTTTAATTAATTATTGAAAAAAACAAAAGCATATCAATGAAACGGACATCTTTGTTAGCGATTTCACAAGTATCCCCTGAGTATATTTGTTCTGTGGCACAAGTGATTGCGCATTAAAAAAAAGTCTGCCGGATGTCAGTTAACTCAACTGTCAAAAACGTTTTGTTACGTGCGACATATGCACAGATTTTCCGTTTGATCTTCCAACTCGTACATTGTGGTGCTAATCTGTATCACTAACGCAGCTAAGGAAACGTGTTGTCGTGAAACTGGTGTAGCTATTTAGTGTCGGGGTTACCAAAACAAAAACTTTCAAACGTAAATAATTCTTAAAACATAAATCTTCGTAAAAATCTGAATATTTTCTATGATTTACTAATTACATGCCTACATTTTGAAAAAAAAACAGAAACGTTATACATTCTTTGGTTTTTTTCTATGGGACTTTGCCTGATGTCCTTTATTGCTCGATAGGTACATTAAGCTTTGTCCAGACTAGTCCATTTTGTCGTATCAGATCACCGTATCTTTAACATACATCGCTAGTTTGGTTGGGCGTACTTTGTAGTAATATCGCCCGCCCGCACGCCCAACCAAACTAGCGATGTATGGTAAAGATACGGTGATCTGATACGCCAAAATGATACAAGTCTGGACAAAGCTTTATGTATCAAAAATATGCCAAAACTGACCATTTTTTGCTCTTCTGCTCTACTACTACTACAATGAATTATATTTTACAGAGATTATTAATAAATAAACTATTAGAACCTTAGCTTCAATCGGTACGCGTGAAATCTCGATTAGTGTAGTCAAATTACGTCGAATTTGCAAAAAGATCGGAAGTAATTCGTGTAGTTGTAATTTTTTATGGAATCATTAGAAGACATGAATATAAGTTTCCTCTGAGTTTGCACCATTCCTTTTATGTACGGAACATCGTTTAATGTTAGGTATTAAAATTAAAGCCCTAATTTTTAGGGTTCCTTACCCAAAGGTAAAAACGGGACCCTATTACTAAGACTCCGCTGTCCGTCTGTCTGTCCGCCTGTCTGTCTGTCTGTCTGTCACCAGGCTGTATCTCATGAACCGTGATAGCTAGACAGTTGAAATTTTCACAGATGATGTATTTCTGTTGCCGCTATAACAACAAATACTAAAAACAGAATAAAATAAATATTTAAGGGGGCTCCCATACAACAAACGTATTTTTTTGCCGTTTTTTGGTACGGAACCCTTCGTGCGCGAGTACAAATCGCACTTGGCCGGTTTTTTTTTACTATAATACCTACAATAACATTTTCTTTGCATGTTTTGTTACAATTTTAATTACCTATCATTGCATACCCAGCTTGCTTAATTCAGATACAAAGTTACTGAGATAATTGACAAAATCTAAACCTAAGAGCGCCACCTTTGTGAAGTACCTACGACGTCACAAAGGTGGCGCCTCCTAGGTTAAGATTTTGTCAGTTATCTCGGTAACTTTTTATCTGATTTAAGCAAGCTAGGTATGCAATGATAGGTAATTAAAATTGTAACAAAACAAGGAAAGAACATGTTATTGTAGATATTATTATTATTATTGTTGGTATTATATTATTTTAAAAAATATTGGGACTTTTATTTTAAAACCTAATATTAAACAATGTTCCGTACATAGCAGGAATGTTGCAAACACAGAGGAAACTTATATTCATTACTTCTAATGATTCCATAAAAAAATACAACTACACGAATTACTTCCAACCTTTTTGCTAATTTGACTACACTAGATACTTTATGTACTTGCGAGCAATAAATTTAATTAAGATGACACTAATCGCCTTAAACAAAGTAGTCTGTAACAAAAGTCCACAATTTCAAGTTTCATCTAAAAAGTTGGTAACAAACAATAACAACGTTATTGTGAAACAGAATATCTGAAAGGGATCCGGCAGAAACATTTAGAAGCAAGCTCCGCGGGTAATGTTACCCGCCCGGATCTAGAAGTTTACCTTAAGATTGTAGGGTGACCACGATTTCAATACAAAATAATACTCAGTTTAGGGTTAACCCCCTCCGTGGTCTAGTGGTCCGCCTACCCGTGTAAGTCGCAGGGGTCCTGGGTTTGATTTCCAGGGGGGTACAATTTGTACTCGGTTTAGTTGGTGGTACGGCTTATTTCAAGTTCGCCTGACTAGCTACCACCACCTTATCTAAGTCTGACGCCATAACAACAATTTAAAAATTGTTGTGTACCGGCAGTTAGAGGTAAGATAGCCAGTTCCTCAGTGATGAGGATTCCGGGTGTAGTGCGCTTCCACCTTCGGCCTTATCGTCACTTAATATTAGGTGAGGTGAACGCCAAGCACTATCCCGTTGTGCATAAAAAAACTGATTTATAGCCCATAAGCACTCATCTTTTATGTCTTACTTTACCGCCTCTATGGTCTAGTGGTTCGCCCACCCGTGTAAGACGCAGGGGTCCCGGGTGCGATTCCCAGGAAAGGACATTGGTACTCAGGGGGCAAAACAGAGAAAGACAAAGCAAGAAGATAGGTAGGTATTTAATTGTCAGAAAGTTGTGTTTCCGCCTCAGATTATAATCCTAATAATTATGTCAAAGGTTCATCAAAATAAGAATGAAACCCAATTTTGTCCTTCGTAATTATGAACCATGGAGCTCATAGCAACTATAATAACTGGAGTATCCTTAAGTCTGCTAAGGGTGATCTCGGATAACTTAAGCAGGATGTAACACCACCGATGTAACTATGCTAATAATATATTGGGATACTAACACCCGTATTCAAGAACAATGAGATAGTGCTTGGACTTCACCTCACTAGTGACGATAAGGCCGAAAGTGTAAGCGCACTACACCCGGAATCCTCATCACTGAGGAACTGGCTATCTTACCTCTAACTGCCGGAACACAACAATTTTTGAAATTGTTGTTATGGCGTCAGATTTAGGTAAGATGGTGGCAACTAGCAAGGTGGACTTGAAATAAGTCCTACCACCAACCAAGACGAGTACAAATTGTATCCTCCTCCTAGAAATCAAACACGGGACCCCTGCGTCTTACATGTGTGGGCGAAGCACTAGACCAAAAGGGGCGGTTAAAAGTTAGTTTAAGGCTGCGCAGTCTGCACACTAGCGCCGCCATTAGAAAAAAAATCATAGTGCTTAAATAAAGACAAATTTGTAAATTATCTCTCTGGAGTGCACTCCGAACAAGCTTTGCGGTACTTTTTACAACTTATGCAATATTTTCTAGCCTGTCGTTTAGTTTAATGGAGTTTTATTGTTAAAAGTGGCCACTTTTCGCAATAAAAGTCCATATAACAAAACGACAGGCTAGAAAATATTGTTTAAGGGATAAAAAGTACCGCAAAGCTTGTTCGCAGTGCACTCCAGAGAGATAATTCATAATTTCTTTTTTATTTCAACACTATGATTTTATTTCCAATGGCGGTGCTAGTGTGCAGACTGCATGCTCTTAAAACGTGTGATTGGTAACTACCAATGAGGTGCCATAGTGTAAAACCGCCGCGTTCCAACTGGAACGCGGCGGTTTTACACTATGGCGCCTCATAGTAATGTTTTGTTTTGGGTACCTATATGCTCAGACCAAATAAAAAAGTGAAGGCGGAGTCTTCCGACAAAGCGGTGAGGCCAGTAAAACTACGCCTTTCCTCGCAGATAACTGTTATAAAAAAAAGTTCGTCGATAACTAGTACGCCTATAATGGAATAGAATCGATATATGAGTTTATCGATATAAGAACTCTCTACAATGTGTTACAAAATAAATAACCCTTAATGCCGAACATGTTTTAATCGAGAAATATTTAATTCTCACAGTTATCTGAGAGGAAAATATATTCTTCGGAGATAACCATTTATCTCTTAGGAATAAATTTTCCTCACGGATAACTAATTATTTTAACAGTTATCTGCGAGGAAATTTTATTCCTAAGAGATAACCGGTTATATGGGAAGAAAAAAATTCTTCACAGATAACCAGTTAACTGGCCATGGTTATCTCCGAGGAACAAGGGGGCGCAACGCTCCATATTCGTTTTTTATTTGATCTGATCCTGTAAGTATTAAAATGCCGATAATTCATAACACAGATGACCGAAATATCGACGCACAAACCACTTATTTTCAAAATACCGAAAATCCTAAATGTCGATATCCGCTAGGTCGAAACTTGAAAGATCGATTATTAAATGTATGTCCCGTATGTATGTGACAAAATATTTGCAATTTCATAGGTGAACACCTAATATTTTGTGTTCCGTACTTTGAACAAGTTGTGTATAGTATTAACGCTAGCACAAATCATTTTCTTTTCTTTAATTCTTAATTTAAATCGAAACTGTATCGGCCACAATAAATCCTTCGTAAAAAGAATCGCAGCGCCACAGTGCTGCCATCAAGTGCTCTAACGTCAGAATGGAGAACTAATCGGACCGAGACAGCGCCGCGTGTGATACCGCACCGTAATTCGTAAAATTCATAAAACCAAAATCCTACTCAAAATCGAACTGTGAAATAGACCAAAACATAGCCAGTGCACGTCTTGAGAGAATTTGTGATCCATCAGTAATCAGCGACCACTCCTGGAGCCCCAGAAAAAGGACATCAACGAAGCTGCAGGTACGTGGTAGATACAGATTTTTCTCCAACATTTTGTCTTCAGTGCAAAACTTAAGAGGCATATTACGTTTCGACTGTGATTTTTGCGTAAAATGGACAATTTTGGGGCTCTCGATCTCAAAAATAAAAATACATTAACAGTTTTAACTTATTGAATAGTTTAGAACAGCTATTGGAATAGTTCATAGCGGCCTCGCTTTTTTGAAAATTTGCTTATCTTTATAATTAAACCCGAAATTGCAGAGATAGATTTTCATAAAATGCGCGAAGGCACTTTTTTGGTGTCATGGATTGAACTACTGTGCTAAACAAATGAAATAAAAAAATATTATCTCTTATATAGTCGAATAGTTCATAGCGGCCTCGGAATTTTGAAATTATGTATGGAATATCTGAAAAAAAATCCCAATCAAAAACCATAAAACTACTAAAAGCGCTCAGAATTAACTGTGAATTTCTCCTAGATATAGATACATAATTATTATTACGTAAAATTTATATCAGAATAATCTTTACTTCATAAGAAAATCATATTTTATACTTTTATTTGTTGTTTGTAAGTAGGTACTTGTTTTTCTTTCTGTGTATGTTCAAAGTTGACTCTAAGAAATCGTTCACCAACTTTAATTTTCCTTTCTAACAACTTTGCAGTATATCATCATATTACTTTTTGTCGCGAACACAGTAGACCCAAAGGTTTCTCTAGGTTGTAGCGCTAAAATCCGTCAAAATCGAAATTTCGACGAAAAAATGTGATAGGGCCCTTAAAAGTGTTATAGCATAGCTTTTAGTGTGGTGTTTCGTTATAACAACTTCATCACTCATTAACAGTGCAAGGACGTCTCTGTTTTATCAGCATAGTTTTAATTACGACTATTTAGAAACATTCTATGAAGTGACTTTGTCTGTAGGTTACATTTTACATAGAACAATGTAATATATTCGAAGTCAAAAGCCGTTGTTTAAAATGAGCTCGTAAAATGTAGGGAATAAGCTTTCTTTTTCAATGGAGTGGTTTGTAATCCTTTTCATCTCCGTTTTCTTGGACGTAAAACAAGGGTAGTATTTAATCGTGTAACAATAAATTCCCATTTTGGGTATCAAAATTACTGAATACAGCGTACTGAAATACTAAGTGGGCGACGGAGCGAGATGGCTATATTGAAATGGCTAACTTTAAAATACAAAGGGCAGGTACCTTAACCGTTATAGTTACAGGAAAAAGTTCTTAGGAGACCATCCATAGCTTTTTAAGGTATTCTCAACTGCATTCACAGATTTTGGAAAAAAAATTACCATTAGCAAAAAAATGCTAAAATACCAAAAAAAAAATTATGCCAATCGGTCCTATTTCGTGAGGGGATCAAAAGACTCTGTGGGATCATTTAAGGTAAGTACTAGAAACGACAGAAATCGTCAAAAACTTTTCCCATACATTTTGTACTGAAAAACGATAAATCAACTTGAAATATTTTTTATTGCCAAACGATCCTATTTCTTACTGCGATCAAAATACTCTTTGAGGATAACTGAATTTTAAGTACGTAAGCTTTACATAATTTAGTTATTCTGTAAATAAGTCCGGTTTTGCAGAATCAGCATCATCATCATGCCAGCCACACGATGCCGCCCACTGCTGGGCAGTAATATTCATTAATACTTATTGATAATAACACCCACACATAGTTAGTTTGGACTGAAGTTAATGTAAACTTCATCAATATTCATTCAATCTCCATCGTCCGTAAGCTTCATTTAAAAGGGACACGTCCTGTTTGACATTCCCTGTTCGTTCGTACAATTGTATTCGTCTGTTTGTCCTCTATAATTGGCGGATTTGTCTGCGGGATTACGGGACGTCACGATACGGTGACGTGGGATGGGACAACTACTATTTTCAATTATTCTGCTTTAGGGCGCAGTCCCACTGAAAGTTCTACCTATAGTCGGAATTAATAGAAAAGAAAAAAGGTTTCTAAACTTAAGACTCAGTTGCTACAACTGCTACAGTACAACGGTTTGACCGGATCCTTCACTTTTTTATGATAGATAGGCGAACGCTTGACCGCTATCACGCCTGCTGATAAAGGATGCTTCTATCTACGATGAAACGCGCTTGCCTAGAAGTAACCTTGGGGGCGTTCAAGTGGCGAACCTAATTCCGCCATTTCGCTCTTCTTTCATCGGACGACCAGACGTATGAATTTGCGCCACAGTTTTTTGGTGGATACTCCAGAACGCACCAAGCGTTTTGCTTCAAATTTCATCATCCGTACCGCTAGAGAGTGGAACTCCTTGCCTGTACAGATGCTACAGTATAACGGTTTGACCGGATCCTTCACTTTTTTATGATAGATAGGCGAACGCTTGACCGCTATCACGCCTGGTGATAAAGGATGCTTCTATCTACGATGAAACGCGCTTGCCTAGAAGTAACCTTGGGGGCGTTCAAGTGGCGAACCTAATTCCGCCATTTCGCTCTTCTTTCATCGGACGACCAGACGTATGAATTTGCGCCACAGTTTTTTGGTGGATACTCCAGGACGCACCAAGCGTTTTGCTTCAAATTTCATCATCCGTACCGCTAGAGAGTGGAACTCCTTGCCTGTACAGATGCTACAGTATAACGGTTTGACCGGATCCTTCACTTTTTTATGATAGATAGGCGAACGCTTGACCGCTATCACGCCTGGTGATAAAGGATGCTTCTATCTACGATGAAACGCGCTTGCCTAGAAGTAACCTTGGGGGCGTTCAAGTGGCGAACCTAATTCCGCCATTTCGCTCTTCTTTCATCGGACGACCAGACGTATGAATTTGCGCCACAGTTTTTTGGTGGATACTCCAGGACGCACCAAGCGTTTTGCTTCAAATTTCATCATCCGTACCGCTAGAGAGTGGAACTCCTTGCCTGTACAGATGCTACAGTATAACGGTTTGACCGGATCCTTCACTTTTTTATGATAGATAGGCGAACGCTTGACCGCTATCACGCCTGGTGATAAAGGATGCTGCTATCTACGATGAAACGCGCTTGCCTAGAAGTAACCTTGGGGGCCTTCAAGTGGTGAACCTAATTCCGCCATTTCGCCCTTCTTTCATCGGACAACAAGACGTATGAATTTTGTTGATATTCCAGACCGCACCAAGCGTTTTACTTCAAATTTCATTATCCGTACCGGTAGAGGTTGGAACTCTTTGCCTGAGTCTGTGTTTCCTGATAGGTACAATCTGGGGGCCTTCAAGTCGCGAGTATACTAGAATAGTTCTACTCTCTAGCGGTACGGATGACGAAATTTGAAGCAAAACGCTTGGTGCTCTTTGGAATATCCACCAAAAAACGGTAGCGCAGATTCATACGTCTGGTTGTCCGATGAAAGAAGGGCGAAATGGCGGAATTAGGTTGTGCAATTCCGCTGCACTCTCCGAAATGTATCCAATCCGTAATTTCTATGAAGTAGTATGAAAAAACAGCGATTAGTTTCGAACAATTCTACCATCTACTTAGGTAGTTGCTTCCTAGAAAGTAATTAATAATTGATAATTCTAGCAATTTAAAATGACACCATTTAGTACACAGAACTCGATTCTAGTTCGGGGAAATTTGTTTTACTTGCCTTCGCTTTCATTGAATTATGTATAAGTTGTTCCACAAATTAATTGAAAGACAAGTTTACTGAGAAATTATTGTTTTTTAGTTATTGTTAGGTTTCCGCCCTCACTTCGTCCAAGTGGAACCCCATTTCCCGTGAGAATTTCGATACTTCCTTTCTTAGAGTATGCTAAAGTTATAATAACAAAGGAATGAACCCTATAGGCCAAGTTTCAGCCCAATCCGACCATACGTTTGAGCTTTTCAGTAGCAACAGTTTGTCAATTCTATTCGCGCTACAGTGTCGATTGTCGCCGAATGTCTGTCGCACCTAGGGTTGCCAACTTTTTTTGGATCAAATATAGTAGTTTCATGATTTTTAGTGTAAAAATATAGTAGATGGCGAAAAAGTCCAAAAAAAACATAGTAGGTTGCTGTTTTGTATGGAGGATTTTAAAGAAGTTGCATTTTTCATACATAATTAAGTACTAACATTTTCATAATTTATTCAACAACCATTAAGACAAGTGTTTAATCACAAAAAACATTATGCAATTACTTATATAAGTATTTTTTTTGTTGCTTTTGTTAAATTTTTTCACTTGAAAAAATATAGTAGTTTTGCCTACTATATATTTTTTCAAAAAATATAGTAGGCGAGCCCTTAATATAGTAGGAGTAGGATACTATATTATATATATATATATAGTAGGGTTGGCAACCCTAGTCGCACCATCGGCATCGTATGGTATGTTCTGTAGATTTGTTTGTCGGAACTAGGTACGAGTATGATAATAATGTTAAGCTTATCTATTATCTATGTAGGTACCTATTTTACTTTTTCATGAATGACACAATTCAGCTCAAGATTCCGATGGGTCTTACTTATGTGAATTGTGAACGTATAGGGAATATGCATCATTTTTTTTTGTATCAAAATCAAAAGTATAATGCGTTAGAAAATCAACTGTAGATATTAAAACTTTTCTCTTGCGTTTTTTTCTCGTGATATAGTTACTTGAAGTTAGTACACAGTAGTACCCGCCGAAAACGCTCTAAATAAAACGGTCATAAGTTGTGACGTCACTTTTCACGTTTCAGGTGTGTTTTAGGGTAACTAAAATAATACATTTTTTCATTATTTTTTCTGTTCCATCATGCTTTTATACGTGTCCGCAGCGATCAAGCTCAAATTTATCAAAATCGTTGACTTATGCATTCCCCATTATTGAAATATTCGTGGAATAGTATTGGTATGCATTTTATGTCACAACATGGCAACGTAGGTTAAAGCCAGTTCACACAGTCAGCCGTTTTTGAGGTCCATTTTATCGGATACTTACGTTATTATTCGGCGACGGCGTATGTAGTTGTATGAGGTGTTCACACACAACACAGTATATCGAATCCGTATTTATACTTTAACAACGGATACGATAGAACGGTCCTGTAAATGCGGTGTGAACATCACATTCAGTAGCGACAGATCCGTTAAAAACGGTCCTCTGAACGGACCTGCCCCCCTACTCAATTGGCCACTTTCCTATTCGTTCGCTAACTTAAAGCTTAAAAATGAGCAATTTAACGATCAAATCACACGTCGCAAGTTTATGTAAATCCATAAACATAATATTCCACTGGAATAGACGAACAGAGTTCGCTTGGCTGCAACACCAAAAGTGACATGAGCCAGTGTGTGAAAATTGTAAACGTGTGCGTGAATTTTAGAGATGCCTTGAAGTCCATTTTAGGTTGTCGATAACCTTAATGTATTATTGCTCTAATAAATAAAACACAAACAAAATTTTGAACAATTTTATTTAAAAAAAATCTTAAAGTCTCCTTTAAGGGCTCCCAGTCTATTCTATTTATGACATTTATCCAGTAACTTAATCACTGGATTTACAGGAAACCTGGAAATATTGTTAAATTAGTACTTAAGTAGGTATAATTTACCATTTGAAAACTGTTGGTTAAAAGCAGCTTTAGATAAAACTATCAGTGTTCACAAAGACAAACAAAGTTATATTGGAAATCATCGACATGAGTATCGATATCAATAATTTTTGATCAATCTCTACGCCTTATTTTGTCAAGTTCACGGACATAATATCTTTTTATCTAACACATAATGTTTACAAATCAGCCTTTATTTAGAAAATAGGCGGTTAATAGCATGATATTAGTGTATTACTTAGTGTGTTTGGGAATATATTCAACTAAAATATGAAATATGAAAGTGATACTTGTACAATCTTATTTACCTGTGAAATGAGTGTTTATTTGGGTTTTTGTTGTAAATAACATTACAATTTAACACAGAACACGACACCATTATAGATTTATGTAGTTATAAGAGCCAAATCGACCCGATCGCGATCAAAATCACATAATAATCGAACGGACGCTTTTCCCCAAGATGATAAAAGATGATAAATGAAGTCAAACTAGGTTCTGCTGTCATTTTCTTTTAACTCTTTCTCACACATCGCATAAGCCGTAAGAATCGGTTTCTCACTCGCACCATAGTCCGTCTACTTGAGCGTAGCGAAAAATTTTCTATGTCTATGTGTAAATCACAGATATTGTTGTATTGTATGACATTGACAAGCCACGACACGTAATTTGGGAGTTTATGGCTTATTTTTAATTTTTAAGTTAGCGAACGAATAGAAAAGTGGCCATTTGAGTAGGGGGCCTGCTGTGTGATCGCACATCAACGTAATAATTACTATATAGAATAGAATAGAATAATTATTTATTTTAGGTGCAGATACAATGTTTATGTACAAGGTTTACATAATAGTACATTACGATATTAGTGCGTAAAGATGGTTATAACATGCGAGGCGGAATTTCAGCCCGAGCCGAAGGCGAGGGCGTAATTGAGCCGAGCATGTTATAACCAATACGCACGTATATCGTACGACGTTTTTTTAACACATTTGCGAGGAAACAGAAAAAAAATACGCCAAAACTACATTTTCGGAAAATGACTTGGCATTTTTCATGTTTTTCCACTTCAAGAAATTTTAGAATTTGATTTAGAATTTTAGACGCTAGAGCATGCAGCCAAGTTTTTAAACTGCCGAATAAACTGTTTTTTTTTTAATTTTAAATCAACTCAATCTGTGAATGCACACTGTCTACTGACTGGCGCCGCGCGGCGATTAGTTCGAAATTAGAATAGCAACAGCGCGCTGCTCACTAGCTGGTCGTGCGGCGGCGATCAGTTCCATATTTGAAATGGCAAATAATGCTGTTATGGAATTTGTATGGACTATAACTTAACTATTTGCTTTGGTAACATACGCGTTTTTTATGACCCGCTTGACATATTTAAAACCGGTGGAATTACATCAGCTTTACGAGCAAAGGTGTTAATAAAAATAATAAAGAACATTTGCCTGAACTAGAAAATCCTGTGTTTCAGGCGATTTAAACTAATCATTTTCACAACAATTAGTTAATCACTAACTTATTACTGAAGTAAATATTTTTTCCTACACAATAAAAGTTTAAGGTACATTACAAATTATTTTTTGATTAAAACTTACTTAAATACTTACTGAATCGAAGTTGAACTATTACTGTTTTGTAAAAAAAAATTAAGTAATCCTTTATAAAATAATCTCGCAACCAAAAGGCTCTAAAGAATTTGGAGACCGTAGACTTTGTAACCGCAGACCGAGCTTACAGTATTAGCAGGCGGGACGTGTGCGGACCGCATTTCTGGGCAAATCGGGACCGTGGCTTACCCTGTAGGATTATTTACAGTGTGGCCGTCGAGAAAATGCATTTTTGATAGCTTTATGAAACTTCATTTGTCAACTGAATCCTACTGTATCTTACTTTAGCTTTGTGAGCTGTAGACCTCGAGGTTTGACAGTTTTGACGTTTTTTATTAAAAAAAAAATTGATTTTCAATGCTTGTTGTTGCAAACTCCTTAATAGTACATTATGAGACAAGTTAGCTTAGGTTGCTCATTGCACACGAGGCTGTGGGTTGCAGCCCGAGCCGCAGGCGAGGACGTAACTCAGCCAAGAAAGTGTGCAATGATCAAAACCTCACGAGTTTCATACGAGACGTTTTTCAACACATTTGCGAGGAAAATACAAAGTAATTTACTACACAGCAACAAATACGACAAACACAAAATATGACATTTATGGGAAATGTCGCGTAGGTTTCTTTTTTGTTTTTTTTTTTCACACGCCCAACGCAAGAATATTTTGCGAACAAAGGGGTGAGTGAGCATACAGCCTACTTCAAAACTATAATTTTAAGTGATAAACAGCAAATATTTTAATATTTTATAACAAAATATTGTGAATTAAGAATAATTTGATAATAATAAATATTTGTTTGACTTAATTAAGGACTTACACATTGAATTTTCAGCGGCATAAAACCTCTTTGTTGTTATTAAAAAAAAATAACTGTATTACCCGGTTAAATTGGGAATGCTCTGTTTACTCGCATAGAACTTGCAGTAAGATACTAATTTAACTTTGTAGGGATAATTCTATAACAACCTAGTGTTTTATATATTATTGCACGCGTTTGTTATAGCTCGGTTTATGGCCCTAAAAGCGATGTATTAGGGCTCACTTTACGAGCAAGTGTGTTGAAATAGTAGTTTATGAAACTGATACATAAAGAAAACACGAGTGTGTGTTAACCTAATTATATGCAGTTTCATACACTACTTTATCTACACTCATACAATTTGTTATTGAACCTACTACTTAAATAAAAGTTCAAAGTTAAAAAAGAGAGAGAGAGAGACTTTGCTGATATTACCGTACTACCTTGATATAAGAGTAATTTCCGTGCTGCATCTAAAATGTCGGAGTCATTTATTTGTCACATTCACTGTTATCAGATATTTTAAAGCAACAATAAAAAAATCCTACGAAATTCAGAACCTACAACAAAAAGTGAAAATTGAAACCACAACTTTTTTGTTTTGCGTTAAAAATGACGCGCCCCGCGCCACAGACCATAGATATTACAATAAACCCATACGCGCCAATAAATTAAAAAGTAAAAGTGTGCGGAAAAAATTTAAAAAGTTATTTTGTGATGCAGTTGACTGAACTGTAATGAGTTTTTTTTTTGGGCAGTTTTTGGCGCCATTTTGTCAGGTTTGGTTTGGTGACTACCTATTTTAATTATTCGCAAATTGATTCATAGTGGATATTGTGTCTTAAAATTGGTGCAGTTTTGTGGTACAAGTGTCTACGCAACTGAACAATAAGTGGGATTATTGAAATAGGCGCAATCTTGGTTGTGTGAAGCTGAGACTTTTATTGTAGTGGTGGCTACCTCGGCTGACCTTACCGAGTAAACTGTCTTGATTATACTTGGTGCCAAATGCTCCAAGCAGCATTAGAATGCGATGCACCCGCATTTTAATGTAAACTGAAACAATCTACCACTGGACTATTCAACACTTGACACTGGCAAAAATTACTTCCAAGAGGAAAGTAGATTGCCAAAACAAAAATAAGAAGAAGAAGAAGAGTTTTTTTGGGAGTTTTTGGCGCCATTTACTCGAGTTCGTTTCGGTGACTATTTTAATTATTTGCAAATTGATTCATAGTGGATATTGTGTCTTAAAATTGGTGCAGTTTTGTGGTACAAGTGTCTTCGCAACTGAATAATATGTGGAATAATTGAAATAGGCGCGATCTTGTTTGTGTTAAGCCGAGACTTTTACTGTAGTAGTGGCTACCTCGGCAGAACTTACCGAGTAAACTGTCTTGATATACTTGGTGCCAAATGGTCCTAGCAGCATTGGAATGCCATGCACCCGCATTCTAATGTTAACTGAAACAATCTACCACTGAACTATTCAACACTTGACACTGGCAAAAATTACTTCCAAGAGGATTGTAGATTGCCAAAACAAAAATAAGAAGAAGAAGAAGAAGAGTTTTTTTTTAATTTCGAAAATAAAGTACGTGTTTATACAATCTTTTTTGAAATCATATTTGGAACATTACGTTGTGAGTGTAGATAAATATATTTATGTTTGTGTTTTATCGTCATGTCACTAATACACGGTAAATTTTTAATTATACTTCAGATTCGTCCTCGATATTAGTATATTAACACATGTAGTACCGCTTGCATGTATCACCACTTAGCACGTTATTTTAAAGCAATAACCTAAAAAACCTAAAAAGAGAAGGTTTTTGACTTAAAATTGACAGATATTTTGACATTTCCCGTCCAAGTTCGCCCTGTCACTGCTACACGCCAACCACTTCATTCGCTTTTCGTGCTTCGCCACGGACGCACGTATACAGTCTCAAAGTGAGACTTCTTTAGAATTTTATTTTTACAGTGAAAATTAAGTTATAGTTAAGCATTTACTTCGTGAAGAAAGAAAAAAGTTTTCAAGACGGAAGAGGACAAGAAGAAGAAGTCAAGACGGAGGAACACTTTTAAATGCCGTTTACTTGGTTAAACAGCACAATTGTCTGCTATTTATCTGATGCGAACTTACCATACTGGGTACTTTCTGTCAGTTTTTTATTTATCTGATGCGAACTTACCATACTGGGTACTTTCTGTCAGTTTATTTATTTGTCTGATGCGAATTTACCATACTGGGTACTTTCTGTCAAAGCATTGTGTTTAAGACACAATTAAATATCTATAGACTGAGCGGTCGCGGGATTTTTGGTAACGATCAAGGAAAAGGTTAGATTCATTTTCATGGGTTGTAGAGTGGTCCCCTAATGTGAATGATCTCGGTCTGCCTGCTCTCAGTGGTTGCAACTTCGAATTATAGCGCTTACAAGAGGCTTCATTGTGACGAAAAAAAAACGATCAGAGAAATGGGTAGTTTTAGTACCTATTCAAAGTATGTCGTCTCTGCAGATGAAACAAGTTGGTCTGCCTGCTCATAGTGGTTGCATTTCTGAGCTATGACGTGCGCAAGTCACGTCATTGTTACGAAAAAAAACGATAAGGGAAATGGTCAGTTTTAGTACCTATTCAAAGTATAGTATCTCCACGTGTGAAACAAGTTGGTCTGCCGGCTCTCAAAGGTTGTATTTAAGAACTATCATTGTGTACGCAATACGCTTATTTGTAGAGAAAGCCTAAAAAAACTTTGAAAAACGGGACAATAGGCGAATTTTTAAGTGCACGCCGGCCGCTTGCGTATCTGTGACTATATGAGTCCCCTCCCCCACCTTAAGGTATCTCTACACTCGCGCGCGAAAAGCCCCAAACCTCCCGCGAAGCAGTGTGCGTAGTGTGGAACCGATTTGAATCGAATCCACACACCCGCGCGTGAGTATGGAGAGGTCTTTATGCCTGTGCCACCGCGCACCCCCCCATCCCCCCCTCCCCCACTTCCGGTTTTAGCGTCAATAGAGATGTTCGATCCGGGTGCCTTATATCGATATTCCGGATCGCCATGGATCGTAATTCACTGTATTGATCCAGATTATAGAATCTGGATTGATAGGCACGGCTACACGCTCGGTAAATAGTAAATACTGTGGCCCAGCGCCATAGAGTAAATTTTAACCATGGAAAGTAAAATATTGAACATTCCATACAAATTACTTTCCATGGTTAAAATTTACTCTATGGCGATGGATCACAGTTAGTCTAAGCAGTCACGGGATTTTTGGTAACGATCAAGGAAAAGGTTAGACGCATTTTCATGGGTTAAAGAGTGGTCCCCTAATGTGAATGATGTCAGTCTGCCTGCTCTCAGTAGTTGCAACTTCGAGTTACAGTGATTATAAGAGGCTTCATTGTTACGAAAAAAAAAAACGATCAGAGAAATGGTCAGTTTTAGTACCTATTCAAAGTATGGCGTCTCCGTAGCTGAAATGATGTGGTCTGCCGGCTCTCAGTGGTTGCATTTCATAGCTATGACGCGCGCAAGTTACAACAAAATTTTTTTTTCGTCAAATTGTATTTTTAAAAATACTTATAGAACTCTTTATTATAATGAAAAAAATGTCTTAAGCCATTTTTGTCTAAAATGAATAGATTGGTCGGAAAAAAATACTTTGTTTTTTTTTGTATCTCTCTTTTGGCCAATTCCTAATTGTTCCTGCCTCAAAACTACTTCTGCGTCAATATTTTATTGTTATTTTAAACATTTAAATAATCGTACACTATCAACCAACGCGCGCCCAAAATTGTCCGTTTAATACATATTGGATTTCAAAACAGTATCGAATCGTAATTTTTAAGTAAAAACTGATTGTTTTGTCGTTATTTATTACTTTCTCATCAATTAAAATACAATAAAAGCCAACAAAACTTTCGGTCACTATTATTACTATGGATGACTTTTTTACCATAATAAATCAAATTACCATAATAAATCAAATAAAACCAAAATAACATAATGCAGCGGGATGTTAAGTAAGGCCCAGGCGGGTTATTACAAACTAAAAAGTATTATTATTTTACAAGGAAAAAGAAAAAAAGAGAAAAGGTTAATTCAGATCAATGATTAATATCATATTCAAATGAAGTTTTTAAAATATTAACGATAGAAACTAAATTTAATTATGATTTTTAAAAACCCTTTATATGGTATGGAAATCCTGAAACTGAGAACTTTGGTACATACAGCTCTTAAAATGCCGTTCAGATCACTTGGATGTATCATCATATCAGCCGCACGACACCCACTGCTGGGTATAGGCCACCTCCAAGGATCTCCACGACGAACGGTCCTGCACTGCTCGCATCCAGCGGTTTCCCGCGACCTTCACCAGATCGTCGGTCCACCGTCAAGGTGGACCGTGGGGGTCTACCCACGGAGCGTCGTCCGGTCCGCGGTCGCCATTCCAGAACCTTTCCCCCCCAACGGCCATCGGTTCTTCTCGCTATGTGTCCAGCCTACTGCCACTTCAACTGCGCAATCCTTCGAGCGATGTTGATTACTTTAGTTTTCCTGCGGATCTCCTCATTTCTGATTGGATCACGCAGAAAAACGCCGATTATGACTCTCTGTCTCTGACCTTTGCCCGCTGGGTGACCTTGAGCCTCCTTATGAGACCCATAGTTTGCGGCCACGTTTCACTGCCGAAGTCATCACTGACAACACACACTGGTCATAGACTTTCGTCTTGAGACACTGAGGTAAATCGGACGGAAAGATGTTTTTGAAGCTGCCCGAATGCTACCAATCTGAGTTTGATTCGACGAGAGATCTCTTTCCCGCAGTTGGACTTACCTAACTGGACTGCCTGTCCTAGGTACTTCTACGTAATGGACAACAACTCCTAGTGTTCCCAATATGAACTGGAGTGGGCACAACATGGGCATTCGATATGATTTTCGTCTTATAAATGTTCATCTTGAGACCCACTCTTTGGGAAGCACTAACGGAAATCTTCGAGCACTGTGTTCAGGTCTTCCAAGGTTTTCGCCATAAGAACTATATCATCGACAAAACGAAGGTGTGTTAGGTACTGGCCATTCATCTTGATTCTGAGTCCTTTCCAGGCTAAGAGTTTAAAGATATCATCCAACGCAGCTGTGAATAGTTTCGGGGAAATAGTATCTCTCTGTCCCACATCTCGCTGCAGTTGGATACGATTTGTGCTCTGGTTCTGTACTCGGATCAACATGGTGGCATTTTCGTACCACATCACCTCGATATACCTGTAGTCTACTTGGAAACTTTGGAGAGACTGCAGCACCGCCCAGGTTTCAATCAAATCAAAGGCTTTCTCATAGTCCACGAACGCCAAGCATAATAGCAGATTTAATGGATCTGGTCTATGGTACTAATGCCTTTTCGGAACCCGACTTGTTTGGGAGGTTGGAAGTCGTCGAACTTACGAGCAAGGACCGGAAAGAAAGTTTTGATTGGGTATTTCATGAACTACTTACCGTTAAAAGGGTTTTTGATTGGGTATTTCATATACTTGTTTTCAAAAACCCTATCAATACGGTAAGCATAACGTCGACTAACTCTATCGAAAGGGAAACCCTATCATTTGGTAAGTTTTTTATTAGGGTTTCCCTATCAATTGGGTTAACCAAAAAAGGGGTTTTCCGGTCGCTGTTAGCGAGCGAAACGATCAACGCATCAAAGTTACTTTGTTTGTATGAAAATTAAATTGTTTTTCTAATTATCCATATACATATTTAACATTATACATTGGGTCTTATTGTATGTCTCTAGTTAAGAAGCTAAGCCCTGTAAATTTTGGTAATCTTTATTTAATTTTAATTGTATTAGGTAGTCTATTCTTTAATATTAGTTAAGTCATGTTACGTGTGGTACTAAAAAGTTAATTTTCTTTAAATAAGGTGATACAGTTATTTTATTAAGCAAATCACTTAAAATTTTAGGTCTTCTTTGTTTCATTAAAATAAATGTAAGGACATCAGATAATGGTATTGAAATTAGCTTTGTAAATTAGCTTATTATATTCGTTGTGTTTTTGGATGAGTTGTTTAATGGTGAGGTGATATATTGTATTGTAGTTTTTCCTGAGCCCAGCCTGTTTGATTGGTTGATTTTCATCAAGATTACCAGATACCATAAATAAATAAAAATAAATATTATATCTAGTAATGCCTTTGCAAAGACTTTGTATGTGTTTGAAATCAGTGAAATGGACTTGTAGTTTCCTATTTCCTTCCTTGATCCTTTCTTATGTAAGAGTATTATGTGTGACTCTGCCCATTGTCTAGGTATAATAACCGTGCGTAGTATTTCGTTGAAAACTATAACCAGTATTGGCCCCATCTCTTCCGCAATACCTCTTAAGAGTTCGTTAGGAATTTGGTCAGGTCAAAACTATTAATGAAACAATTACAACTCAGATATTTATGATTTTTTGTTGAGAACATTTTAGCTTTATATTTTAGTTGCGTTGTAATTATGGTAAAAACAATTGTATAATAGACCTTAACTGAACGTTTTGTTGGCTTTTCTAGTGTTAAAATTGATGAAAATAAAAGAATGGCAAAAAAAGTTTTTACTAAAAAATACAATTTCATACTGTTTAAAAATCCAAGCTGTGTGAATGTACAATTTTGGGCGTGCGTTGATAGTGTATGATTATTTTAAACGTTTGAAATAGTGACGCAGAAGTAGTTTTGAGGCAGAAACAATTAGGAATTGGCCAAAAGAGCACATTGAATATCTCACTTCATACAAAAAAACATAAAGTATTTTTTCCGACCAATCTATTCATTTTAGTCAAAAATGGCTTAAGACATTTTTTTCATCATAATAAAGAGTTCTAACAATAAGTATTTTTAAAAATACAATATCACGAAAAAAATATTTTGTTATAACTTGCGCGCGTCATAGCTCAGAAATGCAACCACTGAGAGCCGGCAGACCACATCATTTCAGTTACGGAGACGCCATACTTTAAATAGGTACTAAAACTGACCATTTCTCTGATCGTTTTTTTCATAACAATGAAGCCTCTTATAATCGCTGTAACTCGAAGTTGTAACTACTGAGAGCAGGCAGACCGACATCATTCACATTAGGGGACCACTCTATAACCCATGAAAATGCATCTAACCTTTTCCTTGATCGTTACCAAAAATCCCGTGACCGCTTAGACTGTGATCCATCGCCATAGAGTAAACTTTAACCATGGAAAGTAATTTGTATGGAATGTTCAATATTTTACTTTCCATGGTTAAAATTTACTCTATGGCGCTGGGCCACAGTATTTACTATTTACCGAGCGTGTAGCCGATGCCTATCAATCCAGATTCTATAATCTGGATCAATACAGTGAATTACGATCCATGGCGATCCGGAATATTGATACAAGGCACCCGGATCGAACATCTCTATTGACGCTAAAACCGGAAGTGGGAGAGGGGGGGATGGGGGTGCGCGGTGGCACAGGCATAAAGACCTCTCTATACTCACGCGCGGGTGTGTGGATTCGATTCAAATCGGTTCCACACTACGCACGCTGCTTCGCGGAAGGTTTGGGGCTTTTCGCGCGCGAGTGTAGAGATGCCTTAAGGTGGGGAGGGGACTCATACAGTCACAGATACGCAAGCGGCCGGCGTGCACTTAAAAATTCGCCTATTGTCCCGTTTTTCAAAGTTTTTTTAGGCTTTCTCTACAAAAAAGCGTCTTGCGTACACAATGATAGTTCTTAAATACAACCACTGAGAGCCGGCAGACCAACTTGTTTCACACGTGGAGATACTATACTTTGAATAGGTACTAAAACTGACCATTTCTCTTATCGTTTTTTTTTCGTAACAATGACGTGACTTGCGCACGTCATAGCTCAGAAATGCAACCACTATGAGCAGGCAGACCAACTTGTTTCATCTGCAGAGACGACATACTTTGAATAGGTACTAAAACTACCCATTTCTCTGATCGTTTTTTTTTCGTCACAATGAAGCCTCTTGTAAGCGCTATAATTCGAAGTTGCAACCACTGAGAGCAGGCAGACCGAGATCATTCACATTAGGGGACCATTCTACAACCCATGAAAATGAATCTAACCTTTTCCTTGATCGTTACCAAAAATCCCATGACCGCTTAGACTACTATTGCACTCGAGATAGTCATACTGGACCGTATAGTCATATTTCACCGCATAGATACGTCAAACAACGCTACTGCAGCAACTCAAAGTGCCGTTGACGACGCGACATTATAAAAAAGCAGACTACCCTCAAAGGTTGCCACGTTGTTGGAACCGCTGCCGAGCACCAATCGGGTGACTCCGTCTTCCGCTGAATCGCCGCCATCCACCTTCCAGGCAGGCGGCCGCTGTGCTGGAGCTGCAAGAGCAGCCCTGACAACAGCGTTGCTCATCAGGTATGAATTTTGACATCATGATATGCTTGGTGTTGAGTTAATCTCAACGGTATTATAGTGTACCATCGGTACTAAGATAAATTTATAGTTTACAAAACTGACAGAGTTAGCTTTAAATGCTAAAATTTAATAACTTAATGGAACCAGATATTGAGTTATACAGCAAATAGCTCATACCTGATACTTCACACACCTATTATGTGAAATAGCTTAGCTGCTGAAATAGCTAGCTGCTGGCATGCTGATAGAAATTTCAACTAAAAATGGAATAACAGAATCCTTACATTTTATTATATATAAATGAATCAAAATTGCAATGCAATTATCCTACTAATATTATAAATGTGAAAGTTTGTGGGTTTGGATGTTTTTTCCTCAATCACGCCAAAACTACTGAACGGATTTGGTTGAAATTTGGCACACATATGGTAAGTAGCCTAGATTAAAACATAGAATGCTTTTAATCCTGATATTCCCACGGGAACGGGAACCACACGGGTGAAAACTCGGGTGGCCGCTAGTAAATCATAAATACAATTTATGTTTGTTGGAATACAGTAAAACATTTAATCATTTGCCTTAACTAAGAAACCTTGTATTTCAGGCGGGTAGACCTAACATGTTGAACTTGTTCATCACTAACTATTTATTATGTTTCTTTCTAAGCTATGGCCTTGTACAAATTATCTCTATTACTTTTCAAATTTAATTCGTGTGAGTGTGTACAAAATAATGTTTCTGATGTAGGAAAATTGTCAGTGAAGTTTTAGGCAGCTTTCCAATACAAAACTTTACTATAATTACACCTTTTTTGTGACAGTATTTCGGTTTTTTTACATAATGTGGGGCATTACGACGTTCAATTATACCGTATACGATCAACTCTAGTGTAGCTGAGGCTGCTCACTTAAAAGGCCACCGACAGTTCAGTCGAATATGAATGATGCATTGGCCACAGGCCTGATGTGAACGATATCCATCAAAAAAAAAAAAAAACTGTAAGTAAATCGGGCGCAGTACTCAATAAAACAATTTTAAAACTGATTTATATAATTATTTGCCTTAAAAACGACAACAAAAGACGTAGAAAGGTATGTCACATGCTTCATCTCCGACGGCAAGCGAACAGCGAGACGCGGCGAGGAAGCCCCATCAGCTATTTGTTTCGTCAGTCACAGCAGACTCGCAGACGGGCATTACGGCGGCCCATCCAAATAGTTGCCGATGATGCATCATCAATTTTTGCCTTCAATCATCATACGTGAGGTAAGGACACCCGTTAAGATAATGTATTCGTGAGGGTGCGTGCTGGTGTGACATCTATTGTGTATTCAGCAAATACAGGCAGTAGTCACCGACTACAGGCGCAAAGGTCCACTTAATCGTTTGCGCCGGTAATCGTCTGTGTGAATATACCATTTAGCCGCGCTATATAGGTCACCCAGATTATTATTATATTTTTCTATTATATATATATATATACTATAGTATATCATCTCCAGTCGAGCAGAATGCATAACAGTTTTAATACATACAAATAATAGTTTTGTTACAATTTGTTGAAGGTTCAACAGAAGGTGACATGAGAAAAAAAAAAAAAAAAACAGGTCATATCAGATTTAGTTAAGAACTGTTTAAAATTTAATTTAGCTTTTATAAAAAATTACGTACTCTACGTACTTAAAAATAATTTTATCACGATTAAAAATGTAACTCATTGTTTTTAAAAACACAGTCTCGACATCCCATCACCTTTAAGGTTTTAATATTGATAAGGAAAGTGATAGAAATATACGAATTTAAAATCATAAATTTTGGGCATTTTAGTGCCCATATTTTTATTACAAAACTACCGCCGCCGGCTATAAAGTTTTTTAAATAGCATGATTTCCCTGTTATTGGACAATATTTACTATTTATAAGGTTCTCAGAACATTTTTTAAAGAAATGAAGTTCATATTTTAATATACAATGTTTTTTTTTTATATACAGCTACCGTCGCAACTTTCCATTATATTACAGATGTATTAGCAATTATGATCTTTACAAGACAAATGTTCACAAAACTGCAGAAATCACTTAGTTGAATGTCATCGATACTTACACAGAATTCCGCGTAAGTCTAATTAGAGACGACATATTTTCTTTTGGGCCTTTCAACAACGGGGTGGACTAGGAGACACTAGTGGTCACATCAGGAATCACAAATCGCAAAATATTTGCATATCAATTATCTAGAACATGCAGTTCATTATGCTTTCATTGCAATTTTTCTTATTGTATTCAGTGCGGGGTGTTAAGTATTCTAGATATTATTATTCTGATGCTAAATAGAAATTATTCAATTCATAAATTCAAAAACTAATCACCAGTTTTGGTTTTTTTTTTTTTTCCAGATTGAGATTGAGTAAATTCAAATGCAATGCAAGTCGAATTAAGCAGTGGAGATAAAATGCAGTAGATTGTTTTTTTCTCTATTTCTAGCATTTGATTTCAAAAATATTTATTTTCTAATTTGAGATTATAGCATTCACAATGCTATTTTGGTTTAGTATTGTACAAAGACTATTCTGACACTAAGATGCCTATTATTTTAATTATTTTCCACCAGTTTTTTAAACGAAGGTGTAACGATTGTGCCATCATAATCGTCACAATCTTGAGCCTCGGTTTGGCACCTCTTATTCACATGTAAGGTACTTCTTCGTATATTTTATTCTAATATAAAGTATTAACATTCTATAACTTTTAATTTCAGGGACGGAAATTAATCGCACAAATAAATTGGTTTTCATAACATTATCAAGGTGGTATTATTTTACAGGTATATTATTTATGTTATTATTGAAGCTGCTGTCTGTTAATACTATCAGGAAGTACAGAGTTTGGTAACAGAAACGGTTCGATTATCTAACAAATACTAATATAGACATAATAAACATTTTTTTTTTTTACAGATGTGTATAACACAATTATCAGTATTACATAATATTGCGTTCATTATTGAATGGACAAAATTGAGCTAATCTCAAGGTTTGGTGAAGAATTTAACTAAGTACGCCTTTGTGTAGACTTCGTTGTACAAATACAATGGATATCTTAGATTACTAAAGACATTTTATTACATATTTTCCAATTTTATTCTTTTTTTTTATCATTTTTATCTTAAAAGTTTAACTTTGATTACCTTGCCTATTGCACAAATAATGCAAACAATACAAAAAAAAAATCAAGAATGGATCATACATATTTATATTAAATAAATAGTTCATAATCACTTCTTATTTAGAAAGAAATTAAATTCTATATTTAATGTAAGTAATAGATTGCTGAAATGAAACATTTAATGAAATGAAGTAGACTTGTGTTGTGTCCAACCAGTTTTAGTACTCGACGTATGCCGATACCTTTATAGCCCTAACAAAAAATGTTACTATAGATGTTCCAGGTAACACGGCGAAATGGTCAATGACTCCGCTATATTTGCAAAATATTAAAACATATTATCACCGATAATCAAACTGAGTTTTCCAAATTAACCTTGTATATTTTATATGTGCGTATAGCTGGCTATGGCTGGCTGTAATATATATATATATATTGTACCAGCCATCTATAGGTACCGTTTTTAGTAAATGTAATCATGTAAAACGTTCAGAATGATGTTAAATGGTATTCTTTTCTTTTTTTAAAAGACTAATACGCAAGAAATGATATTTCCATTTTCTTATTATAATGCTTTTAACATCTACATGTGTTAATATACTAATATCGAGGACGAATCTGAAGTATAATTAATGATTAAACGAACTTACCTGTAAGTGAAGTTCTATCATAATTATACGAAGGATTCGTCCGAAGATATTAGTATAGAATCCCACCCTCCCTACTCATTATTGTAAATTACAATAACTGTTTACCCACTGAAGAAAATGAGGAAATATCATAGGATTTGGACTTTAAACTAAATGAAGTGGTTGGCGTGTAGCAGTGACAGGGCGAACTTGGACGGGAAATGTCAAAATATCTGTCAATTTTAAGTCAAAAACCTTCTCTTTTAGGTTTTTTAGGTTATTGCTTTAAAATAACGTGCTAAGTGGTGATACATGCAAGCGGTACTACATGTGTTAATATACTAATATCTTCGGACGAATCCTTCGTATAATTATGATAGAACTTCACTTACAGGTAAGTTCGTTTAATCATTAAGTATAATATCTAAAAATGAAATGAGTATATCTCTTCCCTACTCTCATCGAGTATGTAGAGTTAAAAGTTTCAACATTTAATAAATTGGTCGAGATATTGAGGTTTGTTTAAGTCCCAAAATTTGACTGGTTTCTGGATTTAGAGCTCATTCATAGAATATCACGGGCGTAATCAAAATAGACCATTATTGTTTACCAAAGTAAATAATAATAAAAATAATGAATCTACGCATGTGTATTGCTATTTTTGTGAGTTTTCCGATTAATCAAGATTTTTTCCGCTATTTTCAAACTATTAATTTTTGACTTTTAAATGCACGTTCATATTCAGAAACGTGGTGTTTATAAATACATAAAGTTTATATACCTAACTTTATGGTTTATTAAGAAGTCTATGGTTGTCTTGTCACACGTATGGCGAGCTGTTCCGATTAATTAGTACCTACATTACCCAATCTAGTATCCAATTTAGGAACTAATTAGGGTTGCCAACCGAACTTGACAATAAAATATTGTGAATAACGAAAAAGCAAACATTTTTTACACAACTGCCCAAAGCAAAAAGAGAGTATGAACCATGAACACTCACGGTTCATGTATGTTTGTGAGTATGTGAGTTTCTTTATTCCACCATAACTTCTAAATGCCTGAACTGATTTGGATAAATGGGGTATCGTTAGAATCCTTACAGTATCCCGAGTGACACTGGTTATATTTTAATATTTTTTTAATTTATTTATTTTTTATGATTAGAGATGAGAATAAAAAAAAATCAATTCAATTCAATTCATTTATTCGCAGATATAGGTAAAAAAAGTTAACAGGTACGTCATTATCATAAAAACGGCTATATCAGCATAAATATGCATGCGAAAAATATTTTTTCAAGTTAAAGAACACATCAGTTAACATACAAAAATTTTACAAATACAAATTAATGTCAAAATAAAATAAAAAAATAAAATTTGATGTCAAAGTTACTACAAATAAAATACAAAAATAGTGTAAATTCACTGTGGTAATTTGATTCCTAAATTGGACACTAGATTGATGTAATCGAGGCTTTACCATATAAAAAACCGGCCAAGTGCGTGTCGGGCCACGCGCCGTAGGGTTCCGTAGTTACCTTATACCATACTATATTTAATACCACCTATCATTTTTCGTCTGCAAAAATAACTTGGTTTTTCACAGTATTGGTATGAATGACAAAGTTATATTTGCGGTTTTGGAAAATGTGCTATATCTCAAAAACTGATTACTATATCTCGTTCAAACCAATTTCGGTTGAAAGTGTTTATTAAGATCTACAGCATATATTTTTTTTAGATTTTTCACTCTCTTATTTCAAAAGTTAAAGGGGGGGGGACACACATTTTACCACTTTGGCGGTGTATAGCTTTCAAACGGTTGACTTTGAGAAAAAGTTGTCTTAGAAACCTCAATGTCATTTTTAAATACCAATCTATAGACACCCAACACGTGTTGATTTGAAGAAAAAATCTTTTTTTAGTTTCAGTTCCATGTATTGGGAGCCCCCCTTAATCTTTTATTTTTCTTATTTTTGTATTAAATTCGTTAAGCGGTTAACAGAATACATCTACCTACCAAGTTTCAACTGTGTAGTCTGAATACTTTCGGAATAAAGTGGCTGTGACATACGGACAGACAGACAGACAGACATGACGAATCTATAAGGGTTCCGTTTTTTGCCATTTAGGCTACGGAACCCTAAAAAAGTAATCTTTGGTTTCTTTTGTCTCTCCCATAAACTAGCTATCGAAATTCTCATTGCATTCTGTAATGATCTCTAATATTTTTTTTTATGTTAACGGGTAAGAAAATAAATGGAACAGCTACAAAATAAAGTCTTAAATTAAAAGTTCACTCTTAAACGTGAACCAACTACCGCTTTGACATAAGAATCCCTTTCGACATCAAAATGCGCTTCAGAAACAGAAGATGGGTGCTTTTACGCTGAACGATTTTGTAGAAAAAAATCGGGTTGCACTCCGGGAGTGCCGGCAGAAGTGAAAACTTGAATATTAACGTTGTGCATTTTTGATATTTTGGAATGGTGATAGGGAATAATTTTGCACGAATTGCCGTCTTACGAATTTACTCTGGATTTGAATTTACGAATACAGAACAGTATTGTACGAAAGTCATCCATAGCTTGATAGAAAATCTAGAGTTTTGATATTGAATTAAAAAAAATTGCGCGTTGCTATGGTGACACAAGTGTTTACGTCTTGAAATGACGCGCCGCCATTTTCGCCGCGCCCCGTAGAAAGAGAGGGGGATACTTCCGCCGCCGGCTGTCTACTCTCCGTCCGTCACATCCGAATAATTCGATATTAAATACGAATTTTCGATCAGGGTCACGTGGTCCTGACTGACTGACGCGAGTTTAACATTTTTTCCCCATTACAAAAAAGCGTACAACGCCGCTAAAAAAGTTTTTCACTTCAAAAATAAAACTACTTACCCCCTATCTATAGACGAGTAGTAAAACTTGCAATTTTCAAATGCTTCTAATATTTTACATCATACTTGCTCGGTAACTAGGATTTACTTATATAGTATGAGGCTGTGTAAGTTGGCATATGCAACACAGTGCATTGTTAAGATAGAACGTTCCATTTTCAAATCACTTTACAATTCAAGGATGGTGAATGCTTTAACTGTAAAGTTACTTTACAATTCAAGCATTTAAAACTCCTTAGTGAACCAATCTCATTTCTTTTATTATAAACTGACGAAACTTTTGACTGAAAAAAAACAATGAAAATGGCGGCATTTCATTTCAGTTGAAGCTAGGTATGCAAAATTCTGAAATGCAAAAACAGCTGATTTTTTTTCGTGATTTCGAGGTTGGTTCCATAATGAAAAATGTTCAGTTTAATGGTCTGATCAACCCTACGAGTTTTCAATGAAATAACCCTTTAACGTTTTATTTTTGTTTTAATGTTTTTGTTTTTATTTTTATTAAATTTACCTCGCATGAATGATGTAAAATAGTATGCTTACCTCGGTTGTAAGTAGCTATTACATCCCTTGTGTAACAAACTACTATTACATCATACTTGCTCGGTAACTAGGATTTACTTATATAGTATGAGGCTGTGTAAGTTGGCATGTGCAACACAGTGCATTGTTTAGATAGAACGTTCCATTTTCAAATCACTTTACAATTCAAGGATGGTGAATGCTTTAACTGTAAAGTTACTTTACAATTCAAGCATTTAAAACTCCTTAGAACCAATCTCATTTCTTTTATTATAAACTGACGAAACTTTTGGCTGAAAAAAAAACAATGAAAATGGCGGCATTTCATTTCAGTTGAAGCAAGGTATGCAAAATTCTGCAATGCAAAAACAGCTGATTTTTTTCGTGATTTCGAGGTTGGTCCCATTATGAAAGTTGTTCAGTTTAATGGTCTGATCAACCCTACGAGTTTTCAATGAAATAACCCTTTAACGTTTTATTTTTGTTTTAATGTTTTTGTTTTTATTTTTATTTTTATTTTTATTTTTATTATTATTTTTATGTTTATTTTTATGTTTATTTTTATTTTTATTAAATTTACCTCGCATGAATGATGTAAAATAGTATGCTTACCTCGGTTGTAAGTAGCTATTACACCCTCGAACTATATTCGCCCTCGCTCGCTTCGCTCGCTCGTGCGTCTTAATATCTCGGGTGCACTCGATCCATTAGCGCCCTTTGCGAGCTGCGCTCGCACGGGCGCCAAATTGGATCTTGTTCTGTAATAGCTCACTTACATCCCTTGTGTAACAAACTACTATTACAGACACGCATTTTTTATAGTACAAATTAATTTTAAATGCACCAAAACGCACAAAAACTGCATTTAAGATTAATTATACTATAATTTTGAGGAACTCGGTAGCGCAGTGGTTTAGCGCCTGGCCCAGCGATTGTGGATGTTAAGCAACTGCAAGGGACGGGCATGGGATGGGTGACCAAAAATGTATTATCTTGAGCTCCACCGTGCTTCGGAAGGCACGTTAAGCCGTTGATCCTGACTGCATTTTGCAGTCGTTAACAACCACCAATCCGCATTGGGCCCGCGTGGTGCGTTATGGCCCGTCCTCCTTGTCCACCTATAAGGAAGACCTGTGCCCCAGCAGTGGGGACATTAAAAATGGCTGATGGTCATATTGGTCATACTATACATTGCATGTTAATAAAATATTAGAAGCATTTAAAAACTGCAAGTTTTACTTAGGTCATTACTTACTCGTCTATTCAAACGTCTATAGAATGCTGGTCAGATCAGTTGGGTGTGTATAGCGATCTGAATCTCCTCCATTCACTCCCTGGATAGCCGTCACCAGATCACAGCACAGTACATCCCTGGCAGAAAACCAAGGCTTCAAAGTTACCTCGTTTGTATGAAAATAACACCTGTTTTCCTTGACAAAGTTGATATTATAAATGTGAAAGTTTGTGGGTTTGGAGGTTTGGATGTTTGTTCCTCAATCACGCAAAAACTACTGAACGGTTTGGTTGAAATTTGGCACATTGATAGTAGATAGCCTAGATTAAAACATAGGATACTATTTATCCCAATATTCCCACGGGAACGGGAACCACGCGGGTAAAACCGTGGGCGGCCGCTAGTAAAAAATATTTCGAGTTGATTTATCGTTTTTCCATACAAAATGTAGGATAGGAAAAGTTTTTAGCGATTTTTGGCGTTTCTAGTACTCATACCTTAAATGGTCCCATAGAGTCTTTTGAGTTTTGATCCCCACATGAAATAGGACGATTGGCATAAAACAGTTTTTTTTTGTATTTTAGCTTTTCTTTTGCTAACGGATTTTTTTTCCAAAATCTGTGAATGCAGTTCAGCAAAATCTTAAAAAGTTATGGATGGTCTCCAAGAAACGTTTTCCTGTAACTATAACGGTTAAGGTACCTGCCCATAATGAACCATCTCAAAAATCTACTCTGTAGTATATTTTGTTTGGTCTAGTTTAGTTTAAGCTAAAAGTAAACTAATAATAATAATATAATAATTTGTTTATTCAAGTAATTAAAATAACTCATTTGTTAGTAACAATAGTAACAAACTAATAAAATAAAAATAAAAAAGTCGGATCGTGTAAAAGCCACGAAAATGCGTAAGGAAAAAGTTTAAATTACTAGAGTTCACTCAAGAAGAAAGTGATGGATCGTCCGATACGAGATAGCTGATACTCGAGTATTAGGTGACAATAAAAAAAGACCTCCGGAAAAATGAGGTTTTCGCTCTTGTGCCGCTTTTCTTATCGCCTTCCCGACACTAATCCGACAGATGGCGTTTAGACGTTTCGATCTATCGAATAATTTAAAGGAGTGTTAAATCATTCTTTTAAATTATTTTTGACGACCACTTCGCTTAGTGGCAGTGGTCCTAATTATATCTTGAGCACATGTTGCCCGCCTCTGTGGTATAGTGGTTTGCCCACCCATGTAAGACGCAGGGGTCCCGGGTTCGATTTCCAGGGGGTTATTCCCAAAGCTCCATGACTCTATTGTTCTTCCTTTCCCACCGGGTCCATGAAATTATAAAATATATTTTAAAATTTTCATAAATTAATTCCCAATGGGTCCTAGTACAATCAACAAAAACGATACAAGAGAGTTTGTGTTATTTGGATTCGCCAGAACCGTTTTTAAATAATATTTTAACATTTTAATATTTTTCAATTTTTCTTTCTTGTAATAGAAACCTCTCCAAAGTACCCGGATTACATAAATATGGAGAAAGTTAACTTTCACAATTTTCAAATTTATAAGTTTAAAATAATAAGATTAGGTTTCACGAGTTTTGAAAATTACTAAAGTTAACCGTCTTTATATTTATGTGATCGATCCTGGTAATTTGGAGACGTTTTTCTTGAAAAACATATATTATATATATCCAAAATGTGAAAATTTTACCGGCTTATATTCTTATATTTCTTTTAGAGTCAAAGTGACAGGTATTTTAAAGTATAAAATACAGTGATTAGTGGCCAGTGGCTGCATGATGTACATGGTATGATAAACGTAGGTTTAACACAAAAGTGATTGGAAATAAAATAACTCAGCTTTTACTGTTGACTGTAGTGAACTAAATCTATGGAATAAGCATTCTGTTCAAAAAATGGCACCACATGAAAAGTACAACTAAGTGGATAGAGCTAAAAATGCTAACATTTAATTATGCAGCACAAAGCGTCTGAATACTGGTTGTAATTTGTATACTCATAGATATTTTCTGTACTTAAACGAAAAAATAAGATACGTTTTTTCTGCATATTTTTTACTGCCTTCTTTGCATCTTTTACACCATTTGACTATAAAGGACGTCAATTCTTATAAACTCTCTTTTTCTATCTTTTCTTTACAATACAAGCTGCAATTTATTGAAAAGAACACTGACGTCCGTCACCGGTTGCGTGGCTGGCCCGACTAAAGCTGAGCGGGTTGTACTTTTTCGGCCCCGTGGTGCCATTTTTTAAGCAATATTTGTTTGCAATTACATTTCCATAGATTTGAGTTCGCTGGTTGACTGTACCAAATATTCTCATGGACCCGCTGGGAAAGAAAATGCTTTTTAATTTTTAATGTCGTGAACCCGTTGGGAACCAAAGTATGAACTTACATTTTTATTTTTTAAATCACCAAAGTCGGGTAAAATAGCTTAAGTAAGTATAGCTTAGAACTTGTACAACGTTTCTTAGCGACAAAAATCATAATCATTTATCACCAGTTGAATACAACATTGTTGAAGCATAATGTTGGTTGACGCTCACACAGAAAGGTAATAATCCTACTTCCTACTTCCTACTTAATATTATAAATGTGAAAGTTTGTGGGTTTGGATGTTTGGATGTTTGTTCCTCAATCACGCAAAAACTACTGAACGGATTTGGTTGAAATTTGGCACACAGAAAGAAGATAGCCTGGATTAAAACATAGAATACTTTTTATCCCGATATTCCCACGGGAACGGGAACCACGCGGGTGAAACCGCGGGCGGCCGCTAGTAGAGAAATAAACAAAAGTTAATGTTTCTTTAGATTACTGAGGGTAAAAGTGTTAATGGCCACTTTAATCATAACTTTTGTTAGTGTTGTGTGAAGAACGGAACCCTTGTCGAATCAGTGTGGGTTAGTCTGTCCGTCTGTCAAGACTTCATAACTCAGGACCGCATGAACGTATCAAGTTGCTTATTATTTGACTATGATCTTTTGAATCTGTTAAAATCAAGCTTCTAGGTCAAGCCAATAAGCGTATATGCTGAGACGCAGGCAACTCAAATAGCGTAGGGACGGTGCGATGCAGACATGTCTGTCCTGCTCTAGTCTACGGTTTTGGTCTATGTCTGTCTCAATTAACTGCCCTGCTTTGCAAAATCTGTCTGTACTGTGCTGCGCCTGCGTCTTGGCATACGCTTAGCTTTAACATATCCCGCAGATAAATCAAAAGCTATGGAGGTGGAATAGGGAATATCTGAAAAAAAAAACAAATTAACTGAATATTTTTATAGGTAAGAATAAGCTCCCTTTGTAAAAAAAGTTTCAGATTTTTCGGTTGCGTAAAAAAATAAAAAATTGAAGCCTCTTCGACTTCACAAATGTACAAAAAAAAAATAAATTTAAAAAATATTAAAAACACGACATGCCCTGCCAAAAACGAACTAAAAAATTAAATAACAAGACGTGTCTTTGCAGTCGGGGGACCGTTTTGTGAAACAATTTCGTTTTTGGCAGGGCATGTCGTGTTTTTAATATTTTTTAAATTTATTTATTTTTATTTTATACATTTTAGTGACAAATTATATAGTTTTGAAATGTGCTCATTAAGGCCTTTCATTTGATGCCCATATTGTAATAATTGAAGAAATATTTTTTTTCACATTTGAAAATGTCGTCGTACAGTCGCTATAGTGACTTTTTTTTTAAAAAAATGATCAGTGTTATCCGGAATGATATAAGGATTCTTACGATACCCTATACATCCAAATCCGTTGAGCCATTTAGAAGTTATGGTGGAATAAAGAAACTCACATACCCGCAAACATACATGAACCCTGAACACATTAATAATTTAATTTTATGAATTATTTAGTGCTAAAAAGAGAGAGAATCTACTGAAGCTATCACCATTTCATAAAATTGGGAGGCCCCTCCAAGAAAGAAATGGCGAAAGAAAACTTGGAGAGGAAAACCGATCTCCGTCTTTTATATTTATTTATTTATTTGCAAAAGTTTGCAAAACTTTACCTTATTTGCAAAAGTTTGCAAAACTTTTGCAAATAAATAAATAAATATAAAAGACGGAGGTCGGTTTTCCTCTCCAAGTTTTCTTTCGCCATTTCTTTCTTGGAGGGGCCTCCCAATTTTATGAAATGGTGGTAGCTTCAGTAGATTCTTTCTCTTTTTAGCACTAAATAATTCATAAAATTAAATTATAAATCAACATAAAACATTTAAAAATTTTGTTAAAATTTTAATTTCTGAACGTCTAAAAAAAATTCATCGCTTGAGGGTAGACTCACGGGTAGCTTCAGTCCCCCGTGACCACGGCAGCTGCAAAGTTGCCGAAACGTCGGGAAAACCAAAAATCAAACCAAATACCAACTAATTACCAAAGTGCTTTCAATAAAACCGCGCTAGTATCCGTTAAAAATTGTTTTATTTCACATATACACTCCTTTTTGGGCAGTCGTGTAAAAAGTAGCAGAGATTATACCTTTGCCACCACCTACCATAACCACGACACGTATTAAAAAAAGTTTTGACAATTTTTGTGTTGAATCCTTTTTTAATACCAGTGTACGTGGTGGCAAAGGTATAATCTCCACGCTGCTGTTACTTTTGTAAGTACATTTGTGAAGTCGAAGTGACTTTATTTTTTTTATATTTTTCACGCAGCCGAAACTCCTGATTTTTTTTTCTATTACTAAGGGAACTTATGAAAAAATATTCGGCCAATTTGATTTTTTTCGGACATTCCCCATCATGTACAAATGTGGAATTGTACGAATGTCAAATTTTACAAATGCGGTATTGTGCGAATGCGGAAATTATATTAATGTGTCTGTAGTCTTCGTATCGGTGTAAATTCAGCCGTAATCTCCGGATACATGAAGTTGCTCGCGAGTTATTGTTTCGCTCAGGGTTTGCTTGATAAATTATCGGAAGCGAGGAAATGGGCGTACTTTCACGACTTTTTGCGAGTGGGAGTTTGTCGTTATTTTATGTTACCTACAGTGTTTGATGACTTTTTGACGAGATCGTCGGCCGTTTTACTTTTTTTTATGTTACGTTTTAGGAGCGATCTTACTGCTATGTGTACCTTATGAAGGAAAATGTGATACCAATTTTGTATGTAAGTTGTTAAAGCAAAATGCTAGGTGGGGTAAATTTTTAATACTTATTTAAATAACTCTGAATAATTCAGTGAACAATAGAATTTGGTGTTGCCAGTGCCGTAAATAGGGGTGTGCCACCGGTGCCCAGGCACAGGGTGTAGACTCTGCGGGGCGCAAGAATGGCCAGACCAGGGGCCGTACCGGCTAACAAATCGATTATCGAAAAATCTGAATCGGTTTCAACTTAGAACTGAAAAATCAAAGTAAGGAAGCGTCTTGTAGTTTCTGTTGACGTAATTTGGAAGATAACGATGTTCGTGTGACATCATGAATTGGGGTTGAACATGAACATCGTTATCTTCCAAATTACGTCAACAGAAAGTACAAGACGAAATTCCTTACTTTGATTTTTCTGTTTTAAGTTGAAACCCAGCAGACTTTTCGATAATCGATTCGTTAGCCGGTACGGCCCCTGGTCTGGCCATTCTGGCACCCCCGCGTCGCCCCGGCGGTGGAGCAAACCGAACAAATGTTAGGTTTACTCCTGATAACTGCGCCCCATAATCTTTAACTCTAGAATTGTACAGTTTATAAAAAAAATACATATGTTTATATAAACTGTTTAAAAATTGCGCTGCGCGGCCGTTTTCTTTACTATGAACAAGCAAGATTACAAGATTAGTGGATGAAACTGACTAAAAATCGCGCTGCGCGGCCGCTTTCTTTACTATTAACAAGCAAGACTACAAGATTAGTGGATGAAAATATTTCTATAAAAACCTGAGTTTTATCGTAAATTCAAAGTTGTTCCTAATCGACACTGTCGTTATCTTTCTGTCAAGATCTGTAAGTACTTATATTGTTCATTCCACATTTTTCATTTAATTCCTTTTTAAAAAAAGTTATTTATTTAAAAAAATGGAATGCACAATATTATTGACCATGACGTAAAAGAACGATAATTTTATTTATACGCCTTTTTGAATCTAATCAAGCGAGCGAATTTAATTTTTTGGTTCACCCAAGCATGTCAGCATACCGATTTTATATCGATTTATGTAATTTACGATACCTTTCGGCGCGAAATAACACAGATCAGAAACGCATTACGACCGAAAATTGCGAAAATCGATGCTCGTAAAAGCTAATCGATCGATTTGAAGGCAAAAAGCCATCGATAGAAGTGATTTATTTAAAAAGATAAATATCTCCAAATCTTTTTTCCAAGAATGGGGAATGTCCGAAAAAATCAAATAAGCTGAATATTTTTCTATACGTAGGGATAAGCTCCCTTAGTAATAGAAATAAGATTCAGAATTTTCGGTTGCGTGAAAAATTTAAAAAAAATGAAAGTCTCTTCAACTTCACAAATGTAGGAAAGTAACAGCAGAATGGAAATTATACCTTTGCCACAACCACAACATGGTATTAAAAAAAGTTTCAATACAAAATGTCAAAACTTTTTTTTTGATACTTGTTGTGGCTGGATGGTGGCAAAGGTATAATTTCCATTCTGTTGTTACTTTCGTACATTTGTGAAGTCGAAGAGACTTTCATTTTTTTATATTTTTTCACGGAACCGTAAATTCTGAAACTTTTTTCTATTACTAAGGAAGTTTATTCCTACCTATAGAAAAATATTCAGCTCATTTGATTTTTTCGGACATTCCCCATTGTTAAAAAATTATCCGTTCCGTCCATCGGTCTGTTATACATACAACGTGTTACAAAATAACCCCTTATCCCGATTAGGGTAGATAGGGAGACCATTAAGCTGAACAAATTTTACTATGGGACCAGCTCTGAAATCGCGAAAAAAATCAGCTGTTTCATAAATTTTGATATTTTCGTTATTAGTTTTTGTATGAAACTGCTGATTTTTTTTCGCGTATTCAGATATGGTCCCATAGTAAAAGTTGTTCAATTTGACCATATCCGGCATTCGATGTTTTTTGTAAAACGTTGTATACTTAGTAACCTTCTTGGTATAATAGTCGCTCACTCAGTATTTTTGTCACCCTTTTACGATGTTCACTTTTAAATTAAATTTTGTATTTCCCCACATATTCTGCTTGTTTACGTATTTTTCATATTCACATTTGTCGCCCGTTAAGTTATTTGTCGCAAACGTTACCCGCTGCTGCCGCTCGGTTTAGTATTAATGCTCGTATTATTTCTATAAAACCTTCCTTAATACTAAACCGAGCTCTATATGCGATGAATGGCACCATCACTTTTTTCTTACTGTACTCAAGCAGAGACTTGAGATTAAGTTTGATTCTATAAAACGAGCCTTAGTATCCGACTAACAGTTGCCAGTATGAATACATATCACACTTGCGATTTACGGACGACATCGTCATTGTGGCCGAAACGTTGCAGGATCTACAATGCATGCTGAACAGCCTAGCTGATTCCTCTCTACGCATCGGTTTTCGGACAAAACCAAGATTATGTTCAATGAACATGTACTTCCAGGAGTTCTCCAGGACCGATTGCAGTACAAGGTAGTCCTCTCGAAGTTGTTACGAAATATGTCTACCTCGGGCAAACATTGCAATTGGGTAGAAACAACTTAGAGGGAGAGGCCAACAGAAGGATACAGCTGGGCTGGGCAGCATATGGAAAACTTCGTCGAGTCTTTGAGTCGCCTATTCCACAGAGTCTAAAAACGAAAGTCTTCAACCAGTGCGTCCTGCCTGTCATGACATACGGAGCCGAAACGTGGACACTCACTGTAGGGCTGGTTCACAAATTTAAAGTCGCGCAGCGAGCTATGGAAAAGGCTATGCTAGGAGTTTCTCTGAGAGATCGGGTCCGGAACGAGGTGATCCGACAGGGAACTAAAGCCATCGACATATCCCACCGGATTAGCAAGCTGAAGTGGCAGTGAGCCGGCCATATTAGCCGTAGAACCAATGGCCGCTGGAGCAGACGAGTTCTTGAGTGGAGACCGCGTATGGGCAGACGTAGTGTAGGACGCCCTCAGACAAGGTGGAGCGACGATCTTCGCAAGGTGGGTGGCATAAACTGGATGAGTATATTCACTTCTCAAGCTTACGCGCTCACTAGACATGAAATAAAACAATGACCTAATGAGGACATGACCTGGTAGGACTAGATGTTTTTAACGGATACTAGCGCGGTTTTATTAAAAGTGGATGAGTATTTAGTATTGGATGAGTATAGCCGCCGATCGTGCTCAGTGGCGTGCACTCGGAGAGGCTCATGGTCAGCAGTGGACGATGATAGGCTGATGATGAGTTGCCAGTATATTTTTCAGTCGCCTTTATAATCGTCATGATTAATAAGTTATTTTAATGGTACAAGTCTTCATTATGGATGGATATGCAGGATGGGCCATATACAACGTGTAACAGAAAGGGAGTATCAACCCGAAAGAAGGTCAATGTACTCGTGAAACTGAACACTTTCCAACAGAAAAAAATTTCAAATAAATAAAAAAATTGAACCCTCCATACAAAATGTTGGCGGCAAATTCAACTTTTCTATGGATAGTCCAAAATTTTTTTTTCGATTTGAATTTTTTTTCTCTTGGAAGGTGTTCAGATTCATGAGTACATTGACCTCCTTTCGGGTTGATACCCCCTTTTTGTTACACGTGTGTGGATTGGTGCGCAGGTAATATTGAAGTCGGGTGGGGCCATAGGAACTTTAACTTTTGAACATTTTTATCGTTGTTTCGCTGTCTTATTATTATTATTATATTATTATTATTATATTATGTATTTTTTTCTAAAACACACCCAAAACCTCCTTGTTTTTGATATCGGTGAAAAAATTTGCCTCTAAAGTCATAGCAAAGCTAAACAAGTAACTATGACTTTCTTTATCTCCCAGATAATTATTTCAAAAGCGATATTAATTTTCATACTTCAACCGCTCTTTAAGAAATACGAGATATTATCTCACCGCAATTTATAAACAGAGCATTTTACTTGAATTTTCACTTTTATTCGCTCTCATAAGCTATGGCTTGTAATAAATAATGTTAGCAGTTAACAATGGTAAATATTACGGACTGTGTGTGAAAACTGAGTAACTTAAGAAATTGTAAAAATTCAACTTATTGATTTTGTTGTGCTCATAGATTTAGTAGAATATAATTAAACTTGCTGTTGATTCTACATATTATGAAACGAGTAGGATTAAAACATGTAAAAACCAGGAAAAAATTACTTAGTTGGCTGACATTCTGTGGTTATAAATTTATTTTGTGAAAAATATTCCTAGAACAGACTTTGAAATAATTCTTAGATACTTTATAAGTATAAAAATACTTAAGTACTTACCTAAATGTTGTTATAGGTAACAATAAATAAAGATAAAGAAAACAACGAGCTAGGCACTTTTTTAATGTCACTTTTCAATTCAGTTTCATTATTTTTATCTACATACTTAACTAGTTAAAACAAATAATACGTATTGTATAGATACCTAAATGTATAAAATTGTCTGCTTGTCTGTTATCTAAAAACCTACCTAAAAAGCTGGAAAAACAAGGGCCCTGAGGAAGGCCGTTGACTGCTTATAAATAATAATGCCTTTTTTTCCGGAACTCTGTATTATTCCCGAAGGAAGCACGAAAAAGACTTTCTGCGATATAATAAGTACTGCAGGTACAGGCTGCGAATGTGTTCTGTAAATTTTTAAGTTTCTTGATGCGTTTGAACAGTTTTTACTTTTTAAAATACGAAACTTTCTTCTCTGATCCCGCGGGCTGATTATTTAATTAGAAACCACCTAGCGACCGGTTGCAGTTCACAGATGATAGTGATCCATTGCTACTTCTTTTTGGATTAAAAAAAACATACCAAAGAAAAGTAGCAATGTATGTGGAATGAAACCGGTCGCTAAATAGTTTCTTTTTAGATAATCAGGGTGCCGAATACCTACTGTAAATGTTTGAATGTGTTTAGGGTTCTGTAGTCAAGTCAACAAGGAACCCTTATAATTTCGCCCGGTCCCTCTGTTTCTCTGACCGCGGCTTTGCCCAGAAAGCCCTAAGTACTAGAAAGCTGTAATTTATAATTAATGTGTATTATTAATTACATCGACAAAGTTAAAGCATAAAATCTCGAAAAAAATTCCATCCCATAGCACAGAATAGATATAAGTACTACCGTACAGAAAGGAAACTCTCCGCCCCGCCCCACAATCAATTACCTCACCCCACCGGCGCCAACCGCGCGAGTTCCGTGTGCCGATCCATGTGCTCATTTAATAGCTCGCACACAGTTGCGCGTGTGCAAAAACGTCACTGTGTAGCGTCTGTGTAATAGGTGTAATAGTGCCCGGGGTGAGCCCATAGTGTGGTTGGATTGGTCTTTCAAAAATGTAATAGATTTGTGAAAACGACTTTTTGATTCAGGGATCCGTTTGCTAAATATTTAGCTTTAAAGTGCATGATTTTGTTAGAGTTAACTGTCCTACCAGGTATTCTATGATATAATTTCCATTTATTGATGTCCACTTCTCGTGGATATTTTCAAAAATCCTTTCCTAGTGGCGGGAAATAAATACAAACTAAATATTTACTTAATAACACCAGCAGTACTCCGTAAAAAGTGTTTTATTTCTAATGAATAATACGCGCGGAAGTCTTAAAAATTAAAATGCAGTCAAAAATATTCCACGCAGTCGTAGTTGTTCATATTTTTGAAAACTCGACATACCCCGTTTGTCCGGGGGCAGTCCAAAGCAAACCCTCTTCGTATTTCAGACACACAACCGCAGATAAGATCCTATCCGTTTATTTACACAACTCTAGGGGCCGGAATTAATGCCATCTTCAAAATTAACGCTCATTTTGGGTTTAAATTTTTTTTACTCTTCAAAAAGGAGCGCTCGGATTTTGTTTGCAATTTATCTTTTGTTTCATATTCAACTATTCTAAAGACTTTTAACAAAAAAATCGTTTCAGATTGCTTGCGAGAAATTGCTTAGTTGACGGAGCAAGCAGCTGATACGAAAAAGCTTTTTTTTATTCACAACGGGCTAGTGATTGGCCTTCTGGCCTTCTGGCCGGCCTTGGCCACCTGTACCCTTAGCACGAACAGCTATCGAGAAAAATAACGCGCGTAAAATTACTCGAATCTCATAATTTTGTATGGAAATTGGTACAGCGCCACTACGTCCGTAAACGGAACTAAAATTTCGAAGCACGAAACATTTTGACATAAGCTATCGAGCAGCCTTCGAATCGAATTCGAATAGTAAAGTTACAACTTGTATGGAAATCGGTAGCGCGAACCCACTTTTGACATACGGTAACGAGAAACTCGCAAGCTGGCTATCGACAACTTACTCACTGACATTTTTTCAGTGAGAGTCATTTCGAGCGACTTTGTATTATTTATTATTAAAATTTAAAAGCATATATGTAGTAACAAATATTTAGTTTGAGAACTATGACATGTCCGCTGAATTATCCACAGGCAATATTACTTAAATTGTCCTCATTATACAAAGAAATTTGCAAAATAAAAATCTAGTAATTTTATGCTATCCACGGTATCCCCCACATCCACCATACCTATATTTTAGCAATATTTTAGAACTTACCTACAAAACTCAAATAAAACCAGAGGATACGGTGTTATACGTTTTATATTTGTTTGTATGATGTCATACAGTTTGCACACAGTAAATTATGTTTCATTTAGGTAGGTATTAAAAAAATAAGACCTTAAAACTATGACGAAAACACTAAATATAACAATGCAAACATAATAAAGTCTTTAATTTGTCGAATCTTCAAACACTATACCTAAGCACTAATTCCGATGAAATTAATATATTTTCATAGCACGTTCAAATGTTTTATTGATTATGTGTAAACAATTTCGTATTCATTGACGATAATCCAATGTTATTCTTCAAGTTCATAAAAAATCTTCAATTAGGTAGAACAATTTGAAAAAATTATGACACATTGTAGTTTACTCCCACCTAGGTCATAATATTATTTCCTCGCGATTGTATTATTTGTTAGCCGACACAGACAAATCAATTTAAATAAAAACAAAATAAAGAAATTGCTTTACGGTTTTCTATTTTAGGTTATATTTTTCATTAAATCACAGGATGAGAAAGAAAGAGAGAAAGAATAGACACACTCTTCTTTTTCAAACCAATCACGGGCAAGGTGCAATGACCGTTCAAAACCATGGGCAAAATCATGCACAAATTGAAAATTATAATAGTAATTTGCAAATCAAATTAAAGTTATTAAATAAAATAAATATTGCAAACAAATTTATTATTAATAATAAGAATAATAAATGTAAAATTATGATGATAAACAACTTGATTGAATTTTAATTTACATATTTATGATTTACATAGATATTAAACATGGTTTTTAAACGCACCTTGCTTCAATTGGATTGATAATTTATTGGATTGTGTCACGTTAGCTTTATTTATCGCTACTATCGAGTTGACGTTAGCCAGCTCTGTAAAATTGGTGCTGCTGATTTTGCTAGCTTTCGAATCGAGTACGTTTTCGAGTAGTATTTTCTTACGCGCGTAAGATTTCTCGATAGCTGTTCGTGCTAAGGGTACTGATGTTAAGTGACGAGATAAGACCGAAGATGGAAGCGCACTACTCCCGGAATCCTCATCACTGAGGAACTGGCTATCTTAACTCTAACTGCCGGAATACAACATTTTTTTAAATTGTTGTTATGGTTTTAGACTTAGGTAAGATGGTGGAGACAGGTGGACTTAAAATAAGCCCTACCACCAACCAAACCGTGTACAATTGTACCCCCCCTGGGAATCGAACCCGGGACCCCTGCGTCTTACACGAGTGGGCGAACCACTAGACCACAGACGCGGCTTCGCGTCGCGCGCGTCTCCGTTTTGAAATGGTTTTGTTTGTCTGTCTGGCTGTTCTCCTCTACAGGTCGCATTTCTGAACCGATTCTCGTGAAATTTTATGAGCAGGTTCGATAATTACATTACATGTTAGTTTAACACCCTAGCGAAAACTTTCAGGGCATGAGTCTATCTGAAGTGGAATTTTCAGTCGCAAAATTCATTAAAAATTGAGTGTTTTTTTATTTTTGTATCACAGAGACTGTTTTAGTTGCATAGAACCCAAATTTACAGAAACATAATTAAAATATCAAAGTTGTATAAACTCGATGTACAACTGTTTACCGATAATATCTAGTTGTAAAAATGTTCAATAATGTCACTAACGCGAGGTCTACAGTTCACTTAGTAAAGTTTTTTATACTTAGCCACTATTGTCAATACCTACCTAATGTTTTTGTAATTTGCATTCATGACCTATGTCAGTGTCATTAATGGTACACAAGACAAGACGACAAATTGACTTTTTGCAGTTGACAACCGTTGCAGCCGCGCCGCGCGTTTAATTTTTTGCTTGAAATTTCATATTTGTATTTGATCGTTTTGCTTGAAACAAAACGCTCTAGTGACAGTTCTTGTAGGTTGCTCGTCAATGAGGACTTTTCAAAGTGACATTTAAAAAATAAAAATAGTAATTAATGATTAAACGAACTTACCTGTAAGTGAAGTTCTATCATAATTATACGAAGGATTCGTCCGAAGATATTAGTATATTAACACATGTAGTACCGCTTGCATGTATCACCACTTAGCACGTTATTTTAAAGCAATAACCTAAAAAACCTAAAAAGAGAAGGTTTTTGACCTAAAATTGACAGATATTTTGACATTTCCGGTCCAAGTTCGCCCTGTCACTGCTACACGCCAACCACTTCATTTAGTTTAAAGTCCAAATCCTATGATATTTCCTCATTTTCTTCAGTGGGTAAACAGTTATTGTAATTTACAATAATGAGTAGGGAGGGTGGGATTCTATACTAATATCTTCGGACGAATCCTTCGTATAATTATGATAGAACTTCACTTACAGGTAAGTTCGTTTAATCATTAATTATACTTCAGATTCGTCCTCGATATTAGTATATTAACACATGTAGATGTTAAAAGCATTATAATAAGAAAATGGAAATATCATTTCTTGCGTATTAGTCTTTTTAAAAAAGAAAAGAATACCATTTAACATCATTCTGAACGTTTTACATGATTAAATATACTAAAAACGGTACCTATAGATGGCTGGTACAATATATAGGTATATATATATATATATATATATATATATACACGCACATATAAAATATACAGGTTTGGTTTGGAAAACTCAGTTTGATTATCGGTGATAATATGTTTTAATATTTTGCAAATATAGCGGAGTCATTGACCATTTCGCCGTGTTACCTGGAACACTTATAGTAACATTTTTTGTTAGGGCTATAAAGGTATCGGAATACGTCGAGTACTAAAACTGGTTGGACACAACACAAGTCTACTTCATTTCGTTAAATGTTTCATTTCAGCAATCTATTACTTACATTACATATAGAATTTAATTTCTTTCTAAATAAGAAGTGATTATGAACTGTTTATTTAATATAAATATGTATGATCCATTCTTGTTTTTTTTTTTTGTATTGTTTGCATTATTTGTGCAATAGGCAAGGTAATCAAAGTTAAACTTTTAAGATAAAAATGATGAAAAAAGAATAAAATTGGAAAATATGTAATAAAATGTCTTAAGTAATCTAAGATATCCATTGTATTTGTACAATGAAGTCTACGCAAAGGCGTACTTAGTTAAATTCTTTACCAAACCTTGAGATTAGCTCAATTTTGTCCATTCAATAATGAACGCAATATTATGTAATACTGATAATAGTATTATACACATCTGTAAAAAAAAAAATGTTTATTATGTCTATATTAGTATTTGTTAAATAATCGAACCGTTTCTGTTACCAAACTCTGTACTTCCTGATAGTATTAACAGACAGCAGCTTCAATAATAACATAAATAATATACCTGTAAAATAATACCACCTTGATAATGTTATGAAAACCAATTTATTTGTGCGATTAATTTCAGTCCCTGAAATTAAAAGTTATAGAATGTTAATACTTTATATTAGAATAAGATATACGAAGAAGTACCTTACATGTGAATAAGAAGTGCCAAACCGAGGCTCAAGATTGTGACGATTATGAGGGCGCAATCGTTACACCTTCGTTTAAAAAACTGGTGGAAAAGAATTAAAATAATAGGTATCTTAGTGTCAGAATAGTCTTTGTACAATACTAAACCAAAATAGCATTGTAAATGCCATAATTTCAAATTAGAAAATATTTTTGAAATCAAATGCTAGAAATAGAGAAAAAGAAAATCTACTGCATTTTATCTCCACTGCTTAATTCGACTTGCATTGCATTTGAATTTACTTAATCTCAATCTGGAAAAAAAAACCAAAACTGGTGATTAGTTTTTGAATTTATGAATTGAATAATTTCTATTTAGCATCAGAATAATAGTATAATAATAGTATTCTAGATATTATATCAGAATAATATAATATCTAGAATACTTAACACCCCGCACTAAATACAATAAGAAAAATTGCAATGAAAGCATATTGAACTACATTTTCTAGATAATTGATATGCAAATATTTTGCAATTTGTGATTCCTGATGTGACCACAAGTGTCTCCTAGTCCACCCCGTTGTTGAAAGGCCCAAAAGAAAATATGTCGTCTCTAATTAGACTTACGCGGAATTCTGTGTAAGTATCGATGACATTCAACTAAGTGATTTCTGCAGTTTTGTGAACGTTTGTCTTGTAAAGATCATAATTACTAATACATCTGTAATATAATGGAAAGTTGCGACGATAGCTGTATATAAAAAAAAAATAACATTGTATATAAAAAGATGAACTTCATTTCTTTAGAAAATGTTCTGAGACCCTTATAAATAGTAAATATTGTCCAATAACAGGGAAATCATGCTATTTAAAAAACTTTATAGCCGGCGGCGATAGTTTTGTAATAAAAATATGGGCACTAAAATGCCCAAAATTTATGATTTTAAATTCGTATATTACTATCACTTTCCTTATCAATATTAAAACCATAAATATAGCTCGTTAAAACCATAAAGGTGATGGGATGTCTAGACTGTGTTTTTAAAAACAATAAGTTACATTTTTAATCGTGATAAAACTATTTTTAAGTACTTAGAGCACGTAATTTTTTATAAGAGCTAAATTAAATTTTAAACAGTTCTTAACTAAATCGGATATGACAACATGTTTTTTTTTTTTTTTTTACTCATGTCACCTTCTGTTAAAGCTTCAACAAATTGTAACAAAACTATTATTTGTATGTATTATAACTGTTATGCATTCCGCTCGACTGGAAATGATATACTATAGTATATATTATATGTTATAGAAAAATATAATAATAATCTGGGTGACCTGTGTAGCGCGGCTAAATGGTATATTCACGCAGACGATTACCGGCGCAAACGATTAAGTGGACCTTTGCGCCTGTAGTCAGAGACCACTGCCTGTATTCGCTGAATACAGACAGATGTCACACCAGCACGCACCCTCACGAATACATTATCTTAACGGGTGTCCTTACCTCACGTATGATGATTGAAGGCAAAAATTGATGATGCATCATCGACAACTATTTGGATGGGCCGTAATGCCCGTCTGCGAGTCTGCTGTGACTGACGAAACAAACAGCTGATGGGGCTTCTTCGCCGCGTCTCGCTGTTCGCTTGCCGTCGGAGATGAAGCATGTAACATACCTGCCTACGTCTTTTGTTGTCGTTTTTAAGGCAAATAAATATATAAATCAGTTTTAAAATTGTTTTATTGAGTACTGCGCCCGATTTACTTACAGTTTTTTTTTTTGTTGATGGATATCGTTCACATCAGGCCTGTGGCCAATGCATCATTCATATTCGACTGGAATGTCGGTGGCCTTTTAAGTGAGCAGCCTCAGCTACACTAGAGTTGATCGTGTACGGTATAATAGAACGTCGTAATGCCTCACATTATGTAAAAAATTCGAAACACTGTCACAAAAAGGTGTATATAGTTTTGTATTGGAAAGCTGCCTAAAACTTCACTGACACTTGTAGCTAATAATTTTCCCACATCAGAAACATTATTTTGTACACACTCACACAAATTAAATTTGAAAAGTAATAGAGATAATTTGTACAATGCAATAGCTTAGAAAGAAACATACTAAATAGTTAGTAATGAACAAGTTCAACATGTTAGATCTACCCGCCTGAAATACAAGGTTTCCTAGTTAAGGCAAATGATTAAATTTTTTACTGTATTCCAACAAACATAAATTGCATTTATGGTTTACTAGCGGCCACCCGGGTTTTCACCCGTGTGGTTCCCGTTCCCGTGGGAATATCAGGATTAAAAGCATTCTATGTTTTAATCTAGGCTACTTACCATATGTGTGCCAAATTTCAACCAAATCCGTTCAGTAGTTTTTGGCGTGATTGAGGAAAAAACATCCAAACCCACAAACTTTCACATTTATAATATTAGTAGGATAATTGCATTGCAATTATGATTCATTTATAGATAATAAAATCTAAGGATTCTGTTATTCCATTTTTAGTTGAAATTTCTATCAGCATGCCAGCAGCTAGCTATTTCAGCAGCTAAGCTATTTCACATAATAGGTGTGTGAAGTATCAGGTATGAGCTATTTGCTGTATAACTCAATATCTGGTTCCATTAAGTTATTAAGTTTTAGCATCTATAGCTAACTCTGTCAGTTTTGTAAACTATACATTTATCTTAGTACCGATGGTACACTATAATACCGTTGAGATTAACTCAACACCAAGGATATCATGACGTCAAAATTCATACCTGATGAGCAACGCTGTTGTCAGGGCTGCTCTTGCAGCTCCAGCACAGCGGCCGCCTGCCTGGAAGGTGGATGGCTGCGATTCAGCGGACGACGGAGTGACCCGATTGGTGCTCGGCAGCGGTTCCAACAACGTGGCAACCTTTGAGGGTAGTCTGCTTTTTTACAATGTCGCGTCGTCAACGGCACTTTGAGTTGCTGCAGTAGCGTTGTTTGACGTATCTATGCGGTGAAATAGTCCAGTATGACTATCTCGAGTGCAATAGATATTTAATTGTGTCTTAAACACAATGCTTTGACAGAAAGTACCCAGTATGGTAAATTCGCATCAGACAAATAAATAAACTGACAGAAAGTACCCAGTATGGTAAGTTCGCATCAGACAAATAAATAAACTGACAGAAAGTACCCAGTATGGTAAGTTCGCATCAGGTTAATAAAAAACTGACAGAAAGTACCCAGTATGGTAAGTTCGCATCAGATAAATAGCAGAAAATTTTGCTGTTTAACCAAATAAACGGCATTTACAAGTGTTCCTCCGTATTGACTTCTTCTTCTTGTCCCCTTCCGTCTTGAAAACTTTTTTCTTTCTTCACGAAGTAAATGCTTAACTATAATTTAATTTTCACTGTAAAAATATAATTCTAAAGAAGTCTCACGTTGAGACTGTATACGTGCGTCCGTGGCGAAGCACGAAAAGCGAATGAAGTGGTTGGCGTGTAGCAGTGACAGGGCGAACTTGGACCGGAAATGTCAAAATATCTGTCAATTTTAGGTCAAAAACCTTCTCTTTTTAGGTTTTTTAGGTTATTGCTTTAAAATAACGTGCTAAGTGGTGATACATGCAAGCGGTACTACATGTGTTAATATACTAATATCGAGGACGAATCTGAAGTATAACTATTTGTCTCACTAGATCGTCACCTGTCATCTGCCAATTTGTCGTCTTGTGTACTAAAACGTAGTGATTATTTCCTCTGTGGGTGATACACTGACATGGGCATGAATGCAAATTACAAAAACATTAGGTAGGTAAAAAATTTTTTTTCATGTCAGTGGGTAGGTAGGTTTTATATCGCGCGCACGAAAGAGTAAATCAAACAAAATCCTTATTTGATCATAAAAGCAGATAATTTTTACGAGTGACTGCGTTACGATGCGTGTGTTTTGTTCATTCATTAAACAACGACAATGGGAAAGACAAACATTTTGTGTGGATGATGCTTGGAAAGGGTAGGGCTGTCGCGTTACAGGATTTTTTAAATTAATTTTGTAGTCTGTCTAAAAAGTCAGTTTACATGGGTAATTTCAAATGTAATTTTAATACCCACCTTAATACCCAACCACCCCACCAATACCCATGTAAATAAAATTGAGTAAAGCTATGTTTACAATTAGGATTTTGACAGCACCAAAAGGTTACCAGTATAAGTTTTTATAAATAATTTAATAATTTCTCATGTACTAACTAACTTTTTAGACAGACTTTAGTCAAAAAGCTCATTGTCTCACACGATTACAAAGTGATAAATATTAGCATTTTAAAAACCACTATGGAATCTGGATTACGACTTGTAGATAGTCCTTACTATATTATAAATGCGAGAGTCCGTTAGTTGTTACGCCTTCATGTCTTTAACTACTGAACCGATCATCATGAAATTTTGCATACACGTTGTCAGGAATGCAGAGAATGACAAAGAGTAACTTTTATCTCCAAAAAAAGCATTTTTCCCGAGGGATAACAAAAAACTTTTCATGCAGCCGAAGTCGCGGGCGGCCGTTGGTAATTTAATAATCGCATTTGTGGATTTAAACTACCTACTATATTTTCATAAGATACAACTCCTAAACTTAACTTAATTTGCAAAATTAATATACTTAATTTAATAAAAAGTACAATAATATAAAACAATAGTTACCCAACAACATTCTCCCTTTCCCCGATTTCTGAAAAATCTGTTGCCGATATTATTCATGGCCTTCACTCGGATGCAGTTGGCATTGATGGCATCTCTTTGCATATGATTGTCATGACTCTACCTAACTCGCTCAGTGCCATTACAGCTATAGTAAATAAATCTCTGACTGACTCACAATTCTCTGACTTCTGGAAAACTGCTCTTATTAAGCCCATACCTAAAAAATCAAACCCGTGCAGTGTCCATGATTTGCGGCCAATTAGCATACTTCCCTGCCTCTCTAAGATTGTTGAAAAAGCAGTGAGCATGCAAATGATCAAATACTTGGAATCTAATTCTTTGCTTCCCCAGGCACAGTCAGGCTTCCGGAAGAAACACAGTACATCCACAGCACTTCTCAATGTAGTTGACGATATACTCTCTGCACAGGATAAGGGAATGGGTACAATTCTTGTTCTTCTTGATTATTCACGGGCTTTTGATTGTTTGAATGTCCCGCTACTCCTTTCCAAGCTTGCGTATTATGGTTTTGATGCTGCTGCGGTTCGGTGGTTCCATAATTATCTTCTGCACCGCTCTCAGATCGTAGAGGTTAAGGGGAATGATGGTGGGGTCTCCTACTCTCAATGCAAGGCCCTGTCCAGAGGCGTCCCACAGGGTTCAATACTAGGTCCTCTTCTTTTCATTTTGTTCACTGCAGATATAACTGAAAGTGTAAAACATTGTCAGTACCATCTGTATGCTGATGATGTCCAGTTGTATCTCAGTTTCCATCCTAATGAGACATCTAGTGCAGTGGGGAGGATAAACGAAGATCTATTGAATCTGTCTACTTGGTCAAACAGAAATAGTCTGGTATTGAACCCAAACAAGACCAAATTTATGATCCTTGGTTCAAACAAACAAGTTTCTTCTATCTCTGACCGCCAGCCACAAATCTGTATCGATGACCAGCCAGTTGAGATGGTCTATGAAGCGAGAAACCTAGGAGTGATCTTTGAGTCGAACATGCGCTTTGAAAAGTACACCCTTGAAGTTGTCCGTAACTGTTTCTACCGACTCAAGGTCCTCTATAGGTATCGCCCTTTTCTCTCGGAGGATCTCAGGGTCAGATTATGCGAGTCCTTAGTACTATCGAAACTTAACTATGCTGATACAGTCTCTGGCCCCTGTCTTCTATCAAGAACTAAGCAACTACTACAACGAGTACAAAATGCGTGTGCACGCTTCTGTTTTTCTGTCCCTCCGAGAGCACATGTTACTCCTTTTCTCAACAACTCTCGTTTGCTCAAGATAAACTCTCGTAGAGAACTGCATTATGCCACCTTACTATTCGATATTGTTCATACTAAAACTCCTGAATATCTATTTAGTAAACTCCAGTGGGCAAGGGATAACCATACTTACAGGACCAGAGCAGCTTCTTACATGATTCTGACGCCTGCACACAGGACTGCTGCTTTCCGTGGTTCTTTCAAATTTTCGGCCTCGAAGTGCTGGAACAGCTTGCCACCCCCTCTTCGTACACTGGAAACACGTAGAGCTTTTAGTAAAGCTTATAAGGAGTACTTACTGAAAACACAGCTACTTCATTAAAAAATAGGTACTTACTGGGCTGTGATACCTACATGATTTGCTTTAGGAGGCTTAGTTGTTTGATCACTTCGAGGTGCGAGATAAGGTTGATTTATTGTTTTTATGTCCTGTTTTCATTTATTATGTATGTTTTGTTAGGTACATGTACTTCTGTTCTTTTTGTTTTTTTGCTTGCCACGTTTGCATTTATGCTATTATCAATGGCGGCTGAGGACGTGGCCACCACGTGTACATATTTTGTTTGTTTGTCCATGTTTTAAAATAAAAACAATTGTGTGGAGGTAATTTATGGAATTATTATTCCTTGCCGAAAAAAAGACTGAATTGTCATGTCAAGTCAATGTCAGTTTGCGTCTGTGTTGACTGCGCTTGACCACAGACTAAGGGCATTGTCACAGAATACATAATAGTACAATCACTGTGCTAATTTTTGTACTTCCTTAAACTTTTTTTTTTTAATGTGTAACAATTTGTTTTTTGTGTAAAAGTCTGTGTTTTTCGGTCCTGATGTCATTACTGTGCTCGGCAGAATATCAGTGCAGCAGGCCTAGCCTGCTGCTTATACTGAGCCGAGTACAGTTTTGACATCACGCGACGATGCACAATGTTATTGTTATTAACTTTGTATGTGTTAAGCTCTTTGGAATGTCTTTTTCATATTGTGTATCGTTGTGTGTTGTTCAAAATAAATGTATTTTCTTTCTTTCTTTCTTTCTTTCTAGTTACAGTTAGCGTCCTCGCTGACTACATACTTTCTATCGACCGATAGTTGGTTTTTTATATGAAGAGTCGGCCGATACCAAATCGTTGTAATGTGCGCATTTGCATACTTCTTCATACTGACTAAAGGCCCGACCCAACCTATCGGCCGACAGTTTGGTCTGTAGTTTGCGGGGACTCTAAAGTACTTACGAGTATTTTCGATTGGTGTCAACCCTAATCCAACCACTAATTAAGTCGAGCTATTTGTACAGGGGTCACACACAGGGTGTTGTTTTGGTCAGCTTGAGGTAACCTAAGATGGCTTCCATTACTTAGTGATTATTAGGGTTCCACAGATAAGCACTTTTGCATTCGCATAAATACTAAAAAAAACCGGCCAAGTGCGAGTCGGACTCGCGCACGAAGGGTTCCGTACCAAAAAAAAAACACGTTTGCTGTATGGGAGCCCCCCTTAAATATTAATTTTATTCTGTCTTTAGTTGTGTTCTGTCATTTGTTGTTATAGCGGCAACAGAAATACATCATCTGTGAAAATTTCAACTGTCTAGCTATCGCGGTTCATGAGATACAGCCTGGTGACAGACAGACAGACGGACAGCGGAGTTTTAAAAACTAGTTTTAGAATTATCTATTTACGTATCATAAGTTAGTTTTTCGTCAGTTCTGAAAAACTAGGTCTTTTTCATCAGTTTTCATCTAGCTAGAGGCACGATTGTTTGACCGCTTCTGTGATCTAGTATTCGTATCGGAAACAAGGTCCGGGGTTCGTTTCACAGTAGTATTCTGATAATGTGCACGGTAACTTCACTCTAGACTAGAAAATACAACGTGTTACCAAAGACCCCCTATAGCCGAATATGGTAGATAGGGACCATCAAACTGGACAACTTTTACTATGGGACCAACTCTGAAATCGCGAAAAGAATCAGCTGTTTTGTACAAAAAAATATAACGAAAATATCAAAATGTATGAAATAGCTGATTTTTTTCGCGATTTCAGAGGTGATCCCATAGTGAAAGTTGTTCCGTTTGATGGTCCCTATCTACCATATTCGGCTATAGGGTTTTTTTTGTAACACGTTGTATAATGCGCTGCGCACAGATTAAAATACAGTACTATAAGCACAAGTTTGTCAAACTTCGGCCAGTAGTTTTATAAACCGCTCTTAACGCCGAGCTATCTTGAGATTATACACACATCAACTTTGTCTAGGGATACAGGTGTTATTTTCATACAAACGAGGTAACTTTGAAGCCCTGGTTTCCTGCCAGGGATGTACCGTGCTGTGATCTAATGACGGCTATCCAGGGAGTGAATGGAAGAGATTCAGATCGCTATACACACCCAACTGATCTGACCAGCATTCTAAAAACGTAAAGGACATGTTTGAAAACCGCGAAAATACAATGAAAATGCATGGAAATCCTCAAACCGAGCACTCTGACCCAGCTCCCGTCGATGTAAAAGCTCCGTCTCCGAATGTCGTCCGACCGGACCAAGATGAAGACGGTTTCATCGAAGTTCGGAACAGAAAGCGTCAGTGAACGAAGCAGAATCACCATGGCACCGCACCGACAGGGCCCAACTTCCTGCTGCGAGCTGCCATTCCGACCACGGCTGTGTATCTGTCCCGCCTGCACCACACCACCACCGTGCAGGACGTGATAGAGTACATCAAGAAGAAAAGCAACTTTTGTTTGAGAGTTCAGCCTCTGGAGTCGCGCCATAATACCAATTTCAAGGCGTTTGTGGTGCGCATCCCGACAACGAGGCTGGACCTCTTCATGAAGGAGGACTTCTGGCCGCAGGGCGTGGTGTACAGGCGCTTCCGAGGAACATTGCCCTGTGCCCCCGATTCGACACAGAAAAATAGTGTCAAATAAATTATTTACTAACATTAGGTACTATAAGTTATTAACTAACACCATTGTTTTTATATTTTTATATATGTTTAGTTTGTAAGGTATATATCAGCTATGGGCCATTGTTGCCTGAATATAAATAAATAAATGAAATGAAATGAATTAATCTTTTAGAATGCTGGTCAGATCAGTTGGGTGTGTATAGCGATCTGAATCTCATCCATTCACTCCCTGAATGGCCATCATCAGTTCACAGCACAGTACATCCCTGGCAGGAAACCAAGGCTTCAAAGTTACCTCGTTTGTATGAAAATAACAACTGTATCCCTAGACAAAGTTGATGTGTATACTTGAGATGCTCTTCTTATAAAAACGCATCTCTAATATGATTTGATTAATTCTTATAAGAACAGCATCTCAAATATGATCTTAAAATAGCTCTCAGCGTTGAGAGGTATATAAATACAGAAGTTAACCTTCGTTATGTTTATGAGATCCTAGTACTTTGGTGAACTACAGAGTTACATATTTTTATGTTGTCACGAAAAAAAACTTGGTAGTGTCGTGGGGAATGCATATGTATGAAATTTTTCATTTACCTACGACACTACTGGGCCGGTAGTGTAGAAGGGAAAAAAATTTACCCACGACACTACCAGTACTGCGCCTTAGTAGTGTCGTGGGGAAGAAGGGATTTTTTTTATATTTTTTTATTACAGATTAGGCCAATTTAAGAAACTAATTTGAATATTTTAACATTTGGTTGCGTATTAATTTTTTTATAAATATATTTGTCTAGTGGATATGGTTAGCCGGAAATACGTCATTAGTGGCACGAAAGTTTAAGAAGGAATACCTTTGCCATCTACTTTTAGAAAAATAAACGGCCAAGTGTCATTATCTGTCATAATAACTGTCAATGACATATTGGTTGTTTGTAAACAAATAAGTTAAAGTTAATATTTCTTCTATTTTATTCATTTAATCTAGTTGTGACGGTTCTAACCTACCTTCTTAATTTTCTGCAATAATTTTTGAGGTGGTATAATTATTATAAAAATGCTTACCAGTGGAAACTCAGTTGAAAAACTTTGTAAAGGCTAATACGCGCAATCTACCCAAATTTTGCGAAATGTCTATTTTGGAGGTAGGCTACTTGGATCAAATTGTAATGATTGCTTGTGGGCTGATAAATTTGCAAGCTGACATGACAAAAATTGTGAAAATATGTGCATACTTTTATTTCTATTTACAAACATTTCATAGTAGGGATGTCGAAAAAATACGATATTTTTTTGCGATAAGAGGGCACACCTATATTTTTCGGGCGATATTAAATACTCTGATATATCGATAGATGTTTTTACAATATTGTTACCATAACATTTTTTTTTTGTATTACGTATGGATTCTAATAGTCTACACTATTTTGTCACTGGAGCATTTTGATTTTTTTGATTTTTCCAACTTTAGAGTCTTAGAAATCATAGTAAAATTCGTAAAATCGAGCCAAAATTTCACGTAGGGGTTTATTTTGCTTCTCTTTTTGCTTAACTATACCTTAAAGTTAGAAACCATTACCTAGTCATCATCCCAATTTTTCTCAAAAATATTACCTATTATATATTATACATCGATATTTTTTCACTTCTTCCTTCCACCATCCCTAATGCCAAGTTCATTGTCAAAATTGTCTTTGCCCTTTTTTTTTCTGTCTTTTTTATTTTAATACTGCTGGGGGATCTGCATGTGATGACGTCATCGAAAGGTCATTTGAAGCTTAAAGCTATTTATTAAATATCTTTCAAAATATAGACTTATTTTAAAATTTAATTAGTAGACATTGTACAGAAAGCTTATTTCTCGAAATGGTTTTGAGATTTCCGGTCATGTTCAAAAAGTTAGCAAAGCCAATTTAAAGTTCTATACCTCTAAAAAAACACACTTTATAATGTAAATATCTATAAGAATATAAAATATTATATTGTTTTAAGTTTTTTTTTCATGAGTTATGATGCGAAGATGGGCACCATTCATGGTCATCTTTCGTGATACGAACTATACTTAAGCTGATCCCTACTAATCTACGAACAAAGATTTTACTAATATTATAAATGCTAAAGTCCGTTTGTTTGTTACGTTTTCACGTCTTAACTACTGAACCGACCATCATGAAATTTTACATACACGTTGTCAGGGGTACAGAGAAGGACATAGGGTAGGTACCCGAATAAAGTATTATTTCCGAAGGATAGCAAAAAAACTTTTCACGCAGACGAAGTTGCGGGCGGTCGCTAGTTGAAAAAAAAGCACTTTATTAAAAACTCACATTTATTATATTCATTCAATAGTTGAAAGTAACTTTACATCAAAAAACAAACCGCATTTAAATTAACAGCTCGTTTTCATTACAAAAAATATGAGTAAAATAATAATTTTAAAGCGGTTTAGGCAAGGATTTTAAAATGAAGGGAGAATACATTTTTAATTTTTAAATTCTTTAAAATTATTACTTTGTAATAAGAGCATAACTTATTGTGAAGAATAAGTTGAAAATAATTATTTAAAAATGTTTTTTTCACATTACAATAAAGTGAGAACTTATTATCTCCGTCAATTGGTAATGCGCTGGAACCTTGTCACATTAACGTCCACATTAACGTGATCCGCAACTAAAAATGTCATGGAACAAGAATATTCTAATAGGTAATCTAATATATAAATTATTGAATTATTATTTTCAATAAGATAGGGTCTAGGTATATAAAAATTTTACAAATGTTTTTCCTTTTTGAGGTTAAAATCATGGCCGCCAGGCGCATTACCAATTGACGGGGATAGTACTTAACTAAACTCTTTTTAGCTGACACTTGAAATGACAAATTTATTAATATCATATATCTAATCTACACGGTAATTTTTTAAGGATATCTAAAAATGTAATGAGTGTATCTCTTCCCTATTCTGATCGAGTATGTACAGTTAAAAGTTTCAATATTAAATAATTGGTCAAGATATTGAGGTTTGATGGAGCGCCAAAATTTTACTGATTTCTGGATTTAGAGCTCATTCACAGAATTACACGCGCGTAATCAAAATATACTATCTCGTTTACCTACGTAAATAATGAAAGGAATGAATCTACGCACGCGTCTTGCTATTTTTATGAGTTTGCTGATTAATCAAGATTTTTTGCTGATCTTTTCAAACTATATATTTTTTACTTTTAACTGTACATTCATATTCAGAAACGTGGTTTGATATCCCCATTAAAGTTTTGGATATACTTAATTAAAAATTAACGGTGTATAATCTGTTTATCCTTACTTGTCTTATTTGGTAATACACACATCAACTTTGTCTAGGGATACAGGTGCTATTTTCATACAAACGAGGTAACTTTGAAGCCTTGATTTTCTGCCAGGGATGTACCGTGCTGTAATCTGATGACGGCTATCCAGGGACTGAATGGAGGAGATACAGATCGCTATACACACTCAACTGATCTGACCAGCATCCTAAAAACGTGTTTAAAAAAACCGCGAAAATAGCATGAAAATGTATGGGAATCCTCAAACTGAGAACTCTGACTCATTAATCTTTTAGAATGCTTATCAAATCAGTTGGGTGTGTATAGCGATCTGAGTCTACTCCATTCAGTCCCTGGATGGCCATCATCAGATTACAGCACGGTACATCCCTGACAGAAAACCAAGGCATCAAAGTTACCTCGTTTGTATGAAAAGAACACCTGTATCCCTAGACAAAGTTGATGTCTGTATAAACAATCTTTAATCAACTCTTTATTGAAATAATTATTTATGAAATACTACAAATGGTTTTCCACACATAGATTACGAAAGAAATTATACAAATATTTAGTAACAATTTGATTTAATACGATAACGATAAATATTTGTATTTAATGATTTAAATTCAAAAGACGTATGTTAAGAGTCAAAAGCTGTTTACTATATGATAAGTAAGGATAAACAGACATACTTAGCTTTTTTAAATATATATATAAATGTTAAAAAGTTGTACAAATAACTGAAAAAAAATGTTTGAATGTCTCCCTTCATTTTGCACAATTATAAATACAAAATATTGGTAAGTAAAACTTTTTTATATTTTAATAAAATGACAAACTATTCACAGTATTTTTGCATTAACATTAATTATAATGTCAAGCATTTTAAAATAATACTTACATTGATTTATTTATATTGTATTCTTACGTGAACACAAAATAATTTTCCTTTGTCATAGGTAATATCACATTAATTTTACAATAAGTAATATTTTTATATAATTTTTAGTCAAATAACAATCCTTATATTTTCACTCACAAGCTTTCTTAAAAGTCCGAAAAAAATTACCTTGAATTTTTTAGAATTATTTTAATTAATAAAATTTGATTTTACACTTTAAAAGTGACTTTTAAATTTCAATCTTTGACAGTTCAACTAATAATGTTGATAAATTAATTTTATGAGAAGATAATCACATGCCCTGTGTCCATTTTTATTTATAAAGAAATATACCTACATTATACAATAATGTAACTGACATTTTATATTACCTATTTCGTCTCAGGTTTCCCACTTCCTTTCCTTGTAAAATTATGTTTCATTATTCCTGTATTCTGAACAATTTATATATATTTTTTGTGATTGGTATTTCAGATCAATCAAATCATACTTTAAGTTGTAATTAAATCAAAAGCAAAAATTAAATAATATTTCACCACTTTTATTTAAACTTAAAAGCTCGTTTTTATTAACATACGTAGATTACATTATAAATAACATTAGAACTATATTAATCTAGTTCGTAACTAGTATGGCAACTTCTCGTATCGTACTTAATACTAATTTTATTACAACTTCAAATTATTTACAATATTTACAATCACAACACAAGTGTGTAATTTTTTTTTCTATACTAACTGCACTTACGATTATTTTCAATAAATATAACGAAATAAAAAGAAACATCATGTTTTATTATAATTACAGTGTGTAATAATGACATATCAATGAGCACAATTTTAAATTCAACCTAATTACGATCTTGCACCGAGCGAGCGCGAAACGTGAGCGAAGCGACTCCGTTTCAGCTTGGGCAAAAATGTTTTTGTCTGTCCAGCTGCCAACAAGTCGCATTTCTCAACCGGTTCTCGTGTTTTGTAAGCCGATTCGATAATAAATTATATTGACTTTTTTGCCGAATCAGTTCTTCAAAATTTTTCGAAAAAAGTTTTAGCCATTTCGAAAAATGTTCAATAATTACACAAACGCGAGGTTAAGTTCACAGGCCACTAGTGTTTTTTTTTATAATTTTTTTTATTTATTTTAATAAGTGAAAATAATTACTTAGAAGATTTAGTGCTGATTTGTAACAAAAAATATGCCCGTATTACACGCTGTTAAAATAATTAGCTTACTTAATTGTTTTTATCATTTATAAAAAAAACTTTTTAAAACTTTATTGAGTATGATCTGTGCAAGTATTTTTTTATCTATGTCGGGTCATAATTTCAATTTAATTATACATTACAAATTCAGTCTTACACATCTTTCGAAAGATGTAAACCAGAGTTAAAATACATCGATCTATCCACACAAATTGACTTTTAATTTTCTCCTATCTATGCAGCGATAAGCAGCTTATTATTTCTACTTATCTATTTATTAATCTAGCCTTTTGCTATCATGTTACAACCGTCCTAAGAATAATGGCTATTTTATAAATTACTATTTACTTACTCAATACGGGCAATCATGTACAGTACGAGGCATACAGGGTGGATTTTTAAAACGGTTCATTAAGGGCAGGTACCTTAACCGTTACAGTTACAGGAAAACGTTCCTAGGAGACCATCCGTAACTTTTTAAGATATTCTGAACTGCATTCACAGATTTTGGAAAAAAATACCGTTAGCAAAAAAATGCTAAAATACCAAAAAAAAATTTTTTATACCAATCGATCCTATTTCGTGTGGGGATCAAAAGACTCTATGGGATTATTCAAGGTATGAGTACTAGAAACGACAGAAATCGCCAAAAACATTTCCCATACATTCTGTACTGAAAAACGGTAAACCAACTCGAAATATTTTTTATTGCCAAATGATCCTATTTCGTACTGTGATCAAAATGCTCTTTAAGGCCAACTGAAATTTGAGTACAGAACCTGATTTTTTTAGATCTTATGTTGTAGAAGATTGTGCTTGCGTGTGAAGCCGGTGTTGTCACTTATTGTAGTTTCTGTACTCAAAATTCAGTTATCCTCAAAGAGTATTTTGATCACAGTAAGAAATAGGATCGTTTGGCAATAAAAAATATTTCGAGTTGATTTATCGTTTTTCAGTACAAAATGTATGGGAAAAGTTTTTGGCGATTTCTGTCGTTTCTAGTACTCATACCTTAAATGATCCCATAGAGTCTTTTGATCTTCTAGTGCGGCGGTAATCTTAAAAAAGACGCTTAGAAAACACTTTTCGTACAAGTCATCTCTGAAATATGAAAATTTGGTATCGATGCATTCAGTACGATGCCCTGATCACAAATATATAAGATGACAAGTGCAAAAGTGGTGGGGGTAGAAACTGTGACGTCATAAAGTTTTCAGTACAAAGACATTTTTTTTTTCATACCATGTGGTATATCAAATGAAAGGGCTTTGTGAGTAGATTGCGAATATATAACACACTATAACATTTTCACTACTTGGTCTAACAAATTATTAGCAAATTTCGAAAAAGCCATTGAACAGGTCTAGATTGAAAACGACAGTATTTATTTTTAAAAAATACATAACAAATAACTTTGCACATACTCTTTTCGAATGTCTAAAGGTAATTGACCAAAGTTATTGAAAAATAAGAAAAAAACATCAGTTTTAATAACAGCAGAATTTTCTGCTTTTTCTAAATTCTCAGATTCGTTTAATAATTAATAAAAAACAAATAAATAAACTTTTGTATGTTAATCATTTCTTGTCCTACTTAGTAAACAGTATTTGACAGTTTCCATGATTCTTTTAAATTTAAATCACTATTAAAAAATGTGTTAACAATTTCTTTGGTTTTTAATGCGTAGAAAACTATTTGTTGAATTTTATACATGATTATTTAAAAAAAGAACTGAGTAAAGTTTGTTTACCAAATAGGACAAGTCAGGTTAACTAAAAGTAATGACAAATACACATGGAAAACACACACAGTTGCTCGGAGATCTAAATAACCTGACGAAACTCAATAGGAAAAAAATATTTAGAAAAAAACAAAACAATACACAAAAAGCACTGTCTTTTTAATGGGGGTAAAAGGGGCTTAACGGGTGTAAATAATCATTCATAAAATACAACAAATGTTTTACCACGCATAGAATACCAAAAATATTGTAAATTGTTAATAATATTTGATTTAATAAGACAACATATTTTAAAAATAGTGATTAGGTTTAAAAGAAGTATCTAAAGTGTCAAAATTTGGTTATTTAAACCTTCGTCTGTTTATCCTAACTTATCCTAGTAAGGATAAACATACTAAAGTTTTTTTTTTTTTTTTTTACTAATTATTAAAGGAATCTGAGAATTTGGAAAAAGCAGAAAATTATGCTGTTATTAAAACTGATGTACTTTTCTTATTTTTAAATATCTTTGATCAATTACCTTTAGACATTCGAAAAGAGTATGTGCAGAGTTATTTGTTATGTATTTTGTAAAAATCCATTCAGTCCATTTCAATCTAAACCTGTTCAATGGCGACTCTGAATTGCGAAATTTTTCGACGTTTGCTAATAATTTGTTAGACCAAGTAGTGAAAATGTTATAGTGTGTAATATATTCGCAATCTACTCACAAAGCCCTTTCATTTGATATACCACATGGTATGAAAAAAAAGTTCTTTGTACTGAAAACTTTATGACGTCACAGTTTCTACCCCCACCATTTTCGCGCTTGTCATCTTATATATTTGTGATCAGGGGATCGAACTGAATGCATCGATACCACATTTTCGTATTTCCGTGATGACTTGTGCGAAAACTAACCTCAAACCTTGTTTTACCGCCCTACTATTCACACGAAATAGGATCGATTGGCATAAAAAATTTTTTTTTTGGTATTTTAGCATTTTTTTTTGGTAACGGTAATTTTTTTCCAAAATCTGTGAATGCAGTTCAGAATATCTTAAAAAGTTATGGATGGTCTCCTGGGAACGTTTTCCTGTAACTATAACGGTTAGGGTACCTGCCCTTAATGTACCGTTTTAAAAATCCACCCTGTATATCTTGAAATCGTGCGGAACGCGTATTTTGGGCATGCGATGACAATCTTTACCCAACTCTTTATTGAAATAATCATTTATAAAATACAACAAATGGTTTTCCACACATGGATTACGAAAGAAATTGTTAATAATTAATAACAATTTGATAAAGTCTCTTATTTATTTTTAAATAAGGATTTAAGTTTCAAAGACGTGTGATAACTGTCAAAAAATGTTTACCAAATAAGACAAGGATAAACAGACTTATAGTTTGTACACGAATTTAAGTATTTTTCTTGACATTTTTTACTACATTATCCAAAACAACACATTTAAATGATTAAATATTAATTTATTTGTGATGATTCTCACTAAAAGAACGTGCGTTAATTAATCATTCGCCAACTGTTTTAATAATATATATTTGTTATTTTTGCCAAAAGTTTGTCAAAAATTATCAATTTGGGATCTTTTCTTCAAGGTCTCGTCACGTGAAACACGATTAATAAAAATAATGACATTATTATTGAAAATAATAAATAAAAACAACACTCTTCAGAACTTGAATGCTGGTTTTAACAGACTTTGCAAATATATTCTGTTTACCTAATCAAACGTGTATCTTCCACGTATGTATATACCCGAATGACCAGTGGGCTGATTTTGTAATTTTGTTGCAATCAACTCTGACAGAAACCACAATTACATTGCTGCTTTAGTTATAACCAATGTGAGAACTATCTTACATAAAGCAGCAATGCAACTGCGATTTCAATCGAGAATTGTTAGCCTTACGTAATTCGGGGTCAGGTCAACCGCAACCAATCACGCATCCGTGTGCACATGAGATACTATACTAATTTCCCGGTAATTTGCTCCAATTTCGGTATGAGCTTTGTGTCTGCTACATACGACATACATGAAGCAGTGATTAGCTGTTATGTCTCTTGAGTTTATTATATTACTTAGATACATAATTTACAAAGCAGGGCAATAGGCTATTTGACAACATAAAAAAAAATATACTGCAAATTGTGGTCATCCTAACAGATAATGGCGTAAAAAACATATTCAACTATTATTATAGACTAAATTCTATTAATTGATTATCTTCACCTAGAAAAATGCAATAATTTTTGAATTTTTTTCTGTGGCGAAAACGCTCTAAGATTACTGATGACGTCATTTGCCTGTAAATAAATATGGCTTCAGGCGTTTGACACGACCATAGACTTAGGATCCGCGATTGATGGCTGTCAAATGGCTAAGGATATTACAATGTTTACAGGCTTGTGACGTCAACAAGTGACGATTCCAGGGCCATAGCATTTTTGGCGCGGTTTTAAAATTTTAAACTTTAACATTGATTTTTTAATAAAATACATTGATTTTTCCTGAAATATCAATGTGGTGCGCTTATTACGTAATAAGGAATAATTTAAAATGGTTTTCCAAATTAGTCAAATAGCCTATTGTGCTAATTCTGAACTATAAAATAATAATAATAATTTTAAAGGTTATATTTACCAAAAATCTTTGGTTTAGCTTTAGAATTCTTATTTTAATTGTTCAAAATCTGCATCCTAGTTTCCTAGGCATAGCTTTCAACAATTTTAACAAAACTAAAGCAAGTCTTTTTCTGTATGTAACTGAAACGATGACGATTTAGCTTTGGTTTTATCCTTGATACAATAATGTTGTATGTACCCAGCGAACTAAAATCTAAGGAAGTATAATTGCAAACAAATATTGCTTAAAAAATGGCACCACACGGGGCCGAAAAAGTACAACCCGCTCAGCTTTAGTCGGGCCAGCCACGCAACCGGTGTCTGACGTTAGCGTTCTTTTCAATAAATTGCAGTTTGTATTGTAGAGAAAAGATAGAAAGAGAGAGTTTATTAGAAATGACGTCCTTTATAGTCAAATGGTGTAAAAGATGCAAAGAAGGCATTAAAAGATGTAGAAAAAACGTATCTTATTTTTTAAGTATAGAAAATATGTATGAGTATACAAATTATGGTCGCTAATAAGCAAACAGTGCTCAGACGTTTTGTGCTGCATAATTAAATGCCAGCATTTTTAGCTCTATCCACTTAGTTGTACTTTTCTTGTGGTGCCATTTTTTGAGCAGAATGCTTATTCCATAGATTTTAGTTCGCTGTATGTACCTACCTATGTGTCTAAGAAATATGGATCGTTATGGTAGGTACCCATTAACTAGGTAAGTACCTATACAACGTCTTACAAAAATACCCCTAGTGCTGAATATGGTAAATAGGGACCATCAAACTGAACAACTTTTACTATCTATGGGACCAACTCTGAAATCGTGAAAAAAAATCTGTTGTTTCATACATTTTGATATTTTCGTTATATTTTTTTTTATAAAACGGCTGATTTTTTGCGATTTCAGAGTTGGTTACGACACACATCAACTTTGTCTAGGGATACCAGGTGTTATTTTCATACAAACGAGGTAACTTTGAAGCCTTGGTTTCCTGCCAGGTATGTACTGTGCAGTGATCTGATGATGGCTATCCAGGGAGTGAATGTTGGAGATTCAGATCGCTATACACACGAAACTGATCTGACCAGCATTCTAAAAACGTAATGGACACGTTTAAAAAAACCGCGAAAATAGCATAAAAATGTATGGAAATCTTCAAACTGAGAACTCTAACCCATTAATCTTTTAGAATGCAGGGGCGAATCGAGCTTCGGAAAATTTGCCGAGTTTCAAATTAAAAAAGATAAATTGAAGTAAGGAATGTCGTATTGTACTATTTGTTGAAGTTATTCGGAAGATATGGATGTTACTGTGACTTCATGAATTAGGGTTCGCCATTTTGACCCAATTGGGGCTCGATTTATCTGTTTTAATTTGAAACTCGGCAAATTTTCCGAAGCTCGATTCGTTAGCCGGTACGGCCCCTGGTCAGATCTGTTGGGTGTGTATAGCGATCTGCCTTTCTATTGTCTAATTTAAAAATCTATCGCAATCGCTTTCAGGATGTATCACATTGAAGCTTCTTTTTAGCACAAATAAAAACTTACCAAAGAAATACAGCAATGTGTTACATCCATCTGTCAAACGAAAGAGATTGTGATAGATTTTTTTGAATTAGACAATTAGCCCCCAGAATCTACTCCATTCAGTCCTTGGATGGCTATCATAAGATTACAGCACGGTACATCCCTGGCAGAAAACCAAGGCTTCAAAGTTACCTCGTTTGTATGAAAATAACACCTGTATCCCTAGACAAAGTTGATGTGTATAGTAAAAGTTGTTTTGTTTGATGGTACCTATCTATCGTATTCGGTGTTAAGGACATTTTTGTAACAAAGCATAGATATCTATGGAGAGAATGAAGATTTTTTTCTTTGATTTGATTCTAACCAGTTGAACTGTGAAAGAAAAAAAATCACGCAATAAAGGCCTGGCCACACCGGCTGCGTAGACACGCGCGTGGTCACGCGTGCGTGTACACGAGCGTAGTGACGCGCAGGAAAGATACGTGCGTGTTCGTATTTGTTCGGTGTGTCGTCCAATAGGGAATGCCATTGAGTACAACGTCATCAATACGTTCCGCTCTGCTTAAGTACGCAGCCTGGGGCCGTACCGGCTAACGAATCGATTATCGAAAAGTCTGCTGGGTTTCAACTTAAAACAGAAAAATCAAAGTAAGGAATTTCGTCTTGTACTTTCTGTTGACGTAATTTGGAAGATAACGATGTTCGTGTGACATCATGAATTGGGGTTCGCCATTTTGGCCCAATTGGGGCTCGATTTATCTGTTTTAATTTGAAACCCAGCAGACTTTTCGATAATCGATTCTTTAGCCAGTACGGCCCCTGGTTGTCTCATGAGAGCTGCAATGCGTAGGGTAACGCATCGGTCTACGTGCACGCGTACGTTACGCAAGCGGTGTGCCATGTCTCATAAAGTTTCAGGCATTACAACGTCATGGTACGTCTACGTGCACGTGCACGCATACGCTTACGCATCCGGTGTGTGTCGCTCTTAAATGAACTAAGATTGATCTATTTTGTTGCAAAATTAAACACTTTATCAATAGGATTTATAAAGATATCGTTTATGTACGGACAAAGATCGTTAAGTATTTTGTTGAAAAATAATGAAATTTCTAGTCCATTTAAACATTTTCAGCAATAAACAAGGCCATGAATCGTAAAATGGGCTTCATTTATTAGTAAGTACTGAGTAAGTAGCGACTTACCTAAATTAAACCAAGTCAAAGCGAACGAATTGGTTAATTATTTTCTAAATGGTTACCGCTCAATTTGGTCAGAAATTGCTTGGAGCTCAATAAACGTAGAAAAAAGAAATGTTTTTACTAACAATTATTATTTCTTGGTATCAAGTATTCTTAAATTATTATAAAATTAGGCCGTACATTCATTTAATTATATATGCGAGTGGCGATTAATTATATAAAGTCTAGGCTAATTGAAATTTTATACGCGTGCTTGCCTTTTATTCTTTATAATCTTTTTGAACAAACTATTTATGTTAGTTGAACAAAGTAACATAGATTTTATTGAAAAAACAAATGTAACAAAAATATGATATTATAATCCCCGCAAATTGCGCCGGAACCTTGTCACATCAACAAACACGCTGACGTCATCCGCAAATAAAAATGACATGTAATTGACAAAAAATCAGCCACATCCACGTCTATTGAAAATTTAAAAAAATACAAAAAATAGTGGCCAGGAGCATTAGCAATTTGTGGGCATTATAGTACATTATTCAAAATTATATGCTTTATTCTAATAAGACGGTCAAATTATTATTCCTAATTTTGGTTTTTACTTACAATTCGATTTAAATGGCAGTGTTTTTTTTATTAATTTAGATAAACTATTGAATTACAAATGAATAAAATGATAAGCAAGTATACTTACTTGCACTAGTTTCAACATATTCGATATAAAAAAATCGTAAAAAAACTTTCCGTCAAAGTGTAAAAGTTTAAGCAAGGTTTTGTGAAAAATTTTACTTTATAAATGGCAGTGTTTTTAAATTTTAAACTTAAAATAAGTAACTAAATAATGTTTCTTTTTAAATTATGTTACAACAATTAGTCAAAGGTAAGATCGAATACCTATACAACGTGTTACAATAAATCCCTATAGCCGAATATGGTAGATAGGGACCATCAAACTGAACAACTTTTACTATGGGGCCAACTCTGAAATCGTGAAAAATCGGCTGTTTCATTCCAAAATTGATAGGTAACGAAAATATCAAAATGTATGAAACAGCAGCTGATTTTTTTTTCGCGATTTCAGAGTTGGTCCTATAGTAAAAATTGTTCAATTTGATGGTCCCTATCTACCATATTCGGCATTAGGGGTTATTAGTAACACGTTGTGTATCAAATAATTATTATAATCGTGTTTCAATTTAATAAAAAAAAATCTTTAATAAAAATCATCTTCGGACGGTTTAACACTTTTTCACTTTCCACTTGAATATTTTACACTTTACATTAAAGTTCACTTTCAAAGTTAAAGTCAAAGTCTAAATTCACTTTCACTTACTCAACCGCAGTCCTGTGATGACATTGAGGGGTGTTCTAAACTAGTGTCTGTTGATTTTGTTGCACTATTTTTTGTCTCACTTTGGTGTGACGAATTACCTGAAAAGAAGAACACCAATTTAATAAATCAAAAACTCTCAACAGTTACCTGAATTCACCATTAACGCGGGTTTAAGAGGGATCATGTCACTGACATAACAACGAAGAAAAAATTGTTACAAAAATTGCTAACTAGAGGTAATGTCTAGAATTCCTCGGAAAATCTTGAATAATTCTTCCAACCATAATATCCAAATAATTTTTCAATACAGTTGCTCGAAAATGTGAACTTACGATGACAGGCCAGCGTGCGGTAAGTTGATTTTACCGCACGCCGTGCGTTTTTGTTTACGGTTTAGTACAGCGTGCGGTAAGTTGATTTTACCGCACGCCCGCGCCGTGCGTTTTTGTTTACGTACGTTTTTTTAATTTCTACTAGCTTTCACCCGCGACTTCGTCTGCGTGAACAGTAGAAAAATATAAGAACCAGTTTAAAATGACCTCTTTAGTGTATGAAAGCTAGTACTACGGAGAGTTCACGCTGTTTCTCTGGTTCCACCTACCTGAATTTAATGAAACATAGCTTAGATTTTAAGTTGAACCTTAATTTACTAAACTGTGAAAAGCCCATCAAAATTATTTTAGCGGTTTTTGCGTAATACGCGCACAAATATTTAGAATTTACAGTTATTTACCTATAATGTTTCCTCGCAAATGTATTGAAAAACGTAGTATGGCACACGGTTGCTAAGGTTTTTTAAAACTCGTGACGATTATAAACCCTCGCCTGCGGCTCGGGCTTATAAAACGTCGACTCGTTTTAAAAACCTCCTTACCAACCTTGTATCATAAACTACTATTACCAACGAGCTGGTGAAATCGATTTGAAATAAACTAGATAAACACACTCTTAATTTTTTAGTCTAAAAATTTAATGGGGATATCAGACCATGTTTCTGAATATGAACCTGCAGTTAAAAGTTAAAAACTAATAGGTAGGTAGTTTGAAAAGATCGGAAAAAAATCTTGATTAACCGTAAAAAAACTCACAAAAATAGCAAGACACATGCGTAGATTCATTTTTTTCATTATTTACGTAGGTAAACAAGACGGTCGGTTTTGATTACGCGCGTGTTATTATATGAATGAGCTCTAAATCCAGAAATCAGTAAGATTTTGGGACTTAAACAAACCTCAATATTTTGACCAATTTATTGAATATTGAAACTTTTAACTGTACTATGGGCAACAGCGTCGCTTAACCAGTTTGCAACAAAATTCGTGTGCGCGCGTATCGCCCCTGCACGAACTAAACGTATGTGACAGCGGGCGCGGCGTGCAAGCGATTTTAACCTTAGCAGTGGTTAAGCGACGCTGTTGCCCATGGTACATACTCGATTAGAATAGGGAAGCGATACACTCATTTAATTTTTAGATACTTATACTTAAAAATTAACTGTGTATAAACGTGCTTCAAATAGGTCCAGCTTTACCATGCTAATCTGAACTCGCCCTTAAAATCAAACAATTTCGCATTTATAAACATAAAAAGTTAGGATACATAAAGCGCTAATGGCGGAACTTGACAGACTGATCGTACTCGATCACGTTTGTTAAGCAACGTTCAGTCCGGCCAGGTGTCGGATGGGTGACCGTTAAGTGGCATTACAACTGAGCGCTTCCGTGCTTTGGAGGGCACGTTAAACCGTCGGTCCCGGCTATTGTCGGTCGTTAAGCCAAGTTAGAGGCCTTACAGGCGGCTTGCTAAACTCTAACACCAGAGGTGGCCACTATTCCTCATTCGATAAGAAGAAGAAGTTGTGATACATACCATTTAACCTAGTTTTGAGATGTGGTAGTGTGTTCGTAGTCCGGTCCAACATGGCCTTGCTGAAGTAAACCGTGTTGCTGTCCGGGTTGAACCTCACGGGGGGAGAGTTGGAACAACTCCTGGAGTCCAGCCTAGACTCTAGGTGGTACCTGTTTGGTGGGACGATTGGTAAAATAATTGTTTTGTCCACTTATAAGATAAGTTCAACGTGTTACTGTTAATTTTTATGTTTAAGTAATTTAGTTACTAATCTTGCAAAATTATAACTAGTAAATAATTATGTAAAACTCAGAATTCTAAGGGACTAATTTTTATTTTTCAAAGGTATGAAGAGCGGGGCAAACTAACACAAGGATTTCTTCACTTAGAAGGTTGCTCCATAACTGATACTGTTAATGTACCCACCAGTGATCACAATAAAATCATTGTTTTTTTTTTACAAAAAAACCCCTTAGGCCAAATAGATAGGGACCATCAAAATGAACAACTTTTACTATGGGACCAACTCTGAAATCGCGAAAAAAATCTACTGTTTCATACAAAAATTAATAACGAAATTTGGTATAATATATGAAACAACTGATTTTTTTCGCGATTTCAGAGTTGGCCCCTTAGTAAAAATTATTCAGTTTGATGGTCCCAATCTACCATATTCGGCATTAGGGGTATTTTTGTTACACGTTTCGTATAAAAGAGCATTTTTATTGATTTTTTTTATCCCAAATTTCTTACGGAATTAAGAATCAACGAAGCATATCCGATCCGGGTTAACTAGTTCACTTTGAAATGAAAGATAAATTCAAAAAATAGAGCGTTGATTTTTGTCATTGTTTTTACGCACTTTGAAATAAAATAATAAAATAAATCGCGTGGCATTTTTAATTGATTCCAATAAAAACGCAATGCAGATGTTTCATAAACTATCTTTGTCAATATTTTAGTATTTTCAAAGGATTTCTGCTAGGTACTTAGTAAATGTTTCATATAATCTTGACCTTTAGACTTCGTATGACAATTTCAAGGCACACGCACCTAGATACTGTATTTCCCTGTACGCTAAGCATGTTAGTCATTCGTACTATATTGCCCTGAATGCTAAGCATACGCACCTAAGAGTCGATGTTAGGCATTCTTACAATTATTGCCCTGTACGATAAGCATGTTAGGCATTCCTACTATATTACCCTGTACGCTAAGCATATGCACCTAGTGTTGATGTTAAGCATTCCTACTATATTTGCTCTGTACGCTAAGCATGTTAGGCATTCCTACTATTTTATCCTGTAAGCTAAGCATACGCACCTAGAGTCAATGTTAGGCATTCTTACTATTATTGCCCTGTACGCTAAGCATGTTAGGCATTCCTACTATATTACCCTGTAAGCTAAGCATACGCACTTAGGTCGATGTTAGGCATTCCTACTTTATTGCCCTGTATGCTAATCATACGCACTTAGAATCGATGTCAGGCATTCATGCTATTGTCCTGTATGCTAAGCATATGCACCTAGAGTCAAAGTTAAGCATTCCTACTATATTGCCCTGTACGCTAAGCATGTTAGGCATTCCTACTATATTACCATGTAAGCTAAGCATACGCACCTAAAGTCGATGTTAGGCATTCTTACTATTATTGCCCTGTACGCTAAGCATGTTAGGCATTCCTACTACCCTGTAAGCTAAGCATACGCACCTTGAATCAATGTCAGGCATTTGTGTAAGGTTGAGAGGATTTCTCGGGTTGCTGTAGAGCGCCGGCGGCGAGGCGTACATCTCCGGGGGCATCAGTTGTTCTGCTGGTAGCTGTACCGGACAATTTCTTATTAGTTATCGGAATCAAACGTCAATATCAACAATCAACAGATATCTTAAGAATAAATAGTGAACAAAACGCATAGAAGCAGTTAAATATCTTAAAACAATGTTACAATGAGGATCAACGAGGTTTTCAGTTAAATATGTAGAGATAAGAGGGCTCCACACTCGTGCCGCGAAAGCCCGCGAAGGCCGCGAACCGCGAGTGTGGAGGGTTTCGCGGCTTCGTGTATGGGCTTCGCGGCTTCGCGTTCGCGCTTCGCGGCGTTCCCCGTCCGGTGGCGGTTTTTTGGTCCGCGTCAAAGAACTTGTGTGCCGAACTAATGTTGCCGTGATTCGCGGCCGCGGTTCACGCGCGAGTCTGGAGTGCTATATTTTTCGCACCGTTTTCATGCGCAAACCGCGCCCGTGATTCGCGGCCGCGGTTCGCGGCGCGAGTGTGGAGCCCTCTTTACAGTCACATCAAAACCAATTATTTTAGAGAAAGAATTATTGAAATTGGAAAAAAAATTACGAAGTTAGAGCGATTTTCGTGCCGCATTCTCAAGAACGCTGACCAGGGGCCGTACCGGCTAACGAATCGATTATCGAAAAGTCTGCTGGGTTTCAACTTAAAACAGAAAAATCAAAGTAAGGAATTTCGTCTTGTACTTTCTGTTGACGTAATTTGGAAGATAACGATGTTCGTGTGACATCATGAATTGGGGTTCGCCATTTTCGCCCAATTGGGGCTCGATTTATCTGTTTTAATTTGAAACCCAGCAGATTTTTCGATAATCGATTCGTTAGCCGGTACAGCCCCAGTATACACGGTTCGCTGATAACGTCATCAGCCACGTTCGCCGCCCGGCGCCGGCGGCGCGGGGCGATCGTGGCACGTGACGTCATCACAAGTTCCGCAAGGGCCGGCTGAACTCCGTTTTAAAACATTGATAACTTTGTAATTTCTTGATGAATTTGAGTAAATTTAAAAAGAAATTTACTAAGATATTTATATTGTATTTGATGTGATATACAAAATTAATATATTCATTTGTCGAATTAATCCTCATTGAGTTCATTTAATAAAATAGTTAAAGATAATAAGAACAGCGTTCATTTTGTAGAGTTGATAATTATGAACAATTTTTTGTATGAAAACAACATTACAACCGACGCGCAAAATTTCCTGAATTGATTTTCAAAAAGTCCAACATTACAATATCTTAGGAAAAATAATGGGCATATCATAGGTTTCAAAATGTTGTAATGTAACTTGTAATAGAGCAAATTGACTTACCAATCCACTTGTATTTAACGGTAAAGCATTCTTATACTTTAACCAGTCTTCATAAACTTTATCATACGGTCTATGGCACTCATTTGGCCCAACATTGGCCATGCCCAAACTGCTCATTGGCCCAAGACTCTGTATACTTGGCCCCAAGTTTGGCATTGGCGCCAACCCAGGTTGGTAAGTTTGCCTTACTCTGTACTCTACAGGCCTAACTTGTATGTACTGGTTACAAGTGTCTATGGAATGGTCGTAATATCTTTCGCAGTTCGGTGGTATGTCGTATTTGTCATTTGTGGACTTGGAGATTAAAGGTCGTATTGAACTGTAGTCTGTGGTCGATGATTTGTTTGAACAGCTGTCGCTTATTTTCCCGTCTAAGGGGATTATGTCGGGGTTTTTGTCTGAAAGAGAAATTATCATAATCACTTAGTATCACTACTACCAGTACTAAACGTACAGAAGTCCATCCGCGCGAGGACAATCAAATAAAAAGTTACTCTCGCTGCACGGCAATAAAGTACAATTTCAAATTGCACAGCGCTGCGTGCCTATTATTATAAGCTCATCCGAATCGCAGTTCTGTCACAGAATACATAATAGTACAAGTACAGAAGATCCACTCCGCAAAGTAATTTAAATAAATAGTGACTCTATCCCATACACAATAAAGTGCAATTCAGGTCGCACACCGCTCCCACCCTACAGTTATATTCACCTAGAAGTTGCCTCTCTTTCTATCGCGTAGCTCTTATCTCTTCTAACGACTTTAGGGTTTGTTCTTTTAAATAATAATTAAGTAATAGGTACTTAATGTACTTCAATACATTTCAAAAAAACCTAGGCTAGGTACAGTCGACGCCACATCAGACTATACATGCTGACTTTGAAGCAATTTGCTTTTTTACGAAATAACATTGTCATTAATAATTAACTTTATTTCGAAAGTAGTTAAGTAGTACCTAAGTACCTCATCTATAAATTATTATTTCAATAACTACCTAGTTGGGTGAAAATTGTCTAGCAAATAAGACAAGTAAGTACCTAAGAATAAACGGATACTAAATAATATCTAGCTAGGTAGTAGACAAGCACTTCTTACGATTCGATGTCGTTTGGAACTTTTGGAAATGTGAAAAACGTGAGGTTCGGATACTTTATATTAGTATTAAGATGAACGCGGCGGCGTATCGAAATCGAACTGCTAGCAGCCAGCCAACGGCGGCAGCTCTCTGAAATTAGTCCGTCCGGACGGACCCGCTGGCTACTTGTAGCTTCGTACCTAAAGCTCGGAGTGCGCCTAGCCTGGTTCTGTCTCAACGACATGTCGCAGGCAAATCGTATGATTCCGCGTTTTACAAACGGCGTCGTTCGTTTACAAACGCTCGCTGTTTTGCAAAATTCCGAAGGCAAATTGTAAATTGCCTTGTCATTATATAAAATGCCATAACCTTTGATAGAAAATTCTATAATCTTTTACAAAATGACGCGGCAAATTGAAGTATTTAGTTCTTTTTCTTACTACGCGCAGCGCTGTTAATCAGAACAATAAAAATGGCATCTAGTAGTGGTTTTGAGACACAGAAAAATATTGAAAGCAATGCAAATTCTACGTGTTCAAATAACATTTTACAAAAAAAAAGCATTGTTTTAAAGACATTCATTAAAGTGAATCAAGAAAATTTTACGATTCACAAGTAGGAACAGTAAAAAAACCGTGGATAAATGACAACATTTTTGAAAAACGCTAAGGTGTCTATGGAGTCTGGTACTCGGAGGACTCCTAAGGAATATTATTGGTACAAATGGTATGATGTGATGAGTATTGAAGATATGGAATATCTTATTTTGAAAAAAAGACAGCCCTGAGACCTGAGAGTCCAGCAGTCCATGTAATACCTTTAGAAGAATATTATGATATTATGTTGTTAGATATTCATAAAAACTGTGGACATGGTGGTCGAGACAAAATTCAGTACAAACTTAAAGACCGATTTATTGTTGTAAGAAAAGCAATAGACTTATTCGTGTCATTATGTCCTATCTGCGAATCAAAGAGAAACATACCAAAGAAAGGCATTGTAACTAAATTAATTACATCTCGAGATTTTAATGAGCTAGTGTGAGCTAAGTTTTATGATTGTCACCCTACTAAAACAATCAATTGAAATTTTAACAATTGATCGAGTCGTCAATTTGCCTTCGGCATTTTTCGGCAAGACAGCGAACGTTTGTAAACGGACGACGCCGTTTGTAAAACGCGGAATCATTCAATTTGCCTGCGACAGACACACCGACTACACCCCTCGTGCGCTGGCTCGACTGTGTCAGCCACGAGCAGTAGGCTAATATAAAAGTTTAAGCGCGGAGTGAGACCCAACCTTGTCCTACATCATTCTTCTGGTATTTTCGTTATGTACTAGGGATCGACGCAGTATTATAATATAATTAAATATTTGTATGTAAGGCACTTTGTCGAATCAGACCATTAATATCAAATATTATTTCCTTGCAAATGGTATTTTATTTTATTAAGTCACTTACCTAAGCTATCCACACTTTCAGTCTCTTTACTGCCGGTAAGTGGTATATTTGAAGTTTCATCCTGATGCCGTTTATCTTTTTCATTTTTATCTGCGACAAAGTTATCGTATAAAAACTACATGAAAGCTTGTAAAATATCTTAATTGTATTTTTTTATATAAATTCTACCAACAAACCAATAGAATGTAGTTTATATAGACTGGGACGAATGTGGAATGGGACGATAGTGGATGGGACGAAAGTGGAATGAGATGAATGTGGAATGGGACGAAAGTCGAATGAAACGAAAGTGGAAAGGGACAAATCAGGAATAACTTAGTACTTAACAAAAGTATCACTTTCACTCACTGTCCCTCTTATTGCAGTGGCGACAGCAGAAAACCGCCGCAGAAACAGCTGTCATGGCCGCGATTACTCCTACAGCTATGAGGACGATGATAAGGACTGTTGTTAGTTCTACTTTTACGGGCACTTGAGCTGTGGATAAAACGAAATTATTAATAAAAATAGATAAATGTTTATTTGGTAAGGCTGGCCACAGACCTACCTACCGGTTTCATTTCTTTGCAATGCTTGAGGCGCGTTCAGAAACTACGCTCCGAGTGCACCTTTACGTTCTAATGGCGTTCCAAACAAGTGCGTTGCAACTTTTTAACCATCAAAATCGGTCGTTGAAAAACGCTCTAACGTTTATCTATACAATAATAAACAATGTCATTTGACATTATTTTGTATTTTGATGTTTTTGTGTCTAATTTTCAGAAAGTTCATGGTTTCTCTTCAAAAAATAACAGATTTTATTTGATTTAGTGTATTATCCGTACCTATTCTAAATGGAAAACGAAGACTTTGTATTACTAATGACATCTAAAGATAAAACAACAAAAACAACCAAACAACCGCACTCTAAACCTCGGAACGCAGCCCTGTGGCCCTACCATGAGTTGATGCAAACTGTTTACGTTACAGTAAACTGTCGGATATACTGCTCACAGTCAATACGAGTAAAAGAGAGAAAACGATAGTTTACGGTAACGCAAACAGTTTGCAACAACTCATGGTAGGGCCACAGTTCTAGTAGAACAGCAAAGCAAAGAAATGAAACTGGGAACTGAAATCTACTTATTAGAACCACATCTCATAAATTGATAGTTGCTTTTATTAAAAAAAACTGCTTAATTAACGTTTAATGACACCATAGCAAATAATAAGATAATTTTGAAGCAATAACTTTGAGATCTAAGGCTAATCGCACACACGCAATATTATTGGCAATAATTTGCATATTGACAATAATATTGTGTGTTTGCGGGCGGTATTGATGATCATGTCAGTATTAAATCACATTGTTCAATATTATTATTGCGTGTATGCGGCTGGCCTAAAGTATTTCTATTTTTGTAAAGTTAACAGAGTGTTACTAATCAACCCGCAATGCTGAATATGGTAGATAAGAACCATCAAACTGAACAACATTTTGGAACCAATACTGAAATCGCGAAAAAAAATCAGCGTTTTGATATTTTCGTTATTAATGTTTGTATGAAAGCTGTGTTTTTGCGTGATTTCAGAGTTGGTTCCATAGTAAAAAAAACAGTTTGATGGTCCCCATCTTTATTCTTTAACTAGCGGCCGCCCGCGACTTCGTCTGCGTGGAAAGGTTTTTTGCTATCCCTCGGGAACAATACATTTTTTCGGGATGAAAGGTACCCTATGTCCTTCTCTATACCCCTGACAACGTGTATGCAAATGATCGGTTCAGTAGTTAGGACGTGAAGGCGTAACAAACAAACAAATAAACAAACAAACGGACTTTCGCATTTATAATATTAGTATCTTTAATATACATAAAATCATAAAATGAATGACTGAATGACTGACTGACTGATCTATTAACACACAGCCCAAACCCCTGGATCTAGAGACTTAAAACTTGCACACAGATACCTCTTACAGTGTAGACCACCAAGGAAGGATTTTTGAAAATTCCATCCCTAAGGGGACGAAATAAGGGATGAAAGTTTTATGAAAGTCCCTCAGATTTGAAGCTAGGATCTTCAACTTTTGTGTTTAAGTTGATGTTTGAAAATAATTAAATACGTGTCTCAGCGTTTTTTTGAAATTCAAACTAAAATAGGGGTTCAAACTTCTGTTGTTTGGAGGGAGAGGGAGAGGAAGAGGGAGAGAGAGTGAGAGAGAGAGGGAACGGGGAGGGCAACGGGGACGGGATCGGGAACGGGTAAAAAAGTGGAAACGGGAAACTAATATCTCTGGACCCAATTCTGATTATTGTAATAAACTAGCTTCCGCCCGCGACATCGTCGAGGGGCTATTAGAGAAATTTTTTTGGGAACTTTCAACCAGGCTCTGACCAGCCATTTTTACGCGATTAGGCGAGTCCCCACCAAGCGAGCAGCCTCCTGCGAGGCGGTTAATGTCTTGCCTCGCGAGGCAGCGCGCTTGGTGGGGACCAACCTAATCGCGTAAAAACGGCTGGTCGGATCCTGGTTGAAGGTTCCCTAAGGATTTTTTCTTATATCCACGCGGACGAAGTTGCGGGCGGAAGCAAGTGCCCAATAAATATTCAAATCTAAATCACCTCGAATTCCCATAAATATAAAATGAAATAAAATTTTCTTTACGAGCGTGTATAAAATTTTAAGTTAGCCTATTTCAGTATTGCACAAAACTGTTATTCCAGTGAGCGTGTCCTAATTTATTTTTTCCCTAATATGATGCTAATCGCAACACTAATAGTGTTCCTTGGGCTTTGGAGATCTTTCGCAGCAGCCAAAGTCTTGCGAATTTTAGACGGAAAGATTGTTGATAACAATAAATACCCTTTCGCAGTAATGACTAGACTTGAAAAGGAAGGCGACAAAGGCATTATCCGAGGATGCAGCGGCTCTCTCATTGCTGCACAATGGGTACTCACTGCGGGTCACTGCATCAGCTCCAAACCACATCCTTTGGGTGCTTTTGTGGGAAATGAAACTGACTCATACGGGAAAATCTTAAAGGGTTTCCCCCATCCTAACTTCGAACGTGATAGTAAAAGAGATGACATTGGCTTAATTTTTATAGAGAAATTGGAAAATGTAAAATTGGCAAGAGTGTCTGGAATGGATTACAAATCTCTTGGTGGACTACCGGTGACATTCGCAGGATTCGGAAACATAAATAATAATAAGAATGAGGTATGGTTGATGAGACCGTTTCAGATTGGAGAAGGTGTTGTTGTTAATTGTAATCCTAAAGAGAAACTTAGTTTGTCTCCAGGTATATGTGTGGCCCCTAAATGTAATACAGAAACCAGTGGCAGATGGGGAGACTCGGGGGGGCCTTTGATGTTTAGAGATACGATCATAGGAGTCGCATCCCGTCTTGGAAAAACACCATTAACTACCGTTTTCTGCCCTGTGAGTCCGTACTTGGAATGGATCAAAGTGACTATGTCTACACAACAATAAATTGACGTCACACTCACACGTCTCGTTCGACACAGTAGAATATATGACACCAAACTGTCATGTCTGTCAGTTTGTCTTTAAGCCGATAAAGGAGTGTTTTGATGACAAATATAGTAATATTTTCATTAAATTAGTTATTCTGTATTGTTTGAGAGAAAACATCCTGATCACTTTTAATTTAATAAAAATTCCTAACTGTAGCATAATATTGTTCTTCCTGAACCAAGAATTTAAATGTAGCCCTTACTTAAGCTGCATGCAAAATATATAACTAGGTAAGTATCAAAATATATAAAAATCTAAAATATATATATTTAAAAACAGCCTAAATTTGTAAGAATGTAAAATTTCATTTTATTTCAAATGAAATGGGGATATCAGATTACGTTATTGAATACCTATTCGCTTGACCCCTTCTTATTGAACGCTCGAACGGACACGGCGAGCGACACACTGGCAGACAAACCGGAAACTTCGAATTTCGGTACGTCACTGCTGATATTCTGATTTGATGGTCCCTATCTACCATATTCAATATTACGGATTGTTTTTTAACACCCTGTATACTTAATAATTCAACATGGGTTGGATAATAAGGATATATAAAATAAGTATATACCTAACTAACCAACCACGGGGCACAGATTAATAATAGTTACACCATAAGAGGACCCAATATGGAATGGTGGGCAGTACTATCCTATGAAAAGTAAAAGAAACTAACCTGTATGCCTTTGGGGGTATTTGAGCAGACTAGACGTTAAAGTGAGTGGTTCGCTTGACCCCTTCTTGTTGAACGCTCGGACGGACACGGCGAGTGACACGCTGGCGGACAAACCGGACACTTCGAATTCGGGTACATCACTGCTGATATTCCGGAGTAGGAGACCCGTGGCCATGTCAAATACCTGTTATAAAATATCGAGTTTTTGATTCCATGATTATTGACGTTATTAGAATAAACTATGTCGGGATTTATGCCATGTAACCGCCTTTATGGTCTGGACCTACCCACCCTAGTAATACGCAGGGGTCCCGGGTTCGATTCCTAGGGGGGGTACAATTTGTACTCGGTTTCGTTGGTGGTAGGGCTTATTTCAAGTCCGCCTGGCTAGCTACCACCATTTTACCTAACTGACCCCATAACAACAATTTAAAAAATATTGTGTTCCGAGAGTTATAAAATAATATAATAAAATATAAATAAAATATTTATTTACTTCTCCCCTTTACATAGCAAAGTACAATAAAGGTTTCATACAACTTTATAAGAGATGGGGGACAGGAGTCCAAACTAGGTAAACCCCGTGCTATGGAACTCCTGGCTCCCGTCTCCACAAACATTGAGATATATTATATCTTAAATTTAAGTAAAGATATAACCTGTTTCACAGTCTATGATTAAGCTATATGGTTAATTTAATAAAAAAGTTAAAAAGTTTAGTTAGAGGTAAGATAGCCAGTTCTTCAGTGATGAGGATTCCGAGTGTAGTGCGCTTCCACCTTCGGCCTTATCGTCACTTAACATCAGGTGAGGTGAAGGCCAAGCACTACCCCGTTGTGCATAAAAAAATTTTTGAGGAGCTGGCTGAGGAACTGGCTATCTTACCTCTAACTGCCGGAACACAACAATTTTTAAAATTGTTGTTATGGCGTCAGACTTAGGTAAGATGGTGGTAGCTAGCCAGGCGGGCTTAGCCCTACCACCAACCAAACCGAGTACAAATTGTACCCCCCCTGAGAATCGAACCCGAGACCCCTGCGTCTTACACGGGTGGGTGAACCACTAGACCACAGAGGCGGTTAAGGAATGTTGAGATGATGAATTTAGGACTTTGCAGGTGAGAAAATGACGTCTTATTTACCTGTTCTCTAGTATTGGTATCAAAAATTATTTCTAAAGTGACCGCTAACTATCGGACAAGGAATATGTAAGTTTTCAGTGCATTATGATTAAAAAAACTCACTTGCAATAGGAATGCCTGTCGAATGCCTCCGTCGTGTCCCGGCGTGCAGTTCAGTGTCAACGCATCATAAGTCACGTTGGTGATCTCGCACGCTTTCACTGATGAAGGCTTATCTGTAGAAGAGAAGAAAAAACCTATTGTCTCTTTTATACCCTTTAAGGCCCATTGCCTTCCACACGGAGAGGTCTGAAGACGCCGAGAGGGACGGAGCAATAGGAAGTGTTCGATGCAATGGAATCGAACACCTATTATGACGTACGCGCACGGCACCCTGATTATCTAAGAAGAAACTATTTAGCGACCGGTTTCATTCCACATACATTGCTACTTTTCTTTGGTATGTTTTTTTTTTAATTCAAAAAGAAGTAGCAATGGATCACTATCATCTATGAACTGCAACCGGTCGCTAGGTGGTTTCTAATTAGATAATCAGCCCGCCGGTCAGCAGTAATTAATTCTAGGTTGACTCGCGCGCGGCACTTCAGTGCAATTTTCGGTATCAAACGCGCCGGGTGCATTCATTTAACAAACATAAACATAACTAACTTTTTATATAACTTTTTAACTACTTAATAAACATTTACTTTGGACTATCTTAAAATAACATTTAACATTAAATTCAACTATAAGTTATCATAAGAACTATTTGTGTAATAATAATAATAAACTTTTTAAATATATCAAACTTTATCATTTAAATCTAAAACTAACACCGTGATCTCGCACTAAACTCTACAGGAAGAAAAGGTTTTTGTATTCCGAAAATTCAGATATCAAATCCATTTACAAAAAATAAATAAACATTAAAAATCATAATAAAAATTACAATCAGCTTATTTATTGTTCGAAACTTGCAAATTGTCATGACAATAATTGATAAATTGTCGCGTTTTTAAATAGGACCTTGGTTGAGTATCATATTTGACTGATACTGAGGTTCATACCGGGTGTATGGGACAATTGGGACAGCTTGGCCAAAACTGAAACAGTAGCTTCAGACCATGATTTATGATTGAAAATAGCTGGAATTTTCCTCAGGAAAATTTTCTAATTTTCCGACTTTCTTCCGAAGTTATCAACACATCACAGATTAAGTGTAAGAAAAGTCACTTAACATTTTCCTGAGGAAAATTCCAGCTATTTTGAATCATAAATCATGGTCTGAAGCTACTGTTTCAGTTTTGGCCAAGCTGTCCCATACACCCGGTATAAATCAGTTTCATTTTTAAATTAAACCAAAAGATGAAACAGGTTATAAGATAAGAATATCAAACTCAAATATGACCAAATATGACCTATCTACTAACGTAAGGTCTGTATGTACACTATTGTACATAAGTTCTTAATTATTAATTAAGCTGCAAGCAAAACAGCATAAGTGCCTATTTTTTGTGTCAAGGGAATTTAGCACCAGACTGCCAAGTATAGTAGAGAGCCGTATAAGTTTCTGGTATTGCCACTAGAATTTCTGATGTGCACGACGCTGGCTGACAGCCAAAAACTTTATTAGGTAAGCAATAAAGTTGAAAACAAGTTTTGTTTTCCTTGTTGTATCTTAGTATAGTGGAAGAAAGTGAGAATAACTTGTTCGTATGTCGTCAGCAGCCATTTTTAATGTCCTCACTGCTGAAGCACTGGCGTTCCCATAGACATAGAAACATTTTCGCTGCGCTCAAGAAGAACAACAGAGCGTGGAAAAGAGAAGTAAACATCATACGGACACGGTCTATGTAAAAAAGAGACAAATAGGATCAAGTGACATGTGCCAATATTTTTTACAGTAAGAGGCCCTAGCGGCCCGCCTTGCAAAGGAGCAATCACGATTTGCTTAAAATATTTGATAATTTTAATTAGAATTTAAAATAAAGGTATCGTGGAGCCATGGTGTCTTGTGCTCTAAATAATTGTGATGTGACAAAAAGAAACAATCCAAGTAATCACACTTTTCACAGGTAAATAAGATATTGCCAGACATTTCTCTAAAACCAAATTTTGCTACATTTATTCGTTTATCGAGAAAGAAAACAGTATGGAACATAGTTTATTAATTTCCTTTGCCATATATAGTCATATTTTATGTATCTAAGTCATATTTTACGCATCTCATATAAAATGTATGCATTCGTTTTCGGATCACCTGTTTATTGACATTGTTGTTCTTTGACATTCTATTTCTATGGGCGTTCCAAATGGGTGGATAAGGAGGATGGGCTACAATATAAAACTTTTTACAAAAAAAGCCCCTAATGCCGAATATGGTAGATAGGGTACAAAATGGACAACTTTTACAAAGGGTCCAACTGAAATAGCGAAAAAAACAGCTGTTTCAAACATATATTTTTGTATGAAACAGCTTTTTTCGCGATTTCAGAATAGGTCCCATAGTAAAAGTTGTTCAGTTTGATGGTCACTATCTGCCATATTCGGCTTTATAGATTTTTTGTAACACGTTGTATTTTGATTACCCATATCACATCACATGATCGATTGATCGACCCATAGTTAAAAAAAACTTTACTGCAAGTAAAATGTTATTTGGGATTTAATGACTGGCGTCTCTAAAGTGTATGTGATTTTGTTTTGTAAACAAAAACGAAATGAACAAAACAAAAAAGGAAATGTGTATCAGCTCTTTATAGTCTTTTTCTTCTCTACTCGCGCTAGCACTCGCGACAGCCGCGAATGAGCTCTGTCTTAAATTGCCCGAGAATTTCTGTAAAATCGTAATGTCAATGTGTAGGTGAAAATGGCGCATTTTCACCTACACATTGTTTGCAGTGGGCTCTCTGTCTACGGAGCGCTACCGCTATGTACTTTGAGCCAGTATTAAAACAAATCTACAGATCTTACACTACGCGCTACTATCAAAGACATTGAACATGTACCTAATTTAGAATAAGAGACCTGCTACAGCCTACAGATTTTGTTCGCTCACCTCTTAAGATAGAATAGAAATAGAAATATTTTTTATTTAAATAGACTTATTTAAAAGTACTTTTAAATCGTCCAGTTTTTTTTGCCCTACCACCCATTCGGAACGTCTTTTTGCTGACAAGAAGAATGGGCGCAAGAAACTTATCAGCCTCATTAAAAGTAACGAGATTTACAATTTATTATATCATTACCTACCAAACACAATCAATATAAAAAAAAAACAGATTTCAAAGTAAACATATTAAATACAGAAGCAATTTACTCCCATGCTTTTTTGTCGTCTAAATAATCAACAATTTTATAATAGCCCTTGCTCATAAGAACAGATTTAACAGAATCTTTAAAAATTTTTAATGGTAATTCTGTAATATTACTTGGAATCTTATTATACATTGCAATGCATCTACCCAAAAAAGAGCCTCTTGTTTTTTGTAATCTGAAACTTGGAACAGCAAGTTTATTCTTGTTTCTTGTATTAAAGTTATGCACATTACAATTTTTATTAAAAGTGTCTAAATTTTTTCTTGCAAACATTATATTTTCATAGATGTACTGAGATGCAATGGTTAGTATATTGATTTCTTTAAACAGATCTCGAAGTGAGTCTCTAGACCGTAGATTGTAAATGGCGCGCACTGCTCTTTATTTATTCAATGCCAAGGTCTATTTTTTCCGTTTCTTAAATAGCGAGCTCAAAAAAAGTTATTGGGAAATTCTCGACCCAAGTCAACGAAATAATTTTGAAATTTTGACAAATATTGGAAAATCTTAATAAGTTACCGACTGATTTTGGGTATACAAATTGCACTTTGAAGCCCTTCGGCAGACGCACATTTTGACATATGGCTCATCCGTGTACCTCCTGCGAAACTACAGGCAAATGTCACAATGTCTTTAATCGGGGCAGTATACTCGATCACGAAAATATAAACATTTTCAATGTTAAAACTCACCAGCAGGCAGTATGTGGAACAGGCAAGGCTTGGTTTGTCGCCCGACAGAGTTGGTGCCAGAACACTGCACCCAGCCGTAATCTGATGAGGTGTTCACCATGTATGTAAATACACCTGTGAACAAAAAATAATGTAAGTATGGGTAATTGTTCAGTGGTGTCAGTATACAAGCATAGCGTAATGTTTACCAATAGTGGGGTGCCAATTTGGCATGATGACAATTTTTTTATTTTATGTTACATAAATTACCTCTCAAAAAAAAGAACCATTGGTAAAAGAATTATTTCGCTAGCATGAAAACTGCCCGTGATATCACAATTTGAAATGCACACAAATGGACTCAACTAAAAACGCTACACACTAACGGCTACTCAATTACGACATCACGCTTGAGTAGTTTGTATGCAACGCGTAGAAAATTTGTTCGGCAGCTATATTAAATATTGTGTTTATCAAAATGGTTTCTTTTGCTATACATTTTACGGACTAATTAAAGGTATTATTTATTTTAATTTTTATACTTTGTAAATGGACTTGTCCACCCAACTTTGAAGGGTCATAAAACAAATAATACGCAATATACAAAACCAAGGTATACAAGCTACTCTAAAAGTTTAATATGTTTACGATTTTTGTTAGTATTTCGTTATTTTATTCATTAGTCATCATCCCAATTCGGCCGTGTTGTCAGGAAAATGATGAGCAGCGTCGTAGCTATGGTATGTTACTGACTCATGACTGGAAAATAAGTCTCTACTTCAAATCTTGCAAGGGCGCTCATTACCTTACCTAGAAATATGTCCTGGGGTGCAAAGTTTAAATCTTACAAGGGGTGGTCGCTCATGATTCTACAATTCCTACAAATAAGCGTTGGGGCGCAAAATTCAAATCTTGCTAGGGGCGCTCATGATGAGGCAGGATGAAGGTGGGTATCCATTATGTTCGCACATCAAGGCGTTGTCCATTAATCACGAGCTGTTTTTAGCAGCTTTTTATAACCACATTGATGTCTGTCCATCGCTTAAGATAAGTATTATTCCGTTTTCGGCTAAACGCTTCATTGCTGCCACAACAGTGCTGCAACTTGCATTGCATTGCACTAAATTGCATTGCACTGCATTGCTTTGCACTGCACTGCACTGCGAGTTCAGAATGTAATCTCATATAAACTTATAGGAATATATTATGTACAGCAGTAGTCGGAATCATACCGAGCCTAACTTTCTCTACTGAAAATGCGGTACCGTAGTACTAGACATCATCTGTCTGCATTTGCGCTGAGCCAAAGAATTTCCTTACAATATTATAAAAAGATAATATTGTTACAATATTTGAAACAAAATAATGCATCAGCGTCATTTCCCTAGGGAATGAAGCATCATATTTCCCAATTCGTGACGCGAAATATTCAGGAATTCAGGGAAAACCGGGAAACCCATACAGGGCATGCTTTTGGTAAAACGAGATTTTTTCAGTTCGTACGACATGCAATATTAATAATGAGAATAGGAAGGTAAAAGTTAGTGCTTTATTTATTTTTTTGTATTTTTAATTCATGTCCTAATGTACCTAATCATTAATGTACCTAATGTGGTTAAAATTCTAATCTATTCTCATTCTTATTGAAGTAATATTAGTATATTCGAATTGGCAAAAAGATTGAAAGTAATTCGTGTAACTACACGAATTACTTCCAATCTTTTTGCTGATTGAATGATGTTGATCTTTTCTCGGATTGAATGATAAATTATGATTGAATGATGAATTTAAAAGTATTGAACCAGACAAAGGTATTATAAATGCTGTTATAATTGTTAACATACCTATAGTATAGTCAAATTTGATCGAATTTGCAAAAAGATTGGAAGTAATTCGTGTAGTTGTAATTTTTTATGGAATCATTACAAGACATGGATATAAGTTTCCTCCGAGTTTGCACCATTCCTGTTATGTACGGAACATCGTTTAATGTTATACCTAACAGAATAGTACAAATTCTGAGGAAACTTATATTCATGTCTTCTCATGATTCCATAAAAAATTATAACTACACGAATTACTTCCAATTTGTTCGCAAATTCGATCTAATTTGACTATACTATACCTATAATATATCTATATTAACAATTATAAGAGCAGAGCATTTATAATACCTTTGTCTGGTTCAATACTATTAAATTCATCATTCAATCATAATTCATCATTCAATCCGAGACGTCACATTAAAACTCGTATAGAATTTAATTTTTTATACATTTGTATGTATCTGTTGCAGTGACCGGAAAACCCCTTTTTTTGGTTAACCCAATTGATAGGGAAACCCTATTAAAAAGCTTACCAAATGATAGGGTTTCCCTTTCGTTAGGGTTAGTCGACGTCATGCTTACCGTATTGATCGGGTTTTTGAAAATAAGTCTATGAAATACCCAATCAAAAACTCTTTTAACGGTTAGCGGTTCATGAAATATCCAATCAAAACCCCTTTGACGGTAAGCGGTTCCGGTCCTTCGGCCCAGGTGGAACTAGGTATAAATTGCTTGAACACGTTTTAAAACCCCTTCATAAAGCCACAGATTAGATAATAGTAAAGCCTTCATAAGGTTTCCTCGATAGGGTTTTCGTATTCGGTAAGTCCTTACTTAGGTTACCCTTTCGATAGGGTTACCGTATTGATAGGGTTTTTGAAAATAAGCCTATGAAATACCTAATCAAAAGCCCCTTTAACGGTAAGCGGTTCCGGTCCTTGATCTGTTGTAATGTAACACGTATGTACCTACAAAAAAAACGAGTAATGCCGAATGTGGTAGACAGGGACCATTAAACTGAACTTTTATAATGGGAACTCTGAAATCACAAAAAAAATCAGCTGATCCATACATTTTGTTATTTTCGTTACTAATATTTGTTTAAAACAGATTTTTTCGCGATTTCAGATTTAGTCCCATAGTAAAAGTTGTTCATATTGATGGTCCCTATCTACCATACTCGGCTTTCGTATTTTTGTAACACGTTGTATAGTGATAGATAGATGCCTAATAATAGTTACCTGGACTATTTTGTACAGATGTTGAAGTTGTAGTGAGCTCGTGCTTCGAGTGCGCAGAGCTATTGAACCACCAGTGGTACAACATGGTTTCCTGTGAACAAACAATACGATACTGTAGTTTTAACCATTAAGACAGCTTTTTAGCAACAAGATTGGTACAAGAATGTCCTGCTTGCTTATAGTGCCAAAGTGAGTAGAGGTATTCCTCGAAGCGCACCTAATGAAGCGCACCTAAACTATTCCTAGAAACGTAGTTAAAAAGGTGAGGTATTCCTCGAAGCGCACCCATTTTGAAGCGCACCTAATAACGCGCACCTAAACTATTTCTCGAAATGCAGCTAAATTGTTTTGAAAGTGCACCTATTTAGTTGTGTTTCGAGGAATAGTTTAGGTGCGCTTCAAAATGGGTGCGCTTCGAGGAATAACTCAGTGAGTAGACACCGCAGTCAAAGATTGCATTGCCAACGATCACTGAATTTCCAAGCATTAACGATATAATTGAAGGATTGCTCAGCTGAAGTGGCAATAGGCGGGACACATAGCGAGAACAACCGAAGGCCTTTGGGCCAGAAAGGTTCTGAAATGGGGACCGCGCACCGGACGACGCTCCGTGGGTAGGCCCCCAACAAGGTGGACCAACGATCTGGTGAAGGTCGCGGGAAGCCGCTGGATAAGATCGTCTTAGAGATCTTTGGGGGAGATCCAGTGGGTGTCGTGCTGGTGATATGATGATGATGATGATGATGGAGAAATAGTTTTGTGATCAAGTTTCATCGTTGACAGACGAACTGGTGAAGGTCGCAAGAAGCCACACACACTATACTATCATAAAAAAAATTGGATTGGAGATATTATCTTAGTATACCTAATAGGCATGACGAATTTTTATTTTTTATTTTATGTTACATAAATTACCTCTCAAAAAAAGAAACATTGGTAAAATAATTATTTCGCTAGCATGAAAACTGCCCGAGATATCACAGTTTGAAATGCACACAAATTTGGACTCACCCATAAACGCTCTATACTAACGAACGGCTACCTAGTTATGACGTCACGCCTAGGTAAGTAGTTTGTATGCAACGCGTAGGAAATTTGCTCGGCAGCTATATTAAATATTGTGTTTATCAAAATGGTTCCTTAGACCAGCGGTTCCCGAATGGGGTTCCGCGGAACCCTGGGGTTCCGTAAGAGGCTTTCAGGAGTTCCGCGAAAATTCAAGAGTTTAGGTATAAAGACAGTCCCGATTTCGATGATATTGTCCTGCGTCCCGACGATCCATTACTTTTGTCCAAATTTCTGATGATTACACGCGATCAAAATCAAAGTGTTCATAACAACGTCAAAGTGTTCGTTATGACAACAAGTTAAATGCCTTATTTTGCGTTGTACCTCTTACCTTAAATGTTCTAATGTCAGATCGTTGCTCTGTAGATTTAATGAAAGCAGAATTGCAAAAAACATGTCTTGTTCGGAATTCGTAAGTAATAAATATAAAAATGACGCAGAAATAATGAGAGAGGCCCGTAGTAATAGAAAAAATGCATGGAAACAGAGTCCTAAAACAGCGTCCATAAATACTTAAAACATTAAATCAAAAATCTTTTTTTCCCTTCACTTAGGTAGTTCTCCTTTTTTTTTACTCTTTGCTCACCCGCCCGTTTGTTTCCATTGATTTTAAGTATTTTAATTATACAAACATTCAGATACATTCATCATGTCCTTCCTTTACCAGTTACCAGACTACAGTGGTTTTACTGCCAGTTTTAATGATTTCAACGTGTATTTAGTTAGAAAATGGACTCAAAAATTGGCAACCGTGTCCTGGATTTTCTATTCCAGAATGTGGCAACCCTGGTTAGTTTACTCCTTACTTGAGCTAGGATTCCGCCCAAAAATGGTGAACCAAAAAGGGTTCCGTAGCCAAAAGAATTCGGGAACCGCTGCCTTAGACAAAGCATTACATTTTACGGCCGAATTAAAGGTATAATTTATTTTTATAAATTTTATACTTTTTAAATAAACTTGTCCACCCAACTTTGAAGGGTCATAAAACAAATAATACGCAATATATAAAACCAAGAGGTATACAAGCTACTCTAAAAGTGTAATATGTTTACGATCTTTATAAATATTTTGTTATGTTATTCATTACTCGTCATCCCTATTATCTGTTTTAATTATGATTATAATATTAAGTTACACTTACAGTTACAGTTTTATATTTAGACCACTAACAGTAAGTACCTACATAAAACTAAATCAAACTGCAGGTAAAATTCAAATTCCAAGAAAGGAACTCAAACTAAAACCGATAGGTTTAAGTTCACGATTTACATAGTTAATTGAACTCTTGTGAATTCCTACCGAAGAACCTGGAGAATTTATTTTAACGAGCTGAGTACACGGACGCTAATTCAGAACTTCAATATTCATTCGAGTCTGTGTTAATATTTAAATGTGTTTAGTATTTAAATGAATTCAATTTGCAAAAGATACTGTTGCGGCTGACACCATAAATATAAATGAAGAAAGGCCGTTCGCAATAAATACATTTCGCACAAGCCATCCCGCACCAAACCTACTAATATTTCAGTACTATAGAAGCTCCCTAGCACAAATAGTATGTGACTTTTAGATATTTTGTGTCCCTAGTATTGGCTCCGTGCACGCTTTTAGCGCCACCTAGCGTGTTGCAACTTTGTTGGCTCTGACCTGACCGTTTTGACGTTTTGATATGTAATGGCGGCATTGTGACAAAATATTAAAAAAACCGGCCAAGTGCGTGTCGGGCCACGCGCCATAGGGTTCCGTAGTTACCTTATACCATACCATATTTAATACCACCTATAATTTTTCGTTTGCAAAAATAACTTTGTTTTTCACAGTGTTGGTATGAATGACAAAGTTATATTTGCGGTTTTGGAAAATGTGCTATATCTCAAAAACTAATTACTATATCTCGTTCAAACCAATTTTGGTTGAAAGTGTTTATTAAGATCTACAGCATTTCTTTTTTTTAGATTTTTCACTCTCTTATTTCAAAAGATAAAGGGGAGGGACACACATTTTACCACTTTGGCGGTGAATAGCTTTCAAACGGTTGACTTTGAGAAAAAGTTGTCTTAGGAAGGTCTTTAAAAATGACATTGAGGTTTAATCTTTTTAATTTTTTTAATCTTTTAATCGTTTTATCGTTAAATCTTTTTAATCTTTTATTTTTCTTATTTTTGTATTAAATTCGTTAAGCGGTTAACAGAATACATCTACCTACCAAGTTTCAACTGTGTAGTCTTAATACTTTCGGAATAAAGTGGCTGTGACATACGGACAGACAGACAGACAGACATGACGAATCTATAAGGGTTCCGTTTTTGCCATTTAGGCTACGGAACCCTAAAAATACTATACATATTGTGTTATTAATGTAAATTTCAAAATTACTGTGATTTGGGTGGACAAAGTGTTGTGAAATCATTTTGGTCGTTTAAATTAAATATGGCAAGTAAGATCTATTCAAAAAGAGTGTTTTATTTTTTAGGTTTGTTTACTTCTTTTTTAGTTGTAGAGTTTGTAAAACAAGAGGATAAAGCTACTTTAATAATTTTATTAAGTGATAATAAACATATATAATTGTTCCTGTATCACTAGTAATCAATTAAATATCGTTTTCACCTCTCCAGCACGAAAAGGGCGCTTTTGGCGCGTAAAAACTCGCAGCAAAATCGATTTTTGCTGCGAGCGTGAGGCAAAGTGCTTTTTTAATTTCCAATACCAACTTTTAAAATAATAAAGAAAAAAGAAATAAAGTGACAGGGATGGGACCAATAAAATTGATATGTGAGAAAAGGATAGATAGAGTGCTTTATGGTGTCATACATGGATTAAAAAGTAAAAAATTTAAATGCACGGATATACCAAGGAGCTTTAAATAAGGATTGTTAAAAAAGAAGGTTGGTAATTCGAATTAAAGAGTATGGACGAAATGAGGTCGCATGTATGAAATAAATATAAAATAAGATTAAGTAATGAAATTTATTAACAAATAAGTGTTTTATGATTATAAATAAATAAATAAGATGGGATATTTATGAACAAGGGAAAAGCACAACGTAATAATGTAAAACAAAATGGCGGGAATCTACTTTATAAATAAAATTTTCAGCATAGGTTTGATTTTTGTGATAAATTACAAAAAATGAGTGCGTCCAACGATGAAGATAGTTGTTTAACCCCAAAAGAATTGAGTGAACAAGTTTCTAATGCTGAAATTTAGCTTTTAATCAGAAAACTCACGTAAAAATTTTCTAGCTGGTAGAGGTGAAAAGTTGTATCATAGAAATAGAATGTCAAAGAACAACAAAGTCAATAAAAAGGTGATCCGAAAACGAATCAATACATTTTATATGAGTTACGTAAAATATGACTCAGATTCATAAAATATGACTATATTATGGCAAAGGAAGTTAATAAACTATGTTCCATACTGTTTTCTTTGTCGATAAACGAATAAATGTAGCGAAATTTGGTTTTAGAGAAATGTGTGGCAATATCTTATTTACCTTTGAAAAGTGTGATGACTTGGATTGTTTCTTTTTGTCACATCACAATTACTTAGAGCAGAAGACACTATAGCTCCACGATACCTTTATTTTAAATTCTAATGAAGATTAAAGAATATTTTAAACAAACTGTGATTGCTCATTTGCTTGGCGGGACGCTAGGGGCTCTTACTGTAAAAAATGTTGGCACATGTCACTTGATCCTTTGTCTCTTTTTTACATAGACCGTGTCCGTATGATGTTAACTTCTCTTTTCCACGCTTTGTTGGTCTTCTTGAGCGCAGCGAAAATTTTTCTATGTCTATGAGTTGTATGTTTTACACGAGACCAAAATTTTGTTCTGCCTCGTGACTTTAAATTACTCACTGTGCTCAGTAGTCTATATTAGAATCACTCGCTACGCTCGTGATTCAATTCTAGACTACTTCGCTAGTTCGTGATTTAAAGTCGGCACTCGCAGCACAAATTGATTTTGGTCACTTGTATAACAAACTAGCGGCCCGCCCCGGCTTCGCACGGGTGCAGTGCAATGTAGTTACTAATGTAAAACTGTGCTAATGTGGTGTCAGTGTGAAGTTATTTGATTATACTACAGGATATCTACATATATACGATGTACTTGTAATATATGTGCGCGTGTATTCTGCAACAAAATTGGATACACCAGCCATATGAGAGCGCACGATAGGGCGATTCAACGAAGCCTTATGCAATGAATGATGCAGTCGCTGTGGCCGAAATCGGTCGAGAGCATCATCATCATCATCAATTTGATTATACTACAGGATATCTACATATATACGACGTACGCAAGGGGTGTTAAAATATAATTGAAGTGTGTGTATGTCTGTCTGAGGCCACCTAGCTCCCAAACTTAAAGATCGATTTTATTGCGATTTTTATGTATAGTTTAAGAGAAGCGTACAGACGGCGGGAAGCGACTTTGTTTTATACTATGTTTAGCTTTTGCCCGTGGCTCCGCCCGCGTGGGAGTCAATAATCGTTGTAAGTCTTCCCTTGGAAACTAATGAACGGCATGAAAAGAAGCCTGTGTTAAGTATTCCAGACTATAATCTATCCCTGTGCCATATTTCGTCTAAATCCGTTCACCCGTTCAGACGTGATTGAGTAACAAAATTAATAACATCCAAACATCAAAAATTTCACATTTTTACAATTTTGTGATATGTAGGTAATAGCTGCACCCCGCGGTTTTACCTGCGCAATCTGTTGATTCTGTAACCAAACTCGCATCTCACTTCGAACCTCACTTCACTTCGCGTGAATTGTTATTAGAAATTAGCTAACTAAATGAGCAATTTTACCGATTACAATAAATTTAGGTAGCTATCTAAAATATTCTGTGATGAAAAAAAAATCTTATCATTATCTTATTTATGATTTAAAGTTCCCGTCCCGTGCAGTGAAGTGAGATTCGAAGTGGGGTTCGAGTTTGGTTACAGAACCGACGCCCTACTGTTCACGATTTTGTATTAGGTAGGTAGGTAGGTACTTAATAAAATGTCTTAGCAGTAATATAACAAAATAAGTATAATAATATTATGTAACATTTAATACTCATACCTAATAGTTTGGTATCTTCTTTTTAAATAAAAATCTATGTATGTTTATTTGTTCCTGGTTCCTGGCTAAAATAACGTGACATTGCAAATTATGTTGGGTGCAACTTATGTTGTGCATTATTATCCGGCTCTCAATTTCAACACTTTACACCACATTTCTTGTCACGTTAGATATCTGATATTTGCTAGATTTTGCCACGTTTTATAAGTAGACTAATATTTCGTAAAATAGGTAGTGAAAATCAGGATAAAATTTTATACAACATGAAATGTCAGCTCGTGCGGTGACATAATTACAATCTTAGGGGAGGTGCAAGATGGGGAGGTGACAACCTGACAACTGACATTTATTTTTCTTAATCGTACAAATGCACTAAGAAGTTTTGATTCCGATATCGAAGTCAACCACCCTAAAAATAGCTTTCTACCCCTTTTCAACCCTGTTAGGGGCTACATTTCAAGAAAATACGAAACACGTTTTCAATTAATTTTGGTAAAGAATGTCTATGCCAAATTTCAAGTCAATCGGGCCAAGGAATCGCTTTCTCCCATACAAACTTTGCCACCCTGTTTTACCCCCTTAGGGGTTGAATTTCGCAAAATCCCGTCTTAGTGAGCACCTTCACCCTAAAAGGAACCCCCATGCAAAATTTGAGACTCCTAGCACTTGTAGTTTCCGAAATTTCGTGATGAGTCAGTGAGTGATTTACTCTTTTATATATATAGATAACTATTTCAAACAGATTACAGAGCATTCATTATTCCTACTTTTTGCCACCATGAGCGCTACGATCGATTATTATACCTTCGCAACCCATCGAATAGGCTTGTGCCTATACTTGTTTATTGTCTACTTGTTTGTTGTCAAAACAAAATATGTAATGAGTGACATAAGTATTTACTAAAATAACCAGAAAGGGCGCTTCTATTAGAATAGAATATAGTAGAATAAACCTATTTTATATACACAACGAGATAGTGCTCGGCCTTCATCTCACCTGATGTTAAGTGACGATAAGGCCGAAGGTGGAAGCTCACTACACCCGGAATCCTCGTCACTGAGGAACTGGCTATCTTACCTCTAACTGCCGAAACATAACATGAAATAACTACCACCAACCAAACCGAGTACAAATTATACCCCCCTCCTGGGAATCGAACCTGAGACCCCAGCGTCTTACACGGGTGGGCGAACCACTAGACCACAGAGGCGGTCGCTAAAGACTTTAATATTTTATGACATATCATGATCTATGTTCACCCATCTTGTTCGTGACCATTATGAAAGTTGCATATCATTTAAGATTGTTACCAATGCTTTTAATTATTGACCGAGCGAGCACGAAGTGCGAGCGAAGCGCCTCTGCTTCAGCTTTGGCAAAAGTTCTTCCGTATATCCGGCTGTCTGTTCCCACCTACAGCACAGAATAACTAATAGTCCTACAGGTCGCATTTCTCAACCGATTCTCGTGAAATTTTGTGAGCAGGTTCGAAAATTATAGATAATTTTATTGTCGAGCTAGTTTTTTGAATTTTTTCAAAATGGCGAATATATTAAGATGATTAATATAATGAAAATATTAGAAAAAATCGGCTCATCCGTAGCAACTCAAACGGGACTCGAACCCGCACCCTTAGGATTCCGGCCCAATGCACTACCAGTTATGCTACCGAGCCACTAATGGACTTGGCGAATTTTTCTAATACTTTCTACGTGTTCTTTTTTCTAGGGCTCTTTCTATGGCGAATATATGTTAAAAACAGATTTCAGTCCGACTTTCCAGCTTTGCCTGTTCTCCTCTACAGGTCGCATTTCTCAACCGATTCTCGTGAAATTTTGTAAGCAGGTTAGAAAAATGTATAGATTTTATATGTCAAACCAGTTTTTTGATCTTTTCTAAAATGGTGGATATATGTAAAAAAATCATATTTCAGTCTGGCTTTCCGGCGCTGTATGTTCTCCTCTACACGTCGCATTTCTCAACCCATCAGACGTGTTTTATTACATTGATATGCGTATCTAGTGATTTGAAAATTATTTCTTGCTTTTTAGAGGTATTTAATTTTGAAGCTAATTTTGTTTTTATTTTCAGGTTTTTGAAGTCGTTTTTTTGTTTTTAATCAATTTTTCTTTTTTTTCTTTTTAGTATAAGTACCTTCTGTATTAGGTAGTTTTACCCTTTTTTTGGGTATGTACCTATATATTATGTAAATGTAAGCGATGATGTTATGTATTTTTTTTTTATATATGACACTTTTCCGTGGTATAATACCAATAAAAACTCAATTTCCACTGTTCGTGCTGTTTGTTTTGTTAAGGAGTTCCGTTGTTCCTTCGCAGTTCAAGTCTAGTCCAAAACGTCCTTGTACATAGTTAGATACCTAATTCGTTTAAGATAAGAAGAATTTTAATTTGTTTAAGATAAGTCATGATATTGTCAGTATTTCAATCACTATACATTTTCTATTTTATTTTCAGGAGTTCCCTTGTGTATCTTTAAAATCCAAGGTCAAATAACAATGAAATCAAAATGGTATCATCACTAAAGTATCCTCTTTCAAACAAAAAAAGAATCATCTAAATCGGTACATAAACAAAGTAGATATGGTCGATCATCCGTATAAGTTCATAAAATGGTAACGAAAACGACAGTATTTTCAGGTTTTCCTGAAAAATACTGAACCGATTTCAAAATTTCAAAAAATGGGACCAACTTGGAAACAAACCTGATCTAATAACGTTTGAATTATTACAATTGGTTCAGCCGTCTTCGAGTAATCGGCGGACATACATAAAAAAAAAACATACATACAGCCGAACAGAGAACCTCCTCCTTTTTGGAAGTCGGTTAAAAATAGAAAGAATTTTGCATAGTCCATTGTTACAATAGAAATACGAAACATATCCGATAATAGGAGACTGTTTGCATAATCGTTATCGGCCATAACCATTTGCGGATTCAATTCGCAACGGACACAGATATTAAAACGGTTCGGTTTAACAGTATACAATACTGCAATTAGTGGAAATACGCTAATTGGTAAAATTAAACAATACCGTTGTTTATTAATGCGGTTAGCTTATGTTGCATATTAACTGTGCAAATGTAATGAAACACTTGACCGCAGTCGAATTTGCAGGCATTTTTTAAATTATAGAGAGAGTTAAAATAAGACTGCGGTCTGCAATAGACCGAAACTCCAAACTACATTAATATAATGTTTAAATTAAATATTCTATCTATTATATTAAAAAATAATTAAAATGAATTTGACCCAGATTATCCATTATATTTAACCCATTTGTTGGTACAATATCTACATCTAAGTAATAATAAAAATTATCACCAAAGGACATGTCCCATCGCGCCTATGTCATTTGCCTCACCATTCTCAAAAAATGAAAGTCTATCGCGTCTTAATCAAAGTAGTATGTAAGAGTAGGTATTTTACTGTAGAATCAGGTTAATAATTAATTTCTACATTAAAAAGTGGGATTTTTAAGTTAAAACGCTTTTAAATCACAAATGTTTATCATGATATTACTATTTACTTAGATTTTTTCACAAAATACTTCAGAAAACAATTTTATGTGTTTTTAATTGTTTTTTAAAATATAAAACAATTCTTGACTGATACTATACCTAAATAAAATGTAATTAGCACTTTTTTAATTATGAAAGTAATTAAATAAAATGAAACTGGGGCAACGCTGGGACATCTCCTTTCAAGTTTATAGGTCAATAGAAAGTTAAAAAATTTGGAACAATATTTTGGAAAAAAACTGACTTTGGCGGTTTGACTGTAGCTTAAAAGGTTTAAGTCAAAGTCAAAGTCAAAGTTAAATAAGTTTTATTCAAATAAACTTAATTATTAAGTACTTAATCGTCTACATTTTCCTAGCTATACTATATTCGTCTATTTTTTTTTAGTTTCTAGAGCTTTGTGACAAACGACGAACACAACATAACTTCATAAAAACTACTAAAATAAAGAAAGCCTAAAATATCTTAAGATGTCGTTTAAGCGTATCCGCTGACGAGCTACTTTTTGTAGCTGCGATAATCACGGCGTTAATCGCGGCGACAATCGCTTTTTGTCGCTGGCGTAGGTTAACCCTAAAAGGCACCCAGTTCCATATTCATCCCATGACATCGCATCACACTAGCGCTACCTTTTCTTTATTCATCCCAAATCTATTCTTAACTCATTCTACGACAAAAAAATACCAAGAATATATGAAAAAGTACGGATAGCAGAAAAATGGACATCAGAGTAATAAGTACCCAAATTAAACTTTTTAATATTTTTGTAGTTTAGTGAGCTGTGATTAGTTAAATATAGACATTTAGAAGTTTAAATGTGTGCCTTAAGAAAATTAAAACGACAAAGTTTTGAACCGTGCAGCTTACCTTAGGGTTGGCGTCTAGGTCGCATTCAATATCAATCAGTTCTCCTCTCGCTGCTCTCAACACTATAGGCTGCGTAGTCTTGCATGTAGGAGAATCTGCACAGAAAAACATAAATTAGGGGGGCCCTAAACGATCAATTACATTGCTCAATATTACGTATTACACAATTTGATGGTCTGGTTAGTAGATTGAAAATTGCGCAATGACTGATCAAAAGTTTGAGCGAGTTAATTTTTATTGCACCATATAGCCAGATGAATGAAGAAGATGAAGCCAAGAAAAGCAAATAAATATCATTTTAATGATTTTTAGGGTTCCGTACCAAAATGGTAAAAAAGGAATCCTTATGGTGTGACTCAGTCTGTCTATCTGTCACAGCTGGATATCTCGAGAACTACTAATGGTATAAACTTGAAATTTGTAATAGTTTAAGATGACATTTGCCCAACTATTTTGCAAATAAGAAATAAATAAAAAAAAAATATTTTTTACAACAAGGAGTGAAAAGGGGTCTTAAAAATTTGAAGTGGGGCTACTAGGGCATGTGGGGTATCATATGAAAGAGCGCCGTTTGCACGTTTTCAATCATTTTTTCTTTTTGTTTTAGGCGGCATGGTTTTCGACTTATGATGAAAAATGTAAAAAAATACCGTCCCCCCCTTATCTCCGAAGTTTGCAAAGAAAAAATCTGAAATAATTCCAGGTGGCAGCAGTTTATATAAAGATTACAGGAAAAATAAAACGAAGTCTTAACTCTCAATATAGCACACTTTTTTAGAAATTATCAAATTTCTAAAAAAGTTAACATTAGTTCCACTATCGGTCAAGAGATGGCGCTCTGACCTAAAACTGCAATGCTAATTTTATTATTCTACTCTGCAGTGTGGTTTGATGGTGCAATTATGATGGTACGGAACCCTCGGTGCGCGAGTCCGACTCGCTCTTGACCGGTTTTTTATTAAGACCTCGACATCGCGACATTTTGCGAAAGCGACATTCTGCGAAAGAGACATTGTGCGAAAGAGACATTGTGCGAATGCAACCTTTTGCGAAAGAGGCATTTTGAGAAAGCGACATTTTGCGACGGGCGACATTCTACGAAGTAGACTTTTGCGAATAAGCCAATAACGCAGAATATACTATTATGATAGTACTAAACGTACCTACAGAAGCTCATCCGCGCGAGGACAATCAAATAATAAGCTACTCTCGCTGCACGGCAATAAAGTACAATTTCAAATTTCACAGGGCTGCGCTATTATTATAAGCACCTCCCCGAAGCGCTTCTCTATCGCGTTGCTCTATCTCAAGTCAACCGACACACGACACCCCTCGCGTGCTGGCTCGACTGAGTCAGCCACGAGCAGTAGGCTATATAAAAGTTTAAGCGCGGAGTGAAACCCCCCTAACCATACTTACATTTAACATCCAGCATAAGGTTGTCACTGGACCCTTCCCCCAGGCTGTTCCTAGCTGAACACACGTAAGCACCTGCCGCCTTTCTTGACACATGTTGCAATACCAAGCTCTGATTGGCTAGGAGGACTCCTGATACTGGCTTCACCACTGCGCCCTGTTGAAAAACCAAAGATTTATTTCCAAGATTCTCTCTCGGCATGTAAGATTGTTGGGTTAAGGGTTGTCCATTAATCATATAAGTCTCGAAAGGGGAGAGTTCGGAAGAAATATCACAAGGAGAGAGGGGGGTGTAGTGAGATATTTTTTTTTGTTGAACACGCTATTTTTAAAACAAAATAAGGTGCATTATAATGATTGCCTGGACATTTTTAAAATATTAAAAAAATATACGTGACTTGGGGGAGGGATGGATGGGTGTTAGTTTAAAGGCCGCCGGTAACGATCATAGCGATTGTAAATTTTTTCGTCAATGCTATTTTTGAAAGAATAAGGGCTTTTCAATGTGACATTTAAAAATAAAAATAGTAACTATTTACCTCACTAGATGGCGTTGGTGAAAAGAGAAGTGTCAAAATTGTCTTTTAAAAATAAACGGCCAGTACCAAAGAGGAAAGTAAGCACTCGCTGGCTGACATCTGCCCAAAGAGAAACATTTTAGGGTTACATCTGCTCGCCTACCTGAGTACACTTCGTAGCTTAATAAAAAAAATACATTGACACATACATTTTTATCAACGCCATCTATCGAGCCTACAGTTTTTTGTCATTTTGAAAATCCCTCATTGACAATCGCTTCAATTGCACGTGTAAACGATCAATTTTCGCGTCTAAGCGTCAATTTACAATCGCAAATGATCGTAACCGGAGCGCTTAAAACCTCACCACGTATCATCTAGGGGAGTGGGGGAGAGGGTTAAAAAGTTTTCCAAAAAATCCCGTGATTAATGGACGACTCCTAAGACACATTATGAGATTGTAAAAAAATGGTCCCTTGTGTAAATTACAAACTGTAAATATTATTTTTTTAAATTAACTTCAAGTTACTGGGATTTCACTCACATTGTGCGTGAAGTAGACATGCGTGTGCCACGGATTTGCACGCACCCTGCAGTCAAGGTACACGTCTGACCCTTCCACCACTTTACTGGCATCCAAGTTGGCACCGAGCTCCAGCTTCACCACTGGCAGATCTGTATAAAATAAATAGTTTTATTATTTTATTCCCATAATTTTTGACACCATCTTACCACAGAATAGTTATAAGTACTACCGTACAGAAAGGAAACTCTCCGCCCCGCCCCACAATCAATTACCTCACCCCACCGGCGCCCACCGCGCGAGTTCCGTGTGCCGATCCGTGTGCTCATTCAATAGCTCGCACACAGTTGCGCGTGTGCAAAAACGTCACTGTGTAGCGTCTGTGTAATAGGTAGTTGAAACGCGACGCTTGTATGGAGTGCCCGGGTGTGATCTTACCTAAGGCGTGAAATACACAGAAGAGATGCGGCGGAGATAAGGCGCAGATACGGCGGCGATGCCGGCGATACGTGTATTTGATTGGCCGAAAGCATTCGAAAGTCTCACATCTGCACCGTATCGCCGCCGTATCCGCGCCGCGTCGCTTCTGTGTATTTCACGCCTAAGTCTGACGCCATACGGGCATAACAACAATTTAAAAAAAAATGTGTTCCGGCATTTAGAGGTAAGATAGCCAGTTCCTCGGTGATGAGGATTCCGGGTGTAGTGCGCTTCCACCTTCGGCCTTATCGTCACTTAACATCAGGTGAGGTGAAGGCCAAACACTTATCCATCCCGTTGTGCATAAAAAATATGTATAATGTTTTAAGCTGTAGACTTATGGACAATTGGACACTAGAAAACCTGTCTAAAATTAAATATAGTATTTAGAGGAGCTCTGTTGCACAGTGGTTTAGCGCCGGGCTCTGCGATTGTGGAGGTTAACAATTTTCGCAACGGTCGGCTGTGGGATGGGTGACCAAAAATTTATTATCTCGAGTTCTTCCGTGCTTCGGAAGGCACGCTAAGCCCGTCTTGGCTGCATTTACAGTCGTTAACACCTCCAATCCGCATTTGGCCCACGTGGAGGGCACCTGTTGCTAGGCCTGTGCTAGGGTTGCCAGGTCGTCTAATCTATCAGCCGGACAGACCAGCCAGTTTGGCCGGACATTTGGGTAAAAAAGCCGGACACCCTAAATTATTAAGGATTTTGTATCTTAGTAATAATACGATGATTGTTTTTTTACGTAAACTAACTTTTTTGATCATTTTATTCACTCGCCTTTCAAAAACTTCATTCAATTCAGGAACTTTTTTCCATTCAGGAAGTTTTGTTTTGTTCAATTTTGTTTTCTTAATTTTAATTTTGTGTTTTCCCTTGGAAAATAATAATATCAATGACTGCCGCTGCGCCTCGCCTCGAGCCGCTCGCTCTAACGACCACGTGCGTCGTAACAAAATTGTTTAAAAAAACAAAAAACCGACTTCAAAAAACCTACCTCTAAAAAGCAAGAAATAATATTCGTAATAATAAAAACACGTCTATTGAAGTCGGGTGGGGCTGGAGTACAAATTCCTTTTTAATATTCGAAAACCACCCGACTTCAATAGACGTGTTTTTATTATTACGAATATTATTTCTTGCTTTTTAGAGGTAGGTTTTTTGAAGTCGGTTTTTTGTTTTTTTAAACAATTTTTTATTTTTTTAATTTTTAGTGTAGGTACCTTTTGTATTAGGTAGTGTAAGTAAGTATATTATTTAGGTAGAAAAATCGGCTCAGCCAAACGTGAGTTAATTTAATCGCGGAGAAACATACATACATGCGGGTCAAACTGAGAACCTCCTTTTTTTTAAGTCGGTAAAGAACTACACTTAAGATATCCCTTTTCCAACAAAAAAATAATTATCTTATTCAGTTCATAAACAAAGAAGTTATACGACTGATCATCGAGGTAGTTCACACAAAATCATACTACTTTCGTGCTTTTTTCAAGATTACTTGAAAAGTACTGAACCGATTTCAAAATTTTAAAAAATGGGACCAACTTGGGAGTTTACCTAATGTAATAACGTTTGAATCATTTCAATCGGTTCAGCCGTCTTTGAGTAATCGGTGTACATACAAAAAACAAAAAAAAAAACAAAAAAAACGGGCCGAATTGAGTACCTCCCTCCTTTTGAAGTCGGTAAAAAGCCGGAGAGGCCGGACACCGTTTAATTTGGCCGGACACTCAATCAAAAAGCCTACCTATGTCAACCCTACCTGTGCCCAGGGAGGACATTAAAAATGGCTGATGTCGAATAGTATGTATATGCTTTATAATTTGTATTGTTAACTCGCAAGTCATTTACTCTTCGAAAAAATAACATAAGTAGATATGAATGAATACCTAAAATCCAAAGACATTTTCCTGCCACAAAATCCCTTTGTCTCTGCGACCAAATACAGGCGAAGTTTAGCCAACTTGAACAAAAATAAAGCCCAACTATCTCGAGTAATATGCTATTAGCTGCCTCATCGCAATATCTTCGTCTTAATGTTTCCCAAATAGTTCTCCGACCGTTATAACAGCGGCTACGGAGTTTAGCGACTGGCGAGGCGACCGACGACGCGTATTCCTAAAGGGTAGTATTTAATCGGGTAACAATAAATTCCCATTTTGGGTATCAAAAATACTTTAAAATACAAATTGAGTAACTATTTATTCAGAACGGGCGACCAAATTACTATTTGGGGTGACGACCTTAGGGCACACAAAAATTTTAAAATTTAGCATATATTTTATTTAAAAAAGGTGACCATTATCCTAATCGAAATGACAAAAATACCATGTCGGGCAGATTAAATCAGTTACGGTTACCTACTTGGTATAATAGTTGCGCACCAGTATTTTTGTCACTCATTTAGAATTTTCACTGCTAACTTAAATTATTTGTCTCCCATATGTAGGTATTCGCCCCGTAGCCCGTTTTAAGTATTTTTGTAATCCACAGTTTGTCGCCCGTTTAGTAATTTTGTCGCCCAAAAAATAAAACAATGCCCAGTTTAGTATTTAAGTATCCTATTAATAGTTGCCTTTAATTATTTCCAGTCACCCAATTAATTAATTCCCATTCCTAAATACATGGAGTGTTGGATATTTGGTGATTCCAACACAACTTCAGCCAACACTATGCTTTAGGCCCGATCGGCCCGAAAACCCGCCTGTCTTTCAATGGAAGGATAATTTTGGTGATTCACAAATCGTCCACCAGTTGGCGCACTACCGCTAACTTTGGCACTGTGGATGCTCAGATCAAATAAAAAAGGAAGATGAAGCGTTGCGCAGTGGTTGCGAACAACTAAGTGAGGCCGGTTTTTGATGGTACATGTGTGCGTACTAGGGGGCGGGCGGGGGCCGGGCGGCAGGGTTCGATATGGAACGCCCAATGACGAATGAAAGCCAAGGCATAGTTTCGTTACATATGTGTGCGTAAACTGTGTATGTACACAGCCAAGGCGTAGTTTTACTGGCCTCACCGCTTTGTCGGAAGACTCCGTCTTTACTTTTTTATTTGGTCTGAGTGTGGATGTCCTGTAATTTGTCTGCTTATTGTGTTTACTATCAATATTTTATGTTGGTAGTGAATTTGCGAAATGCCGTACAAAATCTATGGGAAAATCGCATTTTGGTAGCTCTTAAAAAGTATGTCGACCGCGCAATTAAGATAGAATATTCGCTCGCCGCTTTGTTCCGTGGCTATGGCATCAGCTACTGCCCCTTTAATATTGCTATAAGGAAAACTGGAACTCTTACGGATATGGCAAAGTCTTGAAAGTTTAGCTGTTGAATGTGAAAGTTTGCATAAGAATTCAATTTTCTAGTTTTTAATGTTATTTTTAAGGAAGTAGAGGGAGTTGGCTAAACTCGAAAACGTTTTCTTTTATATAAGGTCTTTCTTAAATAGTGCACAAAATTTTAAGGGGTCAATATACTCATGCATACAAACAACTTACCAACATTGAAATCTCGAAAAAAAATCAGCTGTTCCATAGAAAATTTAAAATCGAATAGATCACAATGTATGGAACAGCTGATTTTTTTTTCGCGTTTTCAATGTTGGTACCATAGTAAAAGTTGTTTGTATGCATGAGTACATTGACCCCTTAAAATTTTGTGCACTATTTAAGAAAGACCTTATATATTCAACACTATGTATCTATTTAGTATGTACAGACTTAGTCACATCTAGGTAAATCTATATAAGTAGCAAATTTAATCTAAATATAGAAGGAAGAGAACAATCGTACAAAAAATGAAACCTAATCGTACAGGAAATACAACTTAAGCGTTCACGAATTTCAACTTAAGCGTGGGTACGCGAAAGGTACCTAACTTAAGCGTACGTAGAAGGAAACTTTAGCGTACGCGAAAGACAAGACCTTCGTTGTATCTTCTAGGCTAGCCGTCTTCGTGAGTGAAGTGTGGTAGTGAAGGCTGGACAGCTCTGCGGGAGAGGATTCCTGCCAGGATCGTTTATATCGATCGACACCACGTAAAATGAAACCTAAGCGTACGTGGAAGGAAACCTAAGACAAAGGGATATCACGCAACCTTTGTATACGTGAATGGAAACCTATGACAAAGTGGTATTACTTTGTATCTCCGTATTTCAGCTGTCATCGAGCGTAGAGCATGGCCGTCGTAGCGAGACAGCCCTGCAGGAGAGGACTCTGCTAGCGACACTAGTTAAAAAACCTAAGCATACGCCAAAGGCAACTTAAGCGTACGCGAAAGGCATAAAATTACGTTGTATCTCTATCTTCACCCGTCTTCGTGGGTAGAGTATGGTAGTAATGGCTGGACAGTTCTGCAGGACAGGACCCTGCCGGTGTTGCCTATAGCAACACTAGGTAGAACACCACAGGCAACTTAAGCGTACGTGAAAGGCTGCTTAAGCGTACGCGGAAGGCAAACGTTGTATCTCCATCTTCCACCCGTCTTCGTGGGTGGAGTATGGCTGGACAGATCTGCAGGACACGACCCTGCCGGTGTTGCCTATAGCAACACTAGGTCTACCTACTACATACCTACGCCAAAGGCAACTTAAGCGTACGCCAAAGGCAACTTAAGCGTACGCGAACGGCAACTTAAGCGTACGCGAACGGCAACTTAAGCGTATCTAAAGGCAAAAACTTACGTTGTATCTCCATCTTCCACCCGTCTTCGTGGGTGGAATGTGGCAACGAGGGCTGGATAGCTCTGCAGGACAGGACCCTGCCCGCGTCGTCGATGCTCGGTACGAATGTCAGGATGCTGCTGGTTATGTTGCCGTCTCCAGAGGTCTGGAACAATGAGGTGTTGTTAACACTTTAACTGCCGAGGACACCAGACACAATATAAATTCTATTGTTTGGGAGACATTTATTAGCGGAAGACAAACTTATATTATGTGACATGACTGCAGCCACCTAATTAGCTGGCTGCTGAAAAAAAACACAAAAATTAACACAGAGCTGGAAGCAAAAATTAGCGTCCGGCTGACGGGCGATTAATCGCTGAGCTATTTTTTGTCGCTGAGAATAGAACATACGGAGTTCTATAGGTAATTAATTACGCCCACGAGCTATTTTTTGTAGCTGCGATAAACGCGGCGTTAATCCCGGCGATAATCGCGGCGCTTTTTTGTCGCTGGCTAAGTAAAACCTTTTATTTATTATCACCGCGATTAACGCCGCGATTATCGCAGCTACAAAAAAGTCACCCGTGAGCGGTTACGCTTAGGCAGAAAATAATAATTATTATTATTTAAGTGCTGAAAAAGAAAAATTTTTAACGGGCTAAAAAGTATAAAAAACGGATTATAACGTCTATAAAAACGGAATAAAAAGTATGGAATAATTTTTAATTTCGATGCGATGCGTTTTTATACTTTTTAATCTGTTTTAAAAACGTATGTTTTTAGTTTTTTTTTTTCGGTAATTTACAAGAGTTACCGACAAAAAAAATCTGACACAAATAATAAAGTTTAAAAAAGTTTAAAACCCATCATTCTTCATATAATAAATAAACAGAGAAATAAGTAGGTATCTTAACGTATTGTGTAGTTAGCATAGCTTTTATTTGTTGAAGCTAGTAGGTAAGTGTTATGTTTTGAAAGTAAATCATGCTGTAAGAACTTGAGTATAAACTCCAAAGCAAAAAAAAAAACAAAAATATTTCTTTAGAAATAAAACACTTTTTACGGAATACAGCGCGTATATTGATCATTTCAGATGTTATTTTAGAATTATTTAGTTTTAATTTGTTGGTTTTTAGGGTTCCGTACCCAAAGGGTAAAAACGGGACTCTATTACTAAGACTCCGCTGTCCGTCTGTCTGTCTGTCTGTCTGTCTATCTGTCTGTCACCAGGCTGTATCTCATGAACCGTGATAGCTAGAAAGTTGAAATTTTCACAGATGATGTATTTCTGTTGCCGCTATTCGCTGGGTGCGAAGGTATAATAATCGATCGCAGCCCTCATGGTGGCAAAAAGTAGAAATAATGAAGGCTCTGTAATCTGTTTGAAAACTATATTTAATTGATTACTAGCGATACAGGAACTATTATATATGTTTATTATCACGTAATAAAATTATTAAAGTAGCTTTATCCTCTTGTTTTACAAAATCTACAACTAAAAAAGAAGTAAACAAACCCTGATATAACCAAAATAAAACCCTCTTTTTGAATAGATCTTACTTGCCATATTTAATTTAAATGACCAAAAATGATTTCACAACACTTTGTCCACCCAAATCACAGTAATTTTGAACACAATATGTATAGTATTTTTTAACATTTTGTCACAACGCCGCCATTACATATCAAAACGTCAAAACGGTCAGGTCAGAGCCAACAAAGTTGCAACACGCTAGGTGGCGCTAAAAGCGTGCACGGTGCCAATAACAACAAATACTAAAAACAGAATAAAATTAATATAAAAGGGGGGCTCCCATACAACAAACGTGATTTTTTTGCCGTTTTTTGCTCGATATTAATAACAGACAGTTGAAATTTTCACAGATGATGTATTTCTGTTGCCACTATAATAACAAATAATAAAAACAGAATAAAATTAATATTTAAGGGGCTCCCATACAACCAACGTATTTTTTTTTGCCTTTTTTGGTACGGAACCCTTCGTGCGCTAGTCCGACTCGCACTTGGCCGGTTTTTTTTGGGTTTCCCGACGTTTCGACACCTTTCCGGGGCCGTGGTCACGAAGTGTTTTAATTCTAATGAACTGTACGCGCGGAAGCCTTAGAAGTGTATATGATAAACATTTCTTGTTGAACAACTGGTTGTAAACACGTGATTGTCAATAAGGATTGACCTGATGTACTGTGGATAAGTCCAATTACTGATATCTGCGTGGAATATTCATTCAAGTAATGGTACCATTGTGTTGTCACGTTTAGTAATGGTCGAAAACAGCATTGTAATTATCTGTTAAACTATTGTAAATTGCATGGTAAACAAAACATACTGGTTTCGTTATATCAGTTTCAAGTCCTTAGTTTATGGATTCATTAAAACGACAACATAATGTGAACATGTTATATGAATGAGACGATTAATAAAACAACAATGAAAAATCTGGAACGGGTGGTAGGAAAATATGGACGATTCAAAAGTACTTAATTAAGTTTATTTCAATAATAAACTTAATAATAAAGCTATTTTTGACTTTGACTTTGAGAAAGTTATAAAGCATTTTAGTTTGAGTAAATTAAAACTATGAAGGGTTCTTTGTAAAACACCAACAACCTCGCAGGAGAACATTACTAACATCATAAACAACAATATTTGTTCTACGACTCTTCCGAAAACAGTAAAAAAAATCCACTTTACATAAAAATCTCCGAACAGCTGATCGAATTTTGTATGAAAAGTCGGAATTATTTTGTCTGTTTTTGGAAAAGTTGTAGAACAAATGTTGTTGTTTAGAATGTTAGTACCTAAGTAACCTACTCCTGCGAGGTTCTTGGTGTTTTACAAATAACCCTGTATATTAAGGATTTTTTTATGAATAAGACGGAAAAATAATATCTAGTTTTTAATTATATCTATTTTTTATTTATGTTTTAAAAGAGGCGAGTAACTTGGCCTAAACTGTGAAAATTTGCAACTTCCGGCATATGTATTCTAAGCTTCCGGTATGTTTAAGCCGAAATGCAGATTGATTTGAAACGTAAGCGCGTGGCTATTTTCTCGAACAAATCTTTTTAATTTAACTTTAAGGTAGCGAGCTGTATTTTCTAGTTACTTATACCAAAATTATTATTCTTTGACTACCTACATTTCACAATCAATAATAACATCAATTAACTAAGTATAATGACATAATGAGCCATAATACTTGGGTTACATTTAAGTCATTTTAGCTGATACACTTTGTAGGAAAAATCCGCTGTTTTCTACATTCTTCTCAATTCGTTACCTAGCTACATCAATGTAACATATAGATAAAGTAACTTGCATAATATATTACGGTAATATACGAACTAAAACCTACAGTTTGTTCGGTACCTGGGCCCGGGGGCCGCGCGCCGGGAAACTAAGAAATCATCCATAAATTTGGATTTATTGAGCAAACTGCCGAACATAAAAGGAATTGTTTGTAAGTTTCCATTTAGATACCACTGCAAAAATGAGAGTTTGAAATTTAATGTTACTTTTTAAAAGATTTCTTTGATTTGTGGCTGGGACCAACTTGAAAGCGCTGGTCTGCGCCGTCGGTCGAAATAAGCACAAGTACTGGTAGAGAATGAATTTAATCGCACTGCACAATGTACAAAAGGCAAAATCAGCCATAAATTTTAGTCTAGTCGTCGTCGATAGTCCCTTTTATTCACGTTCCGTCACTGTCAGTCATGCTGGCAGCCAGGGTTGCCACCTTTAGGAACATAAAAGTCGGGACAAGGGAGCGGGGATCTTGCAATTCAGCTTTCATTAGATCTACAGAACAACGATTTCTGACATTAGACTATTTAAGCGTCATATGGGAAAATACTAGCTCAACATGGAAGGCGGTATACTTAACGAGATACAAAGCAAAATAAGGCATTTAACTTGCTGTCCTTTATGCTTTTACATTTTTCCAGAGATGTGAATTATTTGAAATACATGTATTTAAAATACAAATACAAAATACGTAAGTATTTGTATTTTGTATTTGAAATACTTTTTTTTAAAATGTATTTTGTATTTTATTTGAAATACTTTTTATGAGGTATTTAGTATTTTTAAAATACAAATTACTTTTTTCTGTGTATTGGTATATGTATTCTGTGGTATAGGTATGTCATGTCAATGTCAAACAAAACAAAACAACCAATCACAGAGCTCGGTAATTTGTCATGACACTTCGTTTTCTATCTATGCCAATGGGTTCTAATGGGTGCATTTTAGCAGACTAATCGCTAAAGAGTTCTACACTAGGCAGACGTGGGCCACGTATGCCGATCTTGTTTCCAAGTATAGAGTCTGGCCAACGAGTCGTGTCATTTCAAACCCGCGACAAATTTAAAATTTTCTTTCTTTAGATATTATTATCATTAGGGTTGACTTATAATATGGCACCAAAAAAATGTATCCCAGTGAAAAAAAGTTATAACCTCCTTAAATAACCTAAAAATAAAAACTAAAATCGTTTAAAATAGCTCAAAAAACCATGAAATAATATTGTAATCACAAATACGCATATAAATTTTAATAAAAAAACGTCTATTGAAGTCGGTTGGGGCTCGAAAGAGGAAAACTTTTTTATTCTAAAATCACCACCCGACTTCATTAGACGTTTTTTTTATTAAAATTGATATGTGTATTGGTGATTTTAATATTACTTCTTGCCTTTTAGAGCTATGTGAAGCTGTTTTTGTTTTTATTTTTAGGTTTTTGAAGGTTTTTCTTTTTTAAAGAAGCTTTTATATTTTTAACTTTTTTGTGGTAAGTGTCTAAGCATGTAATATTTTTTAATTTTATATATTTTCAAAATGTCCATAACTCAATTTCTAAATTTACGCTGTTTGTTTTTAAAGAGTTGTTGTGCTTTTGTAGTCCAAGTCTATTCCAGAACGTCGCAGACCATAACTTGATTTGTTTTGGATTGTCACAAATCTACCAATATCACAATCACTATACATATCCTATTTGAGTTTGAGGAGTTCCCTTGAATATCTTCGAAGTCCAAGGTCCAATGTCAATTAAATTAAAAGGACACTTAAGGGTATCCCTTTTCCAACCAAAAATCGGTTCATAATAACCAAGTAGTCAAGGTGGTTAACGCAAAACCGTAGTATTTTCAGGATTATTTGGAAAGTACTGGAACGTTTTAAAAAATAATAAAAATTGGGACCATCTCGCAAGAAAACTCAGTCAAACAAAAAATAACCACCAAAATCGGTCTATAAATATCGAAGATACGCGCGAACAACTATAAAAAAATACAATCGAATTTAGAACCTCCTCCTTTTTTGAAGTCTGTTGAAAAAAGACAACCCGAATGATATTGATAATATCTATATTTGGAAACAAGTTTCATTTCTGTATCATACTTTATTAAAAATCGGGCCACAGGTCAAGGGAACAGAGTGGAACAGTTGCATTGTCTAATTGCGTTGTTTTTTGCAAAATGTATTTTTTGCGGTTAATTATTGTTACTTTAGAAGAAAGTTCATGAAATGATCTAGTGTCGGCCACGGTCATGCTCTTTGTTTTCTTATGTTATGTATTAGGCATGAGGGAGGCAGTTGTTTTCATAACAATATACCTAATTTTATCGACAAAAACACCCACATGTTGGGGTCTATCCCCACTCCTGTTGGAATGGCCGCCATTTTAAGGGTCATAATTCAAACAAAAATGACTCTCAAAAAATGCAACGTAGAGCAATAAATTTTGAAGTCGTTTTGTAGATAATATCCCTGTGTATTTGAATAATGCGAATGTCCTAGTTTTTGAGAAATGTAATAAAAACTCAAAAAAAGTACACAAATTTCGTATAAAATTTTACTTCAGTAATTTTTTATGACATATTAAAGTTCACACATTATTTTTTTAAGTTGATAGGTGGTATTATTAGCTTTCGAACAGTATTTTTGTTATAACTGTAGGACTTCTAAATCCAGAGAAATTTATATTTTTCCGCAAGGTCATCTAAAAAAAAAGTCATATTTAAAATAGCGGCCATTCCAACAGGAGTGGGGATAGACCCCAATGTGTGGGTGTTTTTATCGATAAAATTAGGTCTATTACACGCCTTTAAATTATCGCTAGTTCAAGACCACTGTATAAACATTTATAACGCTTTCTGAAACTTTGTGTTTTTTGTTTATTGCAAAAGATAAAGATAACGTCTTCTAATTAATTATTATGGACTGTGTAGTACCTAGTGTGGTAGTATACTTGTAACTGTTAATAAAAATAATAACAATGATAAAAAATAAAATACGAAAAAAGGTATTTTATTTGAAGAAAGGATTTTGAAAATACGTATTTTGTATTTTGTATTTAAATACTTTTTTTGAAAACTATTTTGTATTTTTATTTGAAATACAAAAAATAGCCAAGTATTTGTATTTTATATTTAAATACTTTTAATAAAGTATTTTGCACATCTCTGCATTTTTCGACCCATTTTTATCAACACTTATTTTGATTGCGTGTTATCATCAAAAATCGGGACAAAACTGATGGATCGTCGGGACGCGGGGCAATATCATCGAAATCGGGACTGTCCCGGCAAAATCGGGACGGGTGGCAACCTTGCTGGCAGCGGTCGCGCTGACCAGCGTCTTTAAGTCATCAAAAAGTCCATAACATTAATTGCAAATATTAAATTTTAATTAAGTCTATACACTTTTAAGAACAGAAGTATAGGAATACTTTTTAAGTAGGTACCTACCTAATTATACCACTATATTGTAGGTACTTGTTTGCTCAACTGTTTTTATTCTAGCAATAAAGCAAGAGCGAGTCACCCCAACAAATACGAGTTTTTATTATTCTCTGGGGCTGTCTCAAAGCACTTATCTGTTATTTAATTATTTTATTTTATTTTATTTTGTTGGGAAAACTTACAGCCTGCTGTGAAATACAATATGAATATGAGTGATTACAAAATATGTAAATATGAGCCATTTACAAGTTTTCACTTATGGGTAATACAATTATGGACTAAATAACAGATAGGTACCTATGTGGGTTAAATACAGATAAAATGTGTAATCTAGGTTATACAATTACTTAATGTTATTTTATTTGACAATATCTTTAACAAAGAATGAGGCGCCGATGATGCGACGTATCGCAGCCGGCCTTATACCAAAAACATCAATAGAGGGATTCTCCATAGAAAATTTATTAAATTGTGCAACAGCTCTGCAGAAAAACGAGTTTTTTCTATAATTCGTGTTACATGTTGGTATGCATAGGGGACGATATTTACGGAACTGCCGACGGGGCGTGTTTATATATATTTCGCTCAATAGTTCAGCAGAGTCAATGGCGTTATTTAGTATTTTATTAAGGTAAACAAGATCAGCAATATTTCTTCGCATTGTAAGAGGTAAAAAATGATACTTTTTGCATCTAGCTTCATAGTTTGGAAGAAATTGCTTGCATTTAAATTGTAAGAATCGAAGAAACTTTTTCTGAATGGACTCGATGCTGTCGATATATACATTATACAAAGGGTTCCATATTTCAGAGGCATATTCAAGGATACTACGTACGAAAGAGCAATACAGAACTTTAATGGGTTTAATGTTGCTAAAATCAGAACATGACCTAATGATGAACCCAAGTGATTTTGAGGCTAGTAATAAAATAAAACATACTTTATTGAGTAATAAAGTATGTTTTATTTTATTATTTATTTATACTTATACGCGCGTACAGTTCATTAGAAATAAAACATTTTTTACGCATCGCAGCAGCGTGTATATTCAGTTAATTCATTTGTTATTTTAAAATTATTTAGTTTTGCTTTATTGTCTTTATTTGTCTGGAAAGGTGTCGAAACGTGTCCGCTACCAACATGTTTGAAAACCCCTTTCGTAAATAAAAAACCAAAGAAGTATGAGACGAGAGGTGATGGCAGAACTGAATGCAAGAAATGTAAGCATGTTCCATGGGCATCCTGTCGTCTCCCAACAGCGATGAGGCTAGAATTTTGTATGTCTTTGCTTTAAATAGTGTAACAAATAGGGTTATAGGATAGGTAGTTTTAGATAAGGTTATGATGGGGCTGACATGGCCTTAGTGTTAAAAGCCTCTAAATAATAAAAGAATAAAAAAAAACGTTGTGGTTGATAAACCAAGCTCTGTCTTGATTTTAAACTTTATCTACTGGCGATAGATATTGTTCAGATATATTTTGTACAGTCAACGTCACGCAAGCAACCACTACATGGTAATCATAATATGATTATTATTTAATCAAATTTATTCTTATAACATAGAACAAGTGCAGATTTTTGTCAGTTTCGTATAACGACTGATCCCGCTGACTATACATAACATTTGGTCAAATCTTACGTTTCATTTATTTCAAAGGACTCTTTCTACTGAATGTAAATCTGTAAAAACTGCATACGTTTTACGACTAAAACACAGCACTTTAACGAAAAAGTTCGGCTATTTAAAACAAAAGTCTTTTAAAAAGTTGTCGTAATTTATTTGTTTGTTTGCGGTAACTTTAATGGCCGCGGGATACAATTGTGAATTTCGTGACTAAGTAACAATAGGGATAGATACTGAAAGCTTAAAGCAAAATGGTATTATTCGTAACAGTATAGAGTGAATTTTTTTTTTAACCCCCGTTGCAGCGCGAAAATGGGTGTTATAAGTTTGAAGCCTGTCTGTTTGTCGGTACGCATATTCGTAGTGCCTAAACGGATCAAGCGACTTCAATGCGGTTCTTTTTAATTGAAAGCTAAATTAATCGACATGGTTAAGTGACGATAAGGCCGAAGGTGGAAGCGCACTACACCCAGAATCCTCATCACTGAGGAACTGGCTATATTACCTTAACTGCCGGAACACATCAATTTTTGAAACTGTTGTTATGGCGTCAGACTTAGGTAAGATGGTAGCTAGCCAGGTGGACTTGAAATAAGCCCTACCACCAACCAAACCGAATACATACAAATTGTATTGTACCCCCTCCCCCTCGGAATCGAACCAGGGACCACTGCGTCTTACACAGGTGGGTGAACCACTAGACCAAAGAGGTGGTCCACCTGGATAGCTACCACCGTCTTACCTAAGTCTGACGCCATAACAACAATTTAAACATTGTTATGTTCCGGCAGTTAGAGGTAAGATAGCCACTTCGTCAGTGATGAGGATTTCGGGTGTAGTGTGTTTCCACCTTCAGCCTTATTGTCACTTAACATCATGTGAGCTGAAGGTACAGTTCAACCCCGGTTGTGCATAAAAAAATCCACAGAGGTGGTTGATCTAGTATATTATCTAACCAGAATAGTAAACATTCAATTACATTTTAAGTACCTACTTAGATAACTTATGATATTGCTGTGCAATGTTTCAATATTTGCTCTATCGAGATACTATAAGTGATTGACGCAGCCCGTATGAATAAGTAATGTACATGAATAAAATATACGGATGAATAATATTTTCTTACATAATATAACCAAAGTCTATGGAAGACTTTATTCAAAGGGAAGTAAGCAGCATAAAATGGTTTCTTTTCGGCCATTGATATTAAAATGTAGGCTTAACTTTACCATCGTAAAAAAATAACAGTTTCAGAATACCATCTCTAGTTATTATTAATAGGTTATTATTTTCAAGAAGTTGCATTTTTCATACTAGCATTTTCTTTGTTCATTTAACAACCGTGAACACTCATATTATACACATCAACTTTGTCTAGGGGTACAGGTGTTATTTTCATACAGACGAGGTAACTTTGAAGCCTTAGTTTTCTGCCAGGGATGTACCGTGCTGTAATCTGATGATGGCCATCCAGGGACTGAATGGAGTAGATTCAGATCGCTATACACACCCAACTGATCTGATCAGCATTCTAAAAGATTAATGGGTTAGAGTTCTCAGTTTGAGGATTTCCATACATTTTCATGCTATTTTCGCGGTTTTTTTAAACATTCGCGGTTTTTTTGTCCATTACATTTTTAGAATGCTGGTCAGATCAGTTGGGTGTGTATAGCAATCTGAATCTGCTCTATTCACTCCCTGGATAGCCGTCATCAGATCACAGCACAGTACATTCTTGGCAGGAAACCAAGGCTTTAAAGTTACCTCGTTTGTATGAAAATAACACCTGGTATCCCTAGACAACGTTGATGTGTGTATAACAAAACTTTAATGTCTTGGACGAATTTTAATGTACACACTAATGTTTGAACACTAATGCTAACTTATTTCATTTACGATAAGCAAAAAAAAAATAAGTTTTGGCTATGTTACAACCTATCCGGTCATCCTTTTTTTGCTCACAAAAAAATGAGACACTTTCAAAATCTTTTTAAAGTTATGAAAGCTGTTAAAAATCATTGTTAGGAAAGCTAAAATAAGGACTTTATTTTTACTGTTAGTTGCCTATCATGGTCACAATTCGATATATTAGCGATTGTTACATATTTTAAATCATAGAAGTTATTATTTTCTCTGTATGTGACAAAATATCGGCAATTTCATAGGTAAAGAACTAATATTATTGTGTTTATAATCACAATTATTGAGGAACAGAAGATAAACTATATCGGTTCGAAAAATTGAGTTTAGGTGGAAAATCGGTTCGGTACTATTTTGATTTCATTGGACCAGTTAGGGTAAAAATATTTTTATTTTTCAAAATACTAACAACCAATAGGTTCGTAATAGCATATTGGACAGGTTTTAAAACTGTTACCAGTAAAAAATAAAGTTGTGGTCAAGTTTCATATGGCCCATTTGCCATATATATAAAAAAAAAAACATCCATTTATCTTTTGATTGCAAAACAAGCTATTCCTATTAGTAACTTTAGTCGAAAAATTTAATATTTGTTTTCGAAATACTAACAACCAATAGGTTCGTGACTGCAAAGGTTTTAGAACTGTTACTAGCAAAATAAAATCAAAGATGTGGTCAAGTTTCATTTGGTCCAGTTGCCACCTATACTAAAAATTCATCCTTTTATCGTTCGATTGCTAAACAGTAAACATACTATTCCTTTTGGTAACTTAAATCGAGTCCCTTATTTTTTTTTCAAAATACTATCACCCAATAGGTTCGTAAATTGAAAGGTTTTGGAACTGTTACTATCAAAGATGTGGTCAAGTTTCATTTGGCTCATTTACCACCTATACCAAAAATTCATCCTTTTATCGTTTGATTGCAAATTAAGCTATCCCTATTGGTAACTTTAGCCGAGTCCGTTTTTTTTCGAAATACTAACAACCAATAGGTTCGTAAATGGAAAGGTTTTGGAACTGTTACTATCAATGATGTGGTCAAGTTTCATTTGGCTCAGTTGCCACCTATACCAAAAATTCATCCTTTTTTAACCGACTTCAAAAAAAGGAGGAGGTTCTCAGTTCGTCGGAATCTTTTTTTTTTTTTTATGTATGTTACTCGATTACTCGAAGACGGCTGGACCGATTTGAAAAATTCTTTTTTCGTTTGAAAGTATATACTTCCAAGTTGGTCCCATTGTCATGAAATCAGGATCTGATGATGGGATCCTGGAGAAATCGAGGGAACTCTTCAAATATTATAGGCACATCTATAGAGATTTTAGTATTTTCTTAAGTAACTTGTGCATTTGCTTTCGAAAAGTACTATTTTGGTGAAGTGGAACTGATGATGAAGACCAGCATAGATGATCATCGGAAATATTCAATACTAAGTAGTTCACTGGTACGATACGATTACTTTAATATGGTTGCTAGGATATTTATGCTCATCATAATTCATATGGTGAAGTGGAGCTGATAGTGAAGTACCAGGAGAACTCCTCAACAATAAACGCCCCTACGTCGGGAAAAGCAGTACTATGTTAAAAGTGATGAGCCGTTGACATAAGGCTATTGTAACTTAGATAATATCATCACCAAATATACTTACCACAAAAAAGTTTAAAATAAAAAAGTTTTTAATAAAAACAAAACCTCCTTCAAAAATATTGAAAATAATCTAACATAAAACAGCTTCAAAAATAAATTAATGGCTCTAAAAAGCAAGAAATAAAATATTGAAATCTGCATAATAACTAACTCGAAAGTTTGTATGCATATCTTATATTAAACAACGTCTTATGAAGTCGGGTGGGGTTTAAACCCATGATTAAAGTTTAGATATATTAGTTTAGATAAAAAATATCCTTCGTCCCCCCCCCCCACCCGACTTCAAAAGGCGTTGTTTAATATAAGATATGCATACAAACTTTCGAGTTAGTTATTATGCAGATTTCAATATTTTATTTCTTGCTTTTTAGAGCCATTAATTTATTTTTGAAGCTGTTTTATGTTTGATTATATCGTTTGATTGCAAAACAAGCTATTCCTATTTGTAACTTCAGTCGAGTCCGTTATTTTTTTGTCGAAATACTAACAAGCAATAGGTTCGTAACTGGAAAGGTTTTAGAACTATTACTTTATTTTTCTATTAAAATAACTATCTTATTACTGTCAAAATAAAATCAAAGACGTGGTCAAGTTTCATTTGGCCCAGTTGCCATTTATATTCAAATTTCATCTATTTATCGTTTGATTGCAAAACAAGCTATTCCTATTGGTAACTTTAGCCAAGTCCTGAGGGATAAAGACTCACGAAGGTCGATGAATTATGTAACTAGAGGGGTGTTAAATGATATTCCTCAACGAAATTGAGGTGTTCCCGGGAATTTACGGGGAAACGTCTGTGGGAAGTCCGGTCTCCTGGGAGACGCGGTCACGTAAGAGACGTGTCTTAAGTGACAAATTAAATCTTGATTCCTTTAGTGGTGGAACTTTGAGATTTAACGGGCAATGTGTTTTTTGTTTTTCTTTGAGTTATTATTTTATAAGATTAAAGATACAACGTGTTATAACATAAAACCTAATGCCGAATATGGTAGATAGGGACCATCAAACTGAACAACTTTTACTAAGAGACCAACTTTGAAATCTATCATTAGGGTTTATTTAGTAATACGTTGTATAAAATCATTGCAGTTGGTTTTAAAAAAAAAACCTTTGCGCCCTTTAAAACCAGCTGAAAGAGGTTCTATGATGACGCCAAAATCAACAATTCAGACAAATACCTTACCACCCAAAATTATTTTTTCTAAAAAGATCTATGAAAAAAAGTCGAGCAAATTTTTAAAAAAATATGTAAAAAATAAAAGCAATTTTAAAATTTGAGATTGTAGCATTCACAATGCTTTTTATATGATACTAAAATTAAATATTATTTATTAGAAAAAATCGGGTTGCACTCCGGGAGTGCCGGCAGAACTGAAAACTTTTTGCACGAATACTCTGCATTTGAATTTACGAATACAGAACAGGGGCCGTACCGGCTAAGGAATCGATTATCGAAAAGTATGCCGGGTTTCAACTTAAAACAGAAAAATCAAAGTAAGGAATTTCGTTTTGTACTTTCTGTTGACGTAATTTGGAAGATATCGATGTTCGTGTGACATCATGAATTGGGGTTCGCCATTTTGGCCCAATTGGGGCTCGATTTATTTGTTTTTATTTGAAACTCGGCAGACTTTTCGATAATCGATGCGTTAGCCGGTACAGCCCCAGTATTGTACGAAAGTCCTATCCATAGCTTGACAGAAAATCTAGAGTTTTGACATTGAATTAAAAAATTTGCGCGTTGCTATGGTGACACAAGTTTACGTCTTGAAAAACGTTGCGAGTTTTATTCCCGCCTAAGAAAATAATCTGATGTTGAGTCGAATTTTTTATAGTATATTATTTAGTAAAAAAAGTTAAGAACTTAGAATAATAACACCTAGAACGATAGTTCTCTACAAAGCGCACTGTCAAAAGTGAGGCAACTTAAACAGCCAAAATGGCTCCGTTTTTAGATTGCTATTCTACATTATTACCTAATTACTTAGATTATTTATATGTCAAGATAGACAGTCGAAGCTACGACAGCGTCGAAAAAAATATCACCCAACAGTTGGGTGACCAAAACACGCACACATTGCCAGTAGTGTGAGCCGGCCATAGTTTTTATTACAATACTCTTTATGATGATAAAAATGCACACCACCTTAAAAAAGTTGGCCTGTTTTGTTTAATACGTCAAAAGCCTAAGACTCTATCTAGACATATAAATAATCTAAGCCTAATTATAACCATTAAGTACAAAACAGTTACAATTTTCCCACATTTATAAGACTAATTACTATATTATTGGGTTTCAGTTACGATTAGTTAACGTATGAAGGATATAAATTTGAAAACTAAGCCATTCTGGCTTGGTATAAGTTGCCTCACTTTGCATACGCGGACACGGCTTCTAGGTATTATGTTTCTAAGGGTAAGAGTTGACATTTAAAGCTTATTTTCAGAAATATACTTTTTCTGGTTTTCAGGGGATTACTAAATTTACGCTGAAAGGCCGATTGATTCCAACTGAAGCTTTAGTTTTCATGAAATGGTTTAAAAATGCTTTTGCCTTTTCAATTTCTAGTGTGCCATTCGGTTGGTTCAATTCAATTGCTTTTCAAACGGGATTTAGATAAAAGAGCCATGAAATTAGTAAGTGAAGTTAACATTTGAACGGTGTCTATCAGAAAAGTAGGTATTTTGAAAATATGACTCAATTATATTTGGACGAAGTGATTTTATGCTATTTCTTAATACATATTTTTTTCCTACTATTCTATAATATGTATACCATTGTATGACATATTCAACGGTTAAAACTTTAAATCATCGTTCAGGTTTCTCTTTACAAATTATTGGCCATTCATTCCTCGATACCTACCTATTGCGAGATCATAGCTAGTATAGAAGTACCTAAGATTAATGTGTTTATGAAATATGTGTTCGTGTGTGTGATTACCAGCGAACTAAAATCTATGGAACAGGCATTGCGCTCAAAAATAGCACCACACGAAAAGTACAACTAAGTGAATGGAGCTAAAAATGCTGGCATTTAATTATGCAACATAAAGCGTATGAGCACTGGTTGCTTATTAGCGACCATAATTTGTTTACTCATAGATATTTTCTATACTTAAACGAAACAATATGATACGTTATTTCTGCATACTTTTACTGCCTTCTTTGCATCTTTTACACCATTTGACTACACAGGACGTGATTTATAGTAAAAATTATCTATCTTTCTTTTTTCTACAATACAAACTGCAATTATTGTACAGAACCTTAACGTCAGTCACCGGGTGCGTGGCTGGCCCGACTAAAGCTGAGCGGGTTGTACTTTTACGGCCCCGTGGTCAAAATTTGTTTGCAATTACACTTCCATAGATTTTAGTTCGCTGGTGATTACTGATAATGCTACGTACAGACTGGACCAACGAAGGCCAACGAATATCTCCCTGTCTCAATAAAATAAGGAAGTAAAAAAAGACGGAATTACATTCGTTGGCTTTCGTTGGTTCAGTCTGTACCCACCGTAAGAAACAAAACGCATACTCACAGTTTCTCTGACAGTCTTGAGTCTGGTGCCGCCTTTCCACCATGAAATGGTTGGCTTTGGTCTGGCACCAACTGCTTGGCAGACCAGCTCGGTGCTCTGGCCAGCCACTAGGGGTCGCTTGCCGCCTTGCAGTCGGACCCAGAGGGGTCGCACTGGGGACAAAAAAGTAATAGTTTATAGTTTGTTGATTGCCAAAGATGGGTGCTATCCTGTATATTTGAAGACGAAGGCGTGGTAGAGTGATTTTCAAAGGGGCGCCAACTGTGAGGTCCCGGATTCGATTCCCGGCTGGGTCAATTTAGAAAAAGCTTTTCTATATTGGCTCCGGTCTGGGTGTTTTTGTTACCACCGTTGTCTCTGATTTCCTTAACACAAGTTCTTTAGCTTTTACTAGCTTAGCTAGCTTTTAGCTTTTACTTGGAATCAAAGCAATGTGAATGTATGTGATATTGTCCAATATTTATTTATTTATTTATTATTTTATTTTAAAAAACTCCTGTATTGTCATGTTATCAAAATGAAAATAATATATACACTTATAAATATGAAAATAATACATAAGGCCTGTTTCAGAGGTTCCAGTTAAATTCCAACTAATTAGACATATAATTTCATTGTTTTGTGCCATTTCTTTAATATGCTAGAAGTTGAGCTAACCGGAACAATCCATCCTTCAAAAAGTACGAGTAATCTTACCGCATGCACTCAAGAACTGTTTCTGATCTTATTCTTAAAGCCTTTACTCGTTTGTCGGCGCAGCATTGGTACGACATCAGGTGGTCAAGTTTACTAATGTTTTTTGTCAAAATCGGAATTCCATGGTGTTCTAATGGTAATGCTTTTTGACACAGTTCTTGTTTCTTAAACCAAAAATCAAGACACTATATGTTTCTGTTTTGGGTTTAAGAAACACAATGTGTTCCAGTTTTGGATTTAAGAAACAAGAACTGTGTCAAAAAGCATTACAATTCAAACACCATTGAACTACGATTTTGACGAAAACATTAGCAGACTTGACACCCAGGATGCTCGCTCGGTATACGCGGTATCGAAAACATACTGAAAGTATACTGAACGCCTATATTTAAATAGAGCGTTACTGGACCGTCGGCCCAGAAGCTCATTTTCAATCTATCGCATATTCGTACCAGACCACATTGGCAAGATAGCCATTAGTTTGGTGTTATCAAATATTGTCGTCTGGGTTGTGAAGTAGGAAGCTTCTGGGAGATATGCCACCCTGAACATATGGTCTCCCATACAATGATCTCCGATCGCTAAAAATAATCGATCGCATATTGATATAAATGGTGAACAGGGTGGTAGATGGCATCATTACAAACATGTTAGACATCGGCTTGGTTAGTTTTTAGGAAGCATGCGCGCGGCCAGGGTGGAAACATAGAGCCTTTTTTTCCAAAAAATAATCGACTACATATTGGCATGTTATTACATTCAGGGGGTGGGGCAGGTCCCAAGCGAATGTAAAACCACAGTCTTGCGTCGCTTTCAGGAAGCGTCTAGGAGGTCAAGGCAGGTAAGTACATTTCACATACATATATATGCTCTTGTGATTCTTGTTCATTATTCGATTGATATGAAAACACAAAAAATAGTTCAGGTAATGATGCCACCCAGGACCCTGTTCACCATTTACATAAATATGCGAATGATATTTTTTTAGCGATGGGTGACCATGTTCAGGGTGGCATATCTCCCAGAAGCTTCCTACTTCGCAACCCAGATAATGATTTTTGTTAACACCAAGCTAATGGCTAATTGCCAATTTAGTCTCGTCCCAATATGCGATAGATCGAAAATGACCCTGGTTGGCCGACGGTCCATACTCGTTTGTCGACGCAACATGAGCTCGTCGCGGTACAGATTCACTACAGAATCTATACCGCTCCGACAAAACGTTTATAGCTATTTATGCAACAGTACTATAAAGAGATCCTTAGATCCTTAGAGGAGGCCTATACCCAGCAGCAGGGTGTCGTGCGGCTGATATGATGTTGATGACTATAAAGAGGGGTATTAAAACACGAATGTGGTTTTATCACACGAGGCGAAGCCGAATGTGATAATAGTATCACATGAGTGTTTTAATACCTAATTATGTACAGTTGCATACAATACTTTATCTGCACCCATATTTTTTTTTATTTGGGTAAACAAACAATATTTAAATACATAGGTATGGATTATAAACACCTATGATTTTTATCTACACCCATGATATGTATCTTCCACAAAGGTTTTGACTTTGACTGTCCTCCTCCTCCTCGTCATTGTATCTTCCGAAAGAGTGTTATAATGTTGTACTGAATTTCATAATGCAACGCTTCGCGCGTGGGCGAGCGGCGCAGTAGGGCCAGGGACCCTATTTTTGAATCGCTCGGCAGGCGTCGAGCGCTCTTTTCTACTGATTTTCGTTGGACATAATATAACTCAAAACAATCGAGATGTCGAACGAAAATCAGTAGCTCTTTTCTACTGATTTTCGTTCGACATTTGACTTTCCATATTTTTGAATCGCTCGACCGCAACGAGTGGGTGAGGGCACTCGTTTGCAGTCGAGCGATATGGCACGGCGAGCGATATTCTTTTCTACTAAAAACAAAGATATTTATGTAACAGCCAATAGAAACATGGATATAACGTTTCGTTTTCGTTGCGGTAATTACAAGTTTTCTCTAGATTCTGCGTGGAACGGATAAAATCCAACAGTGTCGTTTATATTGGCAGCACCGGAAACGAACGATTCAAAAATACGGAAAATCGGCATCATGCGACTTGGAAGACGAGTGTGACTTAAGTCGCATGCGACAAAACTAAGTCATACGAGCGATTCAAAAATAGGGCCCCCTCTCGCTCGGGATATTGTAATGATGGCAGTAAACTGTTTCAGAACCCTTTACAGATGTTTTATAGCATGGGTGTAGGTAGATAATAAATAAAAGTAATTATTTCGAAATCAATTACAGTTCCGTGATTACCCGACTGACTAGCTGTATACTGTATCTATACCTAGGTATATTATAAATTCTGTGACCCAGGTTTAAATATCTACATAACCATATTCAGGCGCGGTCGCAGCCTGAAATTTTGGGGGGGGTCACTAATAATAATAATTGCTTTTCTGTAAATTTTTAGAAGCTTTTTCTATGTGACGTGTACGATTTTGGGGGGGGTCATGTCCCCTGTGACCCCCCCCCTCGGACCGCGCCTGACCATATTAACCATTTTCCGTTACGACTTAATTGAATATTAATGGTAGAGCTTAACAGAAAGGATATCTATTTGATTTCCGAGGCCGGTAAAACCTTTAAATTAAAACTGAGATTAACATACGATCAGATTTCAAGCGGAGAGGAAGGATGCGCGTGAGACCGTTTTGGGATTATTCCCTTTGATCTGTGCGCATGGGAAAGTTTTTTTAATCCACAACGGAACAGTGCTCGGCACTGACCTGCATATATTTACACTGGACAGGCTTATGTCAAACTGTTTTTGTGCCAATTTGATTTCCGCCATTTTGGCGCTGTAGGACGTAGCGTGAGCATAGCGTGAGGGGCATGGTACTAAAGTTTGAAGTCTGGAGAGACCATCACGGCAACCATTTTCATATTGTACGTCAAAATTAGTTCTTTAGACGCACGCTAGTGGCGTTTCAAATAGGCACAAAAACTTAGCTGTCAAATCATACAGACAGCCAGTCCAGTTAAATAAAAATTTTTTTTTTCATGTCAGTGGTGCTCGGCCTTCACCTCACCTGGTGTTAAGTGACGATGGCCGAAAGTGTAAGCGCACCACACCCGGAATCCTCACTACTGGTAGGAATTAGCTGTCTTACCTTTAACTTCTTTCTTATCGAGTGAGGATAAGTGGCCACCTCTGGTGTTAGAGTTTATCAAGCCGCCTGTAAGGCCTCTAACTTGGCTTAACGACTGTCATCAGGTGACAACGGCCGGGACCGATGGTTTAACGTGCCCTCTGAAGCACGGAAGCGCTCAGTTGTAATGCCACTTTAACGGTCACCCATCCGACACGTGACCGGACTGTGCGCTCCGCTAACTGCCGGAACACAACAATTTTCAAATTGTTGTTATGGCGTTAGACTTAGGTATTATGATAGTAGCTAGCCAGGCGGACTTGAAAAAAGCCCTACCACTAACTAAACCGATTACAAATGTACACTCCCTCCTGGGAATCGAACCCAATACCCCTGCAACTGACAAGGGTGGGCAAACCACTACACAGCGACGGTTATTTGATATTATTCATTAACAAAGTGACGAGAAAAGCACCTAATTAGTAGGGATTGCAATCCAGCACCATTTTTAATCCAGCTGGATTTTTGCAAGATTGGCCTGAATCCAGCTGGATCCAGCAAAATGTTGAATCAAAATAAATAAATTATATTTATGTTTTTTTTGTTTATTATTAATTATTTAAGCTTTTCTCTACAAACTACTTTACTCATTTGATGATAACTTTATTAATTTTGGTTTGGTTACTTAGTTCTTTGTTATTTGAAATCAAAATAATCTATCAGTATTATGTTTTATGAAGTAAGAAAAATTGAATTCAACATCAAAGACAATGCCTTTAACTAAGTAATCTCTAAATATAATTAATTATCTTAGGTAATAAGGACGTATAATAATCAATCGCTATCAATCTTTACCTCGCCATACAACTACAAACCAGCCTGTACCTATACTGTATCCTAAGTCCTAAACGACACAAATGTACATTTGTGTGAATTACCAACTCTCTTAACAATAGAGAGATAATTTATTTAGGTTTTTGAGTTAGCTGTGGAAGTGAGACATTAAAAACATTTTTTATAGTCTTATCGCCTTACCAGTTACCTACGTTGCACACAACTGCATAAAGTATAGCCGGCTGCTGAGAAGGCCCCATTGGCCTGTACGATCTGGTCTAAGGTCATTAAATAGTCTTAAACCATATACAAATTATCGCTTTCGATCGAAAAAAGGACGTTTGCGGATCCGCGCTGCTGGATCCAGCACGGTATGCTGGATCCAGCATGTAAAAAAAAGCGTCGGATCCAGCTGGATTGCTGGATGCTGGATCCAGCAATTGCAATCCCTACTAATTAGTTTCCTTTTGATGACGACTAACCACAGATAGATAGGTTTTTGAGGCCTTCATACACAATCAGTCGACCTTCTAAAGTGTAATCCAAGATCTCGTTCATAATACGATAAGTGTCATCGAAACGTGTTAATTAACGAGAAGCTCCAAAGATGGTGCTAGTAGTCCGGTCAAACGACGCTACGATAATTGGAAGCTTTTTGAAATACTAATCAAAGGTTTCTTTTTGTCTGGTTTACTATGAAACAGTACTTTCATAGTGCAAAAGAAATGTGTAAGAGCTATGGAGAGAAAACCAATTTATGTGTGGGTGAATATAATGAGTTTACCATGTTTGTATATCTTCGAGCTATGTTGTAGAGGTGGGTGTTTATAAGCCATACATAGTTATTGAAACTATGTATCGGTGCAATAATGACAATTATGACAATACCTACCAACGTTAAGAAAACTCAAAAATTGTAGGTACCATGCTTGTGCGTTCATTTTAAGCTTTTATTTGTTTTTATTGAAGTAAAGTAATTATTAAAATTGTCTTTAATAATTAAATTAATTAGCAATTAAGTGTTAATTATTTTAAAAAATCTGTTATTGTAGGGAAAATTTAAGACCTTCGGATGATCGATTTGAAATCGATTTGCTTTGACTAGCTATTTTGGTTTTATAATAAACTAAATGATAAAATCAATACTTACATGATAATATTGTTATGATAAATAATCTGATAAACCCTCTAACGACAGCGATCCGGTTTTTCCGACCCATCTCGTTAAAAACCGCATCTGAATTCAACAAAACTTTGTCTGCAAAAATAAAACAGACGAACTCGACGGCGCAGACTAGTTAACAATGAATGAAATATGGAATAAGTTCGCCAAAGTTCTGCTAAGTTCGAGAGGTTTCGCTTTGTAAACTTGCAAGGGTGATCATATTTCATCACACGCTAACTTTTCAGACGGTGGTTCGACTATTTATAATTTTGGACAATATCGCAGACTGATAAATAGGTAATATTGTTGTTTGTTAATACTATTTGTTTTAATCTTCTTAATAAGTTTTTGATAGCGTGCGAAATAAATTACATTTCTTAATTAACCCCTTGTCTGCCAAGTCACAAACTGTTTCTTCAGTATCAGTAATAGAATCGATTGCAATATTGTTTAAATCATGCTATATTTTGACTAAATATTTACAAAACCATACTAAAATGTTTCGCGCGCACAACACAAAAAGCTTGTAACTTCGTGAGTTTTTAAGGTATCATTATCATTTTTTTATACTGATTCTGAAAATGAAAATATGTGACTAGTGTTTCGGCTTTCGTATATATGTTACCGGCAATGTGTATAATCCGGCATTGTATACAATGCCTAGGCATTGTATACAATGCCTGAAACGATCAGGCAATGTATGAAATATAATTCATTTTATACTTTGCCTAGGCATTGTATACAATGCCTGCTGGTCCACCGGCAATGTGTAAAATAAGTATATTTCGTATGTCTGTTATAAAAAAAAACCTCGAAATTTAAGGATCTCGCTCCACTGCGCTTCGCGCTCGCCTTAAATTTCTAACCTATACGCGGGACCTACAGGAGTGAAGCAGGTTCGATTACAAATTCAAATTTCTGTTGTCTGTTATAAAAAAATAACCTCGAAATTTAAGGCTCACGCTCCGCTGTGCTCCGCGCTCGCCTTAAATTTCTAACCTATACGCGGGACCTACAGGAGTAAAACAGGTTCGATTCCAAAGAGCCCCCCTCGAGCCCCCCTCGAGCCCCCCATCGAACCCTCCTCGAGCTTTCCCCGAGCCCCCCCCTCGAGCTTGCCTCAAGCCCCCCCCCCCTCGAGCTTTCCCCAAGCCCCCCTCGATCCCCCCCCGAATCTATTCTCGAAAATCTTTTTATTATACACATTGCCGGTGGACCAGCAGGCATTCTATACAATGCCTAGTCATTGTATACACTGCCTAGGTAATGTGTGAAATAGATATCAATATTCATTATATTTCATACATTGCCTAAAAGGGCCAGGCATTGTATACAATGCCTAGGCATTGTATACAATGCCTGCATTTCATACATTGCCGGTAACATATACAAAAAATAATGCTGTATAGATTTTATTTTGTGTCAAACAGCAGTGAATATTTATTTATATAAGTAAGTGTCAGCAAATGGGATGGCATGCATGCTTTTTAGGGTTACGTAGCCTAAATGGCATAAAACGGAACCCTTATAGATTCGTCATGTCTGTCTGTCCGTATGTCACATCCACTTTATCCCGAAAGTATTAAGACTACACAGTTGAAACTTGGTAGGTAGATGTATTATGTTAACCGCTTAACGAATTTAATACAAAAATAAGAAAAATAAAAGATTAAGGGGGGGCTCCCCATACATGGAACTGAAACAGAAAAAAAAATTTTTCTTCAAACCAACACGTGTTGGATGTCTATAGACAGGTCTTTAAAAATGACATTGAAGTTTTTAAGACAACTTTTCTCAAAGTCAACCGTTTGAAAGATATACACCGCCAAAGTGGAAAAAGTGTGTCCCTCCCTTTAACTTTTGAAATAAGAGAGTGAAAAATAAAAAAAATATATGCTGTAGATCTTAATAAACACTTTTAATTAAAATTGGTTTGAACGAGATATAGTAGTTCGTTTTTGAGATATAGCACATTTTCCAAAACCGCAAATATAACTTTGTCATTCATACCAACACGGTGAAAAACAAAGTTATTTTTGCAGACGAAAAATGATAGGTGGTATTAAATATGGTATGGTATAAGGTAACTACGGAACCCTACGGCGCGTGGCCCGACACGCACTTGGCCGGTTTTTTATTCACGTAGCAAAAGGCTCTTGCTTTTTTTATTAGTCATTTAATATTGACAATAGTGAAATAAACAACAACTTTTTACAAACAACACTATTTAAATAGCAGTTACTAATTATTAAATATTATTAACGCTATTTTATTAAATCTTTACAATAAAATGGCAATATAAACCTTCCAATTAGTCGATTGTAATCCATTTAAAAACACCAATAACAATATCAACGTTTTTTATACTAAAAAAAAAACCGATACCCCTAATCACTCAATCAAATTCACAAAACAATTATTAAGCGAAGCGTAAAATTCGCACTTCGCAAATTGCCGCCAACACTTCACACAAACAATAGACCAACCTTTCATTATCCCAACATCATACAAATAAAGTTCAAATTGATTTGAGAAAAAACCGGGTTTTTCAAGCCCCGTCATCAACCGCGGGTTATTATAAAAAACGCTTAATTGTCTTAAGTAGTACAAAAGGGCCTAAAATACCCTTAGGTTAACCCTTTTAGAGGTCATTGGGGCGTCGAAAACACAATAGGTTTTTTATAGCCTTTGTTTTAAAGATGGCGATAATGGTTGTATGTTATCGTATTGGAATAAAATGGCCGAAGTAAAGTTTGTAAAGGTGTGGTTGAATGATTGTAACACCGGATGTCGAGGGTTTATTTACAAAGTTTTTTAGGAAGTGATTAATAAAACGAACGGACATTTAGGCGCGATTTACTTATATTTTTATAAGAAATAACGTTTTAATAGGATTTTTTTCTTAAATTTCCATACTAAAGAAGTCTTCACACATAATATTAAAAGGCCGGCGTACAGTGTACTTCTTATACAAACAAACGTAATACCAAAACCCCCTTACTAATAAAGATTGAATAGCAGATGTATAGTTACACAATGGTTACTCTCTATCAAACTATTTGAATTTGACATTAAAAAGAAAGTGACAAAACACTGTGTAACTATGGCAGCTGCTATACAATCTTTATTAGTAAGGGGGTAAGTATTTATGAAGTTATGAGGTAACAAATGAACATACATACAGAGGGTCAGCTAATGTTATCGTCAAAATCGTGTTTCAATGGTCTTTGAATGGTAATGCTTTTTGACACAGTTCTTGTTTCTTAAACCCAAAATCGAAACACAGTGTGTTTCCGTTTTGGGTTTAAGAAACAAAAACTGTGTTGGTCCCATGGTAAAAGTTGTTCAGTTTAGTGGTCCAATCTACCTATTCTTTAGCCATTATTTCTGTTACACATTGTATAAATTTTGTATCATCAAATCGATACACATTACTAAGAAGCCGCCCAAAGTTAACAAGAAATAAAAAAAAACCCGTTTTGCAGAGGCTCCGATATGTATCAACATGTCAATTAGAGGGTTTCCGATATCAACATCTCCGCACAATTTATTTATGGGGCCGATTTTATCGACAATCGTACGGTTTTTGACATTTCACGGTAGCGGAGCGACCTGTCAAGAAAAACGAGAACCTTCTCGTTTTTTTATAAAGAGGTTTTTCAGAATTACGTTAAAAAAGGTTTCTGTATAAACAAAGGGTCCGCTCTAGAGCTTAGAGCCTTATTAGGGTTCCGTACCAAAATGGTAAAAAAGGAACCCTTATGGTGTGACCAGTCTGTCGGTCTGTCACATCTGGATATCTCAAGAACTACTAATGGTATCAACTTGAAATTTGGAATAGTTTAAGATGACATTTGTCCAACTATTTTGCAAATAAGAAATAAATAAAAAATAAATATCTTTTTTACAACAGGGCTCAGATCAAATAAAAAAGGAAGATGGAGCGGGTGGGGGCCGGGCGGCAGGGTTCGCCCAATGACGAACGAAAGCCAAGGCGTAGTTTCGTTACATATGTGTGCGTAAACTGTGTATGTACACAGCCAAGGCGTAGTTTTACTGGCTTCACCGCTTTGTCGGAAGACTCCGTCTTTACTTTTTTATTTGGTCTGAGTAACAGGGACTGAAAAGAGATCTTAAAAATTTGAAGTGGGGCTACAAGGGCATGTGGGGTATCATATGAAAGAGCGCCGTTTGCACGTTTTCAATATTTTTTTCTTTTTTTCTTAGGCCGCATATTTTTCGACTTATGATGAAAAATGTAAAAAAAATACCGTCCCCCCCACCCTTATCTCCGAACTTTGCAAAGAGAAAAATCTGAAATAATTCTATGTGATAGCAGTTTATATAAAGATTACAGGAAAAATAAAACGATGTCTCAATATAGCACACTATTTTTGAAATTATCAAATTTCTAAAAAAGTTAACATTAGTTCCACTATCGGTCAAGAGATGGCGCTGACCTAAAACTGCAATACTAATTTTATTATTCTACTCTGCAGAGTGGTTTGATGGTGCAATAATGACGGTACGGAACCCTCGGTGCGCGAGTCCGACTCGCTCTTGACCGGTTTTTTTTATTCTTTCAGCTGGCGTCAAGCGCTCTTACTACTCATTTACATTCGACATAGCAAAATCTGTATTGTGTAGAATAGTCTAATTGGTGAAGGTGCAAGTTGTGTTGCTGTCTTGCTAAATACAGGTAATGCGCAATGATATTTTGTGGTGTGCATGTGCATTTTTTTGCGGGCGGGCGTTGCTTCTTGCATAATATTGTTTGCGGAAGTAAGCAACATATTTTTTTTTTTCACAACAATAGATGTAAAACCATCCCCTTATTAATTAACGAAGATTAAGTTTACACCTAGTTAAATCAAAAAGTTTACTTGGAATATTATGCTTTGAGACTCTCAAACGTAACCAGAAAATGGTAGATAGTCACCATCAAACAACAACATTTATTATGGGACCAAGTCTGAAATCGCTAAAAACATTGTAACTCCCAACTTTTTTTTGTATAGAGGTTCATACCTACTATATTGTCTAATTTTTAAATCTATCGCAATCGCTTTCATTTGACAAATGACATGATTCGGGCAACTGGCAAAACATGTTGAACAATGTTTTTTATCATAGCATGTTTGTGAGCAAATAAACATAAAATAAATAAAAAATGGATGCTGATTGCTGCGTTTCTTTGGTAAGTTTTTATTTGTGCCAAAAAGAAGTTTTCGAATTATGATGAAAAATGTACAAAAAAATCCGTTCCCCCCTTTATCTCCGAAGTTTGCAAAGAGAAAAATCTGAAATAAATCTATGTGATAGCAGTTTATATAAAGATTACAGGAAAAATAAAAAGATGTCTCAATATAGCACACTTTTTTAGAAATTACCAAATTTTAAAAAAGTTAACATTAGTTCCACTATCGGTCAAGAGATGGCGCTGACCTAAAATTACAATAATAATTTTATTATTTTACTCTGCAGTGTGGTTTGATGGTGCAATTATGATGGTATGGAACCCTCGGTGCGCGAGTCCGACTCGCTATTGACCGGTTTTATTTATTAAGGCCCAATCTCAGATCAAATAAAAAAGGAAGATGGAGCGTTGCGCAGTGGTTGCGAACAACTAAGTGAAGCCGGTTTTTGATGGTACATGTGTGCGTACTAGGGGGCGGGTGGGGGCCGGGCGGCAGGGTTCGCCCAATGACGAACGAAAGCCAAGGCGTAGTTTCGTTACATATGTGTGCGTAAACTGTGCATGTATGTCGTGGTCTAATCGTTGAACTGGGCCGATCGAGATCTGCCTGACCAGATCACGATGTGCCGGCATTTCATGATCTGGCAAATAATTTCATGATGTGCCGAATCAAAAATTAGGCAGATCGATAAAAGCAACCATTCGTCGATTTGCCCTACTAGTACTTAGCCACATCGAGATATGGCTGGGCGCATCGTAATATACTTCCGTTTCGCGACGCTTGTGGCGCTGTAACGCTGTCTGCGCTCTGTCAGCCGTGTGTTTACGTGCGAGCAAGATGGCGGCGTCACAAGAAATCGAAAATTGTGATAATAAAAACAATACGCTTTTAAGCAAAGCAATGTGATAACGAACCACGTGTTAAGATGATAATAATAATAATGAGAAAAATAATGAGAATGTTAAGATGAGAATGATGATTTATAATAAACAAAATTAAAAAAATAATTAATGTACCTACATTCTTTTCATTTTACTAATACTTTGGTCACTCTACAGACTATTAATCCCAGCATGGCTGGTTTTATCTTTATTATATAGTAGAATAATTATTTTCTAAACTTCATTTTATTTGCTTGTACTTTGGCCACCCCATAGAATCGATTTGCCCAAGCATGGCCGGGCAAATCGTCAAACGTTATGCTTTGAACGATATGGCGGGTTTTGAAGAGGCAAATCAAGAAATGCCGGCGTATCGTGATCTACCCAGACAGATCTCGATCTGCCCAATTCAACGATTGGCCCACGACATGTACACAGCCAAGGCGTAGTTTTACTGGCTTCACCGCTTTGTCGGAAGACTCCGTCTTTACTTTTTTATTTGGTCTGAGGGCCCAATGTATTTACGCCATTAAGGTATCGACAACGGGATGATATGAAAAAATCCTGTTTCCTCTCATTTCTATTTTTTGTCCGCGTCACTACCATCTGATACCTACGTTGTCATTATCACAATCTAATATCGACATAATAATCCTAAAGCAGGACAGGGGATCTCGTCCTGAGGAGTGAGCAGGACGGTGACATAAAAAGCTCAAATCACGCACGAAGTTTTGGTAATGATACGTCAATCATATGGCGATGAGCAGGTGATATAGACAGGCTGATTTTAGGGTTCCTTTTAAATAAATGTAAAAATAATTTTGGATTATCATAATGATCTTTTAGTTTTTTACTAATCCGCACTTGTTTTAATTATTTTTGGGTAGTATTTAATAGGGTACCTAACTAAAAATTCCCATTTTGGGTACCGAAAATACTGAATATAGCGTACTGAAATACTAAGTGGGCGACGGACTGAAGGCGACTACAAATATTGGAATGACTTTAAAAATTAAAATACAAAAGGAGAAAGTAATGACGCTGCACGGTCACTATGGGCCGGTGACCAGCTGATTCATAGACCACACGACCGACGCCCTTAGAATAATTACACCTAGAACGATAGTTTCCTAGAAAGTGGTCTGTCAAAAGTGAGGCACAAATGAAATTTATGTGTGCGTAAGGTGCTTGTGTTTACGCTCGACGAATCGCACACAGCAAAAAAGATGATGTTACCAATACATGAAATTTTCCCTTAAAAGTAGGGAAGTTGAAACCATCGTCGTACTTATAGTTGCGATTGTATAGATTTCACCATTTAGCTGTAACTATAGTTAGTCGACCGTGCAATGTTAAGAATGACAAAAAAGAAGAAAAAGATGGAGGCCAACTTTTTTGTTTGTGGGCCGATTTTGATGAAACTCGATTTAGGGCACTAAATTGACAAGAAAACTGCAACGCATTGTTTATAATATGAAAAAACCTAAGATATCGGCCAAATATATTTTTAGTGGGCCGATTTCGATGTAACTCGGGTTTTTAGGACTATTTTGCCAAGAAAACAGCAACGCAATGTTAAAAATACAAAAATCCAAGATTGTGGCTATTTTTTTGTATGTGGGCCGATTTCGATGAAACTCGGTTCAGGGTACTATTTGACAAGAAAATAGCAACGCAATGTTACAAATAAGTAAAAATTGGCTACTATCTTGGAATTTTTATTTTTTTAACATTGTGTTGCTGTTGTCTTGTCAAAATAGTCACAAGATCCGAGTTTCATCGAAATCGGCCCAGAAATAAAAAAGTTGGCCGCCATCTTGGATTTTTTGTATTTTTAACATTGCGTTGCTGTTTTCTTGTCAAAATAGTACCCCGAACCGAGTTTCATCGAAATTGGCCCACTAAAAATATATTTGGCCGATATCTTAGGTTTTTTCATATTATAAACATTGCGTTGCTGTTTTCTTTTGAAAATAGGACCCCAAACCGAGTTTTATCGAAATCAGCTCACAAACAAAGAAGTTAGCCGCCATTTTGGTTTTTTTTATAATATTTACCTGTTTCCCGAACCCTGCGTGCGACTATAGCAATCGAGCAAGATTCGTGAAACAAACTAACTATAGTGCGCGGCACGTAACTTGAAATTTTTTCGACGGAGTAGGGATCAGTTCGCGCATGTGCTCATGTGAGCGACCAATAGCGCGCGTCCCTCTCCCGCCGCCCGCGCCCCTCACCGCTACGCATACCCAAAATACACGTTCCGCGCAATCCCCACCCGATTTCAAGTTACATGCCTCGTACTGTACGAGTGAGTGCGGTGACATCGGCAAGCGGCAGCGTATAAAGAAATCATTTTATAAAACCTTTATTTAAAAATATGCCACCCCTAATTAATTATTTTAGTATAGAAAGTTTTCATTTAAATGATATCAGCTTTTAGACCAAATTATTTCATACCAAATTACCTACAAATAAGTACTCACATTCATTTTAATACGAGATAAAACCAACCTTCTGCGAGTTTATAATTTCGCAATACAAATATGTACCACTTAGGGTCGTAAAAGATATCCACTTTCCTTTGTCACAACGCTTCCGTACTTGCGTAATTTTTGTCATACAATTTCCTTATAAATCATCATACATTTTATTTCAATGAGAACATTGCGATTTTTTCAATGCTACCCTAATAGAAGATAAGTAATTGTCAAATCGCGTGGAATCTAATAATTGACTCATTTAACTTTTAATTGAACAACAGTAAATGCGGGAGATTTTTTTCCCCGTCCTGGCAACATTTTCATAAAATGTGAAGTGACACGTCATGGTTATTTTTGATGGATGTTTTACGTAAAAATGTAAGTTCAAACGCATTAATTACACGTGAAATGTAATCTACAATGTTTCTTGTGTTTCTGCGATGTAATGTGACCTGATTGTGACATCCGTTCATTGCGCAAACCCTCATTTTTAGTGAAATTTTCGGGAGTTGTGTTCGACACGAATATCACTTGAGCACTAACGGGCCGAATAGTCATACCAAGCCATTCTGGCTTGGTTTGAGTTGCCTCACTATACGGACGCGGACTCGCCTTCTATGTGTAATTATTCTAAGCCGACGCCCATCATCACGCACGGGCAACGCTAATTATTAAGAACGAGCGACCAAATTTATATTTGGACGACAATTTTAAGGCACACAAAACATCTAAAATTTGGCATATACTTAGGTGAAAGTTCACCAACACGTAAAACAATTCATCAGTTTTATTCGGCTGCTTTTGACGTTTTTATGTATGGAGAAAATGGCAAAAACAGATGACTAAAAATTTATCGGCTGGTTAAGTAGTTGGTGAAATTGGGTCTTAATTTAAAAATAATCGAGGTGACAAAAATACCATGTTCGGCAGCTTAAATTATAGTTACCTACTTGGTATAATAATTGCACACTCAGTATTTTTGTCACTCATTTAGAATTTTCACTGTTAACTTAAATAGTTATCTCCCACATGTAGTTGCTCGTTTTACGTATTTTTTTTATTCACAGTTTGTCGCCCGTTAAGGTTTTTTGTCACCAACTTCAGTTGTTTCCAGTCACCCAATTAAAAATATCCCTTTTTTCATAGTTAACTTACTCTGACACTGAAAAAATATAGGTACTTACTTGTGACTTTTTTTTTGTATTGAAAAGTACATGGTGAGAAATTACAAAGTGTAAGATTGAAAAGTCTACAATATTTATGAGCGATAATTAATTAAAAGAAAATAAAGAATATAAATATGAAAAAAAAAATATTAACATCATTCTTCTGTCCATTTAACTTAAGATTGTATAGACATGGGCTGAAAAACTACAAAAAAATAAGCCTAACACGATGTGTCTCTCTTAGAGTTGCAAATAAAACCGGTTTTAAACCAGATTATCCCCTTATTGGATTGATTATCTCCCTGCCAAGAGCGAACCGTGTCTTATTATTTTCATTAATTGATACTGCCCCAATGAGGTGCGCTGTTGATCATAAAATAAATAAGTAATAAAAAAAATCTGGTCTCCCATCCCTCTTTCAACCACAGTGAAGGTTGCTTAACATTTAAAATCGTAACCAAAACATTAGGTACCTTCATTCCCCTAGATTATGATTAACCTCCTTCCGAAAAGTAACGCGGGCCATAAATTGTGCGTTAGGAGTTACTCCACAATATTGGAAATGTCGCACGGTACCTGTTTTATGTCCCGCCTTACATTTACGCCCGTAAAACGGAATAACGTGTCATTTTAAAATATATCCTTAGGGTTCGTTAGTACGAATGGAAGGGAATACTGAAGATCTGTTGGCCATTATTAGAATATTGAATGGTTGACCAAATATGTACTAGAGCTTGTCTGAGCATCGGAACTTGGGGAGCGTTCAAGTATTACGTAACGAATTTGGGGGGAGGGGGAGTTTTGTAAAACGTTACGATGCGTTACAGAGCCGGGAGGGGGTTTGAACTACGCGTTACGTAACATTATTATTTTTTAACCCTTCAGAAAAGTCGCGACTTTCCGGTACTTTACGCCAAATAATTGTGATTTTTAGGTAAAAATAGTCACTTGGTGGTTACGTTACGTTTTACTAGGGGGAAGGGGTACAGAAAAACGTTACGGCGCGGTACATGCGGTGGAGGGGGGTTAAAAATCTCCAAAAAATGCGTTACGTAATACTTGAACGCTCCCATGGTCTGTGGTTGGTGGTAGTTCGCCCACACGTGTAAGACCCAGGGGTTCGATTTCCAGGAAGGGGATACATTTGTACTCAGTTTGGTTACTGGTGGGGCTTATTTCAAGCTACGTCTGGCTAGCTACCACCATCTTACCTAAGTCTGACGCCGTAACAACAATTTAAAAAGTGTTATGTCCCGGCAGTTAGAGGTAAGATAGCCAGTTCCTCAGTGACGAGGATTCCGGGTGTAGTTCGCTCACACTTTCGGCATTACTGTCACTAAACATCAGGTGCGATGATGGCTAAGCGCTATCCTGATGTGGATAAAAAAAATAAATATAAAAGTGGCCTGTACTAGCAATTTTATCATGGCGGGTAAATAAAAAACCCACCAAAAACATTTTCATGGAAGTGTTGCCAAGATGAGACCGTATTGCTCGCAATGTCAAAAAGTTATCAGATCCCATGTAGAGCCAAGCTTCTAACTATACAAGCCATAACTTCACAAACCTCGGTCAAACTTTGGTCTTATTTCAAGTCTGCCTGGCTAGCTACCACCATCTTACCTAAGTCTGACACCATAACCACAATTTAAAAATTGTTGTGTCCCGGCATGCCTTATCATTAGAAATTAGAAATTAATTTATTTGCCTTTGAACAGGGTACACTGAAGGTCTTACACCCAATTGCACTAAACTTAAGAATCGCCTAAGTCTTTTCTTAACTACAACTCGACCAAGTTAAGTAGGCGAATGACAGCTACATGACCGCTAAGTTTGACACCGTTTTAATTTGGTCGTGTTGTAGTTAGGAACAGACTTAGGCGATCCTTAAGTTTAGTGCAATCGGCAGTTAATCTAGTTTAAAAGTTCGGCCCATTCAGCCATAATAACAGCATGCAAAACCAATTATTTTTAACAAATTAAATATTTACTTAAATTTACAGTGTTACTTGAAATAAATGCACATTATTATATTATCAAATGAAATAATTCACAATTTACAGATTCACAAAGTAATGTCACACAAGAATATAATGAAATTCAAGTCATTTTAAAATTACAAATAAAATAAATAAAATGTCAGTCAAATTAATACCTAGTTTAAATGTCAAAATAATGTCTAAGAGGATCATCAAGGATGCATCGATGATTTATCACATTAGGAAGATTATTGACATATACCAAGAACAAAAGCGGACCAAGTACACTTCCTTGTGGAACCCCAAATCTATTTTCTTTGTACTCTGATTGATAGGTTCGAACCACCTGATTGCTATCTAATTTTGTTATTTCAACCGACTGCTTTCTGTTCTGCAAATACGTTTGGATCCATCGTCACTTAACATCAGGTGAGATTAAGGGTCCCCCCAGACCTACCGGTTTCTTTTCTTTGCTTTGCTGTTCGGCATGGAAGCGCCGGCCAAGAGGCTCATTTTCAATCTATAGCATATTTTCAATCTAAGTACATTTCACATATATGTGAGCTTTGTTCCTTAAACGATCGTTATGAAAACACAAAAAAATAGTTCAGGTAGGTAATGATGCCACCCACGACCCTGTTCACAATTTATATAAATATGCGATCGATTTACTTTTACCAATAGGAGACCATGTTAAGGGTGGCATATCACCCAGAAGCTTCCTACTTTGCAACCCAGACGATTATATTTGATAACACCAAGCTAATGGCTATTTTGCCAATTTGGTCTGGTCCCAATATGCGATAGATTGAAAATGGCCCTGTTGGCCGGCGGTCTAAACAGCAAAGGAAAGAAAAGAAACCGGTAGGTCTGGGGGGACCCTAAAGGCCAAGCACTAACCCGTTGTGCATAAAAAAGACATAAGTGGATTTTTTATACAGAACCGTTTTCACGCCAACTCTCGCTTGTCGCTCCCCAAAATTATTCGCGACAGGTATGAACGGTGGGGCGTGTAAAATAGCACAAGACGTTTCCAATATTTCCACCAAGCACGCGCAATGAACATGTTCTAATGTTCGTCGATTTCAGTTGCTGTATGTATTAAAAGAAACGCAAAAAGTTCAGCTAAGTTGCGTCCTTATATAAATAACTAGCGGCCGCCCGCGACTTCGTCTGCGTGGAAAGGTTTTTGCTATCCCTCGGGAACAATACTTTTTTCGGGATGAAAGGTATCCTATGTCCTTCTCTGTACCCCTGACAACGCGTATGCAAAATTTCATGATGATCGGTTCAGTAGTTAGGACGTGAAGGCGTAACAAACAAACAAACGGACTTTCGCATTTATAATATTAGTAAGGATTGAGAATGTTGTACGTCTTTGTGTGTTGGAATAAGAGTGACAAACACTTTATAACAATAGTACAGTGTCTGTGACGGTTGAAAATTGGTGTTTTCAACCATTCCACGGTTGAAAATACACTCGACGTCAGAAAAATCGCACCTCTTCGAAAATAAGTTTAGACTTGGCCACCTACTATTATTAGCTAACGTAAATGTTGATATCTATTAAAAGTACATTTAACGAGCTTTCAATTAATAATTGTTTGATTTAATTAACATAACAGTTACCATAATTAAACGCTTAAAGCGTTATTGCTTGCACCGCCATAAAAGAGAAATAAAAGGGGTCAATTCAGGAAATGTGGGTAAATTTGCTATCGAGATGATGGAGAAAACACACTTTAAAAGTTCAATTAAAAAAAGGAATACCCAAGATGGATACTATTGCCCATGAAGTTGCTCAAATATTGCAAATCAATAAGGCAATGTAATGTTGCTCGGAAACTGAATCTCAGTAATTGATTCCGTTCGACGAGTATTCCAACGGTTTCTAGAGACTGTTGGCTACGTCCGAAGGGGAAGAAGTATATATCGGCACTTACCATTAAATTAGAATAGGATTAAATTAACCTAGAAGAAATTTTTGAAAAGGTGCGATTTTTCTGACGCTCAGTGTATTACACCGAGCTTTAAGACCCAGTTTTGCTGCTTCACATTGCATTTACGCTAGGTATGTGAAGCATTAGTAAAGTGCCTGCTTTGTAAATCTTTTTTTAAAATACCAGTTGTATCCATGTGCGTTAAAACAAACAAACAATTTAAATCTTTCTTTCCTGTTTGCCGTTTAGTTGAGGAAGATAAGTAGTTTCCAGTTCTTTTTCGACTTAAAAAATTTGAAAAGTAGGAGGTTATCTATTTGTCACGTATATTTTTTTTTAAGTATATGTATGTACACCGATTACTCGAAGACGGCTTAACCGATTGAAATGATTCAAACGTTATAACATTAGCTTTATTCCCAAGTTGGTCCCATTTTTTTTAAATTTTGAAATCGGTTCAGTAGTTTTCAAGTAATCTTGAAGATACTGTGGTTTTCGTTACCATTTTATATGAATTCAGATGGGTTTTCAACCATTACTTTTTTGTTTATGAACCGATTTAGATATTCTTTTTTGTTCGAAAAAAGACACCTTAAGGATGATACCATATTAATTTCATTGGTATTGGACTTTGGATTTTGAAGATACACGAGGGAACTCATCAAAATCAAATAGGAACTGTACAGTGATTTAAATATTGGTAGGTTTATGACAATCGAAAACAAGTTAAGTACCTATCTATTCTCAAGGAAGTTCTGGACTAGAGTTTAACTGCGAAGGCCCAACGGAACTCTTGTGGAAATTGAGTTACTCGGGGTAAACTATTGAAAAATGTGAAAAAATATGACGTTTTATTTTATAAAATCATCGCTTACTACCTACCACAAAAAAGTTTAAAATAAAAAAAGATTTAAAAAAAAAAGCAAAACCCTCTTCAAAAACCTTAAAAAAACATCTATATAAAAAGCAAGAAATAATGTTTAAATCGATTAATTAAAACACGTCTATTGAAGTCGGGTGGGGCTTTTAGAATATAAACAATACAATGAGTGAAAACATTACTTCCAGCTCCACCCGACTTCAAAAGACGTGTTTTAATTAATCGATTCGAACATTATTTCTTGCTTGTTATAGAGCTGTTTTTTTTTAAGGTTTTTGAAGGGGGTTTTCCTTTTTTAAAAAGCTTTTTTGGCCCACAAAATTACTTCTTATTTAGCCCATCAAAGATTCCGTGAATAATAAAAAGCTGTTATAAAAATGTCCTTCACAGCATGGTTTAATAAATTTTAAATAAGTACCAATATTCGGTAAATTGTAGCTGTGGCAGTTGTTCATAAAATATAATCTCGCCCAAAAACATTCAAAAAGTATCATATTTCTTATTATTTTGCGCAACAAATTACAAACTTATCCATTTTAAGTTTAAGCTAAAGTTACTGACTTGATTGCGAGAACTTAGGGCCAGGCGAGTTTCCCATTAAACATTAATTAATGTAACTTAAGCAGAGGACCTAGAAGACTTTGTCTTTGGCTCTCGGCTAAGTATATTTTATCAAAGAAAACGCTAAGTTCTAACTTTAAGTACTAACTCGACACAATAAGGGAAAGTTTTTAGTCGCAGTTAAGTTTTTTTCTAATTTTTACATTGTTTAATTTAATACTTTGTGCTCATAGAATATCAGCCGCAGGATGCCCACTATCTGGCATAGGTACTACTTTTTTCCCTGTATTTAATTTGGGGTTTTTATCCATATGGATACGCCAACCCCTTAATTTGGGGTTTTTGGCAATATGGATACACCAACCCCTTAATTTGGGGTTTTTATCAGTATGGATACACCAGCCCCTCAATTTGGGGTTTTTATCAGTATGGACACGCCAGCCTCTTTAATTTGGGGTTTTTATCCATATGGATGAGTACGCCAGGCCCTTAATTTGGGGTGTTTATCCATATGGATATGCCATCCCCATTGTATCTTTTTCCAATGCACCCAGGGCAGTCCTCCCTTAAGAATCTCCACGACAATCGGTCTTGCTTGGCCCGCATCCAGCGACTTCCCCCAACCTTCACCCTCACGTTGGTCCACCTTGTCGGGACCTACCTACCCACGGAGCGTCGTCCGGTGCGCGGTCGCTATTCCAGAATTTATATGCGAGCATCTTTTGAAGAAACGATCCCACCAAAAATATTTTCATATAAAATGTTGCCAACCATTATGGCTCACACTGTCAAAAAGTTATCAGACCGCATGTAGAGCCAAGCTTCTAGCTACACGCCCTAACTCTACAAGCCCTAACTTCACAAACTCTACATACACCCTAGTCAAAATATATGGCTTGGCCATTTCGCTACATCCACATGGACGTGAGACGAAAATGTATTCACTTTTCATTACTTTTCGGTTATACAATAAGTAATTCTTGTAGTAACGTTCTTGTTTAACATTGTTTAAGGCTCCGATATGCGAAATCATTTGTCTCTGACTTTTTCTTTACGTGTAAAGAGTATGGAAAATAACCCCACTTCTGCACTTTTTCGATGTTTTTCGTTGTTTTTTCATCATTAGCACAATTATCTTTCTTGAAAGAAAGTTATTGGAGCAACTGCACAGTAACTTAAAGTGTATTTTGATGTAGAATTCAATAGGTACGTTTACGCTATCATATACGCCAAAAATATGGCCCGCGACAAGCGCTTTTGATGATATTCTGTTTTTTTTTTACAATCAACTGAGAAGTTTATACGCAATTTAATGTTTGTCGCAACTAGATAAACTGTTTAGCTTGTCGTATGATTTTTTTGGTGGCTACAAGTTTACGTTTTCTATATAAAAATATGGCCCGCGCAAACCATGTTTTCCTATTACCGCCCCTTAAATATTACACTTACACCTAACATGTTTATACATCACACCTTATCTTGTTAAGTACCTAATGATAGTACTAATTATTGAACAAAATACTTACAATTGACGTCGATAGAAAGATGTTCCGAAACAGGTGTTATCGACGGATCTGTCACCGCCTGTGAACAAAGATAATAAGTTCGTCTTTGAAAAAGTTCATCCTTTGAAAAATTTGTAATTTTTGTTGTATCACACTAATTGAAATACAGGTACAGTCAGCTTCAAAGAGGTAGGTAGGTAGGTATTTATAAAATCCATAGTCCATAAACATGAAGGTGGTTAACCATCCATACCAACATGTAACACTAAATAGAAAATACTCGTTTTTCTGCAGAACTGTTGCACAATTTAATTAGTTCTCTTTGGATCATACCTCTATTGATGTCTTTGGTATAAGGCCTACATCATCATCATATCAGCCGTACGACACCCACTGCTGGGTATAGACCTCCCCCAAGGATTTCCACGACGATCGGTCCTGCGATTCCTACATCCAGTGGCTTCCGGCAACCTTCACCCTCACGTCGGCCCACCTTGTCGGGGGCCTACCCACGGAGCGTCGTCCGGTGCGCGGTCGCCAATCAAGAACCTTTCCGCCCCAACGGCCATCGGTTCTTCTCGCTATGTGTTCAGCCCACTGCCACTTTAGCTAAGCAATCCTTCGAGCGATGTCGGTTACTTTAGTTCTCCTGCGGATCTCCTCATTTCTGATTCGATCACGCAGGGAAACGCCGAGCATGGCTCTCTCCATTGCACGCTGGGTGACCTTGAGCCTCCTTATGAGACCCATAGTTAGCGACCACGTTTCACTGCCGTAAGTCATCACTGGCAACACACACTGGTCACAGACTTTCGTCTTGAGACCTATACTATAAGGCCTACACCCTAGTCAAAATATAGTATATTTAGCCATAGCCATATTATGGCTTGGCCATTTTGCTACATCCACATGGACGTGAGACGAAAATGTATAATATAGTATAGATGACCATAGACCATTATAATTAAAAAAACCGGTCAAGAGCGAGTCGGACTCGCGCACCGAGGGTTCCGTACCATCATAATTGCACCATTAAACCACACTGCAGAGTAGAATAATAAAATTAGTATTGCAGTTTTAGGTCAGCGCCATCTCTTGACCGATAGTGGAACTAATGTAAACTTTTTTAGAAATTTGATAATTTCTAAAAAAGTGAGACATCATTTTATTTTTCCTGTAATCTTTATATAAACTGCTATCGCATAGAATTATTTCAGATTTTTCTCTTTGCAAACTTCGGAGATAAGGGGGGGGAACGGTCATTTTTTTTACATTTTTCATCATAAGTCAAAAACTATGCGGTCTAGAAAAAAAAAAAAATTGATTAAAAACGTGCAAACGGCGCTCTTTCATATGATACCCTACATGCCCTAGTAGCCCCACTTCAAATTTTTAAGACCCCTTTTCAGGCCCTGCTGTAAAAAAAACATTTATTTTTTTATTTATTTCTTATTTGCAAAATAGTTGGGCAAATGTCATCTTAAACTATTCCAAATTTCAAGTTGATACCATTAGTAGTTCTCGAGATATCCAGCTGTGACAGACAGACAGACTGAGTCTCACCATAAGGGTTCCTTTTTTACCATTTTGGTACGGAACCCTAAAAAAGGCCTGTGCGATACGTCGCTTGATCGCCGCAAAGAGTAAAAAAATATCTATACTTATAACATTAAGTAATTACTTATCTATAAGTACCTAGATTATAAGTGTAAAACTTATAAAATATTTCCCTACAACTTGTTATTTACTCCATAGACTTTAATTATCCATAAGTGAAAACTTGCAAATGGCTCTTAGTAACCTATTTTGCAACTGCTTATATCGTGTCTCAAAGCTAGTTTTCTTAGCAAAATAAAAAACATGTGGTCAAAAAGTTGTAACAAATGCAAAGTGAACATGCCTACCTCTATTGGAGAAAGGCGTGACTATGTAAAAATATAGCTAAGTAGCGGCCGCCCACGACTTCGTCTGCGTGGAAAGGTTTTTTCCTATCCCTGGGGAACTATAATTTTTTTCGGGATAAAAGGTACCCTATGTCCTATAGCTTCTCTGTACCCCTGACAACGTGTATGCAAAATTTCATGACGATCGGTTCAGTAGTTGAGACGTGAAGGCGTAACAAACAAACAAACAAACAAACGGACTTTCGCGTGTATAATATTAAGTAAGGATAATATTAGTAAGGATTACCTGGCAAGTTATATCAGTTCCGAAGTCAGACCTCTGCAGCCTGAAGGAGACTGTGGCCCTGGCTTCAGAATTAGCGAGGAGCGAATGGGCCTTCCACCACGACACCCTCGCGGTGGGCCGACCTGGGAAAAAAATAGTCTGTTTATCCTTACTTGTCCTATTTGGTAAACAATTTTCACCCAACTCTATATTTTTTCTTATCGTATGAGGATTAGTGGCCATCTCTGGTGTTAGAGTTTATCAAGCCGCCTGTAAGGTCTCTAACTTCCCTTAACGACTGTTATCAGATGACAACAGCCGGGACTGAAGCACGGAAGCGCTCAGTTGTAATGCCACTTAACGGTCACCCATCCAACACCTGACCGGACCGAGCGTCGCTTAACAACGTGATCGAGTAAGCTCCGCCATGAGCGCTTCTCTCGCAACTCTTTATTGAAGTAGTCTATTATAAAATATAACTAAATAGTTTTCTACAACGAAATAAATTGTTACTAATTAATGTCAATTTTATAAAGTAATGTAACTTATTTCTAAATAATGTTTTAAGTTTAAAATGCGTAAATATGACAACTGTCATTTATAAACTGTTTAATAATAAATGCTGGTTTATAAGGGGTCAGTGACTGGACCCAGTGACTCGGAATTCCGGACCCAGTAACTGGGTACATGTAGACAGGATCGGCAGTAAGTCGTACTGTGCCTGAAAACAAAATAGGTGGCTAGTCAGCGGGGCTGACTTGCGAGCGAGAAGTCAGCACTGCTGGACTGGGTTGAAGCTAGTGTCTACAGGAGCCCAGTAGCAAGTCAGCGCTGGACTGGGTTATTGTACTGCCATGTTACTAACCCTGTATAAACCAGGCATAAGACAAGTAAGGATAAACGGATTTTATATGACAAAATTCAATATTTTACCGAGCGAGCACGAAGTGCGAGCGAAGCGTCTCTGTTTCAGCTTGGGCAAAAATTCTTTCGTATGTCCGGCTGTCTGTTCCAGCCTTAGAGGTCGCATTTCTCAACCGAATCTTGTGAAATTTTGTGAGCAGGTTCAAAAATTATATAGAATTTTTTGTCGAGCCAGTTTTTTGAAATTTTTCAAAATGGCAGAGATATGTTAAAAAAACAGATTTCAGTCCGGTTTTCCAGCGCTGTCTGTTCTCCTCTACAGGTCGCATTTCTCAACCGATTCTGGTAAAATTTTGTGAGCAGGTTCGAAAATAATATAGAATTTTTTTGTTATGCCAATTTTTTGATTTTTTTCCAAATGACGGAGAAATGTTAAAAATACATATTTCAGTCCGGCTTTTCAATGCTGTCTGTTTTCCTCACAGGTCGCATTTCTCAACCGATTCTAGTGAAATTTTGTAAGCAGGTTTGAAAATTGTGTAGATTTTTTTTGTTAAGTCAGTTTTTCAATTGTTTTTTTAAATGGCGGAGATAGTGTAAAAAAACATATTTCAGTCCGGATTTCCGGCGCTGTCTGTTTTCCTCTACAGGTCGCATTTCTCAACCGATCCCGGTGAAATTTTGTGAGCAGGTTTGATAAATATATAGAATATTTTTGTCGAGACAGTTTTTCGAAATTTATTAAAATGACGGATATGTGAAAAACCATAATCATAATCATAATCATAATCATTTATTTCCCAGAATATGGTAGTGTACATTGATGGTATATGAAGATAAAGATCTGCATAATCTGCCTCCGTTAGGCGTGGAAATCTGTTAGTACTTAATTACAAAAAAAATATAATTTAGAAATCAATATTTAAAACATTAATCATAAATTAATACAATAACTATTCATTACCCATCATTTTAAATATCCAATGTCATTTAATATATCAATAATTATGTCATAAATTAATTCCATTACTCAATTAAATAATTATACAAAAAATGTCTAACTTTAGTAATGTCGAATGTAATAAAATGTCAAATCATAATCATGTCATAGTATTTGCCTACCAGTACAATGTCAATTTAAGATTAGAAACTATATATTATATTATTATATTTCAGTCCAGCTTTCCGGCTGTTTGATCTCCTCTACAAGTCGCATTTCTCAACCGATTCTGGTTAAATTTTGTGAGTAGATTCGATAATTATATATCGGCACCCTGATTATCTAAAAAGAAACTATTTAGCGACCGGTTTCATTCCACATACATTGCTACTTTTCTTTGGTATGTTTTTTTTTAATCCAAAAAGAAGTAGCAATGGATCACTATCATCTATGAACTGCAACCGGTCGCTAGGTGGTTTCTAATTAGATAATCAGCCCGCGGGTCATTTTGAACTTACCATCCAAATTTTAAGGATGTGTGGATCCTGTCCATGAAACTAAACAACTTTCTCTAAGAAACATGTGTAAAATTTCGCTAAAAATTTTGGTCAACCCGTACTAAATTGATTACGCGATCTCTCTGATTTGTATGGAAAGTCGATTTTTATTTTACATATTTGACCATGTGTTCCTTAGAGAAAGTTGTTCAGTTTCATGGACTGAACACATCCTCAAAATTTGGATGGTGGATTCAAAATGACCTTGTATAACTGTTTAGTCAAGCCAATTTTTCCAAATTTATAAAAAAAATATTCACCCATTTTGAAAAATCATCAAAATTAGGAGCACCATCTAGCTGCGAATACTCACGCACCTACTGTGTGTTTTGAAAACTTCATGGCGACATTTTATTTTATTTTATCGCGAGGTCTACAGCTCACGGAGCCACTAGTAAAAAAAATACCGCGTTGCTTGAAAGTATCAAGTAATACTTCCGATGCCAGGCGCGGATCCACCGTTATGGGCACTATGGGCATGCCCACAACACTAATCGACTTGCGACGTCACGTCGTCGTCATCGTAAAAAATAAAAATAAATGAATCGTAAATCGTGCGTGATTCAACTACGTAACTAAAAACTGACTAAAAATCGCGCTGCGCGGCCGTTTCTTTACTACCTATAAACAGGCAAGATTACAAGGTTATCTGGATGAAACTGACTAAAAATCGGCCATTTTATTTACTATAAACAAGCAAGATTAGTGGATAAAATTGACTAAAAATCGCGCTGCGCGGCCTTTTTTTGGGGTTCCGTACCAAAATGGTAAAAAAGGAACCCTTATGGTGTGACTCAGTCTGTCTTTCTGTCTCTCTGTCACAGCTGGATATCTCGAGAACTACTAATGGTATTAACTTGAAATTTGGAATGGTTTAAGATGACATTTGCCCAACTATTTTAAAAATAAGAAAAAAATAAAAAAAATATATTTTTTTACAACAGGGACTGAAAAGGGGTCTTAAAAATTTGAAGTGAGGTGACTAGGGCATGTGGGGTATCATATGAAAGAGCGCTGTTTGCACATTTTATGAAAGAGCGCTGTTTGCACATTTTAAAACATATTTTTCTTTTTTCTTAGGCCGCATAGTTTTCGACTTATGATGAAAAATATAAAAAAAAAAATACCGCCCCCCCCCCCCCCTTATCTCCGAAGTTTGCAAAGAGAAAAATCTGAAATAATTCTGTGTGATAGTAGTTTATGTAAAGATTACAGGAAAAATAAAACGATGTCTCAATATAACACACTTTTTTAGAAATTCAGAAACAAACAAAAAATCTTTAGTTTCACTACCAGTCAACAGATGGCGCTGTCCTAAGAATGCTAACCTAAGAGAAAAAAATAGTTCCACTATCGGTCAAGAGATGGCGCAACCTAATACTACAATAATAAATTGGTGGCTGGTTCTAATATAATTACCTACTATTTGCCATATGTACGAATAAACGAAGAATAAGTTCCTACTTAGTAATATAAACAGTTTGCAATGTGGAGTGGCTGAAACGTTTTTTAGTCACCATAAGCAACTGTGGTTAAGATTTGTAAATTAACTGTCCGCCTGTTCGCCCTTCCACCTGTCTGCCGTTTATCCTACTTTTTTAAAGACTAAAGTAACATATCCAAATATATTTATGATTGTACGGAACCCTCGGTGCGCGAGTCCGACTTGCTCTTGACCGGTTTTATTTTACTATAAAAAGGCAAGATTACAAGATTACTGGATGAAACTGATTAAAAATCGCCTCGGGCTATCCTTGGCTATTGGGTATTTATTTTGGGCCGCTACGATTTACAAAAGTACTAAACCTGGCTCTCCACAAAATTGTAATGGACACCCCTGCTCTAGGGTACCCGATAATATCTAAAAAACAACAAGGGCGCAGTTCTAGAAGCTCGAACCGGGCGCAGAAAAGGCTATTTACTGCACTGTTCACGAGTCATGATTGTTCATGAGCGAGTTAGTACTCCGACTCGCACTTGGCCGATTTTCGGGTGGCTGTGCCCACAACCTTTTTTTAGGGCTGGATCCGCGCCTGTCCGATGCAGAGGCACGTTTTAAAGAGCAAAGAAAGTTAAAGTCGCCATTAACATTTTCAATTAAATTTTGCATGCAAATGCAGTCTACCAAATCTTTTCTTCACTGTAACAAAAGTGTATCATCCATATCACTCCGACCTCAAATGGTCTAACTATGCAACTGTAGTGACGCTTTCGAGTCCATTGTGCGCGTAACAAAGCAGGAAAATTGTTGGTAACCCTTAAACCACCGCGCTGAAACAACGGCGACGCAAAAAACCGTGTAAAACAAAAGGGTTCCCTACCCTTGTCAAGCGTGGGTCTCGGTCCAAGGTAAAGGGATTAAGCGATTTAAGGTAGGTATAACATGATTCAAACTTAATGACTTCTGTGAAGTTACAGTTCCACTACGCGCAGAGCCATGCCCTTCCACCCGTCTTTCTCACACACTTACATCGAATTTGTGTTCTGCGCAGCGTCTCGCGCGATGTTCACAGAGGTCGTAAAGTTTGAATCGGGTTAATACATTGAATGTTACGCGTGGACCACGTAAAATGTCGCTATTTCAAATTAACATCTAATTCTGCTACTTGCAGTGATAATCCGTGCGTTGTCGATATTTAGTCATATATTTTTTGGATTTGTCCCACGCTGTGAACGCTTACAGAGCAAATTAGATAGTTTGGAGCGTCTCGCGCCACCCGGCGTCCCAGTGCCTCGGGTAAGAAATTGACTAATGTCTAAACATTCCGCTTCGCCTGGCCTTATGTTAGCAAAACATGCCTTAGAGGAGATAATACATCTTTATTATGTATGATGTAGGCCGTCAATTAATTGACCCATGCTACTATACTTTATTTGCACAAGCTCTATTTTGTTTGAATCGAACTCATTGGTACTCACAATTTTTACTTTGTTCTATGGTATGACTGGATTTACTTACAATGTAATAAGCAGATTTGATTATTAAAGTGTCAGAGAACATGTCAAAACTTAATAGAGACAAAAACATAATTTATCCCGCTCCTGCTTCCGCTCATAACATGGTCCAAATCAAAGCAGGCGTGAATCATACATCGTTGACACTCACGGGCACGGGGCTGAAACTCGATTGAGGCAGCACCATTTACACAAATCTACAAAATGAAAAATGAACTTGTTCTTTTGAAGTAAAAGGACGGTCATATTATGAAATATTATACCTCTATTATTATGGAAGAGGAAAATTTCACCTTTAATGTAGTGACTTTTGGGAAGAGAAATGTTATTCGATTTCTAGTTAAATAAATGAATATAATAAGTAGCATTTCTAATGATGAGACAGTCAATAATGAACTAAGTTGACGAAACAGTCATCAGAGTGAATGATGTGAGAGTATTGAACGTATGTCCCAGTCTTGAAACGCACTATTCTTAATTCTGTGATTATTATCACAGAATTAAGAATAGTGCGTTTTATGTTCAAGACTACAAAACTAAAAATACTTATGTCTGAAACAGCCTTGTAATAAACGAAGAGTCAGTTTACGCCTGGTTTAACCAAAAATATTGCTTAGCAATATTACTACATTTGACGTCTCAAAGCGTCAGTAAAATTACTTTTCGTTTATTAGTATAGAGAATTTCTACAACAATCATTTAACATCGTGCGGGTACTACATTTTTATCTGCTGCCTTTATAAAATTATTGAACTCGCTATTTCTTGTAACTTGTGCCAAATGAGGTGTCATTACCGCATGCCACGCTTGAACCCAGATTACGACAACTTCGTGACATATTACAGGAATATAGGAATTGACGGAAAAAACTTTGTGAAGCCATTGGAAATCCGGTCATGAAAGTAGTTTGAACTACTTATTTTTTTTAATGTTATAGATAAACGTTGAGTCAACACTATACGGCTTTCATATTCTATACCATACGGCATTCTATAATAGAAACTGCTGATTTATTTAGTGGCACAAAAGGTTACAAAATAAATACTGTAACACTAAAAAGACAACTTAGCATGTATCGGCTGTCATGTCACAGACATTCCGATGGTGATCTTCCGTGGTTACCTTCTTTGCCAATTTTTTTTAAGCTACGCTATGATTATCTTGGTATACAAATTATAAACATAAATGCGAAAAAATTGAGGTTGACAAATTGATATGTTTTTTAACTTTAGCTTTGTTTGACATTCAATGATTCAAATGAAGTAATTTTTAATGTCATTACTTTCAATAATTTATAACGTTTCTCTCGTTTTACCCACATTAGGATTACAGTGTTCTCCGTATTTGAGCTTTGTTTATTCTATAAAGCTTAAAGGTTAAAATCTCTATAAACTCAGATTCCATTCGTACGCATGTCGTTAACATCCGATTATGTTAATCCTGGATTAGTCGTATTTACCTACTGAATTATCCGTTGAAAAACAAAATTATAAGAGCTCTTGGGGCCCAGGGAAAAGCTTTGATTTTAGATTTGTTTTATGATAAAAAAGATTATTAATTTTATTACTTATACCTCGTGAAGTGCGAATACATCTCCCAACACGATATGGAGTGCGTATGCGGTCATCCTAAACTGACCATTGTGCATGACTGGGTACTTTGCGTGCCTGACTAAAGAAGATACAAAATAATTTGGCCCATATTTTAGTAACACGTCACAAAATAGATATAAGTATACTACGTACAGAAAGGACACTCTCCGTCCCGCTTTAGAATCAATTACCGCACCCCTCTCCGTGAGTTCATGCGCCGAATCATGTGCTCATTTAGTCACGCGTCGCGTATATCAACAGCTGTCAACTTTCGTGCACGGCGGCATGAATTTAAGTTGCATAAAACAAGCAAAACATTTAATATCACTCATAGAAACATTTCTAATCTCCGGTAAATACATATTTATTGCCAAAATGGTGAAAAACCAATATGTTCATTTGTGTCTGTGAGGCGACTCGTCCTCCTTACAAAATCCCGTAGTAGCTTTACGCACACAGTTGCGCGTCATCTGTGTAGTGTCTGTGTAATAGGTAGTTATAACGGAGTGGTTATATGGAGTGTCCGGGGTGTGACAACGTGACCTGTGCAGTAGTAATTTTAGGGACAAAAGTGTTTAGTGCGCAAGCCTCCTCGACTATGGTTGGGTTCAAGTCATATTGTGCGAACAACACCAGCACAAACTTGGAGCTGCACGAGGCTTCCGAGCCTCTACGGACGAGAAATCTTTAGAAATCTAAACAGATTAGAAGTCGCGTCAACTTTTAACTTGGGCCACATCACAACTACTTTGATTTCCTATAAGTGTCATGAATATTGGTATACTAATGAGCATTCCAATTATTTGCTTTTTAGGGTGCCGTACCCAAAAGGTAAAAATGGGACCCTATTACTAAGACTCCGCTGTCCGTCTGTCTGTCACCAGGCTGTATCTTATTAACCGTGATACCTAGACAGTTGAAAATTTCACAAATGATGTATTTCTTTTGCCACTATAACAACAAAGACTAAAAACAGAATAAAATACATATTTAAGGGGAGCCTCCCATACAACAAACGTGTTTTATTTTTCGTTTTTTGATACGGAACCCTTCGTGCGCGAGCCCGACTCGCACTTGGCCAATTTTTTTGTATTCACAATGCTATTTATATATTAAGATAAAATGATATATGATATAAAATGATATATGCAAGTGTTTATCATGCTGCAACTCGATGCTGAGTGGTAACCTTTTCGGTTTCATAATGTACCTCAGGCGCGGTCCCAGGGGGGAGTCACAGGGGATATGACCCCAAAATTGTACAAGTCACATAGAAAAAGATTCTAAAATTTACAAAAAGGCACAATGCCTTTTATTAGTGACCCATTATTATTAGTGACCCACCCCAAAATTTCAGGCTGCGACTGCGCCTGATGTACCTAACATAAAGCTCTGCTACTTATCCTGTACCCACCTACCCATTATTGTGGAATCGAATGAAGTTTTTTTGTATTTGTATATACCTACTAGAGGTGCTACGCCACCTCTAAGTTGTTACGGATGAGTCGATTTTTCTAGTATTACATTTTGTATTAGCTCTTTAGTTCAGTAAAATTACATTATCGCGTCATCTCTTAACTTAGACCACACCACACGCGCGTGATTTGGACATTTTTCGTTCCGCCGCCACCGTTGAGAACTGTATGACGTCTGACGCAGGTCATGCCACGAACAAACAACAGATTTAACGAAAACACACCGAACAATGAGTGAAAAACAACACAACAATGTAGTTCCCACGTCCTACTTTTAATTATGGAACCAGAACAAAAGGGTTTTGATTGGCGATCGTTTTTTTTTGCTGAACTATCTAAAAAATATGCTGGCAATGGAACAAAGCTTTTGTTAGAATGCGTTTGAACGGAGGATATTGACTATGTGATGTGTATTTTCTTTGTTTTTAAACTTATGAGTTTATTAGTTCGATTTCAAGCAGGTATTATTTATGTTCGATTTAATTTGTGATAGGAATTGTTTTCAGTCCATCTGGGAAGTACTGTTTTTATAAATACCTAGGTGTATGTCGTCAAGCAAGACGTTGATTGTATCAAAAGTACGCATTCCTAATTTAAAATCACATCATAAAGAAAATCGCTTTCATTAGATAAAAAATAAGGGTTCTTTGTTGACTTGACTACGGAACGGAACCCTAAAAAGAACTTTGTCCCGTTGTGGTAAAACCAAATGTCATGGCAGTACTTCGATACCCATTTAATACAAACTGATCCAAGTGTAAGGCCGCCTACGCACTGACAGGTGCCTAAATTAGCGCCTAGATACATCTAGGATACACGGTGACCGCATTGGAAGGTGGGTCGCTAAAACAGGAGGCTTGTCTCATGGTCTTTGCTTGTAAGTCTCGCGTAGGGATGTCAAAAGTGATAAAAAACATTGATATATCGATACATCGATATTTATAAAAATATCAATATCAGCTACGATATATCGCGAAAAAAATATCGATATATCGGTCAAATTCTCAGAGAACATTTGCAGTTTAAAAAAAATATGTATTTAGTTTAGCCTAGCTCAGAAATCTCAATAGAATTTTTTAGACTTTTTGTCAATATCAATTTTACTTCAAACATACTGAAGTATTTTGGTTTTCTTCAATCTTGAATTCATTTACTTTCCAACATCCATAGTAATTATTATTAGTATTCAACCATTTTTAAATATAATTTAAAATAAATGGGAAAATTGGAGGTAAATGCCCGTACAAAGGTAAACTCCAGCAGCAGTAGCGCCATCAAGCGGTCCGCCCCGCCATTTTAGCGACTTTTGAGTGATATGATGCTAATAAATATATCGTTTTTGATACCATTTTCGATATTGGTTATTTTGTATCGATGTATCGATATATCGGATCAAAATATATCGGCTAAAAATATCGATATATCGAACAAAAAATATCGATATATCGAACAAAAAAAAATCGATATATCGATATTTTTTCAACAAGCCTAGTCTCGCGCCTACGATACATTCTAGGTAGCCGCCTGCATGTAATGAGACGCCTAGTGCGCAGTGCGGCCGGTCGCGAACTGTCGTGGACGTTCGTTTTACTACAATAGGTATCTAGGAAGAGCTCATGGCGGGACAGACTGATTGTATTCGATCATGTTTATTAAGCAACGCTTGGTCCGGCTATGTGTCGGATGGGTGACCGTTAAGTGGCATTACAACTGAGCGCTTCCGTGCTTCGGAGGGCACGTTAAACCATCGGTCCCGACCGTTGTCATTTGATAACAGTCGTTAAGCCAAATCAGAGGCCTTACAGGCGGCTTGATAAACTCTAACACCAGAGGTGGCCACTCATCCTCATTCGATAAGAAGAAGAATAGGTATCTAAAATCTAGGCGCTAATCTAAGCACCTGTCGTGCGTAGGCAGCGTAATGGTGTCGCAAAATTGTTCTTAATTTTCATTGTGATAAGGTCTCACCTCCAACGGCGACACAGGTAAGGTTGACTTCGGTCCCTTCGTCGTAGGGCCCGACGACTCCTGTTCTGATCTCGTTCCCCTCCTGGTTCAAGATTATCAGCCTCTCCGGTGGAACTGGAAAATAAAACTTACATTAGTTCTTAAATCTATCATCACCAGAGCTACTTTAATGTCTCCACAGTTGGGGGACAGGCCTTACTTATGGACTGTTTACCGAGTCGCTTCAACTTTCAAGTCAACTTGCGTCAAACGCATGCAATATTGCCTCCAAAACGTGCGCTTTCCCTTTCAACTTTCAAGTCAACTTGCGTCAAACCCTTGCAATATTGCCTCCAAACCGTGCGCTTTCCCTTTCAACTATCAAGTCAACTTGCGTCAAACACATGCAATATTGCCTCCAACCGTGCGCTTTCCCTTTCAACTATCAAGTCAACTTGCGTCAAACGCATGCAATATTGCCTCCAAACTGTGCACTTTCCCTTTCCACTTTTAAATCAACTTGCGTCAAATGCATGAAATATTGCCTCCAAACCGTGCGCTTTCACGTTCAACTTTCAAGTCAACTTGCGTCCAAAGCATGCAATATTGCCCCCAAACCATGCGCTTTCACATTCAACTTTCTGCCATACTTTGAAGTTTTTTGAGTAATAGGTCATATGCATTAGCGCATGTCTCAAAGCATTCAGTGGCATGCCTTGAGACATGCCTCAAATGAAAGCGAAAGTGCACGGTCAGCGTCTTCATACGATCGCTTTTCCATTTCCTGTCACTTTCATCTGACGCAATCAATAGCGCATCCTAACCGTGCGCTTTCGTTTCCCTCTTGTGCCGACAGAGGCATGCCTCAGGTCATGGCATGTAATAACGCATGCCCTATCTTCTCAAAAATAACGTCAAATTTGTATGGCAGAAAGTTGAACGTGACAGCGCACAGTCTGAAGGCAATCAATATTGCATGCGTTTGACGTAAGTTGGATCGAAAGTAGAAAGGTAACTGCACGATTTGAAGGCAATATTGCATGCGATTGACGCAAGTTGACTTGAATTAAAGTTGAAGCGACTCGGTGAAGATTCTGGTGGTGCTTATTTAGAGCTCGACAACTCTTCCTTTAAATAATATTAATCTGACTGAATCGTTGAAAAATTCTCTGTTTCACATTTCTTGAAATTAGAGCAAAGTATAAAAAGCCTTTATAAACAGGTTGAAAATAGGTTGAATGCACAAAAAAAAAGAAATTTCCCTTTACCACGTCCCCAGCTATTACGTCACCTCGTATCTCACTAAACATCTAGTACGCCCACAACTTATCTAGCCACACTTCCGAGCAGATACTATCGAATAGCACCGATAAATCAAGTTCTGGGCCCATAAGAATTATTCCCCTTACACGTTTATTTTTTTCTTCGCGAACTATTTTGGGGTTCTGTTGAAAACAGGTAGGTGAAATATACTTATATCGGAATGGCGGGATATTACAGTTTTCGGAGTTCGTGAGAATTTGGAGAAATTCGAAAGAAAAAGAGGGTCTTCGCTACAATTAACGATTGTAGCGAAGACCCTCTTATCCATATATATCTATACTCATATGTATATGTGTTGCCCGCATTAGTTACTTTCCGCGACCTTTACCAGATCGTGGGTCCACTTTGTACGCCTGTCTTGTCTAATGAGCGTCTAACCTTTCCACCCTGCTGCCACCGGTTCTTTTGTGATGTGTTTCGTACCCCGCTGCTAACAGCCCAATGAGGATCAGTAAAGCTAGGGTTCCCTAGGATGACGGTGCCGTCATATTACAGACGTAATTTAGCGGCGTAGAACGTTGTCTATGTAAACGATACGGCGCGCCGGAGTAGAACAGCGGCGCGCCGTATTGTTGGATGACGGTGCCGTCATATTACGGACGTAATTTAGCGGCGTAGAACGTTGTCTATGTAAACGATACGGCGCGCCGGCGAAGAACAGCGGCGCACCGTATTGTTTACATAGACAACGTTCTACGCCGCTAAATTACGTCCCTAATATGACGGCACCGTCATCCTAGGAAACCCTAACTTAACCACGGTAAAAGGAGTGCTTAACGATTTTTGTTTAGTGGCTTATCAGAAAGCTTATGCCACCACATAATTAACTGTGAAGAAATTTTTACGATATCTCTTAAACCTGAGAAGATATACGTGCTAAAACACTGGTTTTTTGGGGGTCCTTATGACGTCAGCGCGACGTACGCGAACCTTATGTCGTACGTGATAAAGCACATATTGCATTGAGATTCGCATTTCTTTCAAACCATATTAACTCAACCATTTCTAAACGGATTTCAAAAAATCTATCACTAAGTTTCATAGCTAGGAATATGTTTTTATATTATAACAATAAAACTATAGGATTCAAATCTGTTACTGATCCTGATTGCCACTTTAACTTAGCAAAGTAATCCTTCAACCGAAGTCGATTATTTTAGTTTTTCTTCTGAGCTCCTCATTTCTTTGATCGATTATTCAATCACATTAAGAAACACTAAGTATGTCTCTATTCATACATCATTTTTCTTTTATTCATCATCATTCATAGGACAACTGAGCCCATTTAAAGTGAAATGCTAAAGACCAAAAACTTAGTTCAAATTGTGTTATACTCAGTTATAAATAAGGAAAAAAAGAATTTAGTGATTAATTAGTACGGAACCCTTGACAAAATATAACTAGCTCCATATTACACCCTACAATGGATGGCAGATTCCATCCACTTTCTTGAAAAAGTGCGTGATTAGACGAAGACTAAGTTTTGCTATCTTTCTTGGAAAAGATCGTGAAGATATAAGTATCCTACACAAGTTATACATGGTTTGACATAATCTTTGATATTATTTAATGACTGGTTATGATTAGTTTATACTTATATCAACGGTAGTGATCCTGCCTACTGTGTCAAAGATTTTGAGTTCAAATTGATTGGTTGAGGCATGTTTGTCTGATGAGCAGAAGCATGTATTCTATTCATTATGTAGGTTTAAGTATGTTTTACATGTTCTGCTAAGTTTGGGGTTAACTATTGGTTTTAAGGTTTATCTTCATACGACCGCTTTCCCTTTCACTTTCATCTGACGCATGCCTCAAGGCATTCAATAGCGCACGTTGATCGTGCGCTTTCGCTTTCTATCTTCTCAAAAGAACATCAAATTTGTACTGCAGAAAGTTCAGCGTGAAAGCGCGCGGTTTGGAGGCAATCAATATTGCATGCGTTTGGCGCAAGTTGACTTGAAAGTTGAAAGGGAAAGCGCACTATTGCACGCGGCAATATTGCATGCGTTTGACGTAAGTTGACTTGAAAGTTATAGCGACTGGGTGAAAACAGACAAATAGACTATACTATTCTATAAAGTTTGCAGCGTCTAGTTCGTCGCTGCAGCTGCGTTGTCTGGCAGGAGTCATATTTCCAGTACTGGTTAAACTCTTTGGAATCTATGGCATTTTGCCTAGTGACTCGGTAATGGGTACATGACATCTGTCAGAAACTCGACGAACCGATCACTGACAGTAAAGTTGCATGTTAGAGAATAGCACCCCTGTTTTTTTTTTATATTGACGATTTCTGTAGTGGTGTCTGGTACACCGGTTTTCATGATGTCACCAACTCTGAATCCCCGGCTGGGACAATATAACTAGCTGGGACAATATAGCTGGCTCGAACAATATAGCTGGCTTGGACAATATAGCCGGCTGGGACAATTTAGAAAAATAACTTTTTCTTATAGTCTCAGGTCTGGTCGTTTTTGGTACCGTCATTATTTCTGATTTCTATAACACAAGTGTTTTAGCTACTTCCTTATAAATTGGGGCAAGTATGTGTGATATATATTTTTTAAAATATTAACTTACTGAGCACTGTAAGGTTGAGTCGGGTGTTTTTAGTCGGCGACTTAATAAAGTCGACTCTACATCGGTACTGCCCACTATCTTCTGGCCTGAAAATAAAAAAATACATTAGAAATACAGTGGTCCTACGGGGTCCTACCATATAGGGTTACCATATCTCAGGATTTGTCCGGAGATCTCAGGATTTTTGGACTTTGCTCAGGATTGCGGCCGGATTTCGAAAATTTGAGGAAATCTCAGGATTTTTAGAATTTTCAATAATATTCAGTACATTTAATAAAAAGTACATTTAATAGAAGGATAAATAAGCTTTCTATTATTTAATCAGTTCGCCGCTGCCGACTACCCAACCCCCCGTACGTTGTTCTCAAACTGCTACAAATCTCAGGATTTTTCAATGGATATCGGGCCCTTTCTCCGGACTTTTGATTTTTTCATATGGTAACCCTACTACCATAAGAGCCAAAACGGACTGTCGACCGGTCGACGAGCGACTCGGTCTCCCGGCGACCAAAAACATGGGCGACTGTGCCGACAACCAAGCGAGCGACTTGAATATGGGTAGTGTTTCTTGTACATTCGTGCATGGAAGTTGCAATATTATCGTTACTAATTATAGAGAAACAAACGAGGAATAAATTTAAAAAATATTAAAAACACGACTGCCCTGCCAAAAACGAACTAAAAAGTTAAACAACAAGTGTCATTGCAGTCGGGGGACCTCTTTCAACAAAAATTGTTTCATAATAAGGTCCTCCGACTGTAATGACACTTGTTGTTTAACTTTTTATTTATTTATTTATTTTTATTTCACACATTTTAGTGACATATTATATAGTTTTGGAATGTGCTCTTCAAGGCAAATTTAATGCCCATATTGTTATAATAGAAGAAAAAATTTTTTTTTCACATTTGAAAATGGCGTCGTACAGTCGCCATATTGATTTTTTCTAAAAAAAACATATAGCCAGTGTCACTTGGAATGATGTAAGAATTCTAACAATACCCCATACATCCAAATCTGTTGAGCCATTTGGAAGTTATGGTGGAATAAAGAAACTCACATACCCACAAACATACATGAACCCTGAACACATATACACTCTTTTTGCTTTGGGCAGTTGTGTAAAAATAAAGGCACGTCCTTTGTTGCAAAAACAGATAAATGAATAAGAATCGTCTGTGAATCGCCCAGCGACCGGGCAACCAAGTCATAGTAGAACCAAATAAGTAGGCCAACTCGAGCCTCGAGCGAGCGATACAGCTTAAACACGTAGGGCTGTCACATCGCTAGTTTATTCAATCGTCAAAAAATGCATAGTCAATCTCTATACAAAATATTTTTTTCCTTGTAGGGTAAGCATCAGGGAACTATAATACAAAGTTTTTTTTATATTTTTTTGTACGTAAACCAGCGGGTCTATCGACTAAAATAATGTAGTTAATGTTAATTGTAATTTGATAGATGTATGTGATACATTGGCATTTTCGTTTTGACACCAATAAAAACTTACTAAAGAAAAGTAGCAATGTATCACATCTATCTGTCAAATTACAGTTTACATTAAATTCATTGTTTTCTGGAACCTTGTTTTCATTGCCCACGTCATGTTATGTGATTTGAAAACTTACAGTCGAAATAGGATTAATTAAAACGTGGCTTTACTAAATAATGTTTATTCAAATAAAATAAAATGATTATGAATTTTATTTTTTACACTATTAACTGTTTCTTACTTTTTCATTTACCTAGACTTATCAAAATAATAAATCTTTAAATTCGGAAATTGAAAACATTCCATAATAGACATTAAAAGTACTTTTTCCTGTAGGAATTTATGATTTTTTAACAAAATTACACAATTGATATAAAAAAAATTCGTCTGTTTCGACAAGTACGAAATGCTTTATTATTTAAAGTTAATGTAAAATATATCCTCATTCTTACAAATTTTTTTTGCAATAATATCTTTGGAAAGCATTGTATTGAATGTACTGTAGGCGGCGTGAAGCGTGCGTGAGCGCGAGCGGGATTACGTACGGCGCAGCCATGACTGTTGCACCTTTATCACCTTTAAATTTTGTCAGTGTGTGCGTGCGACGACGCATACGTACGGGCGCGCCCACATACAAACCGCGTTCGTGCGTATAATGAGTAAGATGACACTTATTTGGTTCTACTATGACCAAGTGCGTACGCGTCCATATAAACTAGTTACAATTACAGTCGATGTCGACTAGTCGCTTGGTGACCGGTCGACAGTGACTTTTGACTCTTAGTTGATGCAAACTGTATTCGCTACGGTAAACTATCGTTTTCTCTCTTTTACTCACATTGGCTGTGAGCAGTATATCCGAAAGTTTTTGGTAGCGAAAACAGCTGCCGTGCATTATAATGCCGTTATCTGCAAAAATGACATTTCGAGGTATTCGCGTTTTAATTAAAAATCGTCGCTGTTTGAAAACTATGTAACCGATTTCAAATTTTGATATATCATTAAATAGGTATTTTAAAGATCTTTTAGGTGAATTTTTAAAACTCTATCTAAAGCTATATTACAAAACAAGCTTGATTACAAAACAGATAAAATATTTTAACCGCATGAATGTTTGGTTGAATTAGTTAAAAGAAATTAATTTATAACTTAATTATAAATTACAGGTAAGGTTTAGTGTACATTTGTTATAAAATATTAACGGCGTTATAGCTATGGAATCGTAATTATTGGCATTAAAGCATTGTATTCTTCTAAAAATTGAGTAATTAACGGCATTTTACGTGTCGCTATCTCAGGTAATTAAAAAGATAGAAAAAACGGGTCAGATAGTTCGATAGGGCATTTTTTCTTGTGTCAAATGGTATTAAAAAGTCAAATTCGGCTTCATGTCGGTTAACAGCATCATAGCTTATGCACGGCAGATAGTTTGCATAACACATGGTGGAGTCATAGCTCAGGACATAAAGTATTACCAAAGAAAATACATGTAAACTACGGTATAACCAAACGTTTATGAATATCAAATAGGGGTGATCTTATTCCTTCCTGATCACACTGCCTAAAAAGCAAATAAACTAAGAGGGCAAAATGACCAAAACGCAGAATGACTAACTTACAGAATGACTAAACAGCAAAATGTCTAAAATGCAGAATGACTAACTTGCAGAATGACTAAACAGCAAAATGTCTAAAATGCAGAATGACTAACTTGCAGAATGACTAAAACGCAAAATGTCTAAAATGCCTACTTTGCCTTTGCCTAGGCATTGTCATACAATGCCTGATGGTCCACCGGTAATGTGTAAAATGAGCCCCCCCCCTTGAGCCCCCTCGAGCTCCCCTCAAACCCCCCTCGAGCAACCTTGGAGCCCGGGCCCCCTCGAACCCCACTCGAGCCCTCACAAGCTCCCTTGAGCCCCCTCGAGGTACATATATACTGTATACGTACAGGTAGGACAATTTGCGACATGGACGTTTTGCAACTTAGACCTTTTTAATCCTTAGGCAAACTACTGTTTAGACATTCTGCGTTTTAGACAATTTGCTTAGTAGACATTATGCTCTTTAGACATGACATTTAGGCATTTTGCTTCGTAGACAATTTGATTTTTAGGCAGTGTGATCAGGAAGGATCTTATTTATATTATTTAGGCATAGAAGTAAAATAATATAAGTTTGGTACAACAACAACAAAATGACGTCATGGAGCTCGAATCTTACTCTCTGTGGTGTAACCTTACCACTATTCAAATGTATGAAAACAAAATGAACCAAAAAAACTCAATGAATGAACCACACATAGATTAATCGATTGAAAAGGCCGATATAGAGTTTATCGAATTCAATTCGGTATTCGGTATAAGCTTACAGAACCGAGCCAACTCAAAAGTATCGAGTTACGAGGCCCGGTTGTAAAAACAAAAACTAGAGCGATCAAACTAGGAGGAAAGGTTGGTTGATTGCCAGAGATTTGATTTGAAAAGGTTTTATCGTTCATATTCTTTTTATTGTTAAATCATGATTTTAGGACTGTTACAATGTACGAATTTTATGGATGCTTGTTGAGTTTCATATGTCTTTTGTTTATGCTGCGAACGCGTATAGTTAGGCCCACTGTCCATGGCGGCGTAGCTGCATAGATGCGTATTCGTCATTATACGCTTGGTGTACGCCTGCTTGCAGTTTACGTACAAAACTATGTAACTCTGTCGACGGAGCGGCAACTTTGCGATCGCGTCGCTGCATGCAGGCTTCATGACGCCTGCCGTACCGCATGTTATATGCTGTAGGGTAGGGTACATCGAGTGAACGCACGTGGTTATTTTCTTAAAAATGGCAGTATCTGCCGCGAAATTTGATGAAAAATTCTGATAAGTAGTTATACTCATTCTATAGAATTAGTGAAATAGGTACACTATCATCTTATAATAATTCTCTTGCCGGTACGAACAATCTACACTTGTTAGGGTTCCGTAGCCAAAATGGCAAAAAACGGAACCCTTATAGATTCGTCATGTCTGTCTGTCTGTCTGTCTGTCTGTCTGTCTGTCCGTCCGTATGTCACAGCCACTTTATTCCAAAAGTATTAAGACTACATAGTTGAAACTTGGTAAGTAGGTGTATTCTGTGAACCGCTTTACGATTTTTACACAAAAATAAATAAAATAAAAGATTAAGGTGGGGCTCCCCATACATGGAACTGAAACTGAAAATATTTTTTTTCATCAAACCAATACTTGTGGGGTGTCTATAGATAGGTCTTTAAAAATGACATTGAGGTTCCTAAGACTATTTTTTTTCAAAGTCAACCGTTTGAAAGATATCTGCCGCCAAAGTGGTAAAATGTGTGTCCCCCCCCCCTTTAACTTTTAAAGTAAGAGGGTGAAAAATCTAAAAAAAATATATGCTATAGATCTTAATAAACACTTTCAACGAAAATTGGTTTGAACGAGATACAGTAATTAGTTTTTGAGATATAGTACATTTTCCAAAACCGCAAATATAACTTTGTCATTCATACAAACACTGTGAAAAACAAAGTTATTTTTTCAGACGAAAAATGATAGCGGTATTAAAATATGGTATGGTATATAATGTACCTACGGAACCCTACTGCGCGTGGCCCGACACGCACTTGGCCGGTTTTTTTCATAAATGGATGCGCCTAATGCCCATTATAAAATCGTCGTCTTTGGCGACTTCTAATGTAGTAATAAGCCAAAATAACATCTTCGACGTCCGACGGCATTGCACAAATGATTGAAAACATACGCGTGCAATGACCGTCGGCCAAGGAGCTCATTTTCAATCTATCGCATATTGGGACCAGACCACATTGATAAGATAGCCATTAGTTTGGGGTTATCACATATTGTCGTCTGGGTTGCGAAGTAGGAAGCTTCTGGAAGATATGCCACCCTGAACATATGGCCTCCCATACAATGATCGCCAGTCGCAAAAAATAATCGATCGAATATTGGTATAAATAAATGTTGAACAGGGTCGTAGATGGCATTATTACAAACATGCAATAGGCTTCACGGCTCTGGTGTAAGTCAAGGAAGCAATTTGGGACCTTTGCTATTTATTGTAATGATCAATGATTTGCCAAATGTAGTTAATAATTGTACACCATTACTATTTGCAGATGATTTAAAATTAGTTTCTAAAATTAAAAACCAATCCGATTGCGAGTTTCTCCAACAAGATATTAACAAGGTTTTAGAATGGGGCATAAAAAGTAAACTTAAATTTAATATCTCGAAATGCTCAGTATTAACCTTTGGCCGATCACAGACCCCCAAATCATCATCAATACCACATGAATGGAGAACCGCTACAACGTGTCACAGAAGTCAGGGACCTGGGTGTACGTTTCACTACCGATTTGAATTTTAGGGTACATATTAATAATATTTGTAAAAAGGCATATCGCAATTTGGGATTAATATTACGTTTAGGGAATAAGTTTACAAATGTTGGGGCTCTGCGGGCGCTTTACGATGCGCTCGTAAGAAGTCATTTAGAGAGTAACGCAGTAATTTGGTCTTCTCATGAGGCCAAATATAAATTTATGTTAGAGCGTATCCAAAATAAATTTATCAGATACATGTATCTTAAAATGTTTGGAATATATCCGGGCTACCCTTTGTTATATCCTACTTTGTTTTTGCTAGGCATGGTAGGGTATTACAAGTTGGAAGTCAGAAGAGAAGTAACTCTCGTTATGTATATGCTTAAAGTGATAAGGGGGGTGATGCACAACCCCAGGGTATTGGAAATGGTAGAATTTAATGTATCGAATGGGTACGCGGAGCGGCGACGGCGGCCCCCACTGCTGGCGGCGCCGCGCACGCGCATTTGTCTTGCGCGCAACTCGCCACTTGCGCGTTCGTTGCGTGTGATCAACGCTATGGCTGAGCGAGTTGATTTATTTTCGTGCTCGCTGAGTGAGCTCAACAGATTATCATTTTATATAATATCCACTACACCATCGCATTAGGTTTATTTACCTGTAATGATTGTGTATGTTGTGAATTAATAAATAAATAAAAAAAAAATGTTAGAGATCGGATTGGTTAGTTTTCAGGAAGCATGCACGCGGCCAGGGTAGAAACATAGAGACTTCTCGACTACATATTGGCATGTAAATACATTCAGGGGGTGGGGCAGGTCCCAGGCGTATATAAAACCATAGTCTTGCGTCGCTTTCAGGAAGCGTCTAGGAAGTCAGGCCAGGTAAGTACATTTCACGTATATGCTCTTGTGATCCTTGTTCCTTATTCGGTCGATATGAAAACACAAAAAATAGTTAAGGAAATGATGCCACCAACGACCCTGTTCACCGTTCATAGCGATCCATATTTTTTTAGCAATGGGTGACCATGTTCAGGGTGGCAAATTTCACTGAAGCTTCCTACTTCGCAAACCAGATGATATTTGATAACACCAAGCTAATGGCTATCTTGCGAATTTGGTCTGGTGCTAATATGCGATAGATCGAAAATGACCCTGGTTGGCCGACGGTCCAATACTTTTTCTTAAGGAGATCGACCTAGCAAAAATGTATAACTAGGAGACCTTTTGACTGTTTAACCCAGCAAAAATATACCAAGAAAAGAAATTGCTTAAGTAAAACTACATTGGGTACAAAATGTCAAATCTGTCATCTTTGGCGATCGACCTTAAAACCTATCGCAATCGACCGATTGATCGCGATCGACCGTAGGGCACCTCTGCTCTAAAGTGAGAAGCATCGAGTTCGTCTCTGCGGCAGCGTTGTCTGACAGTGACAGGTGTCATATTCCCATTACTGGTAATATGACACCTATGGCCATGTTTTAACCAATCAGCGGCGAGGAGCCTGGAAGTACGCGTTTCTGATTGGTATAGTACAAATTAAGCATGTGCCTTGGACGAATGTGCACGTTAATATTGTCTTATTATTATGTAGGTACAGGTACACTCGATTCAAAAGGACTCCTAAAATATTTATAGTACTAACATTTTTTTACCCGACTGCAAGAGGGTTATGTTTTTCGCGCGTATCTTGTTTGTATGTAATATTCTTTATTACCTCATATCTTTCAAACGGCTGAACAGATTTCCATGATTAACATATCGTTAGATTTGTCTCGTCAGCCCGAGTGTTCTTAAGAAGGTGGCGTTATAAAAAAACCAACATGGCGGCTGTACGGTGCTATTATACGTAGCGGAAAAAAAATTTTTTTTTAGAATACTGCAATATGGGTGTCAAATTAAAGGGCTTATTATAAGGATTTCAAAAAGGTATATCATATAAATAATAACTAAAAATAAATAAATAAAAAAATAAATTTAAAAAAATTAAATACCCGCCTGCCTAAAAAGACAAGTCAACTGAAAAGATGGAAACAAGATTAAATATTAAAGGCAACATTATAACATGCAGTCGGAGGCATATAACTCAAATCATTCATAATGTCACTTTCTTCATGCATGCCTCCGACTGCAATTGTTATAATGTTGCCTTTAATATTTAATCTTGTTTCCATCTTTTCAGTTGACTTGTCTTTTTAGGCAGGCGGGTTTTTAATTTTTTTAAATTTATTTTTTAACACACTGTATAGAATCTGATAGCTTACCTTAACTTCGTGAGGACGAGCACCGCCGGCGTGGACTCACTTCTGAAGCTAGCTCTGACGCCCAGGGTATTAGCGTCAGACCAGTGGGAGGGTCTGCCTTCCCTCGTGTCCAGCCTGCAGACAAAAATTAACTTTAGGCACAGAATCACAGAATATATAATAGTATTAAACGTACACAACACAATAAGTCCATAATGCGAGAACAGTCAAATAATAAGCTACTCTCGCTGTACGCAAATAAAGTACAAGTTCAAGTTGCACAGCGTTGCGTCGCGTAGCTCTGTCTCAACCAAGGAGGTTAATATAGGGAGTGAGTACTCTGCAAAAATTTTCACTTATCGTTTAAAAGAAATTCAACTTTATTGCATTTGACATAGAGTTGAAATTCTATCGACGACATTGACTGAAGGCACTACTGTGTGAATGAGACAACACCAGGTGGAGGTCGGTGTCTCGTTCGCACAATTGCCATTACTAAACAATAATACCACGATAGTAGGACCAAAAATATGTACGTTACCAATCAAGTAGTGTATCAAAATTAAGGATTCGGAGTGGGAAGTCGAATATATACTATTTAAATATTAATTTAGAATGACACATAATAATTGTAATTTAAAACAGAACTTACTCTTTTGATTTAATTAGATATCTACAATAATGCTAATCAGCTATCATCGGTGAGGTGGTAATAAATAGAAATAACAATCCTGGCAACTCCGATTTTGACCTTGGCGCCGAATTTCAATTTAAGAATTTCAATCTAAAGGAAATGTTACTTTACAAAACTAGTGTGACCATAAATACTGCACCATTTCAGATTTCCAAAAAAACGAAATTGTTCTATTGAAATGGCTAGAGGTCGCAGGCGAGACGGTAAAATTAATAATAATAATAATCAAATTCATGTTTGTGCGCCTATTTCGATGAAACTCGGTGTTTGGAACTATTTTGAAAAGAAAATAGCAAAGCAATTTTTAAAAAACTAAAAATCCAAGATGACGGCTAACTTTTTTGTTATTGGGCCGATTTCGATGAAACTTGGTTTTTGGAACTATTTTGACAAGAAAATAACAATGCAATTTTTAAAAAACTAAAAATCTAAGATGGCGGCCAACTTTTTTGTTTTTGGGCCGATTTAGATGAAACTCGGTTTTTGGAACTATTTTGACAAGAAAATAACAACGCAATTTTTAAAAAACTTTTTTGTTTTTGGGCTGATTTCGATGAAACTCGGTTTTTGGAACTATTTTGACAAAAAATAACAACGCAATTTTTAAAAAACTAAAAATCCAAGATGGCGGCTAACTTTTTTGTTACTGGGCCGATTTCGATGAAACTTGGTTTTTGGAAATATTTTGACAAGAAAATAACAACGCAATTTTAAAAAAACTAAAAATCCAAGATGGCGGCCAACTTTTTTGTTTTTGGGCCGATTTCGATGAAACTCGGTTTTTGGAACTATTTTGACCAAAAATAACAACGCACTCGCAATGGAGTTTCATCAAAATCGGCCCACGAACAATATAGTTGGCCGCCATCTTGGTTTTTTATATTTTTAACATTGTGTCGTCGTAAATCTCTTGCACCCATTTTATTATCTTGACAAGTAAAGAATTTGGTGCAAGTATTTTAAACCTTATTGCCATATTTACCAAAATAACAGTTTTTAATGAAACAGCAAAGTAAATGAACAAGTATAATTATGGGAAAAAGCAATCGAATTTCAAACGTCAATAAAGTTGAAAATCGTTTGCATCTTTTTTTAACTACAGTCACAGAATACATAATAGTACAAAGTACAGAAAATTCACTCCGCATGGTCATTTAAATAAATAGCGACTCTTGCTCAGACACAATAAAGTGCAATTCAGGTCGCACACCGCTTCCTTGCCTACAGTTACATTCACCTACAGGTTGCCTCTCTTTCTATCGCGTAGCTCTTAGCCATAGTAGAACCAAATAAGTAGGCCAACTCGAGCCTCGAGCGAGCGATACAGCTTAAACACGTAGGGCTGTCACATCGCTAGTTTATTCAGTCGTCAAAAAATGCATAGTCAATCTCTATACAAAATATTTTTTCCTTATAGGGTAAGCATCAGGGATCTATAATACAAAGTTTTTTATATTTTTTTGTACGTAGACCAGCGGGTCTATCGACTAAAATATTGATGTAAATGTTAATTGTAATTTGACAGATGTATGTGATACATTGGCTCTTTCGTTTTGACACCAATAAAAACTTACTAAAGAAAAGTAGCAATGTATCACATCTATCTGTCAAATTACAATTTACATTAAATTAATTGTTTTCAGGAACTGACTACCTACTTACAATGTTTTCATTGCCTACGTCATGTTATGTGATTTGAAAACTTACAAACGAAATAGGATTAATTATAACGTGGCTTTACTAAATAATGTATTTATTCAAATAAAATGAAATGATTATGAAATTTTATTTTTAACACTATTAACTGTTTCTTACTTTTTCATTTACCTACACTTATCAAAATAATAATCTTTAAATTCGGAAATAGAATACTTTCCATAATAGGCATGCATAATAGGCTTTTTCCTATAAGAATTTGTGATTTTATAACAAAATTACACAATTGATATAAAAAAAAGATCGTCTGTTTCGACAAGTACGAAATGCCTTATTATTTAAAGTTAATGTAAAATATATCCTCATTCTTACAAATCTTTTTGCAATAATATCTTTGGAAAGCATGGTATGTACTGTAGGTAGGTACACGTTGAAATTATTACGAACGGCGTGGCGGCGTGAAGCGTGCGTGAGCGCGGGCGGTATTACGTACGGCGCAGCCATGACTGTTGCACCTTTATCACCTTTAAATTTTGTCAGTGTGTGCGTGCGACGACGCATACGTACGGGCGCGCTCACATACAAACCGCGTTCGTGCGTATAAAGAGTAAGATGACTTACTTATTTGGTTCTACTATGTCTTAGCTCTTCTAACAAGTTTAGGGTTGTCTTCTTCTAATCCTTCAACGCTCGAGCGGCCCCATCGGGCCGCACAACACAACAATGGAAAATCTATTGTCTCATTTTCTGTGCTTGAAGGATTAAATACTTTATTACAAGTTTTGTGTTTATAATGTGTACCTACCTACTTAAATGTGAAAAAAATAAGTTTCAAATAAACCTAGGCTAGATGTACAGTTAACGCCACATTAGACTATGTGTTAAATTTGAGGCAGTCTTTATGCCACCGCCACCATACTGTTGCCGGTTACGGAATCCTTAAATCCAGAAATGTAGGTATTTAGTTAAGTAGGTATAATTCCCTCAAAAAAAAAAAGAATTAGGTAGGTACCTTAGGAAATTTAATCGAGAAAAAATAGTCACGACCCACCTCTGCATATAAGTATTATGGGCAACAGCGTCGCTTAACCAGTTTGCAACAAAATTCGTGTGCGCGCGTATCGCCCCTGCACGAACTAAACGTATGTGACAGCGGGCGCGGCGTGCAAGCGATTTTAACCTTAGCAGTGGTTAAGCGACGCTGTTGCCCATGGTACCTATAACTACACGCTTTCCTACCTATAGTAGGTTACACCTACTTATCAAAAATAGGTATGTACCTACGCATAAAAATTACGAGAAAAATAAACAAAATATATTTTTTTCTCATACATTTTAGAATCTTTGATAAAGTGAATAAACCGGTCAAGATCGAGTCGGACTCGCGCACCGAGGGTTCCGTACCATCATAATTGCACCATCAAACCACACTGCAGAGTAGAATAATCAAATTAGTATTGCAGCTTTAGGTCAGCGCCATCTCTTGACCGATAGTGGAACTAATGTTAACTTTTTTAGAAATTTGATAATTTCTAAAAACTATATTGAGACATTGTTTTATTTTTCCTGTAATCTTTATATAAACTGCTATCACATAGAATGATTTCTAATTTTTCTCTATGCAAACTTCGGAGATAAGGGGGGGGGACGGTAATTTTTTTTATATTTTTCATCATAAGTTGAAAACTATGAGGCCTAAAACAAAAAGAAAAAATGATTAACAAAGTGCAAACGGCGTTCTATCATATGATATTCCACATGCCTTAGTAGAACCCACTTCAATTTTTTCAGACCCTTTTTCAGTCCCTGTTGTAAAAAAGATATCTATTTTTTTAATAATCTCTTATTTAGAAAATAGTTGGGCGAATGTCATCTAAAACTATTCCGAATTTTAAGTTGATACCATTAGTAGTTCTCGAGATATCCAGCTGTGACAGACAGACCGAGTCACACCATAAGGGTTCCTTTTTTACCATTTTGGTACGGAACCCTAAAATGAAAACTTTGAATCCTTCTGTTTATTGCGACAGCCGTCCACGCAACAATTATTAGTATTACGATTCTCCATCCTTACTAATATTATAAATGCGAAAGTCCGTTTGTTTGTTTGTTACGCCTTCACGTCTTAACTACTGAACCGATCATCATGAAATTTTGCATACACGTTCTTAGGGGTACAGAGAAGGACATAGTATACCTTTCATCCCGAAAAAAAATATTATACCCGAGGGATAGCAAAAAATATTTCCACGCAGACGAAGTCGCGGGCGGCCGCTAGTTATTTATAAATTATAATAGTGTACGGTACAGTGCTGGGAGCAATAAATAATGATCGATTGACCGTCATACAGGCACAGAATAACGCACGCGTGTATTCACAAGCGCAGCGGTAACCCTGACTGATTTTGCAACTCCGAGTTGTCGCGCGCTGTAGGTACATATCGCGGTAGGTATGGGCGAGTGACGGATGCCTGCTACAGTATTTAAGGTTATATTAAACAGTTTAAAGTATTATGTATGTCTCCGGCCAACCATACGGTTTGGTCACCCTAATGAAGAAAAGGACACATACATCTACTTGACCTCTCTGTCGGCTCGTTTTGGGGCGAAGCACTCAATCCGGTTTATAGTACTAAATTCATGGTCTCAACCGAAACATGACACCCCTCGTGCGCTGGCTCGACTGAGTCAGCCGCGAGCAGTAGGCTAATATAAAAGTTTAAACGCGAAGTGAGACCCCCTGCTTTAGGTACTAGCAATAGGCTTTTTCTTGGGTAAAAGCAAAAGGGGCGAGTAATGCAAATAGACCCCTCGAGGAAGCCAGTTCCTACTGAGGGTTTCAGTGCATATGGTATCCCCCAGAGGTCCTATCTAGCCCACTTTCTTGGTTTTAATATTTGTAATAGATACAATTTAAATGCTGTCACATCTGCCATAACAAGCCCTGCCAGAAAACCATATAGTTAAGTACGACACTTGCCACACCGTCCCGCTGTTCGCTCTGATGCGTGGCCTAGTCTTTAATATTAAGGCAAGGCAGTTCACAAAACCTACTCAATCAGTATTATTTTGGAATATGGTTGAATATTGCATAGTTTAAATTGTTATTGTGTTCCTTATTCAATATTTTGTTCGGTTATTGTGTTCCTTTGTTTCTTTTCAGTCTACGGTATTTTTAGGGTTCCGTACCAAAATGGTACGGAAATAATTCTATGTGATAGCAGTTTATGTAAAGATTACAGGAAAAATAAAACGATGTCTCAATATAGCACACTTTTTTAGAAATTATCAAATTTCTAAAAAAGTTAACATTAGTTCCACTAACGGTCAAGAGATGGCGCTGACCTAAAACTGCAATACTAATTTTATTATTCTACTCTGCAGTGTGCAATTATGATGGTACGGAACCCTCGGTGCGCGAGTCCGACTCGCTCTTGACCGGTTTTTTTTAAGTAGAACCACCAGTTATTCATACTGAAAGCTCAAAAGCAATTTTTTCATCAGATCGTGAACTGGCCTCGCCTTAACTACAAACTCAAAAGTTCTCAAATTAGGTCATTTCATTATCATTTCATGAAATTTAAAAGACACTACACTACCACATTAACATAACTCAAATATTTGTACAAGTAAACACTGCATAAATTTAAATAGAACATAACAGTCCACACCCACTATGACATTTTCTTTATCACCTCCATGTCACTATATTTAATATACTACCTACAAAATCGTTTAAAGTCACATAAACTCTAGTTAAGTAGGTGAGACCAGTTAACCGAATGACTTGTAATATAACAAACGAACCGACGGAATAACGAAATAGTTTATTTATAAGAGATAGTATATGACTCAATACACTGGGCTGCAAAGAAAAACGGGCCACCACGTTATTTTTTTCATAGAAATATAATAATAAAATGTAATAAAATGCTTTATTCTATAAAGAAGTCGTAACAATAATTCCACTGATCAGTCTTCCACAGTAGACATTTGTCTGTGTTATGGCAAACAAAGTCCTCTCCCTTAGCATGATACATTTGACAATAATGACTAATGTTTAATAAACCATCACCAAAAAATATATTAAAAAATACTTATACCTACCTACCTTACCAATTATAAAAAAAAATCTTTACTAAATTCCAAATCTAAGATAAGTTATTTAAAAAAAAATTAAATTGATATTGAGGTGTTTTTAAATAAAAATGCTCACAAACTATATATAAAATAATCCAGTTTTGTTCGAATCTTACTAAACTATTAATTACATAATCTCAGTAATCTTAACTAATATTGTGTTGATAAAATATTTTCAGTGCTACTGTAATTATACTGCTTAAGACATGTGTGAATTACCTTTTTAATTGTGTTGTTATTATAGCTTTTAATTTTGTGTATCAAGAACATTCACTTATATAAATTCAGCACAGCATTAAAATCATAAAAGGGTTAATACCAGTTGCCCAGTAGGTCATAGTAAAAGCATTTTTCACATTTTTTCACCCTTATTCGAAAGACGATTTTTAGGGTTCCGTAGCCTAAATGGCAAAAAACGGAACCCTTATAGATTCATCATGTCTGTCTGTCTGTCTGTCTGTCCGTATGTCACAGCCACTTTATTCCAAAAGTATTAAGACTACACAATTGAAACTTGGTAGGTAGATGTATTCTGTTAACCGCTTAACGAATTTAATACAAAAATAAGAAAAATAAAAGATTAAGTGGGGGCTCCCCATACATGGAACTGAAACGGAAAAATTTTTTTTTCTTCAAACCAACACGTGTTGGGTGTCTATAGATAGGTCTTTAAAAATGACATTGAGGTTCCAAAGACAACTTTTTCTCAAAGTTAACTGTTTGAAAGATATTCACCGCCAAAGTGGTAAAATGTGTGTCCCCCCCCCTTTAACTTTTGAAGTGAAAAATCTAAAAAAAATATATGTTGTAGATCTTAATAAACACTTTCAACCAAAATTGGTTTGAATAAGATATAGTAATGAGTTTTTGAGATATAGCACATTTTCCAAAACCGCAAATATAACTTTGTCATTCATACCAACACTGTGAAAAACAAAGTTATTTTTGCAAACGAAAAATGATAGGTGGTATTAAATATGGTATGGTATAAGGTAACTACGGAACCCTATGGCGCGTGGCCCGACACGCACTTGGCCGGTTTTTTTTTTATTTGTCACCCTTATTTTGAAACACTAAACTTTAGGGCTGGTAAAAAACAGGATGCTGTAACTTTTTTTTACTTTTAAAAGGAAGAAAGAAATATACGAAAAAGCTCTTGTTCTCGTTTTTACATACGGGGGTTAAATAAAATTAAAAGCGATATCCCTCTGTTTTCTCGTGGTACCATGATTTTGTCCCATTAATGGGACCATGAGGGAGAATTGTCTTTCGTAGTCCCATTACCATTTACGGTTGTGGAAATTCCCCCTTCTTCTCCGTAGCCCCATTGGACGTCCCCATTGACGGGGCAACCGAAAAAAATATTTAACCGTGGTCCCACTGACTAATAGAGCTACCTAAAATAACTATTACTCTACCATCGCTTTTTTATGGAACCATAGTTGTCACAATAAATATTTCCTTATAATAGGTTAATTTACTACGAATCAATTCATTTTTCACCCCATCATTGTTTTCCCAAGAAACTTCAATCAATGCACCACAAATTAATTCAAGTTAAATAAAACCCGATCAATAACCAGTTAACTTAACTCGCCACTCCCATATAATATTACAAACAGACCGACAGAAATATTTTATATACGTGACCAGCGCACACTGGGGCCGCCAAATAAAGTTTGTGTGGTATTTATTTACTTATTAAGCACGGTATTACCGTGGTTTTAAGGCTATAAGTTCGGACTCGCGCACGTAGGGTTCCCTGAAAAAAAACGCGTTTTTTGTATGGGAGCCCCCCTTAAATATTTATTTCAAGCGTCTACCTGTTGTCGTTATTAATATCGAGCAAATAATGGCAAAATGATCACGTTTGTTGTATGGGAGCCCCCCACTAGTACTTGTTGTATGGTCTGTGGGAACCCCCTTAAATATTTACTTTATTCTGTTTTTAGTATTCGTTGTTATAGCGGTAACAGAAATACATTATCTGTGAAAATTTCAACTGTCTAGCTATCACGGTTCGTGAGATACAGCCTGGTGACAGACAGACAGACAGACAGCGGAGTCTCAGTAATAGGATTCCGTTTTTACCCTTTGGGTACGGAACCTTAAACATCAGCTGTTTCATACATTTTTATCACCTATTAATTTTTGTATGAAAAAGATGAGTTTTTCAGAGTTAGTCTCATAGTAAGAGTTGTTTAGTTTGATGGTCCCTATCTACCATATTCAGCATTGCGGGCAAATTGCGGGTTGTTTTGCAACACCCTGTGTTCATGTTTATGCGATAAATAAAATTGATATACCTATTAAATTTGCATAATTTAACGTAAGTCATAGCTTTTGATGACGTGGTATTTTATGATATTATTATGTAGGTTTATTCATGTCTACTTTAAGTGTAAATTATTATTAAATAATGGTGGTAATTTTAATAAATAACTGTAGTTTTGCTGTAAGTAATAAACAAGATAACTAATGCTCAATCCATTTTATACAAACTATAATTAAAGATTTTGCTTGATAAAGTAGATATTATGTAACAATTGAGTTTCCGTTGTAAGTAACCACAATATATGGGCATTCAAGAAAGCAGGTGTTTTTATTCTGTTCCTGCTTGGCGATTCATCTTATGGTAGTGTTGAGGTTGACATCGGCAACAGTACAATTGAGGAACTCGATGCCGCAGTGGTTTAGTGCCTGGCCCAGCGATTGCGGCGGTTAAGCAACTTTCGCAGGGGTCAGTCATGGGATGGGTGACCTAAAAATTTATTATCTCGAGCTACTCCGTGCTTCGGAAAACACGTTAAGCCGTTGGTCCTGGCTGCATTTGCAGTCGTTAACACCCACCAATCCGCATTGGGCCTGCTTGGTTGGTTATAGTATAGCCCATATCCACCTATAAGGAAGGCCTGTGCCACAATAGTGGGGACATTAAAAATGGCTAATGGTCAGGTTATACTTATGGTAAATGTTTTCTTATAAGTATGTTTATTTTTTTATTAAAAAAATTTTTTTTTATTTAAAATTGTCGAGATACCCATATGTAAATTACGACCAATATGATTCAGTATACGACCATCCTAACCAATCAAAAGTTAAAAAAATCTCAACAAAATCTCTTCATCACGAGTGAAGTGACGGTAAGCCGCATCGGGTATTGATGTCGGTACAAGACAGCGTGTAATATCTAATAATATCTAATGTTGAACCGTTTCCGTCTGTCCATCATGGGCTATAATACTATCGTTTATCACCTCTTTAGATTGGACAGGTGATTGGGAGAAGTTAGGGTTAAACTTTCCCTATGTTACACTTACAATGTAGGTTAAACTTCGATTTTGGGTGTTAATAGGAAAACATGGTTTGCGCGGGCCATCCTACTAATATTATAAATGTGAAAGTTTGTGGGTTTGGATGTTCAGATGTTTGTTCCTCAATCACGCAAAAACTACTTAACGGATTTGATTGAAATTTGGCACACGGATAGTAGATAGCCTGGATTAAAACAAAGAATACTTTTTATCCCGATATTCCCACGGGAACGGGAAACACGCGGGTGAAACCGCGGGCGGCCGCTAGTATCTTTATATAGAAAACGTAAACTTATAGCCACCGAAAAAATCATACGACAGGCTTAAAGGCGGGCTTAAAGCGGGCGTGGCGTGACGGGACGGGACGGCGACGCGACGCTGAGAAGTTGTAATGTACTAGACGCGACGTGTCGCGTCCCGTCCCGCCACGCCGCCGTCGCGCCGAGCGTGAATACAGATCGGAAGCGCGGCGGGGCGGAACGTAGGCGAGATCACGCCCGCAGTGTGTACTCCCGTCGCGCCCCGTCACGCCGCGCCCCGTCACGCCCGCTGTGTGGCTTGACCTTAACGGCCGGTTTCTGAATTGAGAAATTGAAGTTGAGCACTACTTAAGTACAAATTTTGTATGGGTGAGTAAGATTTGAGTAGTACTCAACTTCAATTTCTCAATTCAGAAACCGGCCGTAAGAGTTTATCTAGTTGCTACAAACATTAAATTGCGTATAAACCTCACAGATGATTGTAAAAAAATCTGAATATCATCAAAAGCGCTTGTCGCGGGCCATATTTTTGGCGTATATGATAGCGTAAACGCACCTATTGAATTCTACATCAAAATACACTTTAACGTACTGTGCATGTTGCTCCAATAACTTTTTTTCAAGAAAGATAATTGTGCTAAAGATAATGATGAAAAAACAACGAAAAACATCGAAAAAGTGCAAAAGTGGGGTTATTTTCCATACTCTTTACACTTAAAGAAAAAGACAGAGACAAACGATTTCCCATAACGGAGCCTTAACATGAGTTGATACATTAATATTGTATATGTTACCGCTAAAATGCGGAATCCGTTAATGTACGAATAAACTAGTCAATCTGCACATAAACTTTTATTTCATCGCCTCAGCATGATAGTACCTTCCCTTATTCCGTAAATACATCCGAGTAAGTCTTGTTACTGAGAAAGGAACATTCCGTAGGAAGCGAAATTGTTTGAAAGTTTTTATCTCTTTCACTCGCCGTAGGAATAAAAGAGTAGCAAAAATATCGCTTAAAACTGAAAAGCTGAAAGCCCCAATTTAAACTTGGAAAGTGATGAATTATTTGAACAGCCATTTTGATTTTCTGCAATAAGTTTAAATGGTTGTTTATTTCCCTTCTTCCCCACGACACTACCAAGGCGCACCACTGGTAGTGTCGTATAGCGTTACATAAAAGTTAGTTTTTTTAATTGTATTTAATAGCTTTTTTTAATTGCAACAGAAGTAGAAATCATATTGGGCTCTTATAAAAGACTTCAAAAAACCTACCTCTAAAAAGCAAGAAATAATATTCGTAATAATAAAAAACACGTCCATTGAAGTCGGGTGGGGCTGGAATACAAATTCCTTTTTTTTATTCTAAAAGCCACACCCGACTTCAATAGACGTGTTTTTATTATTACGAATATTATTTCTTGCTTTTTAGAGGTAGGTTTTTTGAAGACGGTTTTTTGTTTTTTTAAACAATTTTTTATTTTTTTATTTTTAGTGTAGGTACCTTTTGTACTAGGTAGTGTAGGTATATTATTTAGGTAGAAATTAAAATCGGCTCAGCCAAACGTGAGTTAATCGCGGAGAAACATACATACATGCGGGTCAAACTGAGAACCTCCTTTTTTAAGTCGGTTAAAGAACTACACTTAAGATATCCCTTTTCCAACAAAAAAATAATTATCTTATTCAGTTCATAAACAAAGAAGTTAAACGACTGATCATCGAGGTAGTTCACACAAAATCATACTATTTTCGTGCTTTTTTCAAGATTACTTGAAAAGTACTGAACCGATTTCAAAATTTTAAAAAATGGGACCAACTTGAAAGTTTACCTAATGTAATAACGGTTGAATCATTTCAATCGGTCCAGCCGTCTTCGAATAATCGGTGTACATACAAAAAACAAAAAAAAAAAACAAAAAAACGGGTCGAATTGAGTACCTCCCTCCTTTTGAAGTCGGTAAAAACACGATACCGCATAAATGATTAAAGAGAGCATGACATACTTAAGCTGAATTAAAAACAAACTACCGACTATAAAAAGGAAAATATTGCAATTAAAGAAATCAAAAACAAATGAAATGAGAGTTTTCATACAAAACTCGAACAGCTGTTTAGATATTTGTATTAAAAAGATGATTTTTTTACCTGTTTTCGGAAAAGTCGTAGAACAAATGTTGTTGTTTATGATGTTAGCTTAATAATCTACTCCTCCGAGGTTGTTGGTGTTTTACAAATAACCCTGTACAGTATGTAACAAGCTTTAAAAAAGGCAATGTTAACAAAAATCCAGGTTTGAATCGGCAAATCGTCATTCTATGGTAATGTCCTAACTTTTTAACGGCGAAGTTTCTAATGCGCTAGATGTCTCTTTTATAGTACTATTAAAAGTTTACAGCCACGCACAAGTTAAACATGTCTCTCGGGATTGTATAAAAACTTCAACAATAAATGTTTAAAGAGTGTTGTTTGTTGTGAAAAAACCTCTTTTTAAAACTTTTCAGTTCAAAAAGGCAATAGGGATGTTGACTTATGAATAAAATAACGAAATACTAATAAAAATCGTAAACATATCAAACTTTTGAAGTAGCTTGTATACCTCTTGGTTTTATATATTGCGTATTATTTGTTTTATGACCCTTCAAAGTTGGGTGGACAAGTCCATTTAAAAAGTATACAATTTGTTAAAATAAATAATACATTTAATTAGTCCGTAAAATTTATAGCAAATTTGCCAAAGAAACCATTTTGATAAACACAATATTTAATATAGCTGCCGAACAAATTTCCTACACGTTGCATACAACGTAGGAAGGCGTGACGTCATAACTTGGTAGCCGTTAGTATGGAGCGTTTTCGGGTGAGTCCAATTTTGTGCATTTCAAACTGTGGGCAGTTTTCATGCTAGCGAAATAATTATTATACAAATGTTTCTTTTTTTTGAGAGGTAATTTATGTAACATAAAATAAAAAAAAACCGGTCAAGAGCGAGTCGGACTCGCGCACCGAGGGTTTCGTACAATCATAAATATATTTGGATATGTTATTTTAGGACAGTCTTTAAAAAAGTAGGATAAACGGCAGACAGGTGGAAGGGCGAACAGGCGGACAGTTAATTTACAAATGCTGCTTTTGGTGACTGAAAAACGTTTCAGCCACTCCACATTGCAAAATGTTTATATTACTAGTCCATTAACCATTTTAATGTCCCCACTGCTGGGGCACAGGCCTTCCTTATGGGTGGATAAGGAGGACGGGCCATAACCCACCACGCGGGCCCAATGCGGATTGGTGGGTGTTAACGACTGCAAATGCAGCCGGGACCAACGGCTTAACGTGCCTTCCGAAGCACGGAGGAGCTCGAGATAATAAATTTTTGGTCACCCATCCCATGACCGAACCTTGCGAACGTTGCTTAACCTCCGCAATCGCTGGTCCAGGCGCTAAACCACTACGCCACCGAGCTCCTCGTTATTATTATATTACTATATAGTAATATATATAATTACTAAGTAAAGTATGAACTTATTCTTCGTTTATTCGTACGGCAAATAGTAGGTAATTATATTAGAACCAGCCACCAATTTATTATTGTAGTGTTAGGTTGCGCCATCTCTTGACCGATAGTGGAACTATTTTTGTCCCTTAGGTTAGCATGCTTAGGACAGTGCCATCTGTTGACTGGTAGTGAAACTAAAAAAAAAATGTTTTTTGAATTTCTAAAAAAGTGTGTTATATTGAGACATAGTTTTATTTTTCCTGTAATCTGTACATAAACTACTATCACATAGAATTATTTCAGATTTTTCTCTTTGCAAACTTCGGAGATAAGGGGGGGGAACGGTATTTTTTTTTTACATTTTTCATCAAAGTCGAAAACTATGCGGCCTAAGAAAAAAGGAAAAATTGTTTTAAAATGTGCAAACAGCGCTCTTTCATATGATACCCCACATGCCCTAGTCACCTCACTTAAAATTTTTAAGACGCCTTTTCAGTCCCTGTTGTAAAAATATATTTTTTTTTATTTCTTTCTTATTTGCAAAATAGTTGTGCAAATGTCATCATAAACCATTCCGAATTTCAAGTTGATACCATTAGTAGTTCTCGAGATATCCAGCTGTGACAGACAGACAGACAGACTGAGTCACACCATAAGGGTTCCTTTTTTACCATTTTGGTACGGAACCCTAAAAAGACAATGTTAACAAAATTCCATGTTTGAATCGGCAAATCGTCATTCTATGGTAATGTCCTAACTTTTTAACAGCGAAGTTTCTAATGCCCTAGATGTCTCTTTTATAGTACTATTAAAAGTTTACAGCCACGCACAAGTTAAACATGCCTCTCAGGATTGTATAAAAACTTCAACAATAAATGTTTTAAAGGGTGTTGTTTGTTGTGAAAAAACCTCTTTTTAAAACTTTTCAGTTCAAAAAGGCAATAGTAACATTTTAATGTTCAGTGCTTCTATATTGTGCATATTTTTGCTACGTAACGTAGTTACAAATGCATTTAAATTAACAATGGACACTGTCTATTGTTAATTTAATTTCACTGTAACTTCAATCGAGTCTCGAGAATGTATTTTGTCTTAGTGCTTGGCCTTCACCTCAACTGATGTTAAGTGACGATAAGGCCGAAGGTGGAAGCGCACTACACCCGGAAACCTCATCACTCAGGAACTGGCTATCTTACCTCTATCTGCCGGAATACAACAATTATTAAATTGTTGTTATGGCGTCAATAGATTTTACATCATACTTGCTCGGTAACTAGGATTTACTTATATAGTATGAGGCTGTGTAAGTTGGCATGTGCAACACAGTGCATTGTTTAGATAGAACGTTCCATTTTCAAATCACTTTACAATTCAAGGATGGTGAATGCTTTAACTGTAAAGTTACTTTACAATTCAAGCATTTAAAACTCCTTAGTGAACCAATCTCATTTCTTTTATTATAAACTGACGAAACTTTTGGCTGAAAAAAAAAACAATGAAAATGGCGGCATTTCATTTCAGTTGAAGCTAGGTATGCAAAATTCTGCAATGCAAAAACAGCTGATTTTTTTCGTGATTTCGAGGTTGGTCCCATAATGAAAGTTGTTCAGATTAATTGTCTGATCAACCCTACGAGATTTCAATGAAATAACCCTTTAACGTTTTATTTTTGTTTTAATGTTTTTGTATTTTTTTTTATTTTTGTTTTTATTTTTATTTTTTTTTTATTAAATTTACCTCGCATGAATGATGTAAAATAGTATGCTTACCTCGGTTGTAAGTAGCTATTACACCCTCGAACTATATTCGCCCTCGCTCGCTTCGCTCGCTCGTGCGTCTAAATATCTCGGGTGCACTCGATCCATTAGCGCCCTTTGCGAGCTGCGCTCGCACGGGCGCCAAATTGGATCTTGTTCTGTAATAGCTCACTTACATCCCTTGTGTAACAAACTACTATTATATTAATTTTGTAATCAAATATGATTAAATATGATTAGCTTCATTAGTTTAAGAGCTCTCGCAGACTACAGACTTTCTGTCGGCCGATAGTTGGGTCGGACCGTTTTTAATATGAAGAATCGGCCGGACAATATAATTCTTCTTTGGTAACCAGTTATTAAACGAGAAAATTATCATCCCTTTTCGTAGGAGTTATGAAAAATAGTTATGTATACCACCGATATGTACTATACTATAGATGCGACATAGCGGGCCCGATTTTTGCGCCACGCGTTGAGGCCAACTGGCCTCAACTCATTTAGTCACTCGCCGACGCTCACCGCGATCACACGGTGTAATTGTGGCTACAAAAACGCCGTTCTGCGAGTTAAATTCGCACAAAAATCGATCCACTGCAAAGGAAAAAGATAATGGAGCGACTTATCATCGGTAAATAAACAAAACATTAACATAAACCAACCAAAACGATTTTTTATACATTATTTCTACTGACCCGACATTTTGTATGAAAATCATAGATTATGAAAAGTGAACCATACAGATTGTATACGTAGGTACTAAACTAGGATAGCTGAACTAATAGCACAGTTTTACATTATAAGTATATGATTTGATTCTATACCGCTAAAAACCGCCCTTGATGTAGGACGACACTACCGCCCCGCCCCGCCCGTGTAGGTACTTACGGTCAGTCATAAATGTATAGGGCTTGTCAAGAAAGAAAAATAAATTGAATGTGATTATTTATCTTATCCCTGCTGTATTTTGCTGTCGAGGCACATCCGTGCAAAGAACAACTGTGCTCCATTGCCGCAGTAATTATACTCGCTCGAGTGGCGAGGCAGGCGAGGCAAATAGCGAGTTCGAATGTATACATTACCCCTAGCACGAATATTTATCTAGAAAAAAAAAGTGCTCGATAGAGTAATTATCTATGAGAAAGGAGATTGGGAAAATTTGTATGGGAAGTGGTCTATGATCCAATAGCAACACTGATGTTGTATTTATGTAGGAATTACCTCAACTACACCCTTGTGCAAAGTGGCATCAAATTCTGACTCGGCAGTTTAGAGAAATAAAAATCAATACATACAGGGTGAATTTTTGAGATGGTACATTATGGGCAGGTATATTATACGTATAGTTACGGGAAGACGTTTCCAGGAGACCATCCATAACTTTTTAAGGTATTCTGAGCTGCATTCACAGATTTTGGAAAAAACTTACCGTTAGCAAAAAAAATGCTAAAATACCAAAAACATTTTTTTAATGCCATTCGATCCTATTTCGTGTAGACTCAAAAGATTCTATGGGACCATTTAAGGTACGAGTACTAGAAACGACAGAATCGCCAGAAACTTTTCCCATATATTTTGTACTGAAAAACGATAAATCAACTCGAAATATTTTTTATTGCCAAACGATCCTATTTCTTACTGTGATCAAAATACTCTTTAAGGGTGATTAATATAATGAAAATATTAGAAAAAATCGGCTCACCCGTAGCAACTCAGACGGGACTCTTTAAGGCTTACTGAAATTTGAGTACAGAAACTGTTTTTTTAGATCTAATGTTTTAGAAGATTGTGCCTGCTTGTGAAGCCGGTGTTGTGGCTTACTGTAGTTTCTGTACTCAAATTTCAGTTGGCCTTAAAGAGCATTTTGATCACAGTAAGAAATAGGATCATTTGGCAATAAGTGCAATCGCTTTCCAAGAAGTGCAGAGCCGACTACGGTATTTAGGGTCATTATCCTCTTGCAGAATCCAGAAATCAAGCAAGAACTTATGTTTTTTTTTACAAACCATTTTAGGAAAATGATTGTTCTATTCAGCCTAATATTTATTTTTGTAAGCTGCATACTAAAATTCAAAAAAATGCCGGTCACGTTATTGTCGAACACACTGTAAGTATGTTCGACCTAATCGTGTATCCTAATCATTATTATTATTACTATGGAAACATGGAAAAATATTTGCTAACCCAGATCCTTATCTAGGCAAGTAAATATATTTCCATGTTTCCATAGTAATATTTTTCCTAATAAAAAAATCTTATCGACTATACCTAATGATTGTTATTAGTGCGGGTACTAAATGCCCATCCTCCTTTTTTTATTTTTTGGGTAAGTATTAACATTACCTAATTGAATTGCGTTTTTACTATAATTTTATGCAATATTATTAAACAAGTAGGTATATCATAATCATTATGAAGAATGTGTCGCATCTGTGTGCATGCTACTTTTTCTTTGACAACTCACGCTTGCGCTGTGCATGCGTGGCCGCCATCTTTGCGATCGCTGCGAGAATTTTGACCGTAGATTTGTCGCATCTATAGTATAGTACATATCGGTGATGTATACGGAATAAGGGGATCTCAGATCAAATAAAAAAGAAAGATGGACCGTTGCGAACCATTGTTCGCAACGCTCCATCTTTTTTTTTTATTTGATCTTCATTATCTTCACTTCATTAAGTGAGGCCTGTTTTTGACGGAACATGTGTTTGTACAGGGGGCGGGCGGGGGCCGGGCGGCAGAGTTTTATATGGAAAGCCAAGGCGTAGTTTCGTAACACGTGTGTGCGTGAACTGTGTGTGTACACAGCCAAGGCGTAGTTTTACAGGCCTCACCGCTTTGTTCGGAAGACTCCGTCTTACTTTTTTATTTGGTCTGAGCGGCCGATACCAAACCGTTGTAATGTGCGCACTTGCATACTTCTCCATACTAATTAATGGCCCGACAAAACTATTGGCCGTTTTTTTTGCTCTGTAGTTTGCGAGAGCTGTAACGGTACGGAGGAGCGCGGTCGCGGCCGAGTGGTATTCTCACTCCTGTGAATGATGTTCCTGTAGGTACGACAGAAAGAGATATGGAATTAAAGTATCTTTTTAGGGTTCCGTACCAAAATGGTAAAAAAGGAACCCTTATGGTGTGACTCAGTCTGTCTGTCTGTCTGTCACAGCTGGATATCTCGAGAACTTCTAATGGTATCAACTTGATATTTGGAATGGTTTAAGATGACATTTGCCCAACTATTTTGCAAATAAGAAATAAATAAAAAAAAACAATATATTTTTTACAACAGGGACCGAAAAGGGGTCTTAAAAATTTGAAGTGGGGCTACTAGGGCAGGTGGGGTATCATATGAAAGATATATATTAGTGATGCGCCGAATGTAGGTTTAACCGAATACGAATGTTCGGCCGAATATTCGGTCCAAAATGTACCGAACCGAATATTCGGCCGAAACATTCGGTTCAATTCTGCGCAGTAAACAGGTTTTACACGTGTCTGGCGGGCGTTCGCCACAGCAACTCCTTCTCTAGCACAGCTCGCTCAGTCGATGTACCGCTCTTTCGGTTACAATTACAAATAATTGCAGTTCGGAACTGCATACTTTGAAATTTATTATTACGTTGATGTAAGTCTTTGAAGATGAGGCATACATTGACATTTATTAAAAAAAAACATAATTTGATTGTACATTTTAATACTAGTGGTGGTTTCTAAAGATAGCAGTTTTTATTGTTTAAAACATAGGCATGTTTTTTAAATGCCTAAAAACAAGAGGGCTGTAGCCTGTACGTTTTGATTTTTTGAATATCTATCAAAGATTTTGAAACATTTGCATTTTAGTGATTTCATACAAAACAAAAAAGTGCCAATATTTTCAAATCTACAATATTTAAAAAATCAAAACATACAGTCCCAATTTTTAGGCATTTCAAAAACATACCGAAAATTCATTGCTGTTGGATTATACAGGGTGGATTATACAGAGTGGATTTTTGAGACGGTACATTAAGGGCAGGTACCTTAACCGTTATAGTTACAGGAAAACGTTCCTAGGAGACCATCCATAACTTTTTAAGATATTCTGAACAGCATTCACAGATTTTGAAAAAAGTTTACCGTAAGCAAAAAAATGCTAAAATACCAAAAAAAAAAATTGTTATGCCATACGATCCTATTTCTTGTGGGGATCAAAAGACTCTATGGGACCATTCAAGGTATGAGTACTAGAAACCACAGAAATCGCCAAAAACTTTTCCCATACATTTTGTACTGAAAAATGATAAATCAACTCGAAATATTTTTTATTGCCAAACGATCCTATTTCTTACTGTGATCAAAATACTCTTTAAGGCTAACTGAAATTTGAGTACAGAAACATTTTTTTTTAGATCTAATGTTGTAGAAGATTGTGCCTGCGTGTAAAGCCGGTGTTGTGACTTACTGTTAGTTTCTGTACTCAAATTTCAGTTGGCCTTAAAGAGCATTTTGATCACAGTAAGAAACAGGATCATTTGGCAATAAAAAATATTTTGAGTTGATTTATCGTTTTTCAGTACAAAATGTATGGGAAAAGTTTTTGGCGATTTCTGTCGTTTCTAGTACTCATACCTTAAATGGTCCCATAGAGTATTTTGATCCCCACACGAAATAGGATCGATTGGCATAAAAAAATATTTTTTTTGGTATTTTTGCTTTTTTTTTTGCTAAGGGGATTTTCTTCCAAAATCTGTGAATGCAGTTCAGAATGTCTTGAAAAGTTATGGATGGTCTCTTAGGAACGTTTTCCTGTAACTATAACGGTTAAGGTACCTGCCCTTAATGTACCGTCTCAAAAATCCATCCTGTATAATCTGTTGCTGTAGGTTAAGGTTTAGAGAGGGTGGGAAACGTTATCGCCGTTTGTATGGAGACCGTTTGCTAGAGAATCCTCTTAATATTTTTTATTTTGTCAATAAATAATTGGTATAATTTAAACATTCGGTAATTATTCGGCAAATCAACCGAATATTCGGCCGAATACGAACATGAAAAAATATGCCGAATTTGCCGAATACGAATATTCGGCCGAACATTCGGCGCATCTCTAATATATATCAATATCAATATCATTTTTTTTCTTTTTTTTTTGTAGACCGCATAGTTTTCGACTTATTATGAAAAAAGTAAAAAAAATACCGTTCCCCTCCACCCCTTATCTCTGAAGTTTGCAAAGAGAAAATAATTCTTTGTGATAGCAGTTTATATAAAGATTACAGGAAAAATAAAACTATGTCTCAATACTCTCAATATAGCACACTTTTTTAGAAATTATTAAATTTCTAAAAAAGTTATCATTAGTTCCACTATCGGTCAAGAGATGGCGCTGACCTAAAACTGCTATACTAATTTTATTATTTTACTCTGCAGTGTGGTTTAATGGTGCAAATATGTTGGTACCCTCTCCCTCGGTGCGCGAGTTCGACCCGCTCTTGACCGGTTTTATAATTTTTTCAAACAAAAAAGAATGATCTAAATCGTTTCTTAAAACAAAGAATTTATGTGGTCGATCATCTGTATAAGTTCATATATATACTTAATGGTGACGAAAACGACAGGATATTTTTTAAAACTACTGAAACTAATTTCAGTAAATGGGTTCAACTTGGAAACAACCCTGATGTAATAAAGTTTGAATCATTTCAATCGGTTCAGCCGTCTTCGAGTAATTAGCTGGGTGCGAAGGTATTATAATCGATCGCAGCGCTCATGGTGGCAAAAAGTAGAAATAATGATGGCTCTGTAATCTGTTCGAAAACGATATTTAATTGATTACTAGCGATACAGGAACAATTATATATGTTTATTATCACTTAATAAAATTATTAAAGTAGCTTTATCCTCTTGTTTTACAAAATCTACAACTAAAAAAGAAGTAAACAAACCCTAATATAACCAAAATAAAACACTCTTTTTGAGTAGATCTTACTTGCCATATTTAATTTAAAAGACCAAAAATGATTTCACAACACTTTGTCCACCCAAATCACAGTTATTTTGAAATTTACGTTAATAGCACAATATGTATAGTATTTTTTAATATTTTGTCACAATGCCGTCATTACATATCAAAACGTCAAAACGGTCAGGTCAGAGCCAACAAAGTTGCAACACGCTAGGTGGCGCTAAAAGCGTGCACGGAGCCAATAGGTGATAACATTACAACGTGTTACAAGAAAACCCCTAATGCCGAATATGGTAGATAGTAGTGATGCGCCGAATGTAGCTTTAACCGAATACGAATGTTCGGCCGAATATTCGGTCCAAAATGTACCGAACCGAATATTTGGCCGAATCATTCGGTTCAATTCTGCGCAGTAAACAGGTTTTACACGTGTCGGGCGGGCTTTTGGTACAGCAACTCCTACTCTAGCACGGCTCGCTCAGTCGATGTACCGCTCTTTCGGTTACAAATAATTGCAGTTTGGAACTGCATACTTTGAAATTTATTATTACGTTGATGAAAGTCTTTGAAGATGAGACATACATTGACATTTATTAAAAAAAACATAATTTTATTATACATTTTAATACTAGTGGTGGTTTCTAAATATAGCAGTTTTTATTGTTTAAAAAATAGGCATGTTTTTGAAATGCCTAAAAACAAGAGGGTGTGGTGAGGCCTGTACGTTTTGATTTTTTGAATATCTATCAAAGATTTTGAAATATTAGCATTTTAGTGATTTCATACAAAACAAAAAAGTGCCAATATTTTTAAATCTACATTATTAAATAAATCAAAACATACAGCCTTAGTTTTTAGGCATTTCAAAAACATACCGAAAATTCATTGCTGTAGGATTATATAATCTGTTGCTGTAGGTTAAGGTTAAGAGAGGGTGGGAAACGTTATCGCTGTTTGTATGGAGACCGTTTGCTAGAGAATCCTCTTAATTTTTTATTTTGTCAATAAATAATTGGTATTATTGGTACAATTTAAACATTCGGTAATTATTCGGCAAATCAACCGAATATTTGGCCGAATACGAACATGAAAAAAAATGCCGAATTTGCCGAATACGAATATTCGGCCGAACATTCGGCGCATCTCTAGTAGATAGGGACAATCAAACTGAACAACTTTTATTATAGGACCAACTCTGAAACCGCGTAAAAAAATTAGCTGTTTCATACATTTTGATATTTTCGTTATAAATTTTTGTGTGACACAGTTGATTTTTTACGCGATTTCATAGTTGGTTGGTTGTTCAGTTTAATGGTCCCAATTAGGGTTGCCAGATGTCCTTTATTTTAAAGGACACCTCTATTTTAAACCCGAAAATTGACCTTGTCCCTTAATTTGAAATTTTGAATAGAGGACACTGTAAACCCAGAACTACAAATAAATTCAAACAATTTTTTAGGAAGCTTAAGAGCAGCCGAAAATAAGTAATACCAAGCAAATACCAAGTATAGGTACTTAAAACACAAAAACATCAATTAGGTCGTTTACCTACTTGGCTTCGATTGACAAACTAGATACGATACATTGCGTCTAACTAACATTGTTTTTATTAATAAATGTCGCTACTGATACTATTTTATTAAAAATCATACAATATCATTTATTTTCATCCTATGTCCTTTAATTGATCTTATTAAATCCTTTAAAACATAAAATAGGACCTGGCGACCCTAGTCCTAATCCACCATAATAATATTCGGCTTTAGGAGTTTTTTGTAACACTTTCTGTAGAAAAAAATATACATATACTAAACGAGACGAATTGATAATCTCCTCCTATTTTGAAGTCGGTCAAAAAGTGATGCCAGGTCAATGTAGATTGTAGATGAATCATAATAAGGCAATTAAAATTTCAGCAGCTCAGTATCGAAACCCTTTGCACTGTTCTGGTGTTTACGCAATGGGTATCTTATGAATACCAATAAGGCAGCACCGTTGATTGAGACTTCATTGAAGTTCAATTTGAACCCTGAAGCTGTTCGGTAAAGTTGGAAATTGCTTGCAAGAGTTATCGGGGTAGTTTAGCTGTGTAAAGGAAAATTTGGGGAATTTAAGATTAGGGTTATTAGTGGCTTATGCAGATAGAAGGATATTTTTGAGACTGACAATTTATCGATCGATAACTTAGTCGTAATCGTAAGTTCGCATAAGTACCTACCTAATATTAAAAAAATACCTTTAAAAGTGGGGTAGAGACAAGTAAAGGGTAAGTACCCAAAGGGTAAAAACGGGACCCTATACTAAGACTCCGCTGTCCGTCTGTCTGTCTGTCTGTCACCGGGTTGTATCTCATGAACCGTGATAGCTAGAAAGTTGAAATTTTCACAGATGATGTATTTCTGTTGCCGCTACAACAACAAATACTAAAAACAGAATGAAATGAATATTTAAGGGGGTCTACCATACAACAAACGTGATTTTTTTGCCGTTTTTTGCTCGAATATTAATAACGACAACAGGTAGACAGTAGAAATTTTCACAGATGATGTATTTTTGTTGCCGCTATAACAACAAATACTAAAAACAGAATAAAATTAATATTTAAGGGGGGCTCCCATACAACAAACGTATTTTTTTGCCGTTTTTGGTACGGAACCCTTCGTGCGCGAGTCCGACTCGCACTTGGCCGGTTTTTTTATTTAAACTGTAATCGTGGCTTTAAAACCCCACTCGATTTTTTAGGGTTCCGTACCCAAAGGGTAAAAACGGGACCCTATTACTAAGACTTCCCTGTCCGTCTGTCTGTCTGTCTGTCTGTCACCAGGCTGTATCTTATAAACCGTGATAGCTAGAAAGTTAAAATTTTCACAGATGATGTATTTCTGTTGCCGTTATAACAACAAATACTAAAAACAGAATAAAATTAATATTTAAGAGGGGCTCCCATACAACAAACGTGTTTTTTTGCCGTTTCTTGCTCGTTATTAATAACGACAACAGGCAGACAGTTGAAATTTTCACAGATGATGTATTTTTGTTGCCGCTATCACAACAAATACTAAAAACAGAATAAAATTAATATGTAAGGGGGCTACCGTACAACACATAGCTTTTTCCGGATTTTGGTACGGAACCCTACGTGCGCGAGTCCGACTCGCACTTGGCCGGTTTTTTTTTTTTTAAATCGGACGGAATAATTGAGTAACCTACATAAAAAAGACCCCGACGAACTGAGAAGCTCCTCCTTTTTAAGTCGGTTAAAAATTGCCATTATATACTGACCTAACTATAGAAATGCAACCTGCGGGTCTATCGGCTAAAAACAATGAAGTTAATGTAAGCTTTGATTTGTCAAATGGCTGTATAATACCTACATTGCTACTTCTTTTTGGCGCAAATAAAAACTTACCAAAGAAAAGTAGCAATGCATTACATCCATGTGTCAAATCAAAGCGACTACGATAGCAATAATGTAAGTAAGATGATAGAGCCCCTGGGCCCTCAAAGATGACATCATCATCATATCGGCTGTACGACATCCACTGCTGGGTACAGGCCTCCCCCAAGGATCTCCACGACGATCGGTCCTGCTTGGCCCGCATCCAGCGGCTTCCCGCGACCGCGCGCCAAATCGTCGGTCCACCTTGTCGGGGGCCTACCCACGGAGCGTCGTCCGGTGCGCGGTCGCCATTCAAGAACCTTTTCGCCCCAACGGCCATCGGTTCTTCTCGCTATGTGTCCCGCCCATTGAGCAATCCTTAGAGCGATGTCGGTTACTTTAGTTCTCCTACGGTTCTCCTCATTTCTTATTCGATCACGTATGGAAACGCCGAGCCTAAGATGACAACTTGACTACAACTTCACCGTATAAATATAAAACATCGTCAAGTAATTCAAAATTTAATTAACATTCCACGCATTACGGTTAAGTTTGACCAAGGATTAAGTCAACAAGTCGAGTAGCGTAAGCCTGATTAATCCACTTAGTACATGATTAACCCAGTTACTAAAAAAAAACACCGCATGTGTCAACAAGTATGTAATGAGTTTTCAACGATGTCATACCATTCATGGTTAACAATTTAAATCATCAAGTAGCAAATCTCTCAGATACCTTAAGACTATACAATTTTTTTTAAGCATGTAAGTAAGCCAGTAAAACCATAGACATAGAAATATTTTCGCTGCGCGTAAAACAGACCATAGAAAGAATTTAAGGTAATGTCACAGAATAGATATAAGTACTACCGTACAGAAAGGACACTCTCCGCTAGGGTTGCCAACTTTTTTTGGATCAAATATAGTAGTTTCAAGATTTTTAATGTAAAAATATAGTACATGGCGAAAAAATATAATAGGTTGCCGTTTTGTATGGAAGATTTTAAAGAAGTTGCATTTTTCATACTTAAGTAAGTACTAACATTTTCATAATTTATTCAACAACCATAAAGACAAGTGTTTAATCACAAAAAAATATTATGTAATTACATAATTATGTGCATTTAAGTAATATTTTTTGTTGCTTTTGTTTAACTTTACACTTGAAAAAATATAGTAGTTTTGCCTATTATATATTTTTTCAAAATATATAGTAGGCGAGCCTTCAATATAGTAGGATACTATATTATATAGTAGGGTTGGCAATCCTACTCTCCGCCCCGCCCCAGAATCAATTACCTCACCCCACCCCGCGAGTTCGTATGCCGAATCGTATGTTCGTTTAGTCGTGTTCATCAACTGTCAATTTATTAGATAAGTACTCAAAGCAAAGCGTCGTAACTTTATTTACGAAAAAGTTTGAATTACGAATTGAAAGCCACTCATACAGTACAAACTGCACGGTAGCCCTAGACTTACACACACAGTTGCGCGTGTACAAAAACGTCATCTGTTTATAATAACGCTAGTCCAATAAAACTAGCTTTATCTGGACATAATTAGATAACTGAAATTTTCTTTTTCTATATCATAAATTAGTGTTAGTTATAGTTAAAATAAATGGAATTAAACATTTCGAAACTTCGCATAAAACTAAAAAAAAAACTAAAAACTAAATTTTCAACAAATTTTGATATCATTATTACAGCATAATAAATAACTTAGTAAATGTACATGTATTATGCTATGACGCTTGCATTTCAGGTAAATAAATCAAAATTAAACTAATTGATCAATCGGAACTATCGTTAATAAAGAAGGTTCAGTAAGTGGCAGATATTTTGGCTTATCTTACCAGAAATTATAGGTGACTGTAATTTAATAAGTCATACTGAATGGTATATAATGTGACGACGAACATGCGAAATTAGATTTAGTTTAATATTGCTATTATGTGATAGCATTTTAATGTACCATAAAATTATACTAACAAGGTATTTGGTTAACTATTTTGCTTTTAGGAAAAAGCTAGGTAATGTACGAAATCTCATGATTTTTGTATGAAACGGTTACCACCCCGGATTTCTTACATCACATATCTAATTAATATTTGACACTTAATATCAATATCCGATAAACTAATAAAAACAACGAGTTTATTATTTATGTCCAGATAAAGCTAGTTTTATTAGACTACGCGGTTGTACGTCCGGGGTGTGGTAATGTATCAGTAGGTAGACTAAAGCATACATTTCATTACATATACAAAAATACTTGTTTTCTAAATATAATATTACACAGCTGTACTGCCTAAGCAATCCGGCTTAAACTTGAGTAGATTTAAGTTATTCCAAGTTAGTCTGAAGCACAGCTAACCACGAATCTCCATCTAGCTTAGATGTAACTTGTAACTTGGATTTGGAACTATTCCTGAACGTCCCAATATCTAACTGGTGTATCGGGATTCTGCAGATCTATTAAGGGATGGAAATTTAATCAATTCTGAGGTTTCTGAATGGGGTTAAGCATTCTCGGAGAGATTTTTCACCATATTCAGTTGAAAGGAAAGTACTTCTACCGAGCTGTACTCGGTAAGTTAAGCGCCGTCCAACGGAATACTTATGGGCGCTACACACGCACAGGCCCAGCCTGCAGGCTTGGACCGAAGGCAAAATCCTTCCGGCCAACTCTCACGTATATAGCATATGTATCGGACTGAAGGCAGCCTCCGATTGCGTCAAGAGTACCGAAAGCGCTTCACTTCGGTACTTAAAGCTAAGCTGTGGCAATGGCGGAGTAAGCAGCATCAAACCAACTAGGGTCGCCAGATCCAAAAACACAAAAGCCGGATTCGGCGCTTAATTTGGCCGGACATTTTACTCTAAAAGCCGGATATACTTTTTTTAATAGCAAATCATAGCAATTTGTAATCAATTGTATTAATATACACGGTTAATGTTTAGGTATATCTAAAAACGAAATGGTGATTTTAGACCACGTAAATGAACAAGTTTTAGTATGGGGCCACCCACGAAATAGCGCTAAAAGAATCAGCTGGTCCATAGAAAAGTACAACATCGACTCGACTATAATGTATAATGTATGTATGTTGTAATGTATGTTGTATGTATAAATAAATAGTAAGTAAATAATAATATAATCATATAAAATATCTATAAAAACACTATTTATTGTTATTCTATATATTTACTTTATTTATTCTATAACAAAAAACATTATGCACTGGTCATTCGCTGTTTGACATACTCCCCTTTTGTTGCGTTTACATGGTGGCGCTGGTGTCGTGCACGTTCCGATAATAACAGTTGTCTAGCACCCATATTACATACAAAGCTTTTTTTAGTTTGGGGCTAAATGGCGCTGTGTGAAATTGTCCAATCATTTATTTATTTATCCTCCCACGGGGAAGGTTTATGTCCAACAGTGGGCTGTTATTAATGATAATGATAACACTTACGAGTATATAGGCGAGTCGTGCCCCTGCTTGTACCAGATGACGAGGCCCACTTTGTCATCTGGCAGGGTGGGTGTGACGTCACATGGTAACTCAACCCCACCACCCGTCGGAGCGTGCAAAGATTCGATGGCCGCTGAAACAAAAAAAAAACATTTTCACTTCTCATGCTCGTAAAGTTCGTCTTTATGTTGGGTATAGGCCGCATAAAATCGCTTTTCATGCTCTAGTGCATAACGTAAAATCTTTGTCTTAGTCTCAGACTCTAAGACAAAGGTCGTCAGGTAAACAGCCACACACACAATTAAACTTCGTTGAATAAACTTGTTACTTATTTCATACTGTTTCTTTATTATTATACATACTTAATCCATGTAATAATACATTTGTTTTGCAATACTGCTGTTAAAGCTCCGGACAAACCGACGCGAGCGAATCGCCGCTCGCTCATTTTGACAGATTTTGATCACGTAACTCAAAGCAATAGCCATAGCCATAGCCATTGCCATAGCAATTTCTTTGACAATGGCTATGGCTATGGCTATGGCTATCGCTTTGAGTTACGTGCGAATTCCGCGCGAAATTCGCGAGTGCGATACTCGCGAATTTCGCGCGGAATTCGCCTCAGTCTGTACGAAGCTTTAATTTCCTCACAATCAAAGTGAAAAGCAGAGTGTATAACTCGTACACTATGGTATTATGTCTACTACTGTATAACAAGGGACGTGTGGCAGTTCACAGTTTAAGCCGCCTCTGTGGTCTAGTGGTTCACCCACCCGTGTGAGACCGCAAGGATCCCGGGTTCGATTCCCAGGAGGGTGAACCTATATTTGTACTCGGTTTGGTTGATGGTAGGGCTTATTTCAAGTCCGCCTGAAGAACTACCACCATCTTACCTAAGTCTGACGCCATAACAACAATTTAAAAATTGTAGTGTTCCGGCAGTTAGAGGTAAGATAGCCAGTTCCTGAGTGATGAGGATTCCGGGTGTAGTGCGCTTCCACCCGGCCTTATCGTCACTTAATATCAGGTGAGGTAACAAGTATAAAATTAAAAATTTTCGAATCAATCGGACATAACGTTGTTAGTCAGATCCCCTCATTAACTAGAAAAGAGCTGGTGATCTTCAAATGACTGAACAGATTTTCATGAAACATTGCTTAGAACACTCGGGATAAAATTTCGAATGGATCGGACATAAGGAAGTTAGTCAGATCCTCTCATCAGCTAGAAAAGAGCTGATGATCTTCAAACGGCTGAACAGATTTTCATGAAACATGGCCAAGAAGACTCGGTTTAAAATTATCTATGACACAAAAAACTATACGAAAATCGGTTCATCCGTTTGGGAGCTACGTTACCACAGACAGATACACAGACACGTTAAACTTATAACACTCCCCTTTTTTTTTGCGTCAGTGGTTAAAAAAGGCCAAGCACTACCCCGTTGTGCATAAAAAATAAAATAAAAACTAAACCATAGACATAGAAAAATTTTCGCTGCGCTCAAGAAGACCAACCACTGACCTCTATATTATTACACTGGACTGGCTGCTGTCAAACTTCTCTTATGCCTATTTGATTTCCGCCATTTTGGCGCTGTAGGACGTAGCGTGAGCATAGCGTGAGGGACATGGTACTAAAGTCTGAAGTCTGGAGAGATCATTAAGGCAACCATTTTCATTGTACACGTCAAAATTAGTTCTTTAGACTCACACTAGTGGCGTTTCAAAAAGTTTCAATTTTTCATGTCAGTGAGACCAACAGAGCGTGGGAAAGAGAAGTTAACATCATACGGACACGGTAGACCGTGTCCGTATGATGTTACCATAGATGTAAAAAAGAGACAAATAGGATCAAGTGACATGTGCCAATATTTTTTACAGTAAGAGGCCCTAGCGGCCCGCCTTGCAAAGGAGCAATCACGATTTGCTTAAAATATTTGATAATCTTAATTAGAATTTAAAATAAAGGTATCGTGGATATCTCATATAAAATGTATGCATTCGTTTTTCGGATCACCTGTTTATTGACATTGTTGTTCTTCTATTTCTATGAACAAAACAGTCAATGTTGTAAGGGGAAGGGAATCCGTTAACAAATGGCTCTAGATGATTGGAAACTTGGAAAAAACCAAACCCAACGTAAACTCCCTGACTAACTCAATATTCTCAACGCCTTAAAAGCCCCATCTTACACGGCGCGACTGAAAATAAACAGGTTGCAAACTCTAATCACCAATGAGTTGCTAATAAGTCACAGCACTAGTATTTCAATGGCGGTTTGTACACGACGCTACCAATTGCCGACTGGTTTGCAACGCGTCGGCAACGCGTTGGCAACTAATCACTCGCAACCGGTCATGCTGGTCGCGCGCAACTGATTGCCAACTGCAACTGGAAACTGAGGTCTATTAACAAAAAAGAATTACGATAGTCGGACGATCTTTTGATCGATTTACTTGATTTTGAACCTTATACATGAGTTAATAATGCCAAGGAGTGGAACCGAACATCGTACGTTTATCGCGATACTTTATCGTAATAGGCGCTTTGTGTAGGTTTTTCAACTAAATTTGGTTGCGCCGTGTACGAATCTTTGTCACTAACTAGTTTCCAACTATAGTTTCAAACTAGTTTCGTCAGTTTTGAGTCGCGTCGTGTAAGAAGGGGCTTAAGGTCCGTTTAACTATTTTTTTTAAAGTTTCACGTTAATTTTAAATCCTAGCCCAAGGTATAGAAGAGAGTTTAGCGAAGTAAATTGGTAGTTCGTGTGGTTCTACCAATTTTTTGAATACGTAGGTGTGAATTTTTAAGGGGAAGACAATATTCAGTAAAATCATTATTATTTATTTTGTTTTATCATTTATTTAAAGAACCCACCTACATACTAGTAATTTAGTGTACGTGGGTGTTGCCAAAACAAACTGATTAATTTTGCATTTTTTTTAGGGTTCCGTACATTAAAAGAAAAAAACGGAATCCTTATACGACCTCGTGGTCGAGTGGTTTGCACCGCGGTTTTCAAGGTGTCACTATCTTTTGAGGTCCCGGGTTCGATTCCCGGCTGGGTCAATGTAGAAAATGAACTTTTCTATATTAGCTCAGGTCTGGGTATTTGTGTTACCACCGTTGTCTCTGATTTATATAACACAAATGCTTTAACTACTTTGGAATCAGAGCAATGTGAATGAATGTCATGTTGTCAAATATTTATTTATTTATTATAGGATCACTTTGTTGTCTGTCTGTCTGTCAAGACCAGGAAAGCATGAAGGTATCGAGTTGAAATTAAAACCATATACCTACTTACTCAGGTCTACAGTCCCTTGAAGCTGTGAAAATATCTAAACTATAAGTTAACGTAAAAAAGAAATACGGCCGTTTATGCCGCAAATAATGCCATAATTTCGACACTCTCAAGATATAAATATAAAATATGCCAAGTAATTTCCTCTTAAAAGTAGGTACTACAAATCAGGGAATTGAAAACTATTATACATAATAATATCATAAAAAATAGTTTTTATTTTTTTTAACTTCCCTCATTTTCCTATTACAAACCAACTTAACTATGCGGTCAAACGCGGTCAATTAGCTCCGCCGCCCCTTAGCTCTATTTGGTACGGAACCCTTAATGTGCGAAGTTTAACACGCACTTGGCCGGTTTTTTCAAACGAAATGATAACATTTCAGAGCATAATGAAAGTGAGAAAATATATTAAATTACACTTTGATTTAACTACCAATATTTAAAGCCAAAGGGACAAGACAAGCGTTCTAAACTGAATCAATTTCAAAATTATGCAAATCAGGCTGCGCGGAGATTTTATTGGTTTAGTTTGAATTCGAACCGGCCTAAACCGGTTAATTGGGAGTCCTAACTAAGTTATTTTATGTCCCACTTCGTAAAGGATTGAGTATTGAATTCGAATTTAGATGTGAATGAAAATCTCATCTCATAATAAAATATATGTAGATTTTACAGATTTCTATATTTTAATTTACACGACTGCCCAAAGCAAAAACAGCGTATATGTGTTCAGGGTTCATGTATGTTTGTGGGTATATGAGTTTCTTTATTCCACCATAACTTCCAAATGGCTCAACGGATTTGGATGTATGAAGTCTTGTTAGAATCTTTACATCATTTCGAGTGACACTGGCTATATTTTTTTTGTTTACACGACTGCCCAAAGCAAAAAGAGAGTATATGTGTTCAGGGTTCATGTATGTTTGTGGGTATGTGAGTTTCTTTCTATTCCACCATAAATTCCAAATGGCTAAACGGATTTGGATGTATGGGGTATTGTCAGAATCCTTACATAATTCCGAGTGACACTGGCTATATTTTTTTGGAAAAAAGTTAATATGGCGACTGTATGATGCCATTTCCAAATGTGAAAAACTTTTTTTTTCTTCAATTATTACAATATGGGCACCAAAATATATAATTTGACACTAAAATATGTGAAATAAAAATAAATAAATAGTCGGGGGACCTCTTCGATTAAAAATTGTTCCACAAAACGGTCTTCGTTTCGGATTTTTCGAAAATCTTTGAATGCAGTTTTAATTAATTTAAAAATCAAAATGAAGTCTTCTTTCAGTAAAATTTCCTATCTTCAATATTTAAGGTACTTTCTATCCGTGTGGCCAAGTTTTGGGACACCCTGTCTGTTTATTGTAAATCTCGGGGAATATTTCGATCAAAACTAATAACACTAAGAATTCCACATTCGGTTGAGCCTTAACGTGGCCTTAACCAATTTTATCGATAATCCGCAACTGTACGAAATGAGCATCGATTTGCATCATAATCGAGAAGCATCATCGAAAGCTGCCGTTTGCCCCGGGAGTAAAGTCAGCAAAACAAGATTGCCACTCACAGATATGTGCTTTATGCTGTTGCTTTAAGAGTGATATTGGGTTAAACGTCTTGATTAATAGCTATCGATTCCAGATTGGATGATAAAGGAAGGGTTAATTCGATGTTATTTATGATCTCTGATATGTAGTTTGTATGTCTGATGTAATTGCCAACTTGTACTCCTGCATTGGAAAGTAATTTTCACTTTGGTAGATATTTTATGGGTGCGAAGATAAAAGAATAAAATATTCAAATGGGATTAATTTAATATACAGAACGAATGATTTTAAAATACAGGGTAACACCACCATATATTTTTTACTGTCACGCAATTCAGCTTTGCTATTGCAGTGAACGGCCATTTTGAAATGCAACTAAACTTCAAAATGGCGGCACTTATTGCACAATAGACAAATGAAAGAAGTCGTACAGACACACACCATTTGATCATAATCCTAACTTTCCACAGCATATGAAGCTATTTAAAAAGTAATTCACCTTTAAATTCAAACAACAAAAGCTTAAGTAGAAGAGATATCTTCATGAGGTTTTATTACACCAATTAAATGTTTCTTTACAATATATATTCTCCAAATCACAAAACCAAATTCCTATTAAAGAACTTAAATCGGTTTACGAACGAACTCTATTAACCTTCCTACATAAATACAAACAATAAAATGCTCAAATTAATGCGTTTCAAATGGGCGCGTAAAACGGAACGTCGCGGCGGCCATTTGTATTCTAATGACGTCGTCAAACGTCAGCCGCTGCTTGTTATTAGCTGGCTCTCTATACAGTATTGCCTGCGCTCAGTTCGCAAGATGGATTTTATTGTTCCCGACGTTCCCTTCACTTGGCATGTGTAGGCGCCACGGTAAATTGATTAAGATGAACCACGGTAGAGAGAATTGAAAAATTCCTATAGAAAGTAGACAAAATCAACGTTTCGCACTTCCCTGTTTCCTCCTCCAAAACTGCCTTTCTATTGTCTAATTTAAAAATCTATCGCAATCGCTTTCAGGATGTAACACATTGAAGCTTCTTTTTGGCACAAATAAAAACGTACCAAAGAAATGCAGCAATGTGACACATCCATCTAATATATCGAAAGCGATTGCGATAGATTTTTTGAATTCGACAATTAGTCCCCGGGACGGAATCAAATACATTTTTGATTACCTAATGGAACGCATAACTTTATTAGTCCTACTGTTAAATGGCATAATCATCATTTAGCATAATAATTTATAGCACAATTTCAAAACGCATAATATCAAAAGGCTGAATTTTCGTAAGCATAAATATTGAATGGCATATCTTCAAAAGGCATAAATATCAAAACGCATATTTTTTATTGGCATATTGTCCAAAAAGCATAATCATCAAAGGCATAATCTTATTACGCATTGTAATAAGAGTAATAATATAAATTCTTTAGGCATATTTTTTCAAACTCAAATATTTTATAAATAAGTTATCATTAAAAATATGAGCAATTCTTCTCCCTGCACCTCCCGGCTAGCACTCTGCAAGCAAAAGCCCAGCATGCAGCATCCATGCGAGCAAGCACCCAACACGCAAGCAAGCATGCAGCATGCAGGCAAGCGGGCAAGCATGCAGCATGCAGGCAAGCATGCAGCATGCAGGCAAGCATGCAGCATACAGGCAAGCATGAAAAATGCAGCATGCATGCAAGCACTATAGAGCTCCGCTCGCTTCGCTCGCTCCGCTGCAAGTGGTCAAAACACTAACCTAACCTACCTAGTGCATAAAAAGATTTTTTTTATATTATGCTATAAAACATTAGTAGTTATGTATATTAGGCATAACAAAATTATGCCTTTCAAAATATGCTTACTGACAATATGCCAATTGAAATTAGGAATTGTAACTATTATGCTTTGAAATATTATGCTTTTTAAAAGTTATGCAATTCGATGGTTACGCGTATCGAAATTTATGCTAAATAAATACTATGCTTTGTGATTATTATGCCAATCGCGTTATGCCAAGTGACTTTAGGACAATCGAAATTATGCGATGCGAAGGGTACCCTACATTTTATAATAAATTATAAAGAAAGGATTTGGCTGTGTTTCTATGTTTCCCTTTTTTTATAAAATAATTATTCAAAGAGATTATTAATCTTCAAAAACTTGAAAAAATTGCCATTGTTGAGACATCCAGAAATCTTCGAAGAGATTATATAAAAAAACATTTTTTTTATACACAACGGGATAGTGCTTGGCCTTCACCTCACCTGATGTTAAGTGACGATAAGGCCGAAGGTGGAAGCGCACTACACCCGGAATACTGGCTATCTTACCTCTAACTGTCGGAACACAACAATTTTTAAATTGTTGTTATGGCGTCAGACTTAGGTAAGATGGTGGTAGCTAGCCAGGCGGGCTTGAAATAAGCCCTACCACCAACCAAACCGAGTACAAATTGTACCCCCCCTGGGAACCCCGGACCTCTGCGTCTTACACGGGTGGGCGAACCACTAGACCACAGAGGCGGTTAAAATTAGGATTAGGAGCACAGCCAAAACATTTGATTGAAAAAAGTGTTTTAATCGGTCTAGTTTTGGAGGACGAAACAGGGGACTACGAAACCGTGATTTTGTTAACTTTCTATAGTAATTTTTCAATTCTCTCGACCGTGGTCTTTCCTCTTAAGAACAAAATGTACAGAGAATAATGTAAAATTAAATTAAATTAAATTTAATTACTAATCCATTACACAATCAATATAATTACGCGATGCCCGGACTGATGATACAGTTGAATATTACGTACATTGACGATCATTATTAACTTCTATTTTTCAATCATAAAAATATGACGATACGTATTGAAAGTTTTTTGTAACAACACCCACTTAAAATTTATTTAACAATTGAATTAAAATTTCTCTTTTATTACACCATTTTCATCAGCAATTAAACTTTAGAGTTCAACTGACAATAAACTGTTCCACTTTGCAACGGTCATTTTAATAAAACAATAAATATGAACATTTTAATTGTGGCTTCCTCTCATTTAAAAAGACAGAATATCAATTATTGGTAACAATCATAGTGTAAAGGTAACACGTGCCACAAGTCTGTTTTATGAGATTTTAAATCAACGACTTTTTCAAAATGGCGCTTCCATCATCAAACAAAATGATACTCGCTAAGAACCATAAACTTTATATTCCAAGAACATTTATTTAAAAAATGCTTTTCTGTCACGGGTGCGCCATTAGTATAGGCTGCCGCAGAGCCTAAGCCTTATGTGGTATTTACATTGGTGACTAAAGCCGCACAACTTTCGCCGCACAGCGAAAATCCACCCAGTGTTTCTTTCAGACAAAATTCTCCGGGGGGGGGGGGGGGGGGGGGGGGGGGGCAATTAAGAGGTTCGGGGGAGCTCGTCCGTCGATCACTGCACTAGTTTGCCCGTCTACCTACACATAATTCATTTTTCTCCGGGGGGGCACTAAGGCTGCTCCGGGGGGGCACCGTCCCCCCGGATTAGTACCTGAAAGAAACACTGAATCCACCGCAAAGGCAATGTGGCCTAGGCGGCCTAGGCCACTTGTTCAGTCACCTGCGCGGCCTAGGCTAGGCCGCAGGTGACTGAACAAAATTATCTGATCCGGTGGCCAAAACTGGAACTAAGTACGTTATTGTTATTGTTACCTAGGTTACGCCATCAACTGCATAGAGGCCATCACTTGCAATCCAATTTTGGAAGCGACTTGCTAGGTGACTAAAGTTGACCGTCACATGTGACTTAAATCGACCGATGAAAATAACTTATTCACTCGTGAAAGTTAACATTTGCTACAATTTTATGACCCGTTTTAAGTTAAGTAAGTACTTACTTTTTATTTTCTCGCTGGGATTTCGGAAGCGAAATATTTATTTTTATTGATTGAGCAGTAGGTTAAGATACCTAGTGAAAAAGTATAGTAACGATAGGGTCACTTTTGATCTAATGATATTAGTATAGCATTGATTGATACATAACAAAGATCACAATTAAAAAACAGAAACAATGAAACTTCAGGGCCCTATATAATTGTTAAGTATCTATCTTGATTGTTTTTGGGAATTATTGTAAATCACTGCCTAAGCCTTGCTGCAGAAGAAACGGAACGCATCTAAACGAGATGTGTTTGCGCCGACCACCGCAAGCGGCGCCACTGTAGGACACCTTCGGAAACGCGCCGAAAGAGGATGGCCGCCGCTCTGCCGTTCTGAACTTATTTTAATTCATATTTCAATAAATACCACCGTGCACGTGTGTGATTCATTCTGATATTATCCCCGGGGTATTCAGTGAACCTTTTGTGAAGTCAGACCATTGATACACCTTATCCAAAGTGCTGTTGTGAAACCCGGCTACCGGCATCAGAAGCAGTTGCAAGTTGGTAAGTGAATTTTTCAATAGTTGCCTAAACATCAAGAAGATCCGAACAAAGCTCCGGGGCGTTAATTGTTAAATATCTATCTATCTGTCTGTCTATCTAATTACAGTCCAGTCAAAAATTAATCTACCAAGTGGCACGCCCGTTTGCCGCCACAATTTCTGGTCACTTCGAACCGGGTTTATTATATTTATCCGATACCGATTATATTTTGATAATATTTATATTTGTTGAAATTGATTATCTCTCATATATCTATCATATATTTTTTGTTTTACAATTGCGTCGTTGCACTGCATACGCAGGTAGTTCGATTGGGCGAGTCCAATTTTTTATATTGGTGCGAATGTGTAGGTAGGTACCTACGAGTACATTCTGGTACATTCTACACCTTCCGGAACAGTGACTGCGCATTCTCATTTAAAAAATGGACCCACAAAATAAAATGGCTAAAATCAGTGAAGAAAGTGAATTAGATAAACACTTATTAATAAGATTAGAAACCTTAACTTTTAAAAAGGAATATTTGTTTAATAAATTACAAAAAGTTTACAACTTGTCAAAAGAAATTCGTTTTGACAACTTAGATTCTATACAACGTTTTTTGGTACAGTATTCGGAACTTGACGACGTTCGTCACGATTTCGGAAATATTATTTCGGAAATATTTTCAATTGAATTACAATTAGAAACAACATCTAAACCATCGACTAGTGCTTTAGATAGCTTTGATGAAATTTACTTTATCTGCAAACGAGTTGCAATGAATTGTAGCAAGTTAGACCAGGAGTCAAACACAAAAATGTCATGTCGTGAAAATGATAATTTTGTACGACCGTCATTACCTAAACTTACTTTATTTGAATTTGACGGACAATTAGAAAATTGGCCCACATTTTATGACACTTTTGTATCTTTAATTCATAATCGTAATTTTGATAACATAGACAAGTTTCACTATCTTTTGTCATGTGTTAAGGGTCCTGCTTTGAATTTAGTGAAGAATCTTCCTATCACTGCTAGTAACTACGAGGTAGTATGGCAAAGCCTACTGAATAAGTACCAAGATAAGCGAGCATTGTTAGGTAGGTATTTAGACAGGATGTTGAGTTTCACACCACTGACGAAAGATAATACAAATAATTTAAGCTCATTTATAGAAACATTTGATCACTCATTAAAAGCAATTAAAGCTTTAGATATAGAAAATTTAGATGACTATTTGTTTTGTCACATTGCTTTGCGGGGCCTTGATAATCACACTAGAAAACTTTTTGAAGAAAGTCGTGATCAAAATGCATTGCCGTCATTTACTGAATTAATCAATTTTGTTAATAAACAAATTAAAGTTCTGGAACATACGTTCCCGACTACTAGCTCCTGGCCTACAAATAACTCGAATAAAATTAAGTCACAAAATAATTTTACTCCTAATTTAAACAAAGTAAATACTGTACAACAAAAACAAAATTCTTATAATAACAACAAATATTCACGTTCTAATCTACCAACTTCGAAAATAAATTTAACTACCTCCCGCAACGACACACAAAATAAATTTAATATTACTTGTGCACATTGTTCTAAAGATCACATGATTTATCGTTGTAATTCATTTAGGCAAATGCCTGTATCTGAAAGGGTTAACCGTGTTAACACTTTAAATTTATGTACTAATTGTTTAAAGAGCGGCCATGATTCAAAAACTTGTAAAAGTAGTTTAACCTGTGGCGTTTGTTTGTCACCTCATCACTATCTGTTACATCAGAATGCGAGTGTCGGACCAATGTCGGCCGTGCCGACTCCGACGACGTCTCAAATTATCTCGGGAGGCGAAGCGGCCGTGCCGCCTGCGCCTCGCGCTAACGCGCTTGTGAGCGGTGCCTCGTGTAAACACTCCGTGAGTGTCGAGTCATCCGCTACAAACGAGAACTTTCATTCCGTGAATGAAATCGATGTTAAATATGGAGTGGTGTTAGGGACAGCACGCATAGATGTCACTGATATTAGCGGCCAGTTACAGAATTGCCGTGCAGTTCTGGACTCGGGCGCGCAAAGTTCGTTTATGACTTTAGATTGTGCTCAACGTTTGGGCTTACGACGACGCAAGTGTCCGTTCACGGTGTCCGGACTCAGCGGCGAAGTCGTAAAAAATTTAGGTATGGTTACGTGTGAAATAAAACCGTGTGATGCGGACGTTCCGACTTTCACGGCTGATATGGTGATAATCACCAGGGTATCTTCAGATATGCCTAATGTTTCTTTTCCGTGTGACGTCATCAGTAAATATCAAGGTTATAATTTAGCTGATCCCCAATTCTACGAAAATTCTTCGGTAGATATTTTGTTGGGAAATGATATTGTTTCAGAATTAATTAAAAATAAACCGATCACTATTCAGTCTAATATTCCAAACCTTATTGAAACCGTTTTTGGTTTTGTCGTTAGTGGCAAATTGTACTATGAAAATAAATTACAATCTCAGAATTTTCATTTAACAATTACCGAAAATAATTTAGATAAAACTTTGCGAAGTTTTTGGGAAATTGAAGAGTTGCCGAGTAAACCGGTATCGAGCCCGCTCGATCAGCTGGCGGAGAAGATTTTTGTTAATGAACATAAACGCGACACTTGCGGTAGGTACATCGTGCCATTGTTATTTTCCGAGAAACCGGACTTGGGCGATTCGCGCGCGGTCGCCGAGCGTAGATTATTAAATACCGAACGTAAACTCTCTCGTACTCCCGTATTACAGCAAGCTTATAATGACTTTATGTCTGAATATGAACAACTCGATCATATGGAGTTATACACCGGTAGTGAACCGAGTAAATATTTTATACCGCACCACAGTATATTGCGACCGAGCAGTACGTCAACTCCTTTGCGAGTAGTATTTGATGCGTCTGCGAAATCAAGTAATAATATTTCTCTCAATGATATTCAGCTTGCCGGTCCAAATTTATATAATGACATTGGTTCAATAATAATAAATTTCAGATTATTCGAATATTGTTTCGCAAGCGATATTTGTAAAATGTATCGAGCTATTTTAATTCGAGAAAGTGATCGTAAATATCAGCATATTTTATATAGATCATCAGTGGATGAGCCTATAAAGATTTTTGAATTAAAAAGCGTCACATACGGAATCCGTAGTTCACCGTTTCTTGCCATACGTACTTTATTGCAGTTAACCAGCGATGAAGGCGAACGTTTCCCTTCCGCTGCGCGCGTTATTCAAGAAGGAATCTACATGGATGACATTTTGTGGTCCTGTAAGTCATTTTCCGATGCTTGCACGTTGCAAGACGAATTAATAAATTTATTAGAATGCGGTGGTTTCGCGTTAAAAAAGTGGTCTAGTAATTGTCATAAACTATTAGATCGCATTCCTCTAGAAAATCGCGAACACGCTATCTCTTTTAATAAAGACCATAATGACATTTCAATAAAGTTACTTGGTCTACAGTGGGCTCCATTAGAAGATGCCTTTATGTTCACAGTAAATAAAAGTGACCCAGTAACTACAAAGCGCTCTGTTTTGAAAATATTAGCTTCCATTTATGACCCCGTGGGTTTTATATCTCCTTGCACTTTTGTAGCCAAAAGTATTCTTCAAGAACTCTGGAAGATAGGATTAGCGTGGGATGAACATCTACCTACTGATATGTGTAAAAAATGGTTAGAATTTCTATCCCAGTTGTCGCTGTTAGCCGAGTTTAAAATTGAACGTCACGCCTTACTGCCTAATCAGACTGAGTGTGAGCTAGTGGGATTCTGTGACGCTTCTTCGAAAGGTTACGCTGCGTGCATTTACATAATTTCGCGTAGTGATGGGGTAGTGAAATCCAGATTGCTCATTTCTAAAACCAAGGTAGCTCCCGTAAAACCGTTAACCACACCTAGATTGGAACTTATGTCTGCCGTTTTATTAAGCAAACTAATGCAATACGTTTGCAGTATCTTATCTCGTGTTAACGTTACCAACGTTACGGCTTTAACAGATTCTTCCATAGTGTTGGCGTGGATACAGACAGAGCCATATAAACTTAAAACATTTGTGTGTAACCGTGTTATGCAAATAATTGATTCTTTACCGCCTCATTTATGGCGTCATGTGAACAGTGAAAATAATATCGCCGACGTCTGCTCCCGTGGAGTGTTGCCTAGCGAACTGCTTGCCATGACCGCGCGGTGGTTGGAGGGCCCCGCGTGGCTGTGTGACAATAGACAGAACTGGCCTATTGATACATTTTATAATAAAGAAGGCGATTTTATTTCAGAATTGAAATCTAATTCTGCTTCGGTAAATTTAATTTCACAAAAACCGGATGTTACCGAGTCTAAATTCGAATTCTTAGAAAGAATATTAAATCAAGTTTCTTCCTTTTCAAAATTACAAAGGACGATAGCTCGCATTATTAGATTATTTCGTAAAAAAAATGATAAAGTCAACACTAGTATATCTGTTTTAACAATTCATGACTTAAATGAAGCTCATGATTGTTTATTAAAGTTAGTTCAAGGCAGTTATTTTGAAGGTGAAATTAAAGCCTTATCCAAAGGTTCCACCTATATTCCGTCCTTAAGAAAATTATCTCCATTTCTAGACGAGCGTAACTTCCTCAGGGTGGGGGGTCGTATATCCCACTCTGAATTACCTTATAATGCAAAGCATCCAATATTGTTACCGAAGCGTAGTAGGTTTACTTTACTTTTAATTGAGTATTTACATAAAATTCATTTACATACAGGTCCTCGGACCTTACAAAATATAATTAATCAAAATTATTGGATATTATCAGCTCGCAGTGTCATTCGATCTATATTGTCTAAATGTAAAGTCTGTTTTAAATGTAATCCGACACTTATGCAACCGAAAATGGCAGACTTACCGCCAAATCGGTTGGCACCTAATAAGATATTTGAACACGTAGGTATTGACCTAGGAGGACATTTTATTATTAAAGAAAGTTTGCGTCGAAACGCAAAAACTAGTAAAGCATATTTAGCACTTTTCGTGTGCTTTTCGACTAAAGCCGTTCATTTGGAAGTCTTATCTTCACTATCGGCGGATTGTTTTCTAGCTACTTTGGATAGATTTGTCTCCCGACGCGGTCTGTGCGCATGTATATATTCTGATTGCGGAACAAATTTTGTTGCTGCTAGTCGACATTTAAACGAAGTTCAACAGTTTCTGATAAATGAACGTAATCAGAATGACATTACGGATGGTTGTGCTCAGCGTAAAATTAATTGGAAGTTTAATCCACCCAGCGCTCCGCACATGGGCGGGCTTTGGGAAGCCGGTATAAAATCCGCCAAGTATCACCTTGTGCGTGCTGTAGGCGATAAAGCTTTGACTTTTGAGGAGCTTGCTACAATTTTTTGCAAAATCGAAGCGATAATGAATTCGCGGCCTTTATGTGCTTTGCCTGCAAGCGATAACCCAAACGAATTTAATGTTTTAACCGCAGGTCATTTTCTTGTAGGTAAGAGTCTGACTGCTGTACCAGAATATAATTTTAAGGACGTTCCTATCAGTCATTTGTCACGTTGGCAATATTTACAAAATTGCTCTCAATTATTTTGGAAAAGGTGGAGTAGTGACTACTTAAACTCTCTTCAACAGAGAGCAAAATGGTTCACTTCCCCACCCAACTTAAAAGTAGGAGACTTGGTACTTGTCAAGGATGATCAAGCTCATCCTTGCAATTGGCCCCTTGCTAGAATTGAGAATGTGCATCCTGGTTTAGACGGTGTTGTTCGAAAAGTAACACTACGTTCCAAAAACAATATCTTTCGAAGACCAGTTGTAAAACTAAGCCCCTTGCCTTACGTTAATTAAATTTGCAATAACTTAGTTACTATTTATCTTCAGTTATTAAAATTATTATTAAGTATGTATATTTTTTACTGTAACTTAGTTATCATTATATTTATTAATTTTGAATCTTATTGGGAAAGCCTCATGATGCTTTCGGTGGGGGGTGTTAAGTATCTATCTTGATTGTTTTTGGGAATTATTGTAAATCACTGCCTAAGCCTTGCTGCAGAAGAAACGGAACGCATCTAAACGAGATGTGTTTGCGCCGACCACCGCAAGCGGCGCCACTGTAGGACACCTTCGGAAACGCGCCGAAAGAGGATGGCCGCCGCTCTGCCGTTCTGAACTTATTTTAATTCATATTTCAATAAATACCACCGTGCACGTGTGTGATTCATTCTGATATTATCCCCGGGGTATTCAGTGAACCTTTTGTGAAGTCAGACCATTGATACACCTTATCCAAAGTGCTGTTGTGAAACCCGGCTACCGGCATCAGAAGCAGTTGCAAGTTGGTAAGTGAATTTTTCAATAGTTGCCTAAACATCAAGAAGATCCGAACAAAGCTCCGGGGCGTTAATTGTTAAATATCTATCTATCTGTCTGTCTATCTAATTACAGTCCAGTCAAAAATTAATCTACCAAGTGGCACGCCCGTTTGCCGCCACAATAATAAACGTGACAATTTGTCACCTGTCCTGACATTTTTATATCCATTGCGTCAATCGATTTGAAAATAGAATAAACTACTCATAGCTACACCGCAATTTAAACCAAATTGTCGCGACAATTTACAAATTGTCACGTTATTAAATAGGGCCCAGAACTCTAACCGTGTTTATCAAGCAATCCTATAAAATCCCTATTTATAATATTTTAGCGTAAAAAATAATGAAAAAGTAAATCTTTCACTACCGCTTATAACTTAACTGCGACGATGCACTGATTGTAAAGACAGATAAAGGTTTCTTTATAAGTAAGGTTAGTAAAAAAAAATGATTCATGCTTTTGAATACAAAAGTTTGTTTCCTGCGGCATAAAACAAGATAACAGGACCTTTCCAGAAAAAATATTGAGACAGTTTTTGGTATATTTTAATTTAGTTTAAATTCTCAATGACTTTGAATTTTAAAGGCTGGTCAACAACAAAATCCGAGTAATGATAAAAACTTTAATATTTAATCAATGATGAGTTTTTGGCGCCATTTTGTAGATATATTAGGAGGTCATAACAAATTTGGTAACGATCGCGTAAGTGGCTGACTCTGGGTTCACAGGATGGAGAGGCACTCTCTGATGCTAAATATGTCAGTCTGTTTGCGTGAAGTGGTTGCGTTCTTTTTATAAGCAGGGTGAAAAATGTGTTATCGTTACCAGAAAAAAACGATAAGGTAAATGGCTGACAATAGTACAGCAAGTAAGTACTAGTTGTACTCACGTGAACTGTGTACGGAGACGGACTGATCAAAATTCGGTTGTGTTTCGTTGCGGTATAAGCGATTAACTTTTTGTTTGTTTGTAATGTATAAACTCAAAAAGTACTAATCCAATTTTGAAAATTTTTTTAACCTATAGAAAGCTACATTATCAGCGCGTAACATGGGCTATAATTTATTTTCAAAAAAATTTTAGCCTTTTTTCAGCCTGCATATAAAAAGAAAGCAACCACTTCACGCAAACAGACTGACATATTTAGCATCAGAGAGTATCTCTCCATCCTGTAAACCCAGAGTCAGCCACTTACGCGATCATTACCAAATTTGTTATGGCCTCCTAATCTAAGAGTTCAGTTCTGAGGCTATTTTAATTATTTGCAAATTGATTCATAGTGGATATTGCGTAATTGTGTCTTAAAATTGGTGTAATTTTGTGTTTACAAGTGTCTTCGCAACTGAACAATAATGTGGAGTTATTGAAATAGGCGCAATCTCTGTTGTGTGAAGCTGAGACTTTTATTGTAGTGGTGGCTACCTCGGCAGAACTTACCGAGTAAACTGTCTTGATATACTTGGTGCCAAATGCTCCAAACAGCATTGGAATGCGATGCACCGCGAAACAATATCACTGAACTGATCTAACACTTGAATCTGGCAAAAGTATTCCCAGAAAAAGAGTGAATTGCCAAGACAAAAATAATAAAAAGAAGAAAGTCAATTATTTTGTTTTATAGGCAAAGAAGCACAAGATCCAAGTGATAGTAAAGAAACAAAGTGAACATAATATTACAAATACAGAAAGAAATGTAAATTAAATTCATTAAATATAGGACCAATATTTAATAACTGAATATTAACTTAAGTTGTACTAAATTGACCCTTGATCTAGTTTATTTTTGTAAAGAAATAATAAAAAAATAATAAGAACTGTGTTTTATTACAGCAGCCACTTAAAACTAAGAAAAAGTCACAGGAAGGATGTTAGAATATTTCAATTATAACTTTTCTTGTAAACAGCAGAATGAAACTGAACTGAATGAAATGAACTTAAAAACACTAATGTAATGAGTGTATCGTGTATAGTAATTACTTAAAGTTTTTTTTTTCATAAATTCACATGCACTATGATGGTAAAATATACGGACTACAAATATGTAACAATTTAATAGTACTCTTTTTTTCGGTGAATAAAGATTTCATTCATCCCAGACAAAATTCCTTTTATTTAACTTCTAATAACCAATTAATATTCTGGTCCTAGAAATCAGTTTAGCTATTCAAGAATTCCATTAAAATGTCTGAAACGTTTACAAAATATTAAAGGAATGTCAATTAATGTACTCAACATTAAATTGTAATGAATACCTTCTTACAAAACATCGATGAAGCTTATAATGAAATATTATATCTTGAATAAATTAAATTTTACAATTTGAATTACGAAATTCAATAGTCAAGTTTGCTTAATAATTTTATATCAATAGAACAATATACCATTCTGAAGACAGTCCTAAAATATAAATTATTATTGTAATAATTGATTATGATTTCGGAATGCTAAAATGTTACCAACAAATTAGTTCTAGAAAGCAAATTTCGATTTCGTTTCTAGATTTCTCGAAGTAAATTATAAAATCTGGAAACATTTTTTTGTTACTGATACTTACTTCTAGTTTTATTTCATGGAAAAATAACACTAACAAGTTTTTTTTTAATTTCTATTTTAGAAAAATACATGAATCTGGGAATCTGTATTCAATAGATGCATCCATAAAAGCAAATACAGAATATTTAAGATTGAAAATTATATTATTTAAGCATAAAATCACTACAAGTACATAGTAACGGGTGGCGCAAAAGTACTGGCACTAAAGAAAATACTTTTATTTTTTTTATATGACATTTTCTGTCATTCTGTTGTTGAAAATTGTGTAGTGAACAAATATAAAATACACTGAAAATAAACATGGACCGTTTTACTCCCCAAGAACGTGGAATAATTGTGTCAATGTTCTTACGGAATAATTCATCAGTGATAAGAACACAACGTGAATTTCGTCGACGATTTCCCCACCGTCCGGCAGGACTGACCAGTCCAGACTTCTTTCTTTGGGGTTTTTTGAAATCTCGGGTGTATGTGAACAAGCCACAGACTCTCGCAGCTCTAAAAGAAAACATTCGTCAAGAAATAACGAACATATCGCAGGAAGTGTTACGGCAAGTTATGCAAAATGTCATAAATAGGGCTCAAATGTGTATCAACTCTGGAGGTCACCATTTAAAAGACATCATCTTTAAATCCTAATGGTACGAAATTTAATGGCACAAATATACATTTAAAAAAACCTAAATCTAGTTTTCTAATTTAGAAAAAATGTTATAGCTGAACCAAATAGGGTCTTTACTTTTGCGCCACCCGTTATAAAACTAAGTCGCTTCCCGCTGTCTGTACCTATGTATGCTCAGATCTTTAAAACTACGCAACGGATTTTGATGCGATAGACTAATTCAAGAGGAAGGTTTTTATATTGGGTCATTTTGAACTTACCATCCAAATTTTGAGGATCTGTTCAGTCCATAAAACTGAACAACTTTCTCTAAGGAACACATGGTCAAATATGTAAAATAAAAATCAACTTTCCATACAAATCAAAGAGATCACGTGATCAATTTAGTATGGGATGACCAAAATTTTTTGGCGAAATTTGACACATGTTTCTTAGAGAAAATTGTTTAGTTTCATGGACTGGACACATCTTTAAAATTTGGGTGGTAAGTTCAAAATGACCCTGTATGTATAATACATGGTGTCAAATTCCACACTACACCTAAGCGAAGCGAGGGCGGGACGCTAGTGACAAATAAAATACTAGAAAAATTAAAAAACTTTCGCAGCAATAAATCTATGAAATCAATTAATATTTTAGGTGGGCAACACAAATGTTTGACCGCGATAATTCACCGTAACATTAAGTTTCTTAGAATTTTCAAAGCTCCTTTTAAAACTGTTCAACAATGGATACAAACTTCATGGCTATTTTGAATGGTTTTAAAAATACGTTTGCGTTACTGTCAAAGTACTATAATATTCTGGACAAAAGTAGTTTTGGCTGTGTAAGCAATATATAGTTCGTATCACGAAAGATGACCACAAATGGCGCCCATCTTTCCATCATAACTCATGAAGAAAAGACCTAAGTCTGTCTGTCTGTCTGTCACAGCTGGATATCTCGAGAACTACTAATGGTATCAACTTGAAATTTGGAATAGTTTAAGATGACATTTGCCCAACTATTTTGCAAATAAGAAATAAATAAAAAAATAAATATATTTTTTAAATCAGGGACTGAAAAGGGGTCTGAAAATTTTGAAGTGGAGTTACTATTGTGGGGTATCCATCGTATATGTGGAAGGTACAGTACGAATCACGAAAGATGACCACAAATGGCGCCCATTTTCGCATCATTACTCATGAAGAAAAGACCTAAGACAATATAATGTAAATATATATATAGGAAAATAATATTTCACATATTTTAATATAATGTAAATATATATATAAGGATATGAAATATTATATTGTCTTAAGTCTTTTCTTCATGAGTTATGATGCGAAAATGGGCGCCATTATTGTGGTCATCTTTCGTGATTCGTACTGTACCTTCCACATATACGATGGATACCCCACATGCCCTAGTAACTCCACTTCAAAATTTTCAGACCCCTTTTCAGTCCCTAATTTAAAAAATACATTTATTTTTTTATTTATTTCTTATTTGCAAAATAGTTGGGCAAATGTCATCTTAAACTATTCCAAATTTTAAGTTGATACCATTAGTAGTTCTCGAGATATCCAGCTGTGACAGACAGACAGACAGACAGACTGAGTCACACCATAAGGGTTCCTTTTTTACCATTTTGGTACGGAACCCTAAAAACGATATGAAACATGAAAGCAAACAACCTTCTAGCAACCACTTTTTCGACTTCGAAGTAATTTTGCTTAATATACGAATTTAGACTCTGACTGTAACATTACACATTGTTGGTTCTTACAAACGGAATGATGTGTGTGAAGTGTCAAAAGTGTGAAAACATTTTAAAGCTCTGTGTGGTACAAAAGGCTATCGACGTTCAAGCTTACGAAGGCAAAAATGTATTGAACTTTTTTTTTTAATGGCCACCTTGGCGTTTCCATTGACGTGCGAAATGATGGATGTGACGTAAACATTTTTAAAATATTTTTGACATAAAAATTATAGAACCCGTACCGTAGTCAGTGTATCATAGAAGATACAGTAAGTACAATAATAATGTTCATAAGGATTTAGATATTGTTAATATTCCGCCCACAGCTTCACCTGCGTGGACTACAGACAGGTAATTTCGTGCAGGCGGAGACCCGTGCCCAGCTGTGGGATAAAAAGTAGCCTATGTCCTTCCGCAATGTCCCAACCCAACTATATCCGTTCCAAATTTCGTCAAAATCGGTCCAGTGGTAGACCGCGGAACCGAAACTTTCTTCGATCATTCGATCTTCGAACTGAGCATTGGACTGGACTTCCGAAGGTCCAGGGTTGCGGGTTCGATTCCCGCCTGAGAATATGATTTGGTGACGAGTCGATTTTTTTCTAGTACACTATAAATAGTATTAGAAAAATGTCTACAGTAGGTATTGTATAAAAAATATAATTGTGAATGCTTGAATTAAACAAACGACCTTTGTTTACAAAACGCTGTATCATTATTAACCTCAAAATCTAATTCTGCAATCAAATTATACTATTAAATAAATATTTCTTAAAGCGAATAACAAGAATAGTTCATTCCAAACAGTGTCTTAACAATATGTTCGTTACATAAAACTCTGTTTCTCTATTCAAATCGCGTAGTTAAATTAATAATTCCAGCCAAACGAAAGTGGGACGCGTCCCGATTTTGCGAAACAAAAGAGGATACGATAAAGGCTTAATATGACAACTGGATATTCTATCTACCCTATTTGTTAGGTTGTTACCATTTTTAAGGTTTTTGAGATTATCTAAATTGAAAAAAAAAACAACAGCATTTTAGCCAGCGAACTAAAATGTATGGAAAAAGCATTCCGCTCAAAAATGGCATCACACGAAAATTACAACTAAGTGGATGGTGCTAAAAATGCTGGCATAATTATGCAGCATAAAGCGTCTGAACACAAGCTTTTAAAAAAAGCAAGACCTCCTTCAAAAACCTTAAAAAACAGCTCTCTAAAAAGCAAGATATAATATTCAAATCGATTAATTAAAACACGTCTATTGAAGTCGGGTGGAGCTGGAAGTAATGTTTTTACTTATTATGTTAATATTCTAAAAGCCCCACCGACTTCAATAGACGTGTTTTAATTAATCGATTTGAATATTGTTTCTTGCTTTTTATAGAGCTGTTTTTTTAAGGTTTTTGAAGGAGGTCTTGCTTTTTTTTAAAGCTTTTTTTTTCAAGCAATATTTGTTTGCAATTACACTTCCATAGATTTTAGTTCGCTAATTTTAGCAGTGCAATACGTTTGTATTTTCTTCAGAAAACTCGTGACTCTCATCTTTTAAGCATTTGGTTCTTTGACAAAAGAACCACATCGTGGAATACTACCAATAGACAATAAAAAAACAGAGTTTTTGAACCCTCATCATTCCAGCCTTGTGCCCTTCATTTGTTCTCGATAGCTGATTTGGGTTGCAACTCGCCCAAATTAATGAAACTCGCCAATTTTCTTTAGCCCGGCCACATTTCTAACCTAACTTAACCTAACCGATTCTTCTTTGTTTTGCACGTATTGGTTGAAACAATGGTTGGATAATTTTTGATTCACAAATCGTCCACCAGTCGGCGAACTAGCAGCAACTTGGCGCTAGTGTGTGCTAACAACAAAATGACAGACCGATCTACATGTTTGTAGGCCTGTCATTTTGTGGTTTACTATCAATTTTTGGATGTTGAAAGCAAATTTTCATAAATACAAATTTTTCTTCCAACACATTCCGGTTTTTTTCAATCTTCAATTTGTTTATTGTTCAACTTCCATACAGCTTTGGCAAAAATGCTTTCGTGTGTCCGTCCGTTTGTTCTCCTCTACATGTCGCATTTTTCAACTGATTCTCGTGAAATTTTGTGAGTAGGTTCGATAATGAATGTAATTTTTTGTCGAGCTAGTTTTTCGAAATTTTTCCAAAAAAAAAACACATTTCAATCATTTCAAAAAATGACACAAACGTGAGGTCTACAGCTCACAGAGCCAATAGTTATTATTTTAACAATTTTTAGACATAATTGAATATTAACCGGGAACATAACCAATTTGCACACATACAAAGGGTCTCCATCTACAACAAAGCCACCATCTGTCATCTTGCCATTATTTTGGTTACACAACCAATTTGGGTTGTCAGAATTGTCAAGTATAAATTATGAACAAATATAAATTGGTAAAATTAACACTCACTCTTTGCCCTTTTTAACACTAACATCAATAATCATGATTTGTTTTTATCAAATTGAAAGACCAAAGCACAAAAAAGCTTTTAAAAACAAACCTTGATTATTGATGTTAGTGTTGAATAGGCGTGTGTTTTCACTATTTTATGTTTTGTTCATAATACTTGACAAGTCTGACAACCAAATTGGTTGTCTAATAATTTTTTTTAATACTCGTACTTCGTCATCATCATATCAGCCGCATGACACCCACTGCTGGGTATAGGCCTCCCCTAAGGATCTCCACGACGATCGGTCCTGCGCTGCCCGCATCCAGTGGCTTCCCGCATCCTTCACCCTCACGTCGGTCCACCTTGTCGGGGGCCTACCCACGGAGCGTCGTCCGGTGCGCGGTCGCCATTCCAGAACCTTTCCGCCCCAACGGCCATCGGTTTTTCTCGCTATGTGTCCTGCCCATTGCCACTTCAGCTGAGCAATCCTTCGAGCGATGTCGGTTACTTTAGTTCTCCTGCGGAACTCCTCGTTTTTCGTACTTAGGGAAAATTAAAATAAAGTAATATCAGACTCCTTATCCTTTTAACGCCTTTATTTGACGTAATATTTACTATCTTTCCAATTTTATCCAGTCTTTTAAGTTACTCTTACTTAATCTACTCAAGTTAATGGCGCCAAATACATTAAGTCGTCCATGTAAATGTTAATTCAATGTCGTCCGATTATTCAGTGCGGCACAGCCCTATCAATATCGGAGGAATGCTTTTGTGGCACAGTTTTACGACTACGCGTCTATGGGGTAGTGATGTAACTGTACCTAATTAAAAAGTATCGATAGCTCAACAATATTTTCTTAAGAGGCATATTACGTTTCGACTGTGATTTTTGCGTAAAATGGCCAATTTTGGGGTTCTCGATCTCAGAAACAACAATAAATTAACAGTTTTGACTTATTGAATAGTGTAGAATAGCTATTGGAATAGATCATAGCGGCCTCGCTTTTTTGAAAATTTGCTTAACTTCATAATTAAACCCGAAACTGCAGTTAAAGATTTTCATAAAATGCGCGAAAGCACTTTTTTGGGGTCATGGATTGAACTACTGTGCTTAACAAATGAAATAAAAAAAATTGAATGTTATCTCATATATAGTCGAATAGATCATAGCGGCCTCGGAATTTTGAAATTATGTATGGAATATCTGAAAAAAAATCCCAATCAAAAACCATAAAACTACTAAAAACGCTCAGAATTAACTGTGAATTTCTCCTAGATACATAATTATTATTACGTAAAATTTAAATTAAAATTATCTTTACTTCATAAGAAAATCAAATTTCATACTTTTATTTGTTGTTTGTACTTGTTTTTCTTTCTGTGTATGTTCAAAGTTGACTCTAAGAAATCGTTCACCAACTTTAATTTTCCTTTCTAACCCTTTAACTTTCCAGTGTAGCATCATATTACTTTTTGTCGCGAACACATATAAATGTATTTAGTAGACCCAAAGGTTTCTCTAGGTTGTAGCGCTAAAATCCGTCAAAATCGAAATTTCGACGAAAAAATGTGATAGGGCCCTTAATATATTTTTACGTGTGGAAATAGAAATGGAATATTGCGTGAGGTTATTGAGGAGAAACAGAGCGAATAACGAATTAGTAAGCGAGTGAAAAGGACAAAAACTGAGATGGAAAAAAGCTTGAAAGACGGAAAGATGAAGAAAAGACGTTATAAGGAAATTGAAAATAATTGTAAGTTATTTAAAGATAATCAGTTCAGATGGTTATAGTTATAGGTGCTGCACTATATACACTCCCGCATAATAATGTGATAAGTTTTAACTGATTTAATAGTAATGCATTATTTTTATTCGTTATTACTAGACACATGCATACATTTTTATTTTCATAAGATTATTTTGTTTTTATAGAATTGATTTTTCATACATTTCAGCTGAATAAAACCGATAAAACACTTAAAAAAAAATAAGTTTCTGTCAAAAATAAAAATAAAAATTGCCGACTGCACTTTTGTCACCATACTAGATTAACCCGGCGTCATTGTGGCGGAAAAAAGTTACACTAACGTTGAGGGGGGTCATTATGACCCTGGTTACAATTGTTAAAATTTGGCATAGTATAAAATAATTTTTTATTTTAAACATTTTATATTTATTATAAATACTGTATTTATAATCAGTAGCAGCAATAAAACACATTGGTAATGAGTGAAATAATTTTTATTTTTAATTTTTCCTATAGACTGTTAATTATACAACAAAACTGTAACTCTTTTCTTAATTTTCTTTTATCAACAAAAAACAATATCGTTTCTAACAAAAATGATACTTAAATCAAATTTATACTACCTAACCTCTCTATCATTAGAAGATTACGAACACTAACATAATCTTTATATAAAATATATAAAAAAGTATATGGCACCAAAACAGCAACGTCACCGTTGAGCTGGGTCATAATTACCCTGTCGCAGGTTTACACACGTTTTGCTCCTTGCGCGGGTGATGGACGAATGAAGTGAAGTAGGTGGCGGGGAGGGGTGATCCTTAGCTGCAGCTACTGAGACAGACAGTTGTGTGTGGCAAATATTTCTAAGCATTTTTTCATATGCAAAACATGCAGGGTCATGTTGACCCTGCATCAATGACGCCGGGTTAAGTAAGAGTGACGTCACTACATTTTATTCAGGTTATTTTCAGCAAGCCTTTCATACCCATATTGTAAAAGTGCATTAAAAATAACTTGTCCGCCATTTAGGGTGTTACATCGTATACGTGTTACGTCAGTGACGTCATTCTAAGTACATATTTTATTTAGAATGACATCACAGAGCTATCCATGCATTGTCATCCAAACTAAACGAATATACAAAATTTTTGCTCAATCGGTAAAAAATATCTGCTTCTAAATTAAGTTGTAAGATATTTGCTTATGTATAAATATATGTCTGCTTTATAATTGAGTTTTTGATGTACCGCATTCTTGCGAAATAATGTATGTATATTCTATTCTATTCCATAAGATTCCACCCGAACAGACATAAATTGCAAGTTAAATAAAAGATTGTAAAAAAAAACATCGATATCCATTCCATCCCTATTCAAAATAAACCACACACCAGGTGTTCGGAATAGATCCAGAATCTTAACAAAGCTGTGATCCTCCGATCCCGAGAACACAGATAATCGTCCCAAAATCGGTCGAATCATTATTTTGTGGAATAATAATGAGATGCCATTGACGCCTGCTGGCGTTTAAAAAAAAAATTGAGAAAGGAGTTCCGTACCTAGTTAACTAGTGATGTGATTTATGAGATCAATTATTTGATATAGTAGATTTTTTTTAATATTACGTGGTAACGAAATAGTTTTGGGTATGTAGGTTTTGTTTTGTTTAGATGAAAAGCCATTTAAAAAGTATTTATTATTTTAGAGGTGCAACCAAGAACTTTAAAATCATATTCTATGCAATAAATATGGTGACCTAATAGGAAAAATAAAGGATACGTTACGGTATTAGTATTTTAAGCAAAAAATTGCGGAAAAATAATAAAAAACTACGTTACTTAAATTAAACGCCCAATTTCACCTAGTTGCAAAAGTTATAATTGTTTAAAAAGCTCATTTACTAAAAAAACTAAATAATTTTAAAATTATCAAGGGGTGTGCACACCCCTTGACAAATATAAAATCATTGTAATAAAATAAATAATATATTTAAGCTCCATAAAGATTTAATAACTAAGTTTCAGCAAATAATGCCAAAAGTGAACAGATGCGGAATATTCAACTTACTCAGAGAACCCTAAAAACAAAATGGCGGCACGTCAAAAGCTCATTCCAGCTAACGCGTTTAGTTCAAAACGAATATTTCTCAATTTTACCGAGAAATATGTAGGAGATTTGGCGCTGAGATAGTAAAAATGTGTTTATTAAGCATCTTAAAGGTACATTTTAAGCATTTTTGTGGTTTTAGTTGCCTAATAAAGGGATTATTTATATTTTAAAAGGCAATAAATTTTTTATCAAAGCTACCCAAAGATTTGGTAGTTGGTAAGACCTATTTTATTAAAGCATAAAGTTATTTTGTTACAAATGTTACAACTTACAATACAAGCTTTCCCTAGGGAAGGATATTTAAAAAAAGATTGGCTATTACCACAGGGCAGGCCCAATACGGATTGGTGGGTTTTAACAGCAGGGACCAACGAATGAACATGACTTTCAAAGAACGAAGTAGCTAGAGATGATATTTGAAATTTTCATAGTATTTAATCTTCATTTTTATATGTTACTGGCATGCTGCCCTTCAAATCTCTTCTCAGCTATCCTAAAATTAGACCGCCTTTGCCCACCATAGATTAAAGTTTTAATTAGTGTTTGTTCTTTGTAATATGTGTGTGTAATGAAGTGCTCATCTATCTATCTATATTTTTTACACGACTGCCCAAAGTAAAAAGAGTGTACCTATATGTGTTCAGGGTTCATGTTTGTTTGTGGGTATGTGAGTTTCTTTATGCCACCGTAAGTTCTAAATGCCTGAACTGATTTGGATAAATGGGATATCGTTAGAATCCTTACAGCATCCCGAGTAGGGTTACCAAGACCAAAATTCGGAAATCCGGTCACAAGAGGTTGAAAAATCCTGATTTTTGGACAAAAGACCGGTCTTTAATTCAAATAAAAAAATATACGTCATTTAATATGCACAACATTATTATCTGCTGGCAACAGCTTTATCTTATTTTTATGTAAAATTTTACACAAGTAGGTGGTTTCTTATAAGAAAATTATGGGCATCTTCCAGGAAACCATCCATTCATAGAGCCTAGTCGCAGCGTGTGTAGCGCGCGGCGCGCTCCCAGGTATGCGGCGATGATGGTTTAGATAAAACCATAACAATTAATGATGGTGTAATGATTTTGACGAAGCACGATTGAAAATCCGGTCTCGAATGAAATCCGGGCGGAGTCCGGTCTGAGCTCTTAAAATCCGGTCAAGACCGGATTTATCTGGTCAAATGGTAACCCTAATCACGAGTGACACTGGCCTGGCTATATTTTTTTAGAAAAAAACAATATGGCGACAGCACGACGCCATTTTCAAATGTGAAAAACCTTTTTTTTCTTCTATTATTAGGCAGCCATTACACACGTCAATCTGGTTTCAATCTGATCAAAACCGCAGATTGATGGAATTTGATGCGGTTAGTTTGCGACGTTACACGGTCAATCCAGCGAGATCTGGATCGCAGTAGATCTTGGTAGATTGACAATCTACCACGATCCACGGTGATCTTTGGTAGGGTTGCCAACTTTTTGCATTAATTTTCGCGTGATATCGATCGATGACCTGAGTGGTGCAGTATTCAACATGCCAGTCTACCACGCAAGAGATCCCGGGTTCGATTCCCGGACGTAATTGAAATGATGAATTTTAATTTCTGTGACGGTCTGCGTATAATAAGTACCTATCTATTTCGAAAAATAAGTAAGTACCTAGTAAAATCTGTTGTCTAGCACCCATTTTATGCCTTGATTAGTTTTAATGCCTTTTATGCCTTGATTAATATCGATTTTAATTACGATATTTAATTTTACACACACAGGTGTGTAAAATTACCTAAATATCGATATTTATAATACGATATTACCCAGCTATGAACTGAGTGCCAAATTTCATCCAAATCAGTTCAGTTTCAGAAGGCTGAACTGATTTTGATGAAATTTGGCACACATCATATTATATAGTTTATGGCCTGGTATAGTAATAACATCGAGGTAAATAGTATTTTTCAAAACATTGCAAAAAATATAGTAGGTAGGTTTATGGGAAATTTATGAAAAAATATAGTCCTCATTTATTTTTAACTAGCTTCCTTTAAAAATTAAAAATAGGGTACATAGGGTAGGTACTTCCTAGGGTACCAAACTAACTGTGTGCCAAATTTCATCATCTTTTACTGCAATCCAATATTTAAACCGACTTAAAAAAAGGAGGAGGTTCTCTTTTCATCTGTATATTTTTTAAGGGATTCTTCAAATGCCCACGCGCATTAGTCACGGCCGGAAAGCAAGTTAAAAATAAATATGGGCTATATTTTTTATAAATTTCTCAAAACAACTTACTAAAGTATTTTACCCTAGGGTACCTTTGATTGACCAGGATAAAACAAATCCTATAATTTAATCCAGGCTACAAACTGTGTGTCAAACTCCATTCAAATCAGTTCAGCCTTAAAAACTAATATAACTACAGACGAACAGAGAAACAAGCTCCTACTTTTTTGAAGTCGGTTAAAAATATTGGATCGCAGTATATTGTGCTAGATTGTCAATCTACCGTGGTAGATTGACAATCTACCGCGATCCGATACAAGCAGATTGTGGTAGATTGACAATCTACCACAATCTAATGCGATTCGATATTTCTAACCGACTTCAAAAAAGCAGGAGGTTGTTTTCCTGTTCGTCTGTATGTTTTTTTAGGGTATTTTTCAAATGTCCCCCTGGATGTAGTCACGGCCGGAAGCTAGTTAAAAATAAATATGGGTTTTATTTTTTATAAATTTACCAAAAGTACTACAAAGTAATTTCGATGTTTAAAAAAAAATCCCTAGGGTATCTTTGACCGAGATCAAAAATATCATAAGTTTTAATCCAGACTATAAACTGTTTGCCAAATTTCATCCAAATCAGTTCAGCCTTCATGAAAAACAAATATACAGACGAACAGAGAACCTCCTCCTTTTTTGAAGTCGGTTAAAAACATCGGATCGCAGAAGATTGTGCTGTGCTAGATTGTCAGTCTACCATGGTAGATTGACAATGACAAGCCTTAAAAACTAATATACAGAGAAACAAGGTCCTGCTTTTTTGAAGTCGGTTAAAATATTGGATCGCAGTATATTGTGCTAGATTGTCAATCTACCGTGGTCGTCCGTGGTAGATTGACAATCTACCACAATCTTCCGCGATCCGATACAAGCAGATTGTGGTAGATTGACAATCTACCACAATATACTGCGATTCAATATTTTTAACCGATTTCAAAAAAGCAGAAGATTGTTTTTCTGTTCGTCTGTATGTTTTTTTAGGGTATTTTTCAAATTTCCACCCGGATTTAGTCACGGCCGGAAGCTAGTTAAAAATAAATATGGGCTATATTTGTATAAATTCCCCTAAAGTACTACAAATTAGTTTCATTGTTTAAAATAATAAAAATCCCTAGGGTACCTTTGATCGAGATGAAAAATATAAGTTATAATCCAGACTATAAACTGTTTGCCAAATTTCATCCAAATCAGTTCAGCTTCCATAAAAAACAAATATACCGAACAGATAACCTCCTCTTTTTTGAAGTCGGTTAAAAACATCGGATCGCAGTAGATCGTGCTAGATTGTCAGTCTACCATGGTAGATTGACAATCTACCACAATCTACCGCGATCCGATACAAGCAGATTGTAGTAGATTGACAATCTACCATAATATACTGCGATTCAATATTTTTAGCCGACTTCAAAAAAGCAGGAGGTTGTTTTTCTGTCCGTCTGTATGTTTTTTAGGATATTTTTCAAATATCCACCCGGATGTAGTCGCGGGCGGAAGCTAGTTAAAAATAAATATGGGCTATATTTTTATCAATTTCCCAAAAGTACTACAAATTAATTTCAATATTTAAAAAAATAAAAATTTCAATATTTAAAAAAATTAAAATTTAGTAGGCTTACACCTACTTTTGGGAAATTTATGAAAATGTTTAGTCCTATTTTATTTTTAATTACCACCTACCTACCTAGCTTACGCACGCGACTTCGTCCACGTGGACATTTGAAAGATTTGACTGGTATTAATTGTTTTTTTTTTATGAGATTTGTCGAATGTCCATGCAGATGTATTTTAGTCGCGGGCGGAAGCTAGGTAGTTACAAATAAATGTGGACTTTGTATATTTTTTTTATCGTTGTTCGCGCGTATCTTCGACATTTATGAACCGATTTTGATGATTCTTTTTTAGTTCGATTGAGTTTTCTTGCGAGATGGTCCCATTTAATTTTTATTTCAATCGGTTTAGTAGTTTTCAGGAAATCCTGAAAATACTATGATTTTGCATCAACTACCTTGACGACTTTGTTATTAATAAATCGAATTAGATGTTTCTTTTTGTTGGGAAAGGGTACTTTTAGTGTAGTCTTTTTAACCGACTTCAAAAAAAAGAGGGTTCTCTCTCAGTTTGACCTGTATGAATGTATGTTTCTCCGCGAATATCTCACGTTTGACTGAGCCAATTTTTATACGAAATAATATACCTACACTACCTAATAGAGAAGGTACATAGGCACCCATTACACACACAATCTGATCACGCCAGATCGCGCCAGACCGCGCCAGATTGACAGAGATTGATCGTGTAACGTTGTTCGTGATCTGTTTCAATCTGGCGCGGTCTGGCGTGATCAGATTGTGCTGGATTGTCAATCTACGTCAATCTGGCGCGGTCTGGCTTAGGGTTGGCACCTTTTTTTCGAGGTAATAGTATTATGTTCAAAACATTTAAACATTATAGTACTTACTTTTGGAATATTTATAAAAATGTAGTACATATTTATTTTTAACTAGCTTCTGCCCGCGACTACATCCGCGTGGGTAGACATTCGAAAAATGATTAAAAAACAAACATACAAACGAATAGAGAACTTGCAGTCTGCTCATCGCAATCTACTTCTATCCGATACATGTTTTTTTTAAAGCTGAACTGATAAAGATGAAATTTAGGGCACAGTTTATTAGCCTAGAGTAAAACATAGGATACCTACTTTTTATCTCGGTCAAAGGTATCCTAGGTATTTTTAGTTTTTTTTAACATTGAAATTAATCTGTAGTAAGTACTTACTTTCAGAAAATTTATAAAAAAATATAAGTCCACATTTATTTTTAACTACCTAGCTTCCTACTCGACTACATCTGCGTGGACATTTGAAAAATCTCATAAAAAAAAAAACAATTATAAAGACGAACAGAGAACCTCCTCCTTTTGTGAAGTCGGTTAAAATATCAGATCCCAGTAGATTGTTCGCATCGGATCGCGGTAGATTGTGGTAGATTGTCAATCTACCACAGTAGACTGACAATCTAGCACAATATACTGCGATCTAATATTTTTAACCGAGTTCAAAAAAGCAGGAGTTTGTTTCTCTGTTCGTCTGTATGTTGTTTTCAAGGCTGAACTGATTTGAATGGAGTTTAACACACAGTTTATAGCCTGGATTAAATTATAAGATACTTTTTATCCTGGTCAAAGGTACCCTAGGGTAAAAAAATATAGCCCATATTTATTTTTAACTAGCTTCCGCACTACATCCGGGTGGACATTTGAAAAATACCCTAAAATAACATACATACGAACAGAAAAACAACCTCCTGCTTTTCTCCTCCTGAACTGATTTGGATGAAATTTGGCACTCAGATAGTTCATAGCTTAGTAATATAGTATTATAAATATCGATATTTGATTTTACACACACAGCGCCATCTAACCCTAGACAACTGATTTTACTAGGTAGGTACTTATTTTTTGCAATAGATAGGTACTTATTTTACGTAGACCTGTCACAGAAATTAAAATATTTCATTTCAATTTCGTCCGGTCATCGAACCCGAGATCTCTTGCGTGGTAGACTGGCATGTTGAATACTGCACCACTCGGGTCATCGATCGATATCACGCGAAAATTAATGCAAAAAGTGGGCAACCCTGCCAAAGACCACCGTGGATCGTGGTAGATTGTCAATCTACCAAGATCTACTGCGATCCAGATCTCGCTGGATTGACCGTGTAACGTCGCAAACCATTCGCATCAAATTCCATCAATCTGTGGTTTTGATCAGATTACACCAGATTGACGTGTGTAATGGCCGCCTTACACTAAAAATGAAAAAATAAAAAATTGTTTTAAAAAACAAAAAACCGACTTCAGAAAACCTGCCTCTAAAAAGCAAGAAATAATATTCAAATCATTAGATAAGCATTATCATTGTTATAATAACAAGACGTCTATTGAAGTCGGGTAGGGCTTTTAGAATAAAAAAAACCGGCCAAGTGCGTGTCGGGCCACGCGCCATAGGGTTCCGTAGTTACCTTATACCATACCATATTTAATACCACCTATTTTTTTTCGTCTGCAAAAATAACTTTGTTTTTCACAGTGTTGGTATGAATGACAAAGTTATATTTGCGGTTTCGGAAAATGTGCTATATCTCGAAAACTAATTACTATATCTCGTTCAAACCAATTTTGGTTGAAAGTGTTTATTAGGATCTACAGCATATATTTTTTTTAGATTTTTCACTCTCTTATTTCAAAAGTTAAAGGGGGGGGGGGACACACATTTTACCACTTTGGCGGTGAATATCTTTCAAACGGTCGACTTTGAGAAAAAGTTGTCTTAGAAACCTCAATGTCATTTTTAAAGACCTATCTATAGACACCCAACACGTGTTGGTTTGAAGAAAAAAATTTTTTCAGTTTCAGTTCCATGTATGGGGAGCCCCCCCTTAATCTTTTATTTTTCTTATTTTTGTATTAAATTCGTTAAGCGGTTAACAGAATACATCTACCTACCAAGTTTCAATTGTGAAGTCTTAATACTTTCGGAATAAAGTGGCTGTGACATACGGACAGACAGACAGACAGACAGACATGACGAATGTATAAGGGTTCCGTTTTTTGCCATTTTGGCTACGGAACCCTAAAAAGGAAGTTGTACTCCAGCCCCACCCGACTTCAATAGACGTCTTGTTATTATAACAATGATAAGCGTATCTAATGATTTGAATATTATTTCTTGCTTTTTAGAGGCAGGTTTTTTGAAGTCGGTTTTTTGTTTTTTTTGGCAGAGCAGTCGTGTTTTTAATATTTTTTTAATTAATTTATTTTTTGATAACAGACACTGTTGCCGCAAACGCCGGCAAAATGTGCTAAGACACATCGCGTAATGTAGGTATATTTCTTTTTTTAGGGTTCCGTACCCAAAGGGTAAAAACGGGACCCTATTACTAAGACTCCGCTGTCCGTCTGTCTGACTGTCTGTCTGTCTGTCACCAGGCTGTATCTCATGAACCATGATAGCTAGAAAATTGAAATTTTTACAGATGATGTATTTCTGTTGCCGCTATAACAACAAATACTAAAAACAGAATAAAATTAATATTTAAGGGGGGCTCCCATACAACAAACGTAATTTTTTTGCCGTTTTTTGGTACGGAACCCTTCGTGCGCGAGTCCGACTCGCACTTGGCCGGTTTTTTTGTATGTGCTACGGGTTAGTGCTTGGCCTTCATCTCACTTGATGTTAAGTGACGATAAGGCCGAAGGTAGAAGCACACTACTCCCGGAATCCTCATCACTGAGGAACTGGCTATCTTACCTCTCACTGCCGGAACACAACAATTTTTAAATTGTTGTTATGGCGCCAGACTTAGGTAAGATGGTGGTAGCTAGCCAGGCGGACTTGAAATAAGCCCTACCACCAACCATTTGGCCACACACCACGAGTTCTTCTCTGTATTTGCTAATAAATATTAAATATTTTCATTTTATTATTATTAGTATTTATTAGTAAGTATACCTCTGCTACTATTTCACGTCTGAAAGTCTGAACCACCGAATAATTTTGATAGCTTGTAGTGTACAGTGGAGAAGGTATATACTACATTTTGTCACCAAAAACTAATACTGAAGGCTGTACAAGGTTGAAGTTCGTAATCGTAAGTTACCTGGAAAAATTAACACATTGAGATAATATTTAACTGTTAACTTGTTTGTGGAGTGGAGAGTTTGGTATGCGCCGTTTTTCTCACAACGACGTCATACACCTGTGATATCTCCAAATTAGACCAGCTTGGAGAAGACTGGTTACCCTCGAGCGCATTTAATGCCAACTGCACTGAACTAATAGTTAAAACCAGACCTAAGAATCAGCACTACCGTTTTTTTGATGGATATTTCAAAGAACTAAGCGTTTTGCTTATTTTAGTATCCGTAATACCAAAGAGTGGAACTCCTTGCCTGAGTCTGTGTTTCCCGATAGGTACAATATGGGGGCCTTCAAGTCACGAGTGAATAGGATATCTTCTAGGCAAGCCCGATTCATCGTAGATCGCTTCATCGCTTAGCATCAGGCGTGATAGCGGGCAAGCGCTTGCCCATCTATCATAAAAAATCTAGTTAGAATTGAATAAAACACTGAAACGAAAATGTCCTATAGGCATAACAATCAAAGCTAAGGCATTCCCGAAAAAAGTTAACACTCTTTTCAAGGGACGCGTGAAAAGTTCCTTTACAAGTTACGGCCTATTCCCGTTATTTACGAGACTTGCCTTGAGCTATCGTCCTTTGGGGCCCATAAAGCTATTCCAGGCATAAAATGGGGATCTTTTTACCATTCCAACCGCATTCTGGGCAGTTAAATTGACGGAACTGAAGTGTTTCAAAGTTTGTAGTAGAAAATGTGTGTTGCATTGCGTAAGGAATGATAGTATTTTTTTTATAAATACCGGGCAATCTTAATCTGGGTTACGCAGCGAAGATTCTTTATATACAGTGGTGGCCAGATAATTAGGGACACAAGTCGATTTTCATACAAACGAGGTAAATTTGAAGCCTTGGTTCTCCGCCAACCAGGGATTAACCGAGCCGTGATCTGATGATGGCCAGCCAAAGAGTGAGTGGAGGATATTCAGATCGCTATACACACCCAAGTGATCTGATGATGGCCAGCCAAAGAGTGAGTGGAGGATATTCAGATCGCTATACACACCCAAGTGATCTGATCAGCATTCTAGATCTAAGGATCAGAGTTTTCAGTTACAGGATTTCAATACATTTTTATGCTATTTTTTCAAAGTTTTTAAACATAGTATATGTTATAGCACATGTGATAGTACATTTTTGGACAAACATAACATGACTGATCTAAGCGACAACTAATTTTAAAATTACGTAAACACCACAATCGCAGGTCAAATGCTCTAAAAGACAATGCACCATCGAGCTATCTCATATACTTACTGCGTACTACAATATCGAGATAAAAACATTTTATAGAATTAAAAAAGACGTTTTCCCACCGTGACCTTAATCCAAGCCTATTAAAGCATCACAAATTATTAAACCAACATCTGAACTGAGTAATAAGTTGTGTAAATGTTTGCGTTCACTAAGACGAGAGTTAAGCACGTTTTGATGAGAATGAGTCATTTTAATAAGCCGGTATGAAGAGCAAGATTAAAATTAAGTTTGTCGGTAAATTAAAAATAGCGTTCGTAAGTTATTTAATTAATTATTAATTACGGTCGGGTATTTTTCATCCCAGTTGTATGCTCGCGCGGGATTATTCAATTCTATAGACAGCAAGGACGAAGTCGAGGGCGGAAGATAGTAAGTAGATAATCAACTAGTGTCTGTCTCTGCTTAACTTTATTGGTCGTATCCAAACCGTTCTACTCTCAAATTGTTGCAAATTTATTCTTCTCTAAAACATTCTTACACAATCTTGATGAAAAACCAGTTTTTTCGGGTCAAATCGACAAAAACTGAAAAATGGTCAATTATTTTTATTTATTTTTTATTTTTGGGAATGACCCGGTCGTCTGCCGAGGTCAAAAACTTGGATTTAACATTGCCTTCATATTACAAACAATATATCTAAAAACCAAAAATACCTGATTTGATGCAAAGATCAATATCTAATTAGATGGCAAAAATGCTTTCATATGTCTGTCTGTTCGTTTGTTCTCCTCTACAGGTCGCAATCCTCAACCGATTTTCGTGAAATTTTGTGACCAGGTTCGATAACTAATATGGATATTTTGTCTATTCTATTCAGTTTTTCGAAATTTTTCGAAAAAAAACTTATTTAAACCATTTCGAAAAATGTGCAATCAAATGTTCAATAGTCAAATATCACAAACATGAGGTCTACAGCTCACAGAGCCACTAGTATATTATTTTAACTGTTGGCAAAGAAGCAACAGAGGAGACGTACCGTTATCTTTGGGCAAAACTATAAAAAATATTTATGACCATTTTCGGGCGGAAATTGTATATTGTATGGAAATATAATATGATAGCTGCAGAAAGAAGTAGATTAAAACATTTTAGTGCTATTTCGATGATGAATTTAGAGAAAACAGTTTTAAATTTAAACGTATGTCACTTTAAAATTTAACAAAACATTTTGAATTATATAATATTGAAGGCGGCAATATCTCTTAATGATATTTTTGAGTAAAACTATAAAACATTTTTTTTATTTTGTATAGGACAATGCCGGGTTTGTTACGAACTCTTTTAAACAGTATTTTATATTGGATATTACCACATTTAATATGTAACGTGTTTACGTATTAAACTAGTTAAACTGCGTAGATTAATAACGCATTTTTAGTTCATTTTTGACATTGAGTGGATGCAGGGCCGTAGCTAGGGGTGGGCATTGTAGGGCAATGCCCTACCTTGAAATCACAATGCCCTACCTTAAAAATACCAAGAACTAGGATAATATATTATAATAAAATGTTTGGTTATGACCAAACTATGCTACTATACTAAACTACTATGGTCTGAACTTGAGAGTAGTCTAAACAATGAGAGTGATTTGAAGTTCAACCATCTTGTTGATGGTGATTTGTCAATGAGAGTGATTTGGAAGTTCAACCATCTACTGACTAAAAATCGCGCTGCGCGGCCGTTTATTTTTACTATAAACAAGCAAAATTAAAAGATTAGTAGATGAAACTGAATAAAAATCTCGCTGCGCGGCTGTTTTTTTACTATAAACAAGCAAAGGTTACAAGATTAGTAGCTGGAACTGACTAAAAATCGCGCTGCGCGGCCGTTTTTTTAACTATAAACAAAGCAAGATTACAAGAATAGTAGGTGAAATTGTCTAAAACTAGCACTGCGGCCGTTTTTTAACTAACAGGCAAAATAGAAAATCTTGGAATCGCAGATAGGGGGCGCCCCGTAGAAATGTCGCCTAGGGCGCTGGTAGTGCTAGAACCGGCACTGCTTCCGCCCTACCTGTAACCAATGCTGCCCTACCTCAAATTCGACTATAGCTACAGCCCTGAGTGGATGTTGCCGCTTTTTAGGGTTCCGTACCCAAAGGGTAAAAACGGGACCCTATTACTAAGACTCCGCTGTCCGTCTGTCTGTCTGTCTGGCTGTATGTCATGAACCATGATAGCTAGACAGTTGAAATTTTCACAGAATATGTATTTTTGTTGCCGCTATAACAACAAATCCTAAAAACAGAATAAAATAAATTTTCAAGGGGGGCTCCCATACAACAAACGTGATTTTTCTGAAGTTTTTTACTCAATATTAATAACGACAATAGGTAGACAGTTGAAATTTTCACAGATGATGTATTTCTGTTACCGCTATAACAATAAATACTAAAAACAGAATAAAATAAAACTTTAAAGGGGGCTCCCATACAACAAACGTGATTTTTTACCGTTTTTTGATACGGAACCCTTCGTGCGCGAGTCCGACTCGCACTTGTTTGATATTATATGATTAATTTGCAAAGTTGATCTCTTGAAATGGTATTCATATAAATTCATAATAATTCTTTTCTCAAAATTTATCTAGCGTAATTTTTAGATAAGAATATTTTTTACTAACTGTTGCTTGTTGTTGTTAAAAGCATAAGTATTATAAGTATGAAAAAGTAGGCCTAATTAGGACAAGTAGGCCTATAATCAGGGTATTTTCCAACTCGTCCCAAAAGGGCCGAGTGGGACAAAAACGTCTTGGGAAAAATCATGTAGAAAATCTGTAAGTTGGTATTTGATTATTTTACACACATCAACTTTGTCTAGGGATACCAGGTGTTATTTTCAAACAAACGAGGTAACTTTGAAGCCTTGGTTTCCTGCCAGGGATGTACCGTGCTGTGATCTGATGACGGCTATCCAGGGAGTGAATGGAGGAGATTCAGATCGCTATACACACCCAACTGATCTGACCAGCATTCTAAAAACGTAATGGACATGTTTAAAAAACCCGCGAAAATAGCAAGTAAATGTATGGAAATCCTCAAACTGAGAACTCTGACCCATTAATCTTTTAGAATGCTGATCAGATCAGTTGGGTATCTGAATCTACTCCAATCAGTCCCTGGATGGCCATCATCAGATTACAACACGGTACATCCCTGGCAGAAAACTAAGGTTTCAAAGTTACCTCATTTGTATAAAAATAACACCTGTATCCCTAGACAAAGTTGATGTGTGTATTTAATAACACAATTAGATTCTTAGATTGTGTATTTGATTAAATTCGATATATCGAATTTATTTATTTTGTTCAAGTGCTGTTTGTCCATGAAAAAAACATTATTAACGTTTCTTTCCATTCTAAAAAATATCTATTAGTAAGGAGTTAGGTACTTAATAAAAAAACCGGTCAAGAGCGAGTCGGACTCGCGCACCGAGGGTTCCGTACCATCATAAATGCACCATCAAACCACACTGCAGAGTAGAATAATAAAATTAGTATTGCAGTTTTAGATCAGCGCCATCTCTTGACCGATAGTGGAACTAATGTTAACTTTTTTAGAAATTTGATAATTTCTAAAAAAGTGTGCTACCTATATTGAGACATTGTTTTATTTTTCCTGTAATCTTTATATAAACTGCTATCACATAGAATTATTTCAGATTAATCTCTTTGCAAACTTCGGAGATAAGGGGGGGTGGAACGATATTTTTTTTTACATTTTTTATCATAAGTCGAAAACTATGCGGCCTAAAACAAAAATAAAAAAGTTTTTAATAAAAACAAAACCTCCTTCAAAAATCTTGAAAATAATCTAACAAAAAACAGCTTCAAAAATAAATTAATGGCTCTAAAAAGCAAGAAATAAAATATTGAAATCTGCATAATAACTAACTCGAAAGTTTGTATGCATATCTTTTATTATTAAACAACGCCTTTTGAAGTCGGGTGGGGGGGGGGGGGGACGAAGGATATTTTTTATCTAAACTAATATATCTAAACTTTAATCATGGGTTTAAACCCCACCCGACTTCATAAGACGTTGTTTAATAATAAAAGATATGCATACAAACTTTCGAGTTAGTTATTATGCAGATTTCAATATTTTATTTCTTGCTTTTTAGAGCCATTAATTTATTTTTGAAGCTGTTTTTTGTTAGATTATTTTCAAGATTTTTGAAGGAGGTTTTGTTTTTATTAAAAACTTTTTTATTTTAAACTTTTTTGCGGTAAGTATATTTGGTGATGATATTATCTAAGTTACAATAGCCTTATGTCAACGGCTCATCACTTAATAAGTAGTTGTGAAAAAAAAAAAACAAAAAGATTCCGACGAATTGAGAACCTCCTCCTTTTTTTGAAGTCGGTTAAAAATGATTAAAAACGTGCAAACGGCGCTTTTTCATATGAAACCCCACATGCCCTAGTAGCCCCCTAAGGGTTCCTTTTTTACCATTTTGGTACGGAACCCTAAAAATGAGCGCGTGATCCAAAATGTTATATAATACATATTAGCCAGAACAAAAACAAACATTATAATATTTATTTTCATAAAACATACAGATATTGAAGACGAAATCCTCCTAAATTGACTCCGGTAAATTCTTAAGGAAATTGCGTGGAAAAAAAGCCATAATCTTTTACGAACTTCCCATAAAGAGGAGGAGAAATAACTCTATTATAAACCACATGTCTTTTTTAATAAACATTGTATGAAAATAATTCAGTATTTGAGCCTTTATTATTGCTTAGATTCCATTACAAAACGCTTATGGAACAAATCAAAGGAGCCAGCGATTTAAGTTATTTACACGACTGCCCAAAAAGGAGTGTATATGTGTTCAGGGTTCATGCATGTTTGTGAGTATGTGAGTTTCTTCATTCCACCATAACTTGTAAGTAGCTCAATGGATTTGGATGTATAGGGTATCGTTAGAATCCTTACATCATCTCGAGCGACAGTGGCTTATTTTTTTTGAAAAATTCAATATGGCGACTGTACGGTACGACGCCATTTCATATGTGAAAAAAAACCTTTTTTAATTATTAAAATATGGGCATCAAATGAAAGGCCTTGATGAGCACATTCCAAAACTATATAATTTCCAAAACTTTATAAAATGTGTGAAATAAAAATAAATAAATTTAATAAATATTAAAAACACGACTGCCCTGCCAAAAACAAACTAAAAAGTTAAATAACAAGAGTCATTGCAGTCAGGGGACCTCTTTGATTCAAAATAGTTCCACAAAACAGTCCCCCAACTGCAATGACTCTTGTTATTTAACTTTTTAGTTCGTTTTTGGCAGGGCAGTCGTGTTTTTAATATTAAAAAAAAATACGAGTAGTTTTCTTTCAGGAAGTGTTTGTTGTATGATGATTGATCTGATTCTCCGTTCATTATTCATACAATTTCCGTTACACGAGATTTCCCGACTCACTGAATTAAATAATATTTATTACTTAACAAATGATAATCTCCCTAACTTCTGTCGAATAAGTACCTAATTGAAACGTTCGAATCAAATGCTGTTTACATGATAGTATAATGCAATGAATGAACCAAATAAAAATATAATAGTACTATCCCCGTCAATTGGTAATGCGCCTGGCGGCCATGATTTTAACCTCAAAAACGTAAAACAATTGTAAAATTTTTATATACCTAGACTCTATCTTATTGAAAATAATGATTCAATAATTAATATATTAGATTACCTATTAGAATTTTCTTATTTCATGATATTTTTTGTTGCGGATCACGCCAACGTGGATGTTAATGTGACAAGGTTCCAGCGCATTACCATTTGACGGGGATAATATTTCAAGTGCATTGCATTAACGAATAAAATCAATTATAAATTTATTTTAAAGGATTTCTTGGTAAGTAGGTACAAACATTGTCTCGTACGTAGCACCGTGCCGCTCACATCAGTAGCTAGTAAGAGGAATAAGTCCTAATTACAGACTGAAAGTGCTAACCAACCACCCACCCACGTCTGAAATAAAAATATAGTTTTATTCCTTTTTCAGTTTTGACAGCTACTTATCTTCTTCTTCTGATGGTGTCTCTCCAACTAGTGAAGGTTGGCAGTCAGTTCCGCATATTTGGTTTTGTCCATGGCAAGGTGAAAGATTTCGGCGGCACTTGTTATTCCCATCCACTCCCGAATGTTCCGCAACCAAGACTTTCTTCTACTCTCAGGTCTTCTTTTTCCTGCAACTTTTCCCATCATAATTAGTTGCAAGAGGCTCTTGCAACTAATTAGCTTGTATTTACCCTGCACAGCTACTTATAAAGTAAAATAAAATTTGATTGAATCAGGCGTCACTTGGCGGAGGTCCCAATCCATTTTGAAAAAAGAAATATATGTTGCTTACTTCCGCAAACAATACATGCAAGAGGCACCGCCCGCCCGTCCGCAAAGAAATGCACATGCACATAACAAAATATCAGTGCACAATACCTTGCACGTTCACCAATTAGGCTAACGTGTTTCGCCCCAACCTGGAGCAGCCTCAGGAGTTAGATCCTGCGTAAACCAACACCAAAAAACCGGCCAAGTGCGTGTCGGGCCACGCGCAGTAGGGTTCCGTAGGTACATTATACCATACCATATTTTAATACCGCTATCATTTTTCGTCTGAAAAAATAACTTTGTTTTTCACAGTGTTTGTATGAATGACAAAGTTATATTTGCGGTTTTGGAAAATGTCCTATATCTCGAAAACTAATTACTGTATCTCGTTCAAAATAATTTTCGTTGAAAGTGTTTATTAAGATCTATAGTTTATATTTTTTTTTGATTTTTCACCCGTAAAGCGGTCCACAGAATACACCTGCCTACTAAGTTTCAACTATGTAGTCCTAATACTTTTGGAATAAAGTGGCTGTGACATACGGACGGACGGACAGACAGACAGACATGACGAATCTATAAGGGTTCCGTTTTTTGCCATTTTGGCTACGGAACCCTAAAAAAGGTGTTGGTTGGTTGGTTGGTGTTGGTTTAGGCACGATCTAACTCCTAACGAAGATGCTCCGGGCTGGGGCGAAACTCGTGTAGAGTAGTCTAATTGGTGAAGGTGCAAGGTGTGTTGCTGTCTTGCTAAATGCAGGTATTGTGCACTGATATTTTGTGGTGTGCATGTGCATTTCTTTGCGGGCGGGCGGGCGGTGCATCTTGCATGTATTGTTTGCGGAAGTACGCTACATACATTTCTTTTTTCAAAATGGTATTAATTATATATTATATTATAAAACGCTACTTCCTATGTTTCACGTCACAAATGCTGATTTGATTTCCTCCGACCTTCAACACTGTCCTTCGCAGTAAAAAGAACGCGTATTTTCCCCCTTTCTTCGGCAATAAACCATTTACCAACCCAATCTGATACCGATTGAGATTTAATATTTTAACGACATTCTATACTTATTGTGATCAAAATGGTGTTCGATTTACGCAATGTTGCGCCTTAAGGTGTTTTTTATTAGGGAGAAAGTCAGGAGATTGTTAGGGTTCCGTACCCAAGGGTAAAAACGGGACCCTACGTGCAAGACTCTACGTGCAAGATACACATTAATATATAAAATAGTTAAATATATCTAATAAATAAAATAAAATACTTAAATATATAAAATCAACACAATTATTTATATATACATGATAATAAAAACTAAAAATGAACTTTTATTCACACACTTACGAGTAAATACTACACATGTAATTATATATTCCTACAAATTATGTGGGTATAATAAATACATTTTTTTTTAATATGTATTTGGTTTATAATAATACACATTGTGTGTGCATATCATAATATAAACAAATAATATATATATACATATTTATATATAAATACCTAACCAAAATATATAAAACAAACTTATTATCTAAACATTTAAAAATAAAACTAAATAATGGTATAAAGTTGACACATTAATATTAGTAAGTTGAGTTTAGTTTAGCTAAGTTAATTTGATCTGTTCACCTTGCGTATACTGTAAACTTATGTTGGCTACTAGTAGACGACGATACTACTCTGCCGCAACACAGTTTTTTAACTAGTGTGGAGGGTAGCTGTCATTATCTGCTACCGCTGTTACTATTCTATCTTCATTGTTAATGAAAATAATATCATTGTGAATGGACAAATAAAGTTATTATTATTATTATTATTATTATTATTACCCTATTACTAAGACTCCAATGTCCGTCTGTCTGTCTGTCTGTCACCAGACTGTATCTCATGGACCGTGATAGCTAGAAAGTTGAAATTTTCATAGATGATGTATTTATGTTGCCGCTATAACAAAAAATACAAAAAACAGAATAAAATTAATATTTAAGTGGGGCTACCATGCAGCAAACGTGATTTTTTGCCATTTTCTTAACATCTAGGAGAGGTAAAGAAAAAGTACTTAAATTAATGCACTGTCAAAAAAAATACAGAATAATTTTAGTTAAGTATCTAAGATTTACACAACTCTTTTTATTTGAAATTCATCTTAACAATCTGTTGTTAGAAATAAAAAAGGTTATTATACAATGCTACGCTGAGCATGATTTATATCCTAAGGCGGTATACAGAAGCTGGCAGCCTACCAGCGCTTATAGACCGAAACCGCGCAGGCATTTATATGAACAAGCGCCGATAAGCGTCAAACGTCGCCTACACGCGCCGTTCAGTGCTGACTACGTTGAGTACGACATTCTTCTTCAATCTGCTTGATTTATGTTAACTGGTTACCAGAATGGAGCAGCGCCTATAAACGCTGGTAGATCGGCGCTGGCTACCAGCTTTCTTTCTGTATACGGCCTAAGCCTTAGGCCTTTTCGGCACTTGTTCATATATCGACGGGTCCCAAGAACAAAGTTGTATTACTAGAATTCTAGTTGCCAGTACTCAGCTTTTTTGTTGCGTGCAATTAAAGTCATCAGCTACTTAGTTAAAAAAAATATTAAGGACATTCCATTAGGTATAGCTAATGTGATAACAAATACATTAATTAATCAAATGTATGTATTATATTTCCATAAGATTTTGTTCTGGGGACCTATCGATATATGCCTGCGCCGGTTACCTATGTGGACCGGTTCCTATAAGCGCCTATTGGGAGGGTGCGAAGGTATAATAATCGATCGCAGCGCTCATGGTGGCAAAAAGTAGAAACAATGAAGGCTCTATAATCTGTCTGAAAACGATATTTAATTTATTACTAGCGATACAGGAATAATTATATATGTTTATTATCACTTACTAAAATTATTAAAGTAGCTTTATCCTCTTGTTTTACAAAATCTACAAATAAAAAAGAAGTAAACAAACCCTGATATAACCAAAATAAAACACTCTTTTTGAATAGGTCTTACTTGCCATATTTAATTTAAATGACCAAAAATTATTTCACAACACTTTGTCCACCCAAATCACAGTAATTTTGAAATTTACATTAATAACACAATATGTATAGTATTTTTTAATATTTTGTCACAATGCCGCCATTACATATCAAAACGTCAAAACGGTCAGGTCAGAGCCAACAAAGTTGCAACACGCTAGGTGGCGCTAAAAGCGTGCACGGAGCCAATAAGCGCTAGTAGGCTGCCAGCTTTCTTTCTGTATACGGCTTTAGACATTAGATAACTATAAAAGTAAAAAAATCTCATTTCTTACAGTGAAATAAAAAAAAAAAAAATTCGCGTTCCTCAAAAAGGGCACACGAAAACACTTGGAAGACCATTTCATCTCAGAATGTTTCATTTCGCCTTTTCTTAGAACAAACTGCTTTTACTTAGCATAAATATTTGAAGAGATCCGTTCAGAGTAACAGCCACGCGGTGTAGGGGGCGTATGCTTTACTAATCTTAAAGGATTATTTTAATTTTAATTTTCTTTATAAGACACATAACAGAATACAGTCATGAAAGCAAATGATTACAAATTGTACAATGTCCAAGTACTAGACTGAACTCCAACAACATGCATCCTTTAATAAACAATATTATTATGTGATTGAAAAAGAAACATAGGTACTTAAAGTACTTGGGGTGCGTGGTCGGATAACCTCCTCGTGTGCCCGACTACTGTTTGTCCCAGTGCATCCGTGGACTGGGAAAGACAGTGGGAAGGCCGGTGCACCCTGGGCGTCTCTGTAAAAGACTCTTTTGAGCTTCTTTTACTGCTGGCGGCTAATAATCCGACACCGAGGGACCAGGGATGAGCGCAGGTATCGACATTTGGCGGCGAGTGGGCAGGTGCCGGGGTTTTTTAGTGGGTATTCCCTCCTCCTGGGATTCCACCGAGCTTTGACTTGGTGGAATCACGGGAGGCAGTCGTGGAGGGAGCTGCATCGCCGAAGTTGCGGTCCCCTCCTGGCGAGTCCCACATACCCCCCTCTCGCTCACCTGCGGGAGGGGAAGCGCGTAAATGCGTTTTTCCTCGGCATATAAAAAAAAGGTACTTAAAGTACCTACTTAGGTACTAAGTTAACTTAGTACCTAAGTATTTTATTTATTTAACTATTTTAAAATGTCAACTTTTTTGAAATTTTATTGTATTAAATCGGCATCTAAGTAGGTTGTTGGTAGGATGGTAGGTACAATAAAGGCATTGATAATGCGTCTAAAATAAAATATCACTAGAATTCACAATACTCTTACACTAGGTTACAGTCTATCTAGTGAATTCTAGTGTGCTTTGTTTTGGAAAATAACATTTTAAATAAAACAATTAGTTGAATACTATTTGATACTAAAAATATATATCGGGATTTCTGAAATGGACAAGAGTTGGGAAGGGACTTTACGTCTAAAAATATGTATACAGTTTAGAACAGTGTCACTCTAAAAGCCATTACTTTTTTGTGCAGAAATCAATGACAAATGACAACTATAACAAAGTGACAAGGTTCTAAACTGTATTCATATTTTTAGACGTGACTGTTACTAAGTACTTATAAAAGTTTAATCTTATGATTTTTAAGACGTAGGGACTCGTTAGAAATTTTATGACAAAAAATGGGTAAATTGTAAAAAAACCTTAACCAAAACAAAATACACAAAAGAAACACAGATATTCATATCTAGAATTTAAAAAGGACTATTTGTTACACAATCACTAAACGGTCTACTACCCCATAATGTATTTTACCACGTTCATTAGGTCACTCTTTAGTCTATTTATTTGTTAATTTCTTTTTATTCTCAAATTTATACTTTTCCGACAATTACAAAAACAAAATATCTCATAACAAACTGGTTGTTGGTCACCCCACCTTCACCCGACTTAATATTTCAGTGTATTCCTGTAGTCCAGCTGTTTTTGTCGACGGTACACAAAAACAATGTTTGCTGGCTCTGCCGTTTCAATCTATAAGCTTTGCTGCCCAACGGTAAAAGCTAAGCAAATATGGTCGATTGATATTTTTTACTGTAAGCAAAATAACGGTAGGCAAGCTTTGAAAAGTATCAAATGTCTGCGAAGTTACTAGGTAATGGTTTTTTTTATATTTTTAGAACTTTACATGAATATACTTTGTAGGAAATAAATATTAAAAAACTTTTTTTTTTCTGTTAAGAAGATGTACAACGCTGGAATAAAATTTCGTTAGTAAAAATTATCGAAATTATTCAGAACAGCTTATAACTAATAAACTGTTTCATATTTTGGAAAACTGACAATCACAAAACTAGAATACTAGTTAAGGTTTTTTAAAATTATAGTTTTAAGATTAGATTATATAGATAGGTTATAATAATATAAAACTTTTCTTTTCTACTTACAATTTCTTTTGTTTACTTACTATTGTTATTGTTATGTTTATGTCTTCACTAGCTTCCGCCCGCTATTTCGTCCGCGTAGAATTCCGTGACTAGGTATAAATAAGCTTTGTATGTGCTTAATTGTTAATTTAAAAACTTAACATTATGATCATCTTTAAATACGACGGAAGATTTTTCATTTCAACTTAGTTTTTTCGGGAATCCCATTTTCACAATACTTATGTACATTTAAAATTCATGCTTATTGCTTACATGTATTTAGCCCCCTGTTTGTGCTATTCTAATAAGCTTAATGAATAGTTTAACAAATAACTGAAAGCCTAGTAACCTAAATAAACTATGGAATGGAAGCCTTTGTTAACAAAACCAGATATGAAGATGGATATCTCATTTAATATTCATAATAACCAAAGGATATATGGATTGAATTATTCTCGAGACGAGAATTATGTCTCATTAATGTATGAATAAGTAGCGAAGCGATATAGAGAGGATTATACTATTCAAATGTTTGTACTAAAGTACTAGTGTTGAAAGCATGATAATTATCTATAACGTGTATAATGCCTGTGTAATAATGAATTATAACGCAAAATGAGAAAACCGTTTTTTCGGACCATCAAACTGAACAACTTTTACTATGGGAATGGGACCAACTCTGAAATCGTGAAAAAAAAATCAGCTGATTCATGCATTTTTATATTTTCGTTATTTATTTTTGTATGAAACAGCTAATTCTTTTTTCTCGATTTCTGATTTGGTCCATAGTAAAAGTTGTTCAGTTTGATGGTCCGAAGAAACGGTTTTCTCATTTTGCGTTAATTTCATATGTTGATCGTTTCAAAATCTGCAATCAAGTTTTCAAATTATAAGTTCCATAAACTAAAAACCCTGAAACGCAAAGCTAGTGTTAACGTCACTGTAATTTCAAAGTATTTACCGTTTCGAAATTTCCAATCAAGGTTTCAAATTATAAGTTCCTTATTTATATTTAAATCCCCGTAACGCAAATCTAGTATTTTACTTCCAAATCCATAGTATACTATAGGTTTATGCAGGGTGTTTGGTAATAGCTTCATAAAGCTGAATATCATAGACTTATTATATTACTAGCTGAATATAGTAAGTAGGGAACCCCGGAAAATTATTATAAACCGTGTAAGTAAACCAAAACTTAAAAATTATTTCCTCTTTTTATGATAAACTTCATAGTGGGAACCCTAGACCGAAATTGTGTTTTGCTTTTGTCCATTAACGGGATTAATTATCGAATACAATAGTCTATTTGCGTTTAGGGTTGTCATTTTACATTTTCCCATAAGTATTTACATGAAAAACAAAATTTCTCAGCCATGCGGCGGTTTTCACGGTTTATTAATAACTAGCGGCCGCCCGCGACTTCGTCTGCGTGGCAAGGTTTTTGCTATCCCTCGGAAACAATACTTTTTTCGGGATGAAAAGTACCCTATGTCCTTTTCTGTACCCCTGACAACGTGTATGCAAAATTTCATGATGATCGGTTCAGTAGTTGAGACGTGAAAGCGTAACAAACAAACAAACAAACGGACTTTCGCATTTATAATATTAGTAAGGATTTTCCGGGTTTGTATGCATGGTACCTACCATATTAGGCTTTATAAGGCTATTACCAAACACTCTGATGTTTATACTTACACGCACTTGTATATTCAAAAGCCTTATTTAATATCAAAAGCTAAATTCCTGCGCTAAAACGATTGTGACATTAGTAGAAGCTATCTGAAATTTTCGATTAAAATCGAATCACAGACGCCGATTGTAGCTAGGGGTTGCCAACTTTTTTGGATCAAATAATAATATAGTAGTTTTAAGATTTTTAGTGTAAAAATATAGTAGATGGCGAAAAAGTCCAAAAAAATATAGTAGATGGCGAAAAAGTCCAAAAAAATATAGTAGGTTGAAGTTTTGTATGGAGGATTTTAAAGAAGTTGCATTTTTCATACTTAAGTAGGTACTATAACATTTTCATAATTTATTCAACAACTATAAAGACATGTGTTTAATCACAAAAAATATTATGCAATTACTTGTGCATACGTATTTTTTTGTTGCTTTTGTTTAATTTTTTCACTTGAAAAAATATAGTAGTTTTGCCTACTCTATATTTTTTCAAAAAATATAGTAGGCGAGCCCTCAATATAGTAGGATACTATATTATATAGTAGGGTTAGCAACCCTAATTGTAGCAAACATATGTTTTGCAATTTTTGTTCAATGCAATTGAACAATTAATTTGTAAACAAAATCCAGATCATTTGTAAAGACCAGCTGAGTTTTTTAATTGAATGAGATAAGATTTTTCTTCTTCCTCCCCTTAATAAAGGGGTGATTTTTAGGGTTTCGTAACCAAAGGGTAAAAACGGGACCCTATTACAAGACTTCACTGTCTGTCTGTCACCAGGCTGTATCTCATGAACCGTGATATAGCTAGATAGTTGAAACTTTCACAGATTATGTATTTGCCGTTGTAACGACGGCAAATACATAATCTGATCTGATTTATTTTATTCTTAACGGAATAAAATAAATATTCATCTTGCTATTATTCACGTTTTGGAAATTTTTGAACCTTTGCTTCAGGTTTTTAGATTTTTTTATTAACTCCCCTAAGAGTTTGAATTTGATTCGCAATGATTTAAAATTTGGGCTCTCAGTTCAGATCCATACCGCCGCGCCGCCGCCGTTACTAACATACGTTTAGTTATAAGTTCATGGTTCAGGGGCGATACCCGTGCACGCGAATTTTTCTGTAAAGTGAACGTGAGTTGCCGATCGCACATAAACGTTTTGTAACCATTAGCTTTGCGGTTGTTAAATAAATTAAGAAAACTAAACGCAACTTCTTTGAAAATTTTCACATCAGCAATTTTATACTTAGTTGGAGTTCTATTGAGTGTTCTAAAAGTGCGAGATATCTCACGTTTTTACTTTTATTTAATCTTTCCTTTAAGTTTCTCGCGTCAATTATTCAGTTCCTAACTAAGACTTTATGTAACAAACAACTTTTGTAAGTTGAACTCAGTCGATAAATAAATCAGGTAATTATTAGTTTAAAATAAAGTTTTGGACTTACTGATACTTTGACAATCTTAATTGGACGAGTTAGCAAAAATACTAAGTATTTGTTTAAATAATGTATTCAGGCTTCGTATACCTAGGAAACGTTAAACTTCGTATTTCGATCGATCGCAATAGATTACTAGAAGCCTACAAAAAGTTAGGCTAAGTTATTTTAATTCTGTATTAAACAAGCCGTATTAAAAAAAAATATTTTTAGAAAACAAGCTTTTGTCTTTTTTTAACAAAATTTTGATTACTACTAGATATGGAATGGTACTATTGACATCGACGCTTATCTACTATGTCATTTGGTAACAGACGGACGGACACCAGACAGGTGAAACTAAATAAAAGCTTGTAAAAACTAATGAGTTAAGTAAACAATCAGTATGGTGGTTGTCTCCATATAAGAGTTGACAACTGCCTGGCGAAATGACAACAACCTAGCAGTGGCGAAGGGTCCTTCCTTACAGCCGATCCCATCGGATGGGACTCTTTACATAAGTCGATTATAGTCACCTGTGACATTCGACTTCAGTTACCTAGTAAGTCGCTTCCAAAATTGAATCGCAGGTGATGGCAACACTGTCGTCTATTCTATGTATTGATAGCGTAACCTAGGTAACAATATGTAATAACGTTTTCCAGTTTTGGCCACCATATCAGATAATTTTGTTCAGTCACCTGCGCTGCGAATTGCCATTACATAGTCGATTTTCACCGTGCGGCAAAAGTTGTGCGGCTTTAGTCACCCATGTAATACCTAATTACCATAACATTTTTGAAGATTTCACCTCTCCTAGTGATAAGAAAACAGTTTTCCTGGTAGGTACATATTTACTTAATCAAAATCTGTTTACAGAGCACGTTTAAATCTGTTTAAGTGTAAACGAATAAATTCTATCTGCCAAGCGTCATATCCACTACTATTGACATTTTGTTCAAATATCTGCACGCAATAAATCAATATGGCGGATTGATAAGTGGCGAATAAATCTATATAGACAGGACCCCACAATGGACAACTATTTAGGTGATAACATGGCGCCATTCGAATACTAAAGCGATTTAACAAAATAAGCTGCCTTTCTATTGTCTAATTTAAAAATAAAAAAAAAAACAACACGACTGCGCTGCCAAAAACGAACTAAAAAGTTAAACAACAAGTGTCATTGCAGTCGGGGGACCTTTTAATGGAACAATTTTTGATGAAAGAGGTCCCCCGACTGCAATGACACTTGTTGTTTAACTTTTTAGTTCGTTTTTGGCAGGGACGACTGCCCTGAACAATTTTAGAAATACAAATAAAGCCAAATGGTGTAACATTTCACGCGTAAGTATTTAGATTTGAATTACTATCGAAATTTATTTTCCTTCCGTTGTCAATTCCGATGGACGTAAACAACACATCTCGCATGCGTGCTAGTCCAATAAAACTAGCTTTATCGGGACATAATTAGATAACTGAAATTTTCTTTTTCTATGTCATAAATTAGTGTTAGTTATAGTTAAAATAAAAGGAATTAAACATTTAGAAACTTCGCATAAAACTAAAATATTTTTAACTACTGAGAAATACATTATTATTAAAACGTAAAAAATAAATGTTTAATTTTGTCTAAAAGGTCTAAAAAGACGCATCATAGCTTAATAAGATACAAGCATCATAGTTACCATTTTGGCTTAATCTAGATATTGAGATCAGATGAATACTGTGAAAAAAACGAACATGCGAATTTGGATTCAGTTTAATTTTGCTATTAGGTGATAGCATTTTAATGCACCATAAAATTTTACTAAAGGTATTTGGTTAACTATTTTGCTTTTAGGAAAAAGCTAGGTAATGTACGAAATCTCATGATTTTTATATAAAACGGTTACCACCCCGGATTTCTTACATCACATATCTAATTAATATTTGACACTTAATATCAATATCCGATAAACTAATAAAAACAACGAGTTTATTAATTATGTCCAGATAAAGCTAGTTTTATTGGACTATGCTCCATTTTGACGGATTTGAAATAATGCTACAGATTTTCAGTACGAAGGCATATTTAACGATTTAAATCTTTGGTCAGGGGTACAAAGAAGGACATAAGGTACCTTTCATCCCGATAAAAGTACTGTTCCCGAGGGATTGTGAAATAACTGACCATACAGACGAAGTCGCGAGCGGCCGCTAGTATTTCAAATAAAGCATTAAGGTACCTAGTGTAACCTCCCCCTTATTTTTTATAGTATGTTAGTGGTTTGACAACTTTGACCCCATAAAACTCAATCTTTAGGTTAAATCGTAATAATTTATTTAAGTATAATAAAACTATTTATCATTGCAATAATAGTCAATTATCTCGACAAGGCAAATATAACAATTAAGCTTTGTAATTAATTTTGTCTGGCTGTTTACTTTATGATAAGTTTCATCTTTACCGACCGACGCGCCGGGACGCCAGATATAAAACAAAACAACAATAGTACAGAATTTATATAAGTACCAGTGGCGAAGGGTCTATTTAGAAATATCATAAAACCATCAATGGTCGTGCCAGGAAGAACAACATTACGGCCACTGTATTTTCCCCTCCGTTGCTCTGCGCAAGTACATTCGTTTAACAGCTGTAGGTATATCGGAACCTTTATTTAGGAAGGTCTAATGTACGTTTGGCGACTCGTCCTAAATCGGACTCTGAATTTAGGATACGTTATTTAGGATTATCTAATAAGCTCTTTAGCCTTGAAAAGCTCAAGTTATAGTTGCTGGGAAAAATTAGCAGGCAACATGCTTTTTTTTTTTTTTTTTTTTTTTTTTTTCTTTATTTTATTTAAGGACTTTTATCTTAATTAAGAGACATGTCAGTCCTATCATTAACCTTATTCTATATTCTTAACATATTCTCTACCTATCTATTATTATTAACTAAGTTGCAAAGCATCTTGACTGAATCCGACAGGGGTTCAGTCAAGATAACATGGAAAGTGCCTATGTCTAAACGATTGAGGTTTAAAGAGTTTATTATTAATTGCCGTTCACTTTCGTTCCGGGCACACTCCGACAGCAAATGATGTACATCCTCTAAAGTTCCACACACGTCACAGTTCGGGGAGTTTACCTTCTTCATTAAGAAACCAAATTTGTTTGTCGGAAAGTGCCCGGATCGAAGCCAGAGCATTGTTACAATGTACAATCTATTCAGCTTAGAGTGTATAAACCATGGGACTGTAAGAGGCTGACATTGGATGGTTTTGTACCATATTCCTTTATCCCTGGATCTTAAATTAAAATATTCTTTCCAGTTCTCATAATGCAGGCGTTTGTATTCGTGAAGGACTTCTGAATATGTCGAAAGTAAGTTGTATGGTCTTCCTTCTGAAGCAGCTAGTTTTGCTAGTCTGTCAGCCTCTTCATTCCCGCTTATACCAATATGCGATGGAACCCACTGTAGCCTCAAGTGAACTCCGTCACAGTTAAGCTCATGAAGTTTTGCAAGAATTTTATAAGCTATCGATACACCTCTGTAGCCAGAGGCGCATCGAGCTATATGTTGCAAAGCACTTTTGCTGTCAGAGAGGATAACAACATAGCGAACCCTAATATTTATAACGTGTAGGATTGCCTCATAAATTGCGACTAGTTCTAAGGTCATTATAGTAATGTCTACCGATATATTAAACATAGCTTTAATTTGTTGATTAGGACAGAAAAAAGCCGCGCCTCCCCTACCGTTTGATTTGGATCCATCCGTGTAAATTTTGTACCAGCCATTGTATTTACTGTTTATTTCTGTTAATAAGCTAACTCTTAAATTATTTAATTCATTCGAGCGTTTTGGACCCTGAACGTTATCTAAATTTATTCTAATATTCTCTTCAACATTTATATAGGTTACCCAGATATCTAATTTATACATTTCTAGTGGATGTGAGCTGTTAATGGTGTTTTGTTCGGTTTTATTATAGGCTTCAACTAGCAGCGGCTTATTTTTAGATCGCCAAAATCTATTCGAGCAAAGATTCCTTAAATCATTTATTAACTCTATCGTTACGTTATTAGCCATTGACTGCATTTTGAGACAGACTTTATGTGCAAGAAATTGTCGGCGCAAACCTAAAGGTGGAATACCTAATTCACTTTCCATTGTGTGAATGGGTGTGCTCTTGATGAAACCACCTATTGACCTCATTGCTTGGTTTTGAAGCCTGTCTAATTTTACCAGATTAGTTTTTGCACTGTTGCCATAAAGATAACATCCATAGTCCAATCTGCTTCTAATCAGGGATATATAAATAGATCTTAAGTGTCTTGGATGTATTCCCCAACCCCCACCAGCTAAGATTTTAAGCAAATTTAGAAATTTAAGGACTTTCTCATTGATTTCCTTTATATGTTTCCTCCATAATAATGATCTGTCCAACCAAAGTCCTAGATATTTAACACAGTCCGAAGCCATAATTAATTGGTTGTGGATCTTTAGTTGAACGTTGTGCCTTTTATAACCCTTACTAAATACACACAATTTAGATTTGTTAGGTGATAATTCCAAACCAATCTCCCCTAGGAGATAGATCATTGTCTCTATGTTATCTTGGATTTGAATTGTGCCTATATATAAATCTCTATGACTCAGATATAACGCAAAATCATCTGCAAATTGGCTAATCATGACGTTTTTAACTTCATGGCATATTTTTGAAGTAACAATGTTAAATAAGAGAGGAGAAATCGGATCTCCTTGTGCCAGGCCTCTGTTTGTACATCTTATAATTGTCTTATTGTTGCTGTCTACTTTTAAGTTTCTTTGACTGAGGAAAGTCCACAGGTATCTACATATTAACGCCCCTACATGTAACTCATCCAGACTGCTTACAACTTTTCCAACTAAGACATTATTATAAGCATTTTCAATGTCTAGGAAGCAGGCTATTGTTGGTATATTATTAGAGAAACCCAGTTGTATATAAGTAATAAGACGCGCTAAAGCTTCTGTGCAAGATTGAGCTCTTCTAAAACCTGTGGAATTAACAGAAAGCGTATTATTTTTTTCTATGTACCATTCTAGTCTTTTGCCTAACATTAAGTGAAGAATTTTACACATACAAGAAATTAGAGATATGGGTCTCAACTTTGGGGCCAAATTTCTATCAGTATTACCTTTAGGAATAGCGACAATTTTAATATTTCTCCATTGGTTAGGTATGATTCCTGTAGAAAAAATGTCATTGTATAATTTGAGTAAAATTACAAATCCATTTTCAGGCAAGTTATGTATCATAGAGTAACTTACGTTATCTTCTCCAGGTGCAGTGTCTACTTTTTTAATACATTGTTTGAGTTCCTGCATTTCAAACTTCGACTCTAGCAACTGGTTATGTGAAATAAAGGTTGGAGTACATTCTGAGACGGTGTCAGGAGCAAGGTTACACATCAACTCTTCTAATTTATCATGAGGTGCATAATACCTGTTAGCTTGACGGTGACCTTTCATCCATCTCATCTTGCGCCACATTTCAGGAACAGACTTAGTCTCATCTATACTGCTACAGAATTTTCGCCAGGATTGTGACCTTGCTCTCATTATCATACTCTGGGATTCCTCAATCTTATTTTGTAATATGTCGAGATTTTGCGGGGTTGGATTTCGTCTGAATAATTTCAATGCTAACCTACGTTGCGCAACAAGTTGAGACAAAGCTGGGGTCCAGTAGTCTTTTGGCTGAAATTTACTTTCCGGGTTATTACATATTTTAACTAACGGGATACTGCTATTTGCAGCTTGGGAAATTTTTTCTTCTAATTTGTCATAACGCTCTTGTACATTTAGGTTCTCAAAATTGCACTCTGTTAAGGATAAATGTAATTCTTGTTTATATTTTTTCCAGTCCGCTAATTTGTAGTTTCTTTTTGTGGTTGACTCTATAGGTTGCGTAATTTTTATTGAATATTTTATGATAAGGTGATCGCTACCAAGGTTTTCATTGCTTACTCGCCACGAGAAGTCAATTGAAATGTCTGACGACACAAAGGAAATATCGGGAGTAGTTTTTTGTAAAACATTATTGACTAATTTAATCCTAGTATAATCTCCGTTATTTAATGATATAAAACTATTGTCATAAGCAGATTCATAAATCTGTGAACCTCTAGAGTCATTTTTCCAGCACCAATTGCTGTGATGCGCATTAAAGTCGCCAGCAATTAATGTTTTTTGTTCGAACTGAGAAAATAGGTTATTCCATTCCAGTTGAGAGGTGCGGACTGTGGACGGACAATATATCGAGACTATGTTTTCTATGTTTTTACAATTAAATATTTTAATGGATATAATTTCTATACCGGGGTTGGGGACTGTAATGGGATATATGCATGAGTGGATTGATTTGTGTGTCATAATTGCGACTCCACCGTAAGAATCAAACCTGTCATTTCTGTAGATATTATAACCAGAAACATTTAAGCTTGTTTCCTCGTCTAACCAAGTTTCACTTATGATAGCAATATGTATCCTCTCTTGATGCAAAAGTGCACAGAAACTGGATAGTTTTGGCTTAAGGCTTTGTGAATTCCATTGCATAATATTAATATCTGATTTAATAAGGGCCTTATTATCCATAAAAGAAACGTATCAAGGAATTAATCATATCGCTTTCCGTTATAACATGCATAATTATAGATTTAAACTCATTGTATACTACTTTCAGTATTGATAACAATTTCTTCTCCAACTCTATATCAGCTAAGCAAATTTCTTTTAGTTTTAAAAATATTTTCTTCCAATCAGTTTTCCATTTAAGTGACCCCTCATGTTTATCTTCTTTTGTGAGATTAGTGCCATCTTCATAACTTTCATTTTGTTCCTCAAATAAGTTTATATCAGTCTGATTCACATTGTAAGCTTTGCTATCGTTCTTCTTATTGCTATTTCTTTTTTCTCTATGATTTACAGAATAACTCACACTTTTCATGGTGTTGGTTTCCTCTAGTTCTTCCTGGTGTACGTCAACTTTAGTTATGTTCTTTGAAACAACGCTGCTGTATGTTCGTTTTGAATGAGGCCCAGAGGTGTTAAGAATAACCGACTGGGTCTCCGTATCTTCATTTTCATGTATGGCTTTGTAAACCTCTCGTTCATTTGTTAGATACAGTTGTAAAGCTTTTCGGTACATAACGTTTTCTTCACTCATAATTTGACGAATCTTTTTTTCTTTTATGAACATAGGGCATGATTTGTCTAGAACAATATGTGGGCCTTTGCAATTTAAGCATAAAATATCTTTGAGTTCGCAATTTTCATGCCGATCTCCACATTTCGGACAAATTATTCTTTTTGTTGGACAAAATTTAGCTATGTGCCCGAATTTCCAACACCCTGAGCACTGTGTTACCGGAAAAACGTAACGTTCTACCTTTATTCTGCAATCATAAGCATATATAAACAGAGGTAAGGTTGGGCTGTCAAAGCAGACCCTGACAGTTTCACTTTTCACCCATTTACCCTCAATATCTAAGCGTCTTAATCGGGTAATGGAAATAATTTTATAAGAGGAAGTGAGTGCATCAACTATTTCTTCATCTGTCATATCTAGGTCTATTCCTTTAATCACTCCATAGGATATACTAGATTCCAGGACTTTTTGGCAACGCCAACCCATTTCAATAAGTTTGGTATTATTTACCAGTTTCTCAACTTGATGATTATCGCTTAATTGAATAAGTACTTTATAAGGGCTCTTATACTTAACTCTCGTTATGTTTTCAATATTTTCTGCTTTCAATAGCTTGGCTAAGGCCATTTGTTTTGGTAATAATTGCAGAGAAGTGATGCACACTTCTAATTCCTTTCCAGAAATTAATGTGTCATTTTTATTTTGTTCTTGGATAGAACTACTACGATTCAAACGTTTCGGCTTCCTTCTAGTCACTGTGGTGAAGTCATCATTGCTTCCTTCGCTTTCTTCGCGCATTCTTTTCTCCGCTAACTTTTGCGTTTCTTCCATTTCTAATATATTTTCACTTTGTGTGTCGTCCCACTGTAACATACTTTGCATCTCTTTTTCACACTGTTTTACAACTTCTGAATCACATCTGGAGCTAGTATTTGAGTTATTGTCATCCTCACTATTATTTTCCTCCATATTTAAAAAGGAAGGTAGTTGCACAAAAGTTCGCGATAGCTAACGCACGGATAAGCTAGTGACAACGTCGCGAGTACTCCGTACGGCGTTCCGCGCGCAACTGACTGAACATGCTTTAATGATTGATAAAAAATAGGAAATGAAACCAAATGTGAACAATATTGTGTGACATATCTCGCTTTTTTAGACAGACACCCTGGTGCAAAAAGTCTGCTTGCTAAAAAACAATAGCCGAGGGCCAGATTTCGTCCACGGAACTGGGGCAAGCCTCCAAATCGGCCAAGCGATGATTCCGAATATGCCCACTGCAATCCCGTATATGTACAGCAAAATGGCAGTCATTTTGATACCAAGAATTGTGAGGCATTCTCGACTTTATGACCTAAATCATAAGTTCTGAATATGTGTTCCAAAAATATATTTTAAATGGTGGCAACAATATCGAAATAGAGTCAGTAATATTTAGCAAGATCTGCCAAAAAGGGATTAGGGCTTAGGCTTACTTAACTTTAAGTACTTAGAGATATTAATAACACGATGTTTTTGATGTTTTACATTCATAACTTATAATTATAGTGTTGTAGATTTTCACAACAACCGAGTTGGCAAACAGACTGGTACGGTCACGTGCAATAAGATGTACACACTTTAGAACTATGTCACATTCAACTCTCAGTGTGAAAATGTCATAGGTTATTCAATAACGTAATATGACATAAGTTCTAAAGTGTGTACATCTTATTGCTCGTGACTGTATACTGGTAGGCTAATTAACTATTAGGTAGGATACGCGATACGGTAACATTTAAAATCACGATACTTACTACTTTTTAAGGATGACCGTATTACAAATTAAAACACTTTTAATAATAATTAAAGAATAACATATATTTTTTTCACAAACAAAATGGCGTTCTGCAACCGACATAAGGTGACTGGGTCAAAGTGCGCCATACTTTTTTCATAGTTGACTTTGGTGCAATATAACTTATGATACTTGTCGTGATACCATAGGGATCTGTCATATTTTGCGAATACAACTAATATGGGGTCATTGGAATCTGACAGTAAAATAATTATTTTTAGCACAAAATTAGAAAACATGGACCATAGGCGCACTTTGCCGACAAATCGGGTAAGTGGGCCTGGTATTAATAAAACGCAATAATGAAGCATTAGAATTAAAACATACACATATTATTTTGAGAAAACAAGCAACAAAACCCATACTATATATTTTTTCTCATAACCACATTCTAGAAGAATCTATGGTATTCAAACCAAATTTCAGCTAAGTGCGCCATACAGTCTTAAATCAGAGGCTGTGAACCTTTTTTCTAAATAGTAATAATCGAGTTTCAAGTATATTTTTTGATGGAATACAATGCTGAGGAATCATTTGATATCATTATTAAAAAAGAACTAAGATAAGGTTTGTAACCTCTGAATTGCGGAAAAGTGCACCATATAAAAAGTCAGTATGGCGCGCTTCCCTATACAAATATGAAGTTAAAATATTTAACTTGCAAAAAATATAAACATTTTACTAAATAGGAGTGAAATAAAGTCAGAATCTTAAAGCAAAATATTTAAATTGTGCACATTCCTCACTCGTTTATAGATCAGAATACTATTTATTGAGTTTTATGACGATGACCACACCCATAGTCATCTCTGTTCACCACTTTGAATAACAGTGAAAATAAAATGGCGGATTTCTCAAGAGCGCGGGACGAGAGCCATGTATGACTATTACCAAAAACTATGATTTAGTTTGTAGCATGGATGTAAGATGTCACTACTAGTATCCAATCGGTAGTTTTCGAGATATTTGGGGTAGGTGCACTTGCCCTCTAGGCGCACTTGGCCCCGGTGACCTTACTTATTAACTTTTACAAGAAATCTAAAGCTAGTGTTAATCGGGTGATGTAAGGATTCTTACGATACCTCCTCACATATCCAAATCTGTTCAGACATTTAAAAGTTATGGTGGAATAAAGAAACGCACATACAAAAAAATATACATGAACCCTGAACACTCTTCTTTTTTTGGGCAGTCGTGTAAAAATACACGTACGTGTCCAAAAAAAGCTTTATTTACTTCATAACTTTAAGGGGCGGTAATAGGAAAACATGGTTTGCGCGGGCCATATCTTATATATAGAAAACGTAAACTTGTAGCCACCAAAAAATCATACGACAAGCTAAAGAGTTTATCTAGTTGCTACAAACATTAAATTGCGTATAAACCTCACAGATGATTGTAAAAAAAGCACAATTATCTTTTTTTTTTCAAAAAAGATAATTGTGCTAAAGATAATGATGAAAAAAACAACGAAAAAGATCGAAAAAGTGCAGAATTGAGGTTATTTTCCATACTCTTTACACGTAAAGAAAAAGACAGAGACAAAATAAATGATTTCGCGTAACGGAGCCTTAAGACGATACTTATCATCTCGATAACGTCAGAAGTCATTTGGTCATCCGACACTCGGGTGCAACCGCGATACAAATTAGAACTTGCCACATGTAGGTACAACTTATCGGTTTCCTGTCAGAGATACTCAACGTTCCAGGTCTTGTTCTGGATCTAGTTTTGTGCGCACTGGACTGTGAGCTGGATGCACTGGGTTAGTTATGGTTCACAAATCTTTATTGCAAAATTCACGGTTGAGAAAACTGGAAAATTCCCATAGAAAGTTGACAAAATCAACGTTTCGTAGTCCCCTGTTTCCTCCTCTAAAACTAGACCGAATTGAATACTTTTTTCATAAAAATTTAAAGAAAGGATTTCTTTGTATTCTTATGTTTTCTTTTTTTCATAAATTAATTATTAAAAGAGAGAGATTGAATACTTATTTCATTAAAATTTAAAGAAAGGATTTGGTTGTGTTCTTATGTTTTCTTTTTTTCATAAATTAATTATTAAAATAGACATTAATCTTCAAAATCTAAAAAAATGCCATTGTTAAGACATCCAGCAATCAAAGACGATATCTTATTTAATTGATATTATATAAAAAAAGCAAACTTAGGAACACAGCCATGAAGCATTTCTTAATTTTTTTGATTAAAAAAGTATTTAAATCGGTATAGTTTTGGAGGAGGAAACAAGGGACTATGAAACGTTGATTTTTTTTCAATTCTATTAACCGTGGTGTTTTCTCTAGAAGATGTTTTGGCTAGCAATTCGTTATACGTTATTGTACAAAGTCGTTTGCTTAGCCGTTTGGTTAAATGGATTAGAGTCATTCAGGCCACTAATTACAAAAAGTCGTATGGTAAAAGAAGTTGGCAGACTCCTTGATAAGGAAGGATTGATGTCGCAGTAGAATGCTTACGCATAGGTATAAAAGTAACTAAGTAGGTACTTAAAATATACAAGGTGTTTTTTTAACCACTTTCCAAATTTCAAGGATGTGTTCAGTCCATTAAACTGAACAACTTTCTCTAAAAAAACGTAGGGTCAAATATGTCAAAAAAAATATTTTGAGATCACGTGGTTAGTTTAAAATGGGATGACCAAAATTTTGTGGCGTATTTCGTTACATGTTTCATGGAGAAAGTTCTTCACTTTCATGGACTGAACACACCCTTACAATTTGGAGACTTGTTAAAAATACACCCCGTATATGGCGCCAAATAGTAAAATCTGTTCTTATTTGATTGAATCAGGCGTCACTTGGCGGAAGCCCCAAACCATTTTGAAAAAATAAATATATGTAGCTTACTTCCGCAAACAATATATGCAAGATGCACCGCCCGCCCGCCCGCAAAAATATGCACATGCACACCACAAAATATCAGTGCACAAACCTGCATTTAGCAAGACAGCAACACACCTTGCACCTTCACCAATTAGGCTACTCGCTAGAGTAGCCTAATTGGTGTAGCCATATTTATATGGCATAGTTGGTAGCCATATTTTTGCGGGCGGGCGGGCGGTGCATCTTGCATATATTGTTTGCGGAAGTAAGCTACATATATTTATTTAAAAAAAAAAAACTGTTCTCTCTAACAGTCTTATCTATGTTCAAGAATAGAAAAAAAAAGATCTTTATTTCGACGGACGCATCATTTTAAAATGGGCATTCTACATAGTACTTATTTGATTTTCTTTGCTGCTTCTAAATTAAAAAGGTGTTTTATCTAGCAATATTTGCTATCGTAAGTACATGCTTATTACAGTCATATTCTTGAAATAACATTTTATATTATTCATTCATTTCAGTGAGAGAAAATCGTCCGAGTCGTGTCTTTATTGGTCTGGTCTGACCAAATTATATTAAAATACTTACCGCCAAAATTCCGAGGGTAAATCAGAGCCTGGGGCATACCCTATCAGGGGTGACTTGGCAATATATCAATGTCCAGCGAAATTAAAACCAATAATCCCACGAATGACAGGTCTTAACGGTTATAGCGAAAACAGTTTGTCAAAATTTTATATGTAAAGTATGGGTTCTGCGTTCGACATAATTATTTTGATGATAAGTAAGTACTTGTTTTGTTTACTAAACACATAACCGCCTTAGTAGTTTAAAAACATAAAAGTTTAGTATGTACCTAATTTAAAAAAAAACGGCCAAGTGCGAGTCGGACCCGCGCTACAGATAGCCCCGCAGATACCCCGCAGTTACAAATCAGATTACTTAAATATTTGGTGACTAAAAAGGTAAAAGAGAAATGTAATAGTGATTATGATAAATTCTTCTCTATTTGTCAAATACTTCCATTAGATTATAAATTAAAACACATGATAGCAATAGAACATTACTACAACGAAGAATATAAAGTGGAAGTAAAAAATAAATATAATACAAGAAGGGTTAGGCAGAACAAGTTTATAAAGCCAAGTACAATAAACTATTATGGTAAAAGATGTTCTCGATATTTAGTGCCTGAAATATGTAATGAGATAGATTTACTTAGAGATGATAATAAAGTTTGTAAACCCGCTCTTAAAAGAAAATTAAAAGATTATTTCCTAAGCAAATAGTATAATATAAATAATTAATGTAAAAAGAAAAGTTAAAGTACGAAAATTATAATAGGTGTACACAAGTAAAATATTTGTTAATGTGAGTGCTTTTCTTCGCCAACAAACTGCCATGCAGTTTGGCGAATACTTATGTATGTGCAACCTGTAAATTTTGTAAATTTTATCAAATAAATAAAAAAAAAAATAAAAAAAAAACGAAGGGTTCCGTACCAAAAAACGGCAAAAAAATACGTTTGTTGTTTGGGAGCCCCCCTTAAATATTTATTTTGTTCTGTTTTAAGTATTTGTTGTTATAGCGGCAACAAAAATACATCATCTGTGAAAATTTCAACTGTCTACCTGTTGTCGTTATTAATATCGAGAAAAAAATGGCAAAAAAATCATGTTTGTTGTATGGGAGCCCCCCTTAAATATTAATTTTATTCTGTTTTTAGTATTTGTTGTTCTAGCGGCAAGAGAAATACATCATCTGTGAAAATTTCAACTTTCTAGCTATCACGGTTCATGAGATACAGCCTGGTGACAGACAGACAGACAGACGGACAGCGGGGTCTTAGTAATAGGGTCCCGTTTTTACTCTTTGGGTACGGAACCATAAAATTGGCGTTCTGCAACCGTTTGAAATTGGAACATTACAAAACTTCCGCGCGCCACATTCGTACTTTAACACTTGTACTATTATGTATTCTGTGCTTTAACTACTATTATGTATTCTGTGCTTTAACATCCGCGTACCTTACTGCCGTATGTACGAATACGGACATTGATAAATTTTATCGTTTGTTACGTTTGTACAAAGCGTTGTGGTTTACGGCTTTCCTGGTGATCCATCACCGTGTTGCAACGGTTCCGAAGCAAACATTTTTTCAGCTCCACTGCAGCTATAAACAATGTGTGAAAATATTTGTTCCGCCATTTTTCAATGAAACTTGTTACAAAATTTAATACAAAGTGACAGACAGCCGTCGGAACAATTCACATGAACGACAGAGCAGCGACTAGAATTTAGAATACACAGACTTTTCATTTTTTATACTTTATTCTTAGCAAGGGTTACCAGATGTTATTCTGAAAATCCTGACAAAAAGCCTGCCTACTTATTGTCTAATTTTCTAAATCTATCGCAATCGCTTTCGTTTGACAGATGGATGTGACACATTGCTGCATTTTTTTGGTAAGTTTTTATTTGTGCCAAAAAGAAGCATCAATCTATCACATCCTGAAAGCGATTGCGATAGATTTTGAAATTAGACAATTAGCACCCTGATTCCTACTAAAAAGTCCTGACATTTTGCAAAAGCAAAACGGCTTACACGGCTTACGATAACACATTGTAAGTATTTAAAGAAATTTTCTTTAAATAAATAAATAATTATTGCTGTTGTTTCTTGTAAAATTATATTTCAAAATACGTTGACTAAAAATGTTTTAGTTTTTCGTTTTTTAAGTTTAAGAAATAAATTTTAAATGTGGATTTTTTTTTGGAAAGTCACCTAGTTGATTATTTTACTGAAAATGTTCTAGTGATTGTTACTAAAACATAATGCTTATTTGCTTTACTATAATGTAAATAATCCAAAAAAGCCTGACTTTTTCCAAGTCCGGCCGGAATCCTGACAAGGACCCAAAAAGCATGACATGTCAGGACAAATCCTGACGTCTGGTAACCCTGGTCGTTAGTTGATTCCTTTGATTCATTCAAACTTTGATTTAAAACTAAAAATTACGGTTAAGTTCACACGCAGCCAGCTCAGCCAAGAGAAAGTCCGAAGCCAAGAAATTCTTTCAGTGAACACCCAACTAGGTACCTATATTCTTACAGACACAAAAAAAAACAAAAAAGCCCGCGAAAACAATAACTGTTAATTATTCCCGCCAATTCGTCGGCGCCATCTTTGTCCGATGCGTTTTGTTATGACATTCATGCGGCCAATTGATATAAATTGTTCGTATCGTGTTCGTTATCGCCTCAGCGCAGCATTGTGATTGATTTAGTTTAGTTTTACAAATAAACAATTGCAGCAATTGTGACATATTGCGATTTCATTTGAACTGCATCGTTTGTTAAGGCTCGCTTATGCTAAAACATTTGTCTTGACTTTTTTTTACGTGTAAAGAGTAGGTATGGAAAATAACCGCACTTTTTCGATATTTTTGGTTGTTTTTTCATCATTATCTTTAGCACAATTATCTTTCTTGAAAAAAAAAGTTATTAGAGCAACTGCACAGTACATTAAAATGTATTTTGATGTAGAATTCAATATGTTTCCGCTATTATTTACGCCTAAAATAGGACTCGCGACAAGCGCTTTTGATGATATTCAGATTTTTTTACAATCATCTGTGAGGTTTATACGCAATTTAATACTTGTAGCTACTTGATAATCTCTTTAGCTCGTCGTATGTTTTTTTTTGTGGCTACAACTTTACATTTTCTATATAAAAATATGGCCCGCGCAAACCATGTTTTCTTGTCATGGACCCTTAAGACCATAGAAATAGAATGTCAAAGAACAACAATGTCAATAAACAGGTGATCCGAAAACGAATGCATACATTTTATATGAGATACGTAAAATATGACTTGGATTCATAAAATATGACTATATACGGCAAAGGAAATTAATAAACTATGTTCCATACTGTTTTCTTCGTCGATAAACGAATAAATGTAGAGAAATTTGGTTTTAAAGAAATGTGTGGCAATATTTTATTTACCTGTGAAAAGTGTGATTACTTGGATTATTTGTTTTTGTCTCATCAAAATTACTTAGAGCACAAGACACCGTAGCTCCACTATACCTTTATTTTAAATTATAATTAAGATTAACAAATATTTTAAACAAACTGTGATTGCTCATTGGCTAGGCGGGACGCTAGGGGCTCTTACTGTAAAAAATGTTGGCACATGTCACTTGATCCTTTGTCTCTTTTTTACATAGACCGTGTCCGTATGATGTTAACTACTCTTTTCCACGCTTTGTTGGTCTTCTTGAGCGCAGCGAAAATTTTTCTATGTCTATGCTTAAGACGCATCGTCAATTTTAGAAATTTATCACGCGTGAATATGTATCCTTTTTTTGGTGTGTTACATTACACCATACATAATTTCTGTACAAACTTCTTTAAAATCTGAAGTCATGCAATCTACAGTGTCGCGTGATGTGTATGGTTATGTGTATTCCGTCTAAAGCTTTGTGATTGTTTACAAAAAAATTTGGCTTTCTATTTACACTAAACTCACTTTTTTCATACTTCATACCCGACTTTGTTTCATACCTACTCCTTCTCTGTCCATGCTGTAAGTTTATGGAACGCACTTCCTGAGGGTATCAGAAAGGCTCAGACTCTGAGATCCTTTGGCGATCAAGTCAGAACTCATTTCCTTTCCTCTGCTCATAATATAATATAATATTATCTTATTCTCTTTGCCATCTGTATTTATCTTCTAGCATATATTATATATCAATATTCATTATCTATATTTATCCTCTACCATGCACCCATTCCCCATTCTCCTATTTATTTTTTCTCTTTCACCCAATGTTGCCTGGAAGAGATTGCTATATAGCAATAAGGGCGCCCATTGTATGTTTTCTTTTGGTCTTTTGTTTCTCTTTGTATTGTTTTTTCGTGTGCAATAAAGTGTTTATTATTATTATTTATATTATTATTAAACTCAAAAATATTAGGTATGTATAAATGGCTAAACTATAGTAGGTAGGGTAATACTATAGATATTTACCTATACTTAAATTACTTAGATAGATAAGTAGTTACTAGCTTAGTAGTAGAAAGTTACTATTAGATAGGTAGTTACTAGCACCATAGGCTTTTATTTAATCGTTTATTAGAAAACAGCTAAGAATCAGTGCCGGATTAAGACCACTTGGTGCCCTTAGCAATTCACGTAAGGGATACCTGACTAGGATATGCACAAAATTCCTGATTTTTCAGAAAAATGTCAGTCTTTAGCTAAAATAAATGGCCGCGCAGCGCGATTTTTAGTCAGTTTCATCCACTATTCTTGTGCTCTTGTTTTACCTGTTGTCTATAGTAAAAAAACGGCCGCACAGCGCGATTTTTTGTCAGTTTCATCCACTTATAGTAAGTCCACATACATGGCCACACAAATGAAATTGAAATAAAACATTTGTATTTTTATTTCCACAAAAAAAATATTTTAAATTTTTTTTCGATGATTCCGATTATGGTGCCCCCCAGACGTGATGCCCTAAGCAATTGCTTAATTTGTTTAAGGGTTAATCCAGCACTGCTAAGAATAGATGTGCAGTATTTTTTCACGCCACCACAGAATAATATAATAATTGTACTAACGTACGCCACTCCGACATCATATTGAATAATGCGTCACAGATAATTTCATAATAATTATGTTTCTGGGCCAAGACGTCTCAGTTATAAATATGTATAATATCATTTACGATTTATATCGTTCATAATCTCAATATTATTATTACGCAATAACTTTATCATTCATTACATCCGATAGAAGGAACAATCTATAATGTAATAATGTATTGTATACCTACTGCCAAACGATAAGGATAGACAAGCAAACACTAATGACATCAGAATTCCATTCACATAGATTGCCATAATCACAAATCCTTTCATACAATACTCGAATCATCGCATAACCAATACCAGGCTCATTCGACCTCTCACGGCCATAGTACAGAAAATAGTTGATTGTTCAGAAAGGCAGTACTTATAAACTATTTGATTGAATCAGGCGTCACTTGGCGGAAGTCCCAAACCATTTTGAAAAAAGAAATATTATGTAGCTTACTTCCGCAAACAATATATGCAAGATGCAACGCCCGCCCGCCCGCAAAAATATGCACATGCACACCACAAAATATCAGTGCACAATACCTGCATTTAGCAAGACAGCAACACACCTTGCACCTTCACCAATTAGGCTACTCTACACGTGTTTCGCCCCAACCCGGAGCATCCTCAGGATTTGATCGTGCGTAAACCAACACCGAATCATATAAATAAACTAATCAAATTAGGTCATAAGCTAAAATATTAATAAGTCAATAATCTAAAGCTAAAATAAAAACTAAATTATCAATATAATCTTCTATATTGAGGCGATTCCCTGACCGAAAGTGGCGCCCTCAGAGGTTTTTATTTAATAAGTTATTAACAGAAAAGTATTTTAATAAAACTTCTCGTGGAATTTTTAGGCCCCAAATATTTTTTGACGGTATCACTACATTCCCTCGCAGTCATTCGTAAACGTAGATAGCAAATATGTCAAAAACGACCACTTTTAGCAGTTTTGCTATCTACTTCTAGCAGTGACTACGAGGCAATGTAATGATACCGTCAAAAAATATTAGATCCCTGCGTGATTGAATCAGAAATGAAGAGATCCGCAGGCGAACTAAAGTAACCGACATCGCTCGAAGGATTGCTCAGTTAAAGTGGCAGTGGGCTGGACACAATAGCGAGAAGAACCGATGGCCGTTGAGGCGGAAAGGTTCTTGAATGGCGACCGCGCACCGGACGACGCTCCGTGGGTAGGACCTTGACAAGGTGGACCGACGTGAGGGCGAAGGTTGCCGGAAGCCACTGGATGTGGGAAGCGCAGGACCGATCGTCGCGGAAATCCTTGGGGGAGGTCTATACCCAGCAGTGGGTGTCGTGCGGCTTATATGATGATGATGATGATGAAAAATACTAGACTATAGGCCTTAAAAATTCCACGAGAAGTTTTATTAAAATTGTGTATTAGAATTACAATATTAAATAAAATTCACCGCGGCGCCACTTTCGGTCACTTAAGCGCCTTAATAGTAATGACAATGATCAAATTCTACTTTTGAATGATACAGAATTTTAGGTTATAATAATATTTTAATTATAACTCAAGGAGTTCAACCAAAAAAATATACAGTTTAATTTATTTCAGTTGTTCAATTTTTATGAATCAAAAATATTCCAATAACTTTTCTTGAAGCCAAAACGCAATGAAAATGTCAGTTCTTTTTTGGCGCCAGAAAATGCCGCCAATATTTTGTCTATGACACTCTGAAACGTGGCTCGTTCCGAATTCCGCTCACGATGTAAATACAACCAAAAGTGTAATATCGGAATATCTATGTCCCTTCTGCGTAACGTAACGATTGCTTCCACAAATATCGTATTGGTTTAATTTTTTACATCAGGACATTGAGTTTTATTCCAATGCGTTAAGGGTTACGTTTTCTTTGATTTAATGTATGGCCACAATTCTGTATTCTAGGGTCGCATTCTTTCTCATGAGATTTCTGCTGAGTTGTTAGTTATGATAGGATTTCTTTTAGTGCCTATTTCAAGTTTTATAGTACCTAAGAACAATTCGGTTGGGTTTATGCTTTTAATGTAAGAATGAATTGTGTTTATTAATAAAAAACAAATCCGTGGGTTGGTCCGATTTTAGCTTTACAATAACTTACTGTAGGTAGTAAAAAAGCAACAGTAACTTGAGTAACATCCGAATTAAAGGAGACCCGGCCTTTTATGCTTAAAATTGTACACTTTTTTAATCTGTGATTCATAATCTGCAGTAATTTTACACTACTAGTTTATGTTTTCTTTATTTCGAAAAAAGGAAAAGAATTAGGGTTTATACACTTTTAGAAAATTGAATGTGGATAATGGAATATTTTTCAATGACTAGTTGTTTCTGTAGTGTTTCCATTTCAAATATTTTCATAACTTAATATTTTTTTTTCTAAATGCTTTAAAAATAAGACAGAACTTGATCAATGTAGCAACTATTATTGGTTTTATTTTAAGGCTAAAATCAATCGTACACAAGTTAAGCCTTTTTTTTCTATAGCCAGTGCCGCTTCTCCTTTAAAATAATCGAAACTCTTTATGAAATACAATTAATACAAAGTAAGTACTGTCTTGAGCTAAGTGTTGCCATCTTTGACCCATACAGTTATTTTAGAAAAGATAAAATAATCACTTATTAATAGTTCTTTGTGAAGTTTCTCCGAGATAAAGACCTCTCGACAAGAATAAAATTATCAGTCTGTTTTATTGTTTTGCAATACCTTGTCCGCCATTCTGCGTGTATTAATTACCTGCAACAAATATAGAATAACACATGAGTCGTTTTGTAATAGTAATAAATTTTGTGTTGCCGCAAATGAAAAGGAATTATAAACAGAAATGACGATTATACAGGCTGTCCCAAAACTTTGCCACATGGGGAAAGTTCTTTAAATATTAAAGGTAGGAAATTTTACTGACTTATCTTCATTTTTATTTCAAAAATGATTGGATTCAAAGATTTTTGGAAAATCGCTGCCTCAACCAGGAACCGGACCCACCAAATATGAAAAATCGATATCGATCGAACGGATTACGTATTCATTATGATAATTCTTTCATAGCATTATTGAACTTTTAGATTTTTTATGCATTCACAATGCTATTTTTACCCGACTGCAAGAGGGTTATGTTTTTCGCGCGTATCTTGTATGTTTGTATGTAATATTCTTTATTACCTCATATCTTTCAAACGGCTGAACGGATTTCTATGATTAAGATATCGTTAGATTTGTCTTGTCAGCCCAAGTGCCTTAAGAAGGTGGCGTCATAAAAACACCAACATGGCGGCTGTATGATGCTATTATACGTAGTGGAAAAAAAAGTTTTTTTTTGGAATACTGCAATATGGGTGTCAAATTATTATATTAAGACAATATATATAATTGATAAAAGACTAGAAAAAATCGACTCACCAGTAGCATCATCTCGTCCCGTCTGAGCTGTTACGGGTGAGGTGTTTTTTTCAAGTATTTTTTCAATTATAATAATTGTCTTAATACCATAGCATCTTAAACAAAAGAAAGACTAAGAAAATTTTAATTATAACGTATTGTATGGTATACTAAGTTACTTTCCCTCCGTGTGGTAAAGTTTTGGGACACTCTGTATAAAACAGAAAGATTCATGGTTTAGCAATTGAAAGAACAAACTTTTAGAACTACAATTTTCTATAATGGTAAAATGGTTCATGGATTATTCATCTTTAGAAAGCAGAAGGAAGCCATTTTTATATTACGAGCATGCTTGGGAATACTCAACGTAAATATTAAGTAAGTACTATTACCAAATGAAACAAAAAAAACAATATATAGAAAAAGAATATTGTAAATTTTAGCCTATTCCCTTTGTATTCCACCTTTGTCCACCACTTGGGGATTTTATTTTATTTGAAAATAAAAAGGATATCAGGGAAATTTTTTTTCTATGCATTTCTTCCCGATATAGACAACGGAAATAGATCGTCCATATTGTATTTGCCAATAACCATCAATGGTGGACAAACAGTCGGGGACAACGGGTATACAATTTGCATAATTATCTTATCAGAACCAAGTATCTCCAATCCATAAACTTAAACTTACATCAACTTAAGTGAGATTTCAATCATCTCAGAGGGACGTCTTCGTAACTAAGCTATAATATCCAGGGATTTCCGGGTCTTAAGATTAGCCACGTAGATTAGGTTAGGAGTTTGTGTCAAATCGATTGATATTAAAGATAATTTTATTATTAGGTGCTTACTTAATTTACGTATGGTAATTACTTACTTTAGCGGTGAAATTAAACCGCCTCTGTGGTCTAGGGGGGTACAATTTGTACTCGGTTTGGTTGGTGGTAGGGCTTATTTCAAGTCCGCATGGCTAGCTACCACCATCTTACCTAAGTCTGACGCCAAAACAACAATTTAGAAATCGTTGTGTTCCGGCAGGTAGAGGTAAGATCCAGTTCCACTTCCTGAGTGATAAGGACTCTAGGGTAGTGCGCTTCCACCTTTGGCCTTATCGTCACTTAACATCAGGTGAGGTGAAGACCAAGCATTAGCCCGTTGTGCATAAAAAAAATCGGGTTGCACTCCGGGAGTGCCGGCAGAAGTGAAAACTTGAATATTAACGTTCTGCATTTTTGGTATTTAGAAATTAGCGGCAAAGGATTAAAATTATTTCTTTCCTATTACTATACAGTCACACAATTAAATCAGTTTGTAATTAGAGAAAAATCTAAAGATTTCGCGCCAGTGGCCTTTTTAATTTCTACATGCACGCATTCTACGATTTAAACTTATAGTCACAGAGTATAAATAAGTCTTTGATTTCACCGAAGAGATCGCTGCTATTAGTTCCATTTTCAAAATTAGCGCGTTACTGAAGACACAGGTGTTTACGTTTACGCGCCGCCATTTTCAACGCACCCCGTAGAAAGAGAGGGGGATACTTCCGCCGCCAGCTGTCTACTCTCCATCCGTCACATCCGTCTTACGCATTTTCGATCAGCCACGTGATTCTTACTGACGCGAGTTTAGCATGTTTTCCCCATTACAAAAAAAACCGGTCAAGAGCGAGTCGGACTCGCGCACCGAGGGTTCCGTACAATCATAAATATATTTGGATATGTTACTTTAGTACAGTCTTTAAAAAAGTAGGATGAACGGCAGACAGGTGGAAGGGCGAACAGGTGGACAGTTAATTTACAAATCTTAACCACCAGCTGCTTATGGTGACTGAAAAACGTTTCAGCCGCTCCACATTGCAAACTGTTTATATTACTAAGTAGGAACTTATTCTTCGTTTATTCGTACGGCAAATAGTAGGTAATTTATATTAGAACCAGTCACCAATTATTACTGTAGTATTAGGTTGCGCCATCTCTTGACCGATAGTGGAACTATTTTTGTTCGCAAGTCAGCATTCTTAGGTCACTGCCATCTGTTGACGGGTAGTGAAACTAAAGAACTTTGGTTTGTTTTTTGAATTTCTAAAAAAGTGTGTTATATTGAGACATCGTTTTATTTTTCCTGTAATCTTTACGTAAACTACTATCACATAGAATTATTTCAGATTTTTCTCTTTGCAAACTTCGGAGATAAGGGGGGGGGAACGGTATTTTTTTTACATTTTTCATCATAAGTCGAAAACAATACGGCCTAAGTAAAAAGAAAAAAATGTTTTAAAATGTGCAAACAGCGCTCTTTCATATGATACCCCACACGCCTTAGTCACTTCACTTCAAATTTTTAAGACCCCTTTTCAGTCCCTGTTGTAAAAAATATATATATTTTTTTATTTCTTTCTTATTCGCAAAATAGTTGGGCAAATGTCATCTTAAACTATTCCAAATTTCAAGTTGATACCATTAGTAGTTCTCGAGATATCCAGCTGTGACAGACAGACAGACTGAGTCACACCATAAGGGTTCCTTTTTTACCATTTTGGTACGGAACCCTAAAAAGCGTACAACGCCGCTAAAGAAGTTTCCACTTCAAAAACATACATTTATATAAGGTGGTAGGTACCAAATGATGTGATGATATTGAAATTAAACAGATGATAGTGTTGCCAAAACTGAACAACATTCTCTAAGGATCATAGATAAAAAAAACTATTTTTTTTTCGCCTTTCCATAGTAAGCCGGTCCGTTGACCAAATGACCAATACATTTTGTATTTTTCGTTTTTGACCTATGTTCCATGGGGATAGTTGATTAGTTTCAGCAACAGTATCTCCTGTTTCACATCACATCATTTGGTTTCACCTTATACACGAGACGAATTGATAACCTCCTCCTTTTTTGAAATCGGTTAAGAACAGTATGAAACTGCTATAGGCACATGAGTAAAAAACCGGCCAAGTGCGAGTCGGACTCGCGCACGAAGGGTTCCGTACCAAAAAATGGCAAAAAATCGTTTGTTGTATGGGAGCCCCCCTTAAATATTTATTTTATTCTGTTTTTAGTATTTGTTGTTATAGCGGCAACAGAAATACGTCATCTGTGAAAATTTCAGCTGGCTCGCTACCACGGTTCATGAGATACAGCCTGGTTACAGACAGACAGACAGCGGAGGCTTAGTAATAGGGTCCCGTTTTTACCCTTTGGGTACGGAATACTAAAAAAACGTATAGGCATATGTTGAATTTGGAATCATCGTAGCGACATACCTCATCGTTCCACAACAAAGAGGCGGGTAATAATAATTTTGTTAAACCACTTAAATATTACTTAAGAATTATTTTAATATAAGTATCAATCTATAGATTTGATACACCTAATTTTGATAGTTGCTGTGCCCTTGCAGGGTTTCATGTTTGATCCTATTTTCGTAATAACATCTTTGTCATTCTTCCTTGTCTTCTGTCAGTCTTCATCAACAACATGAAAAGTGCAATAAAAATCTTGAACTTTGGGTTGATAACCTCCTCCTTTTTTGAAGTCGGTTAAGAACAGTATGAAACAGCTATTGGCATTTATGTTGAATTTGGAATCATCGTAGCGACATACCTCATCGTTCCACAAAGAGGCGGGTAGTCATAAAATCATTCCGAATCGTTGGATTTTCCAATGACTGAGCATAATTGTGATTGCTGGGTGGAGGCATATTCAGGAAATATAATGTGTATCCTTTGTAAGTTAAATAAGAAACATATTGTGTAACGGGAGAATTTTTGTAATATCAATGGACATAAATTATTAAGTCTCATAATGGACTGAGAGCTAGCCCCGGTAAAAGTAACGCCAGGCGGCATCAATTTTACCACTTTTCGCGCACTTTTGATGCCGCACTACTTTTCACCAGTCCAAATTCCTGGCTATGTTATATTCGATTTAGATACATGATTCATCATCATCATCATCATATCAGCCGCACGACACCCACTGCTGGGTATAGACCTCCCCCAAGGATTTCCACGACGATCGGTCCTGCGCTTCCCACATCCAGTGGCTTCCGGCAACCTTCACCCTCACGTCGGTCCACCTTGTAGGGGGCCTACCCACGGAGCGTCGTCCGGTGCGCGGTCGCCATTCAAGAACCTTTCCGCCCCAACGGCCATCGGTTCTTCTCGCTATGTGTCCAGCCCACTGCCACTTTAGCTGAGCAATCCTTCGAGCGATGTCGGTTACTTTAGTTCGCCTTCGGATCTCCTCATTTCTGATTCGATCACGCAGGGAAACGCCGAGCATGGCTCTCTCCATTGTACGCTCAACCACCCCCACCATTGAATATCTGTCAGGTGTCCGGACTCCGGATCTAATGATAGTATGGCTTACTAACTAGAGGGATTTCGTCACTCTGTAAATTGTCCACCTATTTCCGGGGCTAGCTCTTAGTATATGTATAATGAAATTGCAATGGCACATCTTTTGTCATACCCTGCGTGTCCCAACTAGGGTTGCCAACTTTTTTTGCATCAAATATAGTATTTTTGAGATTATTTAGTGTAAAAATATAGTAGATGGCGAAAAAGTCCAAAAAATATAGTAGGTTGCCGTTTTGTATGGAGGATTTTAAAGAACTTGCATTTTTCATACATACTAACATTTTCATAATTTATTCAACAACCATAAACACAAGAGTTTAAACACAAAAAAAATATGCAATTACCTATGGGCCATCCATAAATTAAGTCACACGTCAAGGGGGAGGGAGGGGGTCGACAAAGTGTGACATTGTGTGACAAGGGGGCGGGAGGGGTCCTAAATTATGTGACGTCACATTTCAAAATCATTTTAAATGAAATAAAACAAATTTCTGAACTGCATTTTAATTCAATAATTATTTTTAGATGTATGATTGTAAAATATGTGACGTCCCGCTAGGGAAGGGGGGTCTCACAAATGTGACCAGCTGTGACAAAAACGGGGGAGGGGGTCGAAAATTATGAAATTCGAGTGACGTAATTTATGGATAGCCCCTTATGTGCATATAAGTAATTTTATTGCTACTTTAGTAAAATTTTTTCACTTGAAAAAATATAGTAGTTTTGCCTACTACTTATATATTTTTTCAAAAAATATAGTAGGCGAGCCCCCAATATATTAGGATACTATATTATATAGTAGGGTTGGCAACCCTAGTCCCAACACCTGCGCGCGTGAGGATCTTTATAAGGCCACTGATAATGCAGTATCGGTGGCTGAGATCTGCATGGTCCTCACAAATATGATACTGGAGTCGACTCGCAAAAAAGAAGAAGATAATGAAAATAATATTATTGGCTTTGGATATAACGAGAACATAAATATTATAACTTCGCTCGCAAGTGCACATGCGCGAAATTATCCCCACTCCGTCGAAAAAGTGTCAAGATGTTTGCCTCGTACTCGTACTGTACTATTAAGTAGTAGTAGTAGTATTATAAGACGTAACCACAGTCTTAATACTACTAACAGTCGACCGTCTCATGTAGGTAGTTGCGTACGAGAGATAGCGGGGGAAGTGAGCGGCAGAGTCGGCGAGCGCAATCTCCTCTAGTTTGTGCTCTCTTACTTGTTGAAGGGGTGTACGTTTTAAGAAGCTTGACGAAATTTCAAAACGTCATAATAGTTTGCAGGATTTGTTTGTTCCGTTTTTAAGGTTCCGTAGCCAAAATGGCAAAAAACGGAACCCTTATAGATTCGTCATGTCTGTCTGTCTGTCTGTCTGTCTGTCCGTCCGTATGTCACAGCCACTTTATTCCAAAAGTATTAGCACTACATAGTTGAAACTTGGTAGGTAGATGTATTCTGTGAACCGCTTTACAATTTTTACACAATAATAAAAAAATAAAAGATTAAGGGGGGGGGGGTCCCCATACATGGAACTGAAACTGAAAATATTTTTTTTCATCAAACCAATACTTGTGGGGTGTTTATAGATAGGTCTTTAAAAATGACATTGAGGTTCCTAAGACTATTTTTTTTCAAAGTCAACCGTCTTAAAGATATATGCCGCCAAAGTGGTAAAATGTGTGTCCCCCCCCCTTTAACTTTTAAAGTAAGAGGGTGAAAAATCTAAAAAAAATATAAGCTATAGATCTTAATAAACACTTTCAACGAAAATTGGTTTGAACGAGATATAGTAATTAGTTTTCAAGATATAGTACATTTTCCAAAACCGCAAATATAACTTTGTCATTCATACAAACACTGTGAAAAACAAAGTTATTTTTTCAGACGAAAAATGATAGCGGTATTAAAATATGGTATGGTATAATGTACCTACGGAACCCTACTGCGCGTGGCCCGACACGCACTTGGCCGGTTTTTATTAATTGATAAAGATTTAAAATTCCACCGATTTCGGGTACCTTACCTACCTTGCTTTTAAAATTGATGTAAAGGCACAGAATAGATATAAGTACTACCGTACAGAAAGGAAACTCTCCGCCCCGCCCCACATTCAATTACCTCACCCCACCGGCGCCCACCGCGCGAGTTCCATGTGCCGATCCGTGTGCTCATTTAATAACTCCCAAACAGTTGCGCGTGTACAAAAACGTCACTGTGTAGCGTCTGTGTAATAGGTAGTTGAAACGCGACGCTTGTATGGAGTGCCCGGGGTGTGGTAAAGGTATTATAAATGAGTTATTCGCAAATTCACGCACATACCAGTACCTACCTACATCAAAAAACCGATTGGCAGGACTCGGCGAGCTCTCTGAGCCACGCCTCGAGGCTTCAAAAAAGCTTGAGCCTTCAAAAAAGCTCCGAGTCTTAAACGAACCCGAGCCACATAAAAGCTGAGAGTTTATGTTTATGACTTTAATATCTTCATAAATAATAATATTGACAATATTATTATTTACGGAGATATTGAAGTAGAGTCTATCGAGCTCACAGAGCCCTGCAAATCTGACTCTAGTCTCCAAAATTAGGACTCAAAAAGATGAATGTCTTATGAATGTAGATGCTTAATCTAATGTGTTTTAGCTCTACCTATCCTCATTCATCAGCAGCCGATCACAACTAGTGCGCCGAAAAAGACTCGAGCCGTGAAAATGCCTCGAGATCGACCGAGCTCTTAAAAAGGCCCAAGCCGTGAAAATGCCTCGAAATCGGCCGAGCTCTGAAAAAGACTCCCGAGTCGTCGAGCTTCATACAAACGAGGCGAGTCCTGTAAAACGACTCCGAGCTCTAGACAAAAGGACTCGGAGGACTCGAGTCTTGTACATCACTAAAGGAGTCGGATTACTGCAAGGTGCTCTATAATACTGTGACCTAACTGAGTAACGGCCCGGCCACGGAAAGCGCGGCAGGAGGCGAGGCAGGCGGCGCGGTGAGCGAATTCGGTAACCACTGCGCGGTCGTGACGACGAGCTGAGAGGCCGCCATCGGGATAGCGTGCAGTGATTATTGAATTCACTTGCCGCGCCGCCTGCCTCGCCTCCTGCCGCGCTGTCCGTGGCTGGGCCGTAAGACGCACTTTACTTTTGAACCCAAACGAACAACGTCGCCTATTTTGTATTACAGTGGCGCCCAACGTGGGGCCACTGGTGATTTCGCGTGGACATTGAGAAAATCAGGGAACCTTTCACCGGAAGAAAAAGTATTCTAAATTTTTGTTTTTGTTATCTGTGTGCCAAATAACATTCAAATCCGTTCAGCCGTTTTTCCGTGATTCAGTAACAACATCCAAACTCACAAACTTTCATACTCGTATTTATAATATAAGTAGGATTGTATAAAACCTATAATAAAGAAAAAGAGAAAAACAATAAGGCCATTATTGTTATCTTGATAGCTTTCTTTATTTGGAAGCCATTTCTATTGAGGAATTCCATTAAGAGAAACCTTAACAAACAATTCTGTAATAGATACTTAATTAAAGTGATAAGATATCGATGGGCACACAGTTATTGTTGTCGATTTACTAGCATAATGCCAGCAAAAAATCTCAACAATGTCAGAATTATTCATTATGTGACAATTTTTTCCACGTTTGTAACGTTAGTTCATGTTTTAAGAAACATAATTCTACAATATTTCAAAATACTAGTGCTTCTGGGTCATTTTAACCATCAAAGAATGCCCCAGAAGTTAATGTTGCTTAAAACAGGGCCCATTAGCACACACGTATTTTGTTTGTATTTCAGTGTTTATTATGTATTTAAATATACTATATACATACTTCTATTTTTTTTCTCTTTTTTACTCGTCTCTTGTATAATGTTTTACTTTGTGTGTTGTTAATAAAAGATTTTCTTCTATAATAAAGATTTCATCCTACAAAAAATAAGTTTTTAGACGTAACTTAAAAAAATATTGAGCTCAGAAATTAATTACTTACCTGAATACGTCTGATGAAGATTGATAATTGAAAGGCAAAGTCCTTCAGAAGATAAGTATGGCTTCCCCATAATTTAATTAAAAGAAATCATTAAAAAAAATCCGTGTAGTAGGTGCCTACTTACAACAGATTATAATGTTCAAAGGAGGGAAAAATAATTAGCTTGCCATAACAAAATATTTCCAATAAATATTACAAAATCGTTATATAATAATATTGCTAAACATAATCCCCAGATATCGAATATACAATCACAATTATTCGCAATCGGTATCGTAAATCGATTCTATGGCAGTCACCGCCCGCATCGAATAACAAGTATCGATTATGACCCGAATCGGTTACGGGAACGCATAAAAGTCATATGTGACCTGAGTGTTATGTGGTTGAAGATATATCCAGCTACACTAATGTTGTGGGATCGTGAATTTATCAATTTAACAAAGGACACCATCCATTTTGGTCCAAATGTGAAAGTGCCGGCCAAAAAGCAAAAGAGCTTTATTCTGATAGATTTTGTCAACCTAAGCATTTCTTATTATGGCACTGAAACTGTAGCACCGCTATACTTGATTTTAATTGAGTTCAAAAAGTCTGTCTTTTCATACATTTTGACACAAATGTGAAGCGGTGCTACAGCTTCGGTGCCATAAAAGGCTTAGATGGACAAAATCTATCAGAATAAAGCACTTTTGGTCGGCACTTTCATATTTGGACCAAAAATGTATAAAATATAGATAGTCCTTTATTATGATAACTGTTGCTATGGTCGGTCATAGGATGGGTGACCAAAATAGTTTAAGATCCTCTGTTTGTGAAGGCACGTATTATCATAATTATAATTTATGTGTGTTTGATTTGATCCCTAAACATTAATTTAGAATACATTATGATAGAGCTGGGAAAATGTTTTGTGAAACAAACAAAAGTAGTGACCTAATAAAAACATAAAAATATATAGATAATTTAAAAATATATTGACGTCGGCATAGGCCGTTCTTTTAAGGAAATTTTATAGTAATGTAGACCGCTTAAACTGGTAAAAGCGGATTTAAAGAAATAATTTTAGCGAGTAATATTTTTCTTAAAGTGCGGGGGCGCTACTTATCCTACCTAATCGCTTTTAGAGAGCTTATTATTCTTTTGTATTGTATGTTTATTATTTCTTAGCTATTTTTCTTATTAGTTGTAAAGAATTATAATAGTCAGTCTTGTCACTTTTTCATTATTCCGAAAGAATGTGAAAAAGCAGTGTTTTTACTGCACTCCTTCGAAATTTTAAGTTCTATTTTTAGAAACTGCCTCCAAATAAAATATACAGCCATTTACGACCTTTCCCCAATAACAATAAAGTCGAATAATAACATTATATCTCAGCTTAAAACGTTATATTATCCATTTAAGGGTTAGCCATAAATAACGGTTTAGGCCGCAAAGGCAAAAACTTTGGGCGGTTGTAAATTTAAAAAGTAATTAAAACCGGTGGACACAGTCGGTTCCGTATTTATTATTGTTATTTTATAATGTAAATTAATGAAAGAGGAAAACTGTTGTTTAATTTGTTGAAATTGTGACTATAAATTAATTCAGCTCATTATTTGTATATGTTGCTTTAATTTATGAAGCCGGATGTAATGAGTTTTGTACTTTTAAGGGAGGTTTTAATAACAGAAACATATTTTATTATCATCATAATTTTAATGTCTTTCTTTATGTATGAACTAGCGGCCGCCCGCGACTTCGTCTGCGTGGAAAGGTTTTTTTGCTCTCCCTCGGGAACAATACTTTTTTTCGGGATGAAAGGTACCCTATGTCCTTCTCTGTACCCCTGACAACGTGTATACAAAATTTCATGATGATCGGTTCAGTAGTTAAGACGTGAAGGCGTAACAAACAAACAAACGGACTTTCGCATTCATAATATTAGTAAGGATGAATGTATTTTTTTTTCTTTATGTTCTTTATGTGGTATTTATTTACCTACACGGGTCGACTTGGCATTTTATCAAAAATCTTTTTTTTTATCAAAAATCGCTTGTAAAATCTCATCACAAATCTAATTTCAATGAGGTGGCGATTCGATTTTATAAGCGATTGTCGATAAAAAGCGCTAGTTAACACAATGTTTTTCATTCGAAGTGATTATTTATGCAATAGTAGTAGATTAACATTTGTCGGCCTTATTAATGATATTAAAAAGTGGCCTTATTAATAAACTGAGAATAAGTTTAAGTTGAGAGTAAGCTTAGCAATATTACTCCTTACGTTTGACGTCTCAAAGCGTCATTCTTAAACAAACTTTTTGGTTAAACTAGGCGTTAACGTCTCAAAGCGTCATATCATATTCTCAAACAAACTTTTTGGTTAAAATGTAAAAGTGAATCTTCCTTTATTGTATTTTAATTTAAAGAATAATGCTAGTGTTTTTTTTTATATCGACCGTATTAAGCGCCATCTTATAAAGTAGTTAATACAGCGCCATAAAAGTAGGTATTGTAAATCGTTAGTTATTAAAACCTGCGTTTTCCCTTAAAAACTTCAAATATTATGAAATGCATTCTACTTTTTCATTTTCGATCACATTATTTATTCTGTGTGTGACATGGGGACACAGATCAAAGCCAAAGAAAAGAGACAACATGACGTATAGGTCAGTGTTGAATTATATTGTCTATAGTTAGTGTTAAACAGGTTTGTTCATTATATGACTGAACGTGAATTTATGTAACAAAGTAACAGAGAATAATTTTATCATTTCGTTTTCGTAATTATTATTTATCAGTTAATTTATAAGTTTGTATTTTCACATAAAAATACACATAAATTCCCCATTTAACTACCAATTCGATATGAATTCGCAAATATGTGGTTGTGATAGAATAATAAACGCAAATTGCACAAACCACGGTATAATAATGGCAAAGGTAACTAGAAACTAGCAAAATTGTTGAAATTGTACCTTTAGCGGTTACTGAAATGCATTTTTAATATATTTTACAATGGATGCCGTACCGACATTTAATTAAATATTACAAAATTCAAATTTAATTTGGAAACATTCTAGGTTTCAAACGATAAGCTAAAAATGTGTGCGTGCAGTTTTAAATAAAACTGCTTGATTTCGTTTGTTCCAATAAACTCTGGATCCAAACCTAAATTTAGATTAAGATAAACTTTAGTTCAATAGTATTTTATATTTTTATAAGTTATTAGCATGACATTGTTTCTATTTGAATTTTTAAATTGTAATAAATTAATGTAACCTATGATTATTTTGTTATTATGTATTTTTATTTTAATAATTTGGAATTTTAATTTGAATTTATTTAATATTTAAATTTTAATGTAACTGTTTTTGATTTTATTTGATTTAATTTAATATTATTTTATGGTTGTATGATATGGATTGATTCCGAAATAAAATGAAATTATTATTATTATTATTATTATAATAAAATGTTTTTTTATTTGGAACATTTTCGATCTTCTTTTTGGTAAGCAATATTTTTTACTCAAAAAAGCTAATATGGTCATTATTTTGACAACCTTCTTTGAACAAAGTCGAGCTTGCCGGTGTTCTCCGATGGTGACGCAACAAAGTTGTATGGGATTTCATTATTGTCGAGTTTTAGCCACCAGCAATTTCCTTTGAGAATCCATTATTGTCGAGTTTTCTTTCAAACATAGTTAGGTGAAAAGTACACTGTACAACCCGCGCAGATAAAGAATGGGATTAGAAATGGCGTCGTTCATATTCACTTCTCGCTCGCACACTCAACGCCACACCTATCGCTCTCTCAGTCACACTCGTTGTGGTAAGCGCTGTGAGCCGCTATTTTGAATCCCATTCTATATCTGCGCGGGTGTTGTATTGTTGTAGCTAGATGATGTTTTTGTACTTTTATATAAAATTAGTATGGAAAAATATAAAAAACTCGCACTTCACCGTTTTTTGACCTTTCATTCAATACCTCTTATCTACATCCGGGGTTACAAAGGGGATAAAAACAAACCTTATTTTTTGGCTCCGACGCACCGTTTTTGAGATATTTGCATTTTTGTATTTTTTCGACATTAGGTTATAAGTACCTAGTATAGTAGGCAGTATTCGCATTTTTTGAGTAAAGTACTATACAAGCCTTGGTCCACAATGACTGCACTGCTGGCCACGTTATGATGACCTCGAGCTAAGCTTAACTACGCTCTCGGCCTTGAAGCTTGGTCATCATTGCAGCCCTTGCTGTCCACGCTATAAAGGCCTCGACCTCCGGTCTCGGCCTTTATTCTAGCTTGTCCATGCGCGGGCTGCAATGCTGACCGCGCTGTGACGGCCTAGACCTGCGCTAAGCTCCGCTCTCGGCCATCATCATCGCTGCCAGCAACGCAGTCATTATTGACCGCGGCAGTAATGTACTATTATATGATTTATGATTATGGTGTGTTAAAGTTTCCTTTTTGTTTCAAAGTTTACATTCAAAAAAATAAATTCTGGAGCCCGATTGTGCTAATTCTGAACGATGAAACCAAAACCGTTACCTTGTCATTTAGGTTGTATAATTATTCTAAGGTTGTATAATTACTAAAGAAATTTTGGGTAAGCTTTAGACTTCTTATTTAAATTGTCCAAGATTGTTGGACTATGCTTAGGCCTGTTGAAGATCCTAGGCCTAAGCATAGTTTTCTACAATTTTAACAAAATTAAAGCGAGTATTTTTCTGTATGTGAACGAACGAATGAACGATTTAGTTTTGGTTTCTAGTAGAAAATTAGCTTGATTGGCACCTGCTCTCTGTGACAAAGCTACGTTTTGCTGTATCTGACTTCCAACAAACATTTACATGTCAAACTATCAAATGTTATTTTATTTCACGGAGAGGCCATCAATATGTCTCCATCTGTATTTAGGTACTTGTTTATTTTCTTGTGTAAAGCGTATCTCTTTGATGGCATTTGCCTAAATACAATAACAACGGCTTTGAGTATGCTCCTTTGATCTTGGGTTATCTAAAACGGGTGAGATGAGAATTGTTTTGTGCCACTAAAGGGTGTAATAAGCTAACCTGCTGTTGGGTTGAGGCCATGAAAACAGCGACAGACAGCGAAATATAAATGCGAAAGGCAAACAACAAAAGCGAGAAAAAGCTTCACAAACGATTTTGTTCGCTAGTGTGATTAGGCAAGGTGGCTGGGACCCAACGGGATTGTCCCGAAATAAAAGCATAAGTATATCTTGGGGGGTAATTATCTAACTTTGTTGCAATCAACTCTGACAGAAATCGCAGTTACTTTGCTGCTTTAGTTAAGAACCAATGTGACAACCTATCTTACTTAAAGCAGCAATGTAACTGCGCTTTCAATCGATTTCAATCGAGAATTGTTAGCAACAGCCTTACGTAATTAACGAGCTGGGTCCCGGAATGGAGAAAAGTGTCCCGGAATTACCGCATACTAGTTTTTTCCACAAATTTTTGATTAATAAACCATAAATAGGTGCTCTTTTTGATATATTTTTCTATTGCCCATGCAACAGTCAATAGAAACAACTCCCAACACAGTTCGTAACCCCAGAAATGTCCATATCTTTGCCGTGGGTGGCTCTGGCACCCCTCTCCCCCTAGCTCGGAATTGACGTCAGCAAATCTGGCAACCTTAATATCTCTTAAAAACAAAGATTTAAATCGAAAGATGCGCCCTTGCTATACTATAGCGGCCGAAAATGTGGCATCGTTGGGAAGAGTGAGCTCACTCTTCCCGTGTCAGTCGCTTGTAGAAAGCAGTGAGCGGTGCACGTTACGTAAACATCTTTGATTTAGCTAATTAGGTTCGTTAACCTACAAAAATGCCTTCAGAAAGTGTTCTAATAACTCAAGAAACACAAACAAATCCAAGGGAATCACATTTCATGCGTAATTACATGATTATTAATTATTTCTTTTATTATTTTCACTGTTTCTAGTTAAATAAACAAATTAAAATGGAGTCCGTCACGTGTTTGTATGACAGACGTTTCTTTACCGTGACAGAGAGCGAATGGTTACAATTTGCAGTATGAGTGAGCGAGATGACACTGTGTCTCTTTTTTCGTCGTTATAGCATTGGTTAACTGTCAGATAAGATTGAGCTCTTGAATAACTGACCGTTGTCCGTACTAGGGGTCAAGTTTATGTAGACGTACCTACCAGTGAAGCGGCGCGCGCCCATGTGTCGTGCGTGTGAGACGTTACTCACACAAGACAATTATTACGTGGACACTTTTCAGACGCACAGGGCGCATCTTTCGATTTAAATCTTTGCTTAAAAATCGATAGCCTAACAAATATTTTTTTTTATTTACATTAAAAGTAACCAAAAATAAGCATATTGTATGAAATTAATTAATTTGATTTTTACTACTCAATTTTTATGTAAGCTTGTTTAATAAGACTGTTACGGCCTACAAATATTGCTTAGCAAAATCAATCCTTAACATTTGACGTCTCAAAGCGTCATATTACTAAACAAACTATTTGGTTAAACTAGGTGTAAACTTACTCTTTGTTTATTAATACGGGGTTATTATCAATTTAATAAAGCTCCAGTGTTTAAAGTCTCAAAACTTAAGTTTTTCTTACGCAAATTCTCATCATAATATATTTCCAGTGGCTACTGGAAGGCCATTAATTTTATACTCGTAGAACAAAGATTTATAATCACCCGTAGATTTTATGGCCACAACGAAATTACGCCATAGTGTTTTATTTGACGTATAATATTCAAGTCAATAAAGTGTACAAACAATAATTATGGCGAATAGCCGATTATTATTGGCTTTCATTGAACCACACCGATTGTTTTAATAGCTTTCATACGAAAGACAAATTAAATAGGTTACGTTTATAAATTGTATTAATCATCCATGGTTACACTTTAACGGCCTTATTAAACGACGAATAAGTTTACACCTAGTTTAACCAAAAATATTGCTTAGCAATATTAGTTCCTTACGTTGACGTCTCAAAGCGTCATATTCCTAAGCAAACTTTTTGGTTTAAACTAGGTGTAAACTTACACTACTGACGTCAGACGTCGCGAATAGCATAAAATAGGAGACCAAGGGATGGAATTCTTGAACTTGAGTACCGTTTCCATTTACATTAAATCTGATATTGAATTGAAATAATTTTCTCTTTGTATTCAAAGAAATCACTATTCTTATGGAAAAATGCTAATTTTCTTTTTAAAATTAGTTATATAAAAACATCTTTAAAGGCCTTGAGTCTAAAGTGATAAAGGGTGCTTAATACCCCTTCGAAGAAATTACAACGGATTTAACTCAAAGATCTCACAAATAATTTCCACTCCAACAAATCCATTCACAATTTCGTTGAACATTGTTGAAACATCCCTTTTTTATCACTTTGTGATTTCGTATGTTTTATGTACAACATTGATGCTGGTTATCCATGCGTAGGTTTAACCGGGTATCCGTCCATTTTATAACCACATCAAATCTGGCACAATCGGTCTTACAGACCCCCGAATTTAAGGATGAAAATATTATAGGATAGATTTAGAAGGGTGTAATATGAACAGGAATAAATAATAATATCGATGGTATGGGTTTTATTATCAATCCTTGTTAAAACAACGAACTCTTAAATACATATTGGAACTACAAAAACACATTATAAAAGGCATTTTGTCTGATACGAGAGAGGGACAACGGTTTTTGCCAAATTCCTTCAAGATTCTTTTAAAAGTAAGTTTTTTTTTATGATGAAATTCTACGTTAAGTTTGTTTATGATGAAATCAACGTATTGAGCTTTGTGTAGAGTTAAAAGTGTTTTATTTTTATTATAGTAAGTACGTTAAAAAAGCACTATTTCAGGTACTTATTCCATTAATCCAGTTCCTGATATCGCAACTTATTGTGGCAATAAAGACATTATGACCACGCTAGAAACCATTTCAATTTAATTATAACGAACGAATGAACATTATTGATTTTCTCAAAATAACTTTATGTTTCTGGCACTTAGCATTTAAAGTTATTACCGTGATACGGGAGATTATGAGGCCATTTTATAAAGTTAAAAATATTTCTATTCTTCTCCAAGAGCCAAATCATATCTTCTAGTATTTTTACTAAAAACTTCTGACTTTTCTCGTAGAATGCACTTGTGTGACTTCATTATACAAACAAAGACTATTAAAATCGGTTTGATGCAATGCATGCATTGCGTACGAATTAATTCTGGACAATCTCTGGACTTTAGTTTGCGTCCATTGTTAATTGCGGAATTAGTACCTATGAGGGAGATTACATGGAGTAATCCCACATTCAACCGGCGATTTTTCTACCCGTGAACATTATTTCCACTTTCAACCGGTCAGTAAAAATCAATCCTCATTCAACCGGCAACTTGGATAGGAGGTATAAAAACAATAATTATGTAAGTACTTACTTAGAAAAATATATTATTAAAAATTTATTAACTTGTGCTAGACTGATGGGATTGACTGACGCCAGACTGAACATGTAATCTTCCTCTTGCATTCGTTTGCGTGCGTTGCGTACGATGTGGAACAGTGGAGAGTGAACGCTGTAAACAAGACGTAAACCAATTTCGCCTATTCCCCATAGCAACAAGATACTCGTAGTTAACAACTAGGTAACTGTAATCTAATACCTAGCGCCCCGGGAGGAATATTCAGTCCTTGTTCTAACTCGTAATTGTCGTGAGGAGTCGGCAAGGCAAACAAGAAAATAAAATAATGCAAAATTCTATAACAACCGTTTCTTTCGCCCGCCAGTAATTCTTGGGTCTTTTCTGCACTTATAATAAATCAAATCAATAGGAACCTGGTATTATAGAATATTCGACAGAACGAGAAGAAGTTTTCAGTTTTATAGTAGTGTGAGCACTGAGCAGGGTTTGAAATACCGTTAAAAAATAACGATACAAAAAAATAACGTTAAAAATACCGTTAAAACATTTTATCGGTAAATTTACTGGTTAAAATAACGTTAACAATATTGTACCGGTAAAATTACCGTTAAATATAGCGTTAAACTTTTGTACCGGTAAAATTAACGTTATTAATTGTAATAACGTTAATTTTAAAGTTACGGTAACAAAAAGTAAAAATAACGTTAAAATTAACGTTATTTACTGAAATAACGTTAAAATAAACGTTATTTATTGACATAACGATAATGTTTAGTTTAACGGTAAAAAAAGTAAGAAATAAAGTTACATTTAAAAATAACGTTATCATTCCCTAAGTGTAAGTGTAGATATAATCTTGTACTTTAACTGCCGTACAAATATACAAAGACTAAATTTATACTTAGAATAACCAAAGAGTTTGTTTAGGAATATGACGCTTTGAGACGTCAAACGTAAGAAGTAATATTGCTAAGCAATATTTTTGGTTAAATTGAGTAGGTATAAAACTTAATCTTCGTTTATTTGTACGGCAGTTAATGTTTCAAATATTTAAGAAATATTTTTTTTTATTATAAATCCAAATTACTGCAGTATTCTTATATAAATTATTATTATAAGCACTAATTTGTGAATTGTACATTTCGCTTATTGTATCTTTCACGTATGTATATTTAGGGTATTAAACATTTTGCGTATTGTACATTTGCGAATTTGTTCATTTGGCGTATTGTAAGTACATTTTGAAAGAGGTACACATTTTTGAATTGTAGATTATGCTACAAAGGAATAATTTGACACAATCGTCTCAAACATTTAATTTAGAGTGCCCGAGGTGAAGTTCTAGAAAAAAAAAACGAAATTTCTTACTACTTTATCCACATTGCCCAAATGAGGTGTCGTTAAAGCGATCATAACGTATACTTAACTCGAATCGATTTCGACCGAACCAGATTACGGGTACTTTAAATAACCGTACGTTTACACTAATAAAACCGTAAGCGGGGCAGTAAATTCTCGTCCGATCGTAATGGGGGATCGTTACCACTGTTCGATGGTACCAATGGTTCTCGACACAAAGTCATGTGAAAACTATTCGACTTCTATAGTCGTGGTGTCGGTGTGGTGTTCTCGTTCGAAGCTTATATTTAATTTGTAATACTTTTATGTCTGAAAAAACTTTATTAATAATAATGCATAAGAATAATATTTTAATTATTACAACCTCTTAAAACTTGTCAGTTTTCTAAATGGCTATTAATGCGTCTCTTGTTAGTACAATTTTTAAAAGGTTGTAAAACCCCCAAGTGTTCTGAGTTCAGCCCCTTTCATTTAAAATTTATGCTCGACAGATTCATAAGCAGTCAATAAGTACAGTTAAAGTATAGTTATTATAAATAGTATTTTTACAATTATGACTAGGTCTAGATACTCAGCAAACTGATTAAGTGAGTTTCGACTTTTTTTATTTCTTTTTTATTTATTTAGGAAAACAACAGCACAATCATAATGAAATTAACTATGAGATAACTTACAAATTTAAGGCCAATTATAGTTTATCCGTGATATTGCATGGTAAATCGGATCGAGTTCCGTTAGTAGGGCAGCATAATACGTTATAACTCGACTACAGTGCAGACGATATTATAAAGGGTTTGGCCCACGGCTGGGCTTTTATTGCAGTAACGACCTTTTGATAAACCACTTCAAGTGTAGTTAAAATAGGAGGGTACAAAATGCTCAGTAAAAATGAAAAAATGTAGTTATTAATGAGGAAGATTTAATTTTTATGATATAATTTATTTTATCAGATGTAAAGCTGCAAGGTAGGTGGTAAAAAAATATTTATTTTAGGACGAAATATCTTTCGAATTGAACCAAGTAATTTTATATGGATGGATAAATGATTGTACGCATAGTTGGTAACCACCGTAAAGGAAACTAATATATCACAAAAACATGGTATGGGGTATATTTCTTGCCTATTATGCACTAACGGCATTGTTAATAAATGAAGAGTTTTACACCTAGTTTTACCCTTTAGTAAGTAAAGAATAATAAGGTGTAAAGTTACACCTAGTTTAACCAAAAAGTTTGCTTAGGAATATGACGCTTTGAGACGTCAAACATAAGAAGTAATATTGCGAAGCAAAATATATATTTATATTAAAATATTGCTTAGCAAGTGTAAAACTAAAGTGTAAAGTGTACAGTTACACCTAGTTTAATCAAAAAGTTTGCTTAGGAATATGACGCTTTGAGACGGCAAACATAAGAAGTAATATTGCTAATCAATATATTAATATTAACATATTGCTTAGCAAGTGTCAAGTGTAAAAGTGTACAATTACACCTAGTTTAATCAAAAAGTTTGCTTAGGAATATGACGCTTTAAGACGTCAAACATAAGAAGTAATATTGCTAAGCAATATATTTATATTTACATTCTGCATAGCAAGTGTAGAAAGTAAATATCAAGTATACAGTTACACCAAGTTTAATAAAAATGTTTGCTTAGGAATATGACGCTTTGAGACGTCAAACATAACTTTTTTGGTTAAACTAGACACCTAGTTTGTACACTGTACACATTACTATTCGTTTATTAATAAGGCGGTATGAATCAATCAGTAAATTTTCTTTAGCAGTTAGGAAGCCAGTTTTAAATAGAACACTTCAATATTTCGTTTTATTCTACAACATCATCAAAAAACATATGAACCTTAAATTATTAATTTATTATGATTCTTATAAAAGACCAAGAGTAGACGGAATTTAATAATAGCAAGTAAAATGGTGCAGCAAGCCTCATAACTTTTATTACAATAAGATCATCTTTTGATAAACCCTTAGTGGAGTAGGGTTGTCACTTTCTTGGATTAATTGAAAACAATATGTTAAATAATAATCCCAATAAAAACATGTTCATGTATGATGTAGGTAATGCAATTGAAAGTGTTTCAAAAATTAAATTTAATTTTAAGAACTTATTTCTTTCTTTTCTTTTTGCTTATAATTTCGTAAATAATAATTCTTATCCTTTGTTTTTCAAGCACTAATATTACCGATATATTCAAAAGGTCAAGAGGTCAAGTCTGCTAATGTTATCGTCAAAATCATGTTTCAATGGTGTTTGAATGGTAATGCTTTTTAACACAGTTCTTGTTTCTTAAGGGGCCATAATAGGAAAACATGGTTTGCGCGGGTCATATTTTTATATAGAAAACGTAAAATTGTAGCCACAAAAAAATAAACGACAAGCTAAAGAGATTATCTAGTTGCTACAAGTATTAAATTGCGTATATATAAACCTCACAGATGATTGGAAAAAAATATCAGATTATCATCAAAAACGCTTGTCGCGGGCCATATTTTTGGCGTAAATAATAGCGGAAACGTATTGAATTCTACATCAAAATACACTTTAACGTACTGTGCAGTTGCTCCAATAACTTTTTTTCAAGAAAGATAAGTGTACTAAAGATAATGATGAAAAAACAACAAAAAACATCGAAAAAGTACAGAAGTGAGGTTATTTTCCATACTCTTTACACGTAAAGAAAAAGACAGAGACAAATAAACAAGGCATATCCGAGCCTTAAACCAAAAATCAAGACACAATGTGTTTTCGTTTTAGGTTTAAGAAACAAAAGTGTCAAAAAGCATTACCATTCAAACACCATTGAAACACGATTTTGACGTTAACATCAGCAGACTTGACTCCCTGATACCTAACTGATAATCGTTAACTATTCTATTTATAACATTCATAACATTCACTCTACAAACACTCATATTCATACACTTCTAAGACTTCCGCGATTACAGTTTATTAAAAATAAAACCCATTTTACGGATTACACGCGCTTTCTCACTCTCTTTGTTTGTAAAAATAATTTTTACTCATAATAAGATAACATTAATAAGGGGGCTGAAAGCCAAAGTCAGTAGTGTTCCACTAAACCAGCCAATAGGAACAAAATTAATAATAATAATTTACCTAGTGGCGGAGTTTTTGGCGCCACTTCGGATCGTATATTATTTTTAATTGTTCGCTATTTGTTACACAGTTAAATTAAACGTTTTTATTTTACGACGCAGCGACCCTGCGGGAGTGCCAAAGGCTTTTATGCACAACGGAAGCGCACTACACCCGAAGTCCTCATCACTGAGGAACTGGCTATTATCTTACCTCTAACTGCCGAAACATTAACCAAGTTTTAAATTGTTGTTATAGCGTCAGACTTAGGTAAGGGGTTGTAGCTAGCCAGGCGCACTTGAAATAAGCCCTACCACTAATCAAAGGTTCCGATTTCAACTTGACTTATGGCCCATAAGTTATGGGTGGATAAGGAAGACATACCATAACTACTAACGGATTGGTGGGTGTAAACGACTGCAGACATCAGCCGAGACTCAGGACCAACGGCTTAACGTAGCATCCAAATTACGGAGGAGCTCGAGATAATAAATTTTTGGTCACCAACCCATGACCAACCCATGCGAAGGTTCTCAGGACGAATGCGGTATCTGCGCCATCGAGCTCCTCTTTTATATAATATTATTTAGAGATGAAACGGATAGCAGTTTCGCTGGATATCCGGCGGAACTTAGCCGTTTGGTGCATCGCACACACACACACACACACACACACACACACACACTTGCGTAGGCGGCGCGCCAACCATCGCGTGGACTCGGTTCGATTCGGGTCTTTTCGTTGATGAGCGAAGTTAGCAATTGTTTCATTATACTAAGACTAAAGGCCAAGCCACACAGCGGGCGTGGCGTGACGGGACGGGACGGCGACGCGACGCTGAGCAGTTGTAATGTAATGTACTAGATACTATGGACGACGTCACACAGGCCGGCGGGGCGCGACGTGTCGCGTCCCGTCGCGCCACGCCGCCGCCGTCGCGCCGAGCGTGAATACAGATCGGAAGCGCATCGGGGCGGAACGTAGGCGTGATCACGCCCGCAGTGTGAACTCCCGTCGCGCCCCGTCGCGCCGCGCCCCGTCACGCCGCGCCCCGTCACGCCGCGCCCCTCACGCCCGCTGTGTGGTTTGACCTTAACTAAATAAAGCAAAAAATTAGTTAAAAATATATTTTTCTATCGAGAGTTTTATCCGGTATTCGGCCGGACAGTATTAAGGCCACCGAATAGGCCGGATACCGGATAGTTACCGGATATCCGTTTAATCTCCAATATTAATACCGTACGTATGTACCAACCAAGCGCTTTGCCAATAGATTTCTTATGCAAACTGCTAAAGAATGGAATGCGCTGCCTGCTCATGTGTTCCCCGATAGTTAAAACAATAATGTCTTCAAGGCAAGAGTGAATAGGCATTTTCTGGACAAGCATACTACACCTTAGGCCATATCCTGTTTACCAAACAAGATGTTGCCCAAATGCCTGCTTAGTTAACAATAAAAATAATAATTTAAGCAATAATATTTAGAGTGGCAACCCTTACACTATTAAGGAGTCCCGCGGAGCACTCTGTATGCGGTACAATAGCTAGACAAAATTAGGACTCCGTTGTTTTATTAAGAAATAAAAAGTAAAGGTCGCATACTTCACCCTTTTATGACCATGGACAAAAAAAATGTCATCCGATTATTGTTACCAAACTGTTTAATTTATGGCTTTATTCTAATGAAACTTTCTAGAATAGGAACAGTATTAAAATAATTAGTTTTGATTATTATAATATTGCATGTATATTGTTATGAATTGATCTTAGAAATGTTATATTTTTAAAGATATAAGGCGTAATTTTATAAAAAAGATGTTATTCTGCTATTAATGAAAAACTTTTTTTACTTATACTGCCGCCGCACAACACAAATAAACGAAGAATAAGTTTATACTTAGAATAACGAAAAATATTGCTAAGCAATATTCTGCGTTATTCTAAGTATAAACTTCTTACCTTTGACGTTTCAAAGCGTCATATTCCTAAACAAGCTTTTTGGTTATGCCACAGAATAGATAACAGTACTAGCGTACAGAATATGCACTCCGCAAAATCGTTTAAATAAATTGCGACTCTTGCTTCGACACAATAAAGTGCAATTTAAGTCGCACAGCGCTCCTTTTGCTCTAAAACATTCACGCAGTAGTTGCCTCTCTTTCTATCGCGTAGGTCTATCTTTTCTGATATATGAAATTTGTCCTCACTCCTCTCAGAGGAAGCCGAGCGCTTCATACTCGCGCGCGGAGTGACAGAGCTCTGGTTATGCTAAGAATAAACTTTATTCCTCGTTCATGGGTAGTATTTAATCGGGTAACAATAAATTCCCATTATGCGGTTAAAAATACTGAATATAGTGTACTGAAATCAAGGAATGTTAACGTTATTTTTAAATATAACGTTAATTTTTACTCTTTTTACCGTTAATTTTAACATTAACGTTATTTCAATAAATAACGTTAATTTGAGAAATAACGTAAATTTAACGTTATTTACTGAAATAACGTTAATTATAACGTTAATTTAACGTTAATTTTAAAATTAACGTTATTCCAGTTAATAACGTTAATTTTTTACCGATAATTTTACCGGTACTAAATTTAACGCTATATTTAACGTTAGTTTTACCGGTAAAATATTTTTAACGTTATTTTTACCGGTAAATTTACCGATAAAATGTTTTAACGGTATTTTTAACGTTATTTTTTTTAACGGTATTTCAATCCCTGACTGAAATACTGAGTGGGTGACGGACTGAGGGCGACTACAAATTTTGAAAATGCGTGACTTTAAAATACAAATTGAGTAACTAGTTATTCAGAACGGAACGACTATTTGGCACACAAAACATTTAAAACTCGGCATATTATTTTATTTAAAAAAGGTGACTATTATCCTAATAGAGATGACAAAAATACCATGTTGGGCAGCTTGAATCAGTAATATACCTGCTTGATATAATAGTTGCCCACTTGGTATTTTTGTCACTAATTTAGAATTTCACTGCTTACTTACATTATTTATCTCCCACGTGTAGTCGCTCGTTTTATATGTTTTTTGTAATCCACAGTTTGTCACCCGTTTAGTTATTTTGTTGCCTAAAAAATAAACCGCTGCCAGGTTTAGTATTTAAGTATCCCAATAACAGTCACCTTTAATTATTTCCAGTCACCCAATTAATTTATTCCCTTCGTTTATTTGTACGGGGCGGTTTATGTTTATAACTTTACCTAATTATGATTTTACAAGATGATGAATGCAGAAAGACCTAAGTAAATAGGTTTTTGTGACAAAAAACAAATTACATATTGTTGTTATTTAATAAATAAATATTCTTCTGTCATGGTGATAGTTGATAAACTTTTTATTAAAAAAATAAGTTGAACAATCTCGTCATCGTTAACAAATTCAACTTGATTGCGTACTCAAACAAAATTTGATTAAGCAATTCGTTTAATTGTCGTAATTACCATTCAGTCACAATAGAAATTAAACTTTGTCGTACATTAGTTAAAGTCGAAATTGTGTTAATTGCCGTGAAAACAAAATGAGACAGACGGTCCGTGTATTTTTTTTTATTTCGAGATAAAGGAAATGTCCCAGCGTTGCCCCAGTTTCATTTTATTTAATTACTTTCATAATTAAAAAATGTTAATTTCATTTTATTTAGGTATAGTATCAGTCAAGAATTGTTTTATATTTAGAAAAACAATTACAAAAACATTAAATTTTTTTCTGAAGTATTTTGTGAAAAAAAATGTAAATAAAGCACTATCATGATAAAAAATTGTGATTTAAAAGCGTTTTAACTTAAAAATCCCACTTTTTAATGCAGAAAATAAATATTAATCTAATTCTAGAGTAAAATACCTACTCTGACATACTACTTTGATTAAGACGCCATAGACTTTCATTTTTTGAGAATGGTGGGGCAAATGACATAGGCTTGATGGGACATGTCCTTTGACAAAACTCCTGAGCGCATTCTACTTTAAAAATTTGAGGAGAAAATTTCAACTTCCCTAGATTCACGCAACACAACAATACACAACACATTTGAAATTGAATACAAAGTAGTCAGTGTCAGTTCTGTAAAGTACTATTACAGCGCAAAATACGACAATAGCTTGCCATTAGGTGGTCATACTAGAGGGGCGATATTATTAGTTTCAAAAACGATATAATATCGCGTGATATAGCGTTTCATCAACTGTCACAATCACTTTATTCTCAATATCTTAAGGTGGTACCCTGAGCGAAAGTGGCGCCGCGGTGAATTTTATTTAATATTATAATTCTAATACACAATTTTTAAAATGTTTATCGTGGAGATTTTAGGGCCTATAGTCTAGTATTTTTAGACGGTATCGTTACATTCCCTAGTAGTTACTGCTAGAAGTAGATAGAAAAACTGCTAAAAGTGGCCGTTTTTGACACATTTGCTATCTACTTCTATGAATGACTACGAGGGCATGTAGTGATGCCTTCTAAAAATACTAGACCATGGGCCCTAAAATCTCCACGATAAACATTGTTAAAATCTTTTTCTATTAATAACTTATTAAATAAAAACCTCTGAGGGCGCCACTTTCGGTCATACAACCGCCTTAACGCGTTTCGTTGCTGGCTGTGAAAAAAAAAATATTTTTTTTGCACTGAATGACGCTAAATATGGCTGTACTTACTTAACTAGGTATATACATTTAAAATAAGGTTAGTAATTGATTGATTGACTTGCAGTACATTTATTTATACAATAGAATATTTAAGATGTACTTCCAGGCTTGGTTCGTCACTCTGTAGGTAACTAAGAATAATAACACCTAGGACGATAGTTCTCTACAAAGCGCACTGTCAAAAATGAGGCAACTAAAACAGCCAAAATGGCCCCGTTTCCAGATTTTTATTCTCCACTATTACCTAATCATACCGAATAAGTACAAAACAGTTTCAATTTTCCTTTATTTATTAGATTAGTTACTATATTATTGGGTTTTAATTACGATTAGGTAACGTATGAAGGATATAAATCTGAATACTAAGCCATTCTGGCTTGGTATTAGTTGCCTCACTTTGCATACAAGGACACGGTTTCTAGGTGTTATTATTCTAAGGTAACTAAGTATTTATTCCCAAAGCTCGACGACTCTATTGTTTTTCTTTTTTCACTAGTCCAGTCAAATTAGCAAAAAGATTGGAAGTAATTCGTGTACCTGGTTGTAATTTTTTATGGAATCATTAAAAGACATGAATATATAAGTTTCCTCTGAGTTTGCACCGTTCCTGTTATGTACGGAACATCGTTTAATGTTAGGTATTAACATTAAAGTCCCAATATTTTTTTAAATATAATACCTACAATAGCAGTTTGTTTTCATGTTTTGTAACAGTTTTAATTACCTATCATTCCATACCTAGCTTGCTTAAATCAGATAAAATATTATATTATAGAGATAAAATGGCAAAATCTAAACCTAGGTGACGTCGTAGGTACTGTGATGCTCGATTGCATCAATTACAAACTTTTTAGTCGTTGCGCAAGTAGTAAGTCAAATAGAGAACAGTTGTTTCTTTATTATCTTTGAAAGCTCATTCTGCTTTTGTTCCGGAAAAAAACATGTCGGTTCAACGGAAAGTGTATTCGTGAAAAGATTGAAAAAATACAAAATATCACGCAAATCTGTGTCTAATTGAATATAGCTACGCCATCCATGCGTGACAGTACCTACCTACTTGTTCCACTACTTTCGCATTGCGCGCGCGTTAAGGCTGGTTTACATTATCTTAGTCTTTAGTAGAGTGCTTTAGGAGAGTGCTTTAGTGGAAACATGTAAACGGTCGTCTTATGACTAAAGAGAGCAACGTTCTAGTAGCCTTTCTACTCGCTTTCCAGTAGCACCCCCTGCGCGCCCGCTCACCCCCCGCGCGATATTTTACTCGCACTCACACTGGAAGCATGTAAATCGTCATTTTAGTAGCGTCTTTAGTAGAGTGCATTTGCCGGTGAACGCGTGACGTGTAATTGAATTAAATAATAGGTATTAGGTATGGCGAAAATGACACTCTACTGGAAGCGTGTAAACGGTCACTGGAAAGGCACCAAAACTACTAAAGCACTCGCATTCGAATCTACTCGCACGCTACTAAGCACTCTACTAAATACTAAGATAATGTAAACCAGCCTTTACTGATCATCCAATCATTTTTTGTCACTCGCTAAAGTAGTGGAACAAGTACCTACGACGTCACAATATTAAATTTATGTAATCCTGGTACTTTGGAGACGTTTTTATTTATATTTTTTTAGTTTAACCCAAAGACAGTCTGATACAATAAGACTCCTTGTTCATCTAGTCATTTTCTTTTATTTCATAATAAATAATATTATAATACTCAGATTTTACTGTTGACTGTAGTAAACGCGTCAAGTAAATGAACAAATATAGTAGGACAGAACAGCGTCAGTTCAAACTTAGAACCACTGACCTGCATATATTTACACTGGACAGCCTTATGTCAAACTGTTTTTGATTTTTTTTATCAAAAGTGATTAAATATTATTTAAAAAAACATAAAAAGTTTTTTTGTCATAGAAGTTAACCCTCTCCATATTTATGTGATCCTGGTATTTTGGGAGACCAAATATTCTCATGGACCCGCTGGGAAAGAAAATGCTTTTTTATTTATAATATCGTGGACCCGTTGGGAACCAAAGTATGAACTTACTTTTTTTGAAAACAATGGAGCTGTGGACCTTTGGGAATCTTTCGAAATATCCATGTCAACTGATTCTGAAACATTAATCAAACGTCCTTGAAACCTCCGTATTTCAGCAACAACCCAATTAGCCACTTCTCGATTACTTTCAACTCGGAAGGTTGTACTTACTAACTTCCGTCGAGTTTGAAACGTTAAAACAATTTCTTCAATCTTAGTTAGAAGGAACAAAAGACTCTACTTTGGTACAGTTGAATGGATTCCAACAATTGTTTCATTTTAATACTTATCTGAGAGTCACTGGCATTGAAAAGGTAAAATTGATGAATCCTTTTTTACTTTACCTGAAAACAAAGAAGGGTTGGTTAATATTGTTTGTTATAACAGATACTAGCGACCCGCCCTCGCTTCGCTTCGGTGTAGTGTGGAATTTGATACCAAAAATGTATCTATTAAAAATACCGCATCAAAATCCGTTGCATAGTTTTAAAGATCTCTAAGCATACATAGGGACATACAGCGGGAAGCGACTTTGTTTTAGGGAATTAATAAAATTAATAGGGTGACTAGAAATAATTAAAGTCGCATTACTCATTTCCCAGCAAAAATGTAAACAAAGAAACGTCACTGCCAAATTGACAAACTGACCCTGATAGTGACATTTTCAGATATTGAAAACCTTTGGTCACTTTTATAACTTTTGAATTTGTTTATTATATTTTGAGTCATTATAAATATAATGCCATCCAGGGTAATTTTAAAGTAGGATGGTAATTAGTAATTTTATCTTTATAACCTATCATAAATTTGATGTTAAAAGTTCTTGAAACGAACTGATAAGAAAACTTTACTTAGATATTGACTGTATGTAAACTATCAAAAATACATAGTATCTTCGCCAGTTCCCCCTAATACCAAAATACAAAAATGTTACTACTACAGCTACTACCCGTAATATTTTTTTTTTAAATTTTATAAAATGACCAAAGGTTGATGTGTACGGTTTGCAGTTGATGTGTGCACAGCATCATAAAAAAAATTCTACTATAAAACTGTTATTATGCAATATTAAATTATATTACTGTTTTTGCCGCAAAACTCATGATTCAGAATATTTATCTAATATATTTTTATTAGGTTTGTGATGAAAAAACATGTAAGTGTGTTTATTTCTTGACTTAGCAATATACTATTTCTTTTTATGTTGTTTTGTTCAGGCAACACCTTTGTTTACATTTTTGCTGGGAAATTAGTAATGCGACTTAAAAGGCAACTGTTAATACCCATTAGTAATTATTATTTTTACCCAGAAAATAAACCGCTGCCAGGTTTAGTATTTAAACAACAAAATAACTAACGGGCGACAAACTGTGGATTACAAAAAATACGTAAAATAATTAATAACGTAATTTAAGTTAGCAGTGAAAATTCTAAATGAGTGACAAAACAAAACAAAACGACCTACCAAGTAGGTAACTATACAGGGTCACTGGAAATATGACGTATTCCTGCTAAGGGGTTATAGATGAGGTCAAAACAAATATTTTTTGTCATATAACTTTTTCTCAAAAAATTAATAGTTTTTGAGTTAATTAAAATAAGTATTTTTTTTACCAAAAGTACGTTTTCAGACACAAAAATTTAAAATAAAAGATAACTACTCATTCGATTCCGATTTTTTCATTATTTTGGGATAGAAAACAATCGAAGTGTTGATAATGAATAAAAAAAATTACAAAAAGTACAGATGTTTATAAAATAATCAATCCTTAAATGCATTTATTTTTTTATTTTTTTCAGATTTTTTTAGAAAAAGCATCAAATATCTTTAAAAAAATCCTAGTAACTAAGCGTGCATAATATTTTAAAAACATCACCATCTATTCAGCTTTCAGTTGAGGTATAAAACATAATTAAAACTTAAATAAAAAATGAGAAATTAAGGCTTAACTAAAAGCAGTCCCATTTTATGTAGCAAAAATTTTCTACTTCAAGCGCTTCGGAGGTGGCCGTATTATCCGACTTATATCATAAATGTGAAAATTTGCTTGTTTGGATGATTGTTAATCAATCACGCAAAACGACTGAACGGATTTGGATGAAATTTGGCAAACAGACAGTTTATAAACAGGATTTAAACATAAGAGGATACTATTATCTTGGTTAAAGGTTCCCTAGGGATTTTCTCGAATGTAATTGCGGACAAAGTCGTGGGCGGAAGCTAGTTTGCCATAAATAATCGTGATTACTAAAAATACTTTCATCCGAGTGAGTTTGAAACAGAATGATTTTCCGCCGATGAGTCAAAATTTTATACAGACAGCATCAAAAAAAACCATGCATATCAGCCATTTTTAATGACCCGCTGCTGGGGAACAGGCCTTCCTTTCCGTTTGGGATAAAGCGGACGGGCCATAACCCACCACGTGGGCCCAATGCGGATTGGTAGGTGTTAACTCAATGTACCTTACATTGAGCCCTTGGTTCTGGCTGCATTTACAGTCGTTAACACTGACCAATCCACATTGGGTCCACGTGGTGGGTATGGCCCGTTCGCTTTATCCATCCACAAGCCAAAAGGTAGGCCAGTTCCCCAGCAGCGGGGCATTAAAAATAGCTGATATGCATGGTTATTTGTGACACAGTTTGTATAAAATTTTGACTCATCGGCGGAAAATAATCCTGTCTCAAACTCACTCGGACGAAAGTATTTTTAGTAAGTCCGACCATTTATGGCAAAACTAGTTTCCGCCCGCGACTGCATTCGCATTTACATTCGAGAAAATCCGTAGGGAACCCTTAACCAAGATAATAGTATCCTCATATGTTTTAATCCGGCTTATAAACTATCTGTGTGCCAAATTTCATCCAAATCCGTTCAGCCGTTTTGCGTGATTGATCAACAATCATACAAACAAGCAAACTTTCATAAGTAGGATAATACGGCCACTGTCGGCCACCTCCGAAGCGCTTGAAGTAGGAAATTTTTGCTACATGAAATGGGACTGCTATTTGGTTAAGTCTTAATTTCTCATTTTTTATTTAAGTTATTATTAAGTTTTATACCTCAACTGAAAGCTGAATAGATGGTGATGTTTTTAAAATATTATGCACGCTTAGTTACTAGGATTTTTTTAAAGATATTTGATGCTATTTCTAAGAAATCTTAAAAAAAAATAAAAAAGTACATTTAAGGATTGATTTTTTTAGAAACACTTGTATTTTATGAAATTTATTTTATTAATTATCAACACTCAGATTGTTTTCTATCTTAAAATATTAAAAAATCCGGAATCGAATGAGTAGTTATCCTTTATTTTAAATTTTTGTGTCTGAAAACGTACTTTTGGTAAAAAAAAATACTTATTTTAATTAACTCAAAAACTATTAATTTTTTGAGAAAAAGTTATATGACAAAAAATATTTGTTTTGACCTCATCTATAACCCTTTAGCAGGAATACGTCATATTTCCAGTGACCCTGTATAACTGATTTAAGCTGCCCAACATGGTATTTTTGTCATCTCGATTAGGATAATAGTCACCTTTTTTAAAATAAAATATTATGCCAAATTTTAAATGTCTTGTGTGCCCTAAGGTTGTCGCCCAAATAGTAATTTGGTCGCCCATTCTGAAGAACTAGTTTCTCAATTTGTATTTTAAAGTCATTTTGAACATTCGTAGTATTTCAGTACGCTATATTCAGTATTAATTTTTACCAAGGCAGACCTTGGAAACCTAGGAGGCAAACCTTGGAAATTACGGACTTTTTTCAGACTTTCGCTTATACACGCTGAAATTTTAATCATTTGGTTCCCGCCGTGGGGTGGTTTCCACTCATGATTACAAGCAACTTTTACTATGGGGCCAACTCTCCTGCTCGCAAAAAAAAATCTACTGTTTCATACAAAAGTGCAGTACCTACTCGACCTTAATGTATGGAACAGCTGTTTTTTTTTGCGAGCAGGAGAGTTTGCCACATAGTAAAAGTTGCTTGTAATCATGAGTGGAACCACCACACGGCGGGAACCAAATGATTAAAATTTCAGCGTGTATATCTTCCAAATCATGCGTTTTTCGGAAAAAAGTTGACGACAAAGTGTAGAACATAAAATCTTAAAATAATTTTCGTTGGTAGAAAATATTTTTGGACCAATACTTACTTACGCGATACAAAACTAAAAAAATCAAAGTATAGGAAATAATTTATTGGCCTTTTTTGAAAGTGCCGGCTAAGAAATAAAAACGGCCAAGTGCGAGTTGGACTCGCGCACGAAGGGTTCGGTATAAAAATATAGGTACCATGTTTGTTGTAATAGGAGCCCCTCTTAAATATTTATTTTATTCTGTTTTTAGTATTTGAAGAAGTAATAATATGAAATGGCGAAATGTGGACTTGTGGACTGTCGCAATAAATAGCGAAAGTAATATAATTTTGTCGTTATTATCTTAACTGCTGGAGCGGAAGGAACATTCTAGTAAAAACTGCCGAAAATTGTAATAAAAGGAGAGCTAATTAAACTGTTACACCTCCCATGTTTCTATTTCACTTTAATGAAATTCTTCGCAATTAATTTTAATGGCTGTCACATTTGGAAGTGGCGTTTTTATTTGTTGGGTGCGGCTTCAATGACAGCGTGAAGCGTAGCGTTGAAAATGCTAGAAATTTCGAGCAATCGATCAGAATTCTGCGAACTAGCGGCAGCCTGCGGTTTCGTATGCGTGGAAAGTTATTTTTGCTATCCCTCGGGAACAATAGAAAAAAATTGGGATGAAAGGTACCCTATGTTCTTCTCTGTACCCTTGACAAAGTGTATGTAAAACTTCATGATGATCGGTTCAGTAGTTAAGACGTGAAGGCGTAACAAACAAACAAGAAATAAAAACGTGATAAAGACGGCCTCACGCCTTATAATATTAAAAAAGGATGTATCATTTATATTCTATTGCAAACCCTGACTCCTTCTTTTGTTCAGTAGAAATATACTTGCATGCAAATAAATCGACTCAAGGTTCGGATTCTGTTCTAAGTACTGAAAAAAGTATAGGTAAGTATAGCATTTATGCAGCTATTTTCTAGACAGACAGAATAAAAAACCGGCCAAGTGCGTGTCGGGCCACGCGCAGTAGGGTTCCGTAGGTACATTATACCATACAATATTTTAATACCGCTATCATTTTTCGTCTGAAAAAATAACTTTGTTTTTCACAGTGTTTGTATGAATGACAAAGTTATATTTGCGGTTTTGGAAAATGTGCTATATCTCAAAAACTAATTACTGTATCTCGTTCAAATCAATTTTCGTTGAAAGTGTTTGTTAAGATCTATAACTTATATTTTTTTAGATTTTTCACCCTCTTACTTTAAAAGTTAAAGGGGGGGGGGGGACACACATTTTACCACTTTGGCGGCATATATCTTTCAAACGGTTGACTTTGAAAAAAAATAGTCTGAGAAACCTCAATGTCATTTTTAAAGACCTATCCATAGACACCCCACAAGTATTGGTTTGATGAAAAAAAATATTTTCAGTTTCAGTTCCATGTATGGGGAGCCCCCCTTAATATTTTTATTTTTTTATTTTTGTGTAAAAATCGTAAAGCGGTTCACAGAATACACCTGCCTACCAAGTTTCAACTATGTAGTCCTCATACTTTTGGAATAAAGTGGCTGTGACATACGGACGGACAGACAGACAGACAGACAGACATGACGAATCTATAAGGGTTCCGTTTTTTGCCATTTTGGCTACGGAACCCTAAAAAGACTAATAAAATCATAGTGTCATCAAAAACACGTCATGCATGATGCCAGAATGTACAAAATCAGTGAAATTAAGTAGAATGACATTGTTGGATTTTTATTAATTAAGGAAATTAGGGTAATTGTATTATTTAAGTTATAACACAATCGCTTTAATTGTGCGAGGGTGTAATAATTGTTGTACAATCATGATTTTGGTCGCCATAAGCAATTGCAAGTCACGTTCCGCTCATCGCTATAATCAAGACCACACCCTTTAATATTACACTTTAACGTTTGAGCACATTTAATTCTATTTTGCATAAGTAAATGTTGGGTTACGATGTAGAATTACACTATTTTTATGGTCTTTTACGGCTTAATGCGCAATAAATTCTCTTAAATGCTAATTTGCTTTTAATGGCAAGGCAAGTAATGGTTGTAACTTATGGTTGTTGGAATATTTTTATCAAATCGCCAACCATGACGCCATCTTGAGGATAATACATAATTTAAAAAAGTTAATTTCAACTTGTTAAAATTTCAGTGGTTTAATTAAAAACAAAATGAAGTTATAGCAAAGGTAATAACATTAAAATTGTAATTTATTTTGACTAGGTACCTAATTAATAATTAATTTTGACAAATCGAATGGTAAAATTATAAAGTATAAGAAAACGAAGATACTGTACTCTTGCTCATCACTGATGTAAGTGGACCAAATGCTTGAATCTATAAAGTAACGTATAGTAAAAAAAAACCCAGCCAAGTGCGTGTCGGTCTGGCGCACGTAGGGTTCCTTACAAAAAAACGTCAAAAATCACGTTTGTTGTATGGAAGACCCACTTAAATATTTATTTTATTTTTATTTGTTGTTATAGTGGCAACAGAAATACAACATCTGTGAAAATTTCAACTGTATAGCTATCACGGTTCATGAGATACATCCTGGTGACAGACAGACACACAGACGGACAGTGGAGTCTTAGTAATAGGGTCCCGTTTTTACCCTTTGGGTACGGATCGGAACCCTAATAAGAACATTATGAACATACGAATTGATAACAACCTCCTACTTTTATTAAGTCGTTTAAAAAAGGTTACTAGATTGGATCCTCTCAATCTCAATACGACTACGATACGTGCTTGGCCTTCACCTCACCTGATGTTAAGTGACGATAAAGCCGAAAACGTGGAAGCGCACTACACCCGGAATCCTCATCACTGAGGAACTGGCTATCTTACCTCTAACTGCCGAAACACAACAATTTTTAAATCGTTGTTATGGCGTCAGACTAGGTAAAATGGTGGTAGCTAGCCAGGCGGACTTGAAATAAGCTCTACCACCAATCAAAACGAGTACAAATTGTACCCCCCCTGGGAATCGAATATTTTACACGGGTGGGCGAACCACTAGACCACAGAGGCGGTTAAATTTATCTTAACCGCCTTTACTTTCATCATCATCATATCAGCCGCACGACACCCACTGCTGGGTATTGGCTCCGTGCATGTTTTTAGCGCAACCTAGCGTGTTGCAACTTTGTTGGCTTTGACCTGACCGTTTTGACGCTTTGATATGTAATGGCGGCATTGTGAGAAAATATTAAAATTTACAATACATATTGTGTTATTAATGTAAATTTCAAAATTACTGTGATTTGGGTGGACAAAGTGTTGTGAAATCATTTTTAATCATTTAAATTAAATATGGCAAGTAAGATCTATTCAAAAAGAGTGTTTTCTTTTGGTTATATCAGGGTTTGTTTACTTCTTTTTTAGTTGTAGATTTTGTAAAACAAGAGGATAAAGCTACTTTAATAATTTTACTAAGTGATAATAAACATATATAATTGTTCCTGTATCGCTAGTAATCAATTAAATATCGTTTTCAAACAGATTACAGAGCCTTCATTATTTCTACTTTTTGCCACCATGAGCGCTGCGATCGATTATTATACCTTCGCACCCAGCGAATAGGCCTCCCCTAAGGATCTCCACGACGACGCCTGTACCTTACGTTGTATTAAATCTATCTTTGTTCAAAGCATCTAAATCACTTTAGATCTACATTAAACACATTTGACAAGCAAACCCTTTCATAAGATTGGTTACGCAAAAGTTTGCTTTTGTAATAGTAACACTAACTCCAAATTTAAACTAGGCGGTCAATATATTACCCCAAAAACCCTCATACTCCAATTACTGGTAACACCGATACTAATGGGTGTTGCCAGCTGTTAGACCCTTATTTTGGGAGTTGCAAACTTCACTGGCAACAAATTATAAAGCCTCAACTATGTAAGGTACTAAATTAGGTTAGGTTAGTGAAATTTTAGTTCGGTAGTTTTTGAAACAGTATTTTGTCATTGAACAGAAACTATATAGTGGCTGCGTCAGTTGTAGACCGTAGACCTCGCGTTAAAAAGTAGTTAAAATTGTATGTTTTTTAAAAACAAATAACATTGAATAGTTATTAGTTTTTTTTATATCTATACTGTGCAAATAATATACGCAGTCCTAGGTTCTGGAACCGTTCGTGCGCGAGTCCGACTCGCACTTGGCCGGTTTTTTGAAGTGAAAACTTTTTTGCCGGCGTTGTGCGCTTTTTGTATGGGGAAAAAATGCTAAACTCGCGTCAGGAATCATGTGGCTGATCGAAAATGCGTAAGACGGATGTGACGGATGGAGAGAAGACAGCTGGCGACGGAAGTATCCCCCTCTCTTTATACGGGGCGCGTTGAAAATGGCGACGCGTCATTTTAAGACGTCATGTAAACACTTGTGTCACCAGCAACGCGCTAATTTTGAAAATGGAACTAATAGCAGCGATCTCTTCGATGAAATCATAGACTTATTTATACTCTGACCAAGTTTAAATTGTAGAGTGCGCGCATGGGCCACTGGGGCGAAATCTTTAGAATTTTTTCTCTAATTACAAACTGATTGAATTGTGTGACTGTATAGCAATAGGAAAGAAATAATTTTAATCCTTTGCCGCTAATTTCAAAATATCAAAAATGCACAACGTTCATATTCAAGTTTTCACTTCTGCCGGCACTCCCGGAGTGCCAACCGATTTTTTTATTGAGAACAAAAATGAAAAGGATTGCGTCCTTGTGACACTCAATATTATCTCTAGACTCAACGATAGAACTATGGATACAATGGGAATGGGACTTAGAGTATCCCAATCGAAGCTAGTAACCAACGAAAACAAATGAAGCTCGCTAGTCATGGAATATTCCTGAACTCAAAACGGACATTTGGATACTGCACATACACGTGTAATGTGGGGTAACCATGAAACAGGATAAATTCGAGAGCCAGGGGGCTAATTGTCTAATTTCAAAATCTATCGCAAATATCGCAATCGCTTTCATTTGACAGATGGATGTGATATTGCTGCATTTCTTTGGGAAGTTTTTAGTTGTGCCAAAAAGAAGTACGTACTTATCAATGTTCTGTCAAATGAAAGCGATTGCAATAGATTTTGAAATTAGACAAATTAATGGGCTGATTCCAGCTTGAAGTTTAAGTTTTGTTCTATAGATTGCGATCTTGATTTCAAGGCTTCATGGAAATCCGAACCAGTGCAATAATAACAACGAGAAGCCGAATCCTTGTATGTAAGGTGAGGCAAAAAAAACTGATCCAAATTGGCCAAAGTGTTCAGATATCCATCATACGTTACCTAATCGTAACTAAAATCCAATAAAATAGTAACTAATCCCCTTAAGGTAGGGAAATTAAACTTTTTTGGTAATGAATTATGAAGGATAAAAATCTGAAAATTGAGCCATTTTGGCTGTTTTTTTGTTGTCTCACTTTACATAACAGGACTCGGCTTCTAGGTGTTATAATTCTAAGCACTGGTTGTGATTTCCATCAAGTCTTGAAATCTATCGTTCTAGGTTGTTATCTTGGTAATTAAGTAATTAAGTGTCAGTTTAAAAAAAGAATATTATATACATATACATGTATATATACGGGTTTCGTACTAGAATCATTTCTTCCTCATTCGCAACTGGTTACGAACATAGATTTCGTATGTGTATCCAAAGGTCATACGTGATTCAAAGTGGTGTTGAAAAAAATAGTAACTATTTGCCTCACTATTTGCGTTGATGGTAAGTGAAGTGTCAAAATTGGCTTTTAAAAATAAACGGCCTGTGCCTAAAAAAGGTTTTCCTACAGTTGTATCTTTTTATCAACGCCATCTATAGAGCCTACAGTTTTATGTCATTTTGAAAAGCCCTCAATGACTGCTTTTTAGGGTTCCGTACCAAAATGGTAAAAAAGGAACCCTTATGGTGTGACTTAGTCTGTCTGTCTGTCTGTCTGTCACAGCTGGATATCTCGAGAACTACTAATGGTATCAACTTGAAATTTGGAATAGTTTAAGATGATATTTGCCCAACTATTATGCAAATAAGAAATAAATAAAAAAATAAATATCTTTTTTACAGCAGGGCCTGAAAAGGGGTCATAAAAATTTGAAGTGGGGCTACTAGGGCATGTGGGGTATCATATGAAAGAGCGCCATTTGCACGTTTTTAATCATTTTTTATTTTTTTTCTAGACTACATAGTTTTCGACTTATGATGAAAAATGTAAAAAAAATACCGTTCTCCCCTTTATCTCCGAAGTTTGCAAAGAGAAAAATCTAAAATAATTCTATGTGATAGCAGTTTATGTAAAAATTACAGGAAAAATAAAACGATGTCTCAATATAGCACACTTTTTTAGAAATTATCAAATTTCTAAAAAAGTTAACATTAGTTCCACTATCGGTCAAGAGATGGCGCTGACCTAAAACTGCAATACTAATTTTATTATTCTACTCTGTAGTGTGGTTTAATGGTGCAATTATGATGGTACGGAACCCTCGGTGCGCGAGTCCGAATCGCTCTTGACCGGTTTTTTTTTTAGTTTTTTCGGATTGTTTGGCTTTGGCATAGTTTTAACTATTTTATCCGGCTTTGGGATTGATTGTGGTGAACTATGGTGACCCTACTTGGCACACGCAAGCCAGAGTGTGCGCCGCATTGCAATTTAGCTGTTTTATGTACAGAAATGATAAGTCGGCCATTTGGGTTTCATACGTTTGTATAACATACACAAACCGCAGTCATACAGAATGTTAATGAATGAACTAAAAACGGGAAAACCGTTTCTTTGGATCATCAAACTGAATAACTTTTACTATGGGAGCAAGTCTGTAATCGCGAAAAACATCAGCTGTTGCATTTTGATATTTTTGTTATTAATTTTTGGGAATTAATACTTTAACATGTCCATCAGCCATTTTTATGTCCCCACTGCTGGGGCACAGGCCTTCCTTATGGGTATATGGATAAGGAGGACGGGAAATAACCCACCACGCGGGCCCAATGCGGATTGGTGGGTATTAACGACTGCAAATGCAGCCGGGACCAACGGCTTAACGTGCCTTCCGAAGCACGGAGGAGTTCGCGATAGTAAATTTTTGGTCACCCATCCCATGACCGACCCTTGCGAACGTTGCTTAAGTTACGCAATCGCTGGGCCAGGCGCTAAACCACTGCGCCACCGAGCTCCTCAATACTAAATACTTTAACATACTATAAAGTATTTAGTATAAACAAAACATTTTGTTCTCTAAAATTAGTAAATGATCACCAAATTCTAAACCACCCAGTAATTTGGTGATCATTTTCTAATGCTGGTGGTTAGGTTAGTATAGTGATCGAACATTCAAACATAAGCCTTAATGTTTGTATGAAACAGCTGCTTTTTTTCGCGATTTCAGAGTTGGTCCCGTAGTAAAAGTTGTTCAATTTGATAGTCCGAAGAAACGGTTTTTCCATTTTTGGTTCATTCAATAACACGTTGTATAACAAATTTTGAATGGTAAACTTTATACTTAATAGGGTTGCCAACCCTACTATACATATAATATAGTATACTACTACATATATTGCGGGCTCGCCCACTATTTTTTTTAGGGTTCCGTACCCAAAGGGTAAAAACGGGACCCTATTACTAAGCCTCCGCTGTCCGTCTGTCTGTCCGTCTGTCTGTCACCAGGCTGTATCTCATGAACCGTGATAGCTAGAAAGTTGAAATTTTCACAGATGATGTATTTCTGTTGCCGCTACAACAACAAATACTAAAAACAGAATAAAATAAATATTTAAAGGGGGCTCCCATACAACAAACGTGTTTTTTTTTGCCGTTTTTTGCTCGATATTAATAACGACAACATGTAGACTGTTGAAATTTTCACAGATGATGTATTTCTGATGCCGCTATAACAATAAATACTAAAATCAGAATAAAATAAATATTTAAGGGGGGCTCCCATACAATAAACGTGATTTTTTTCCGTTTTTTGGTACGGAACCCATCGTGCGCGAGTCCGACTCGCACTTGGCTGGTTTTTTTAAATATAAAATAGGCAAACCTTATATATTTTTAAGCGAATAAATCTATCAAACAAACATTTTGTGTTTAAACTCTTGTGTTTATGGTTGTTGAATAAATTATAAAAATGTTAGTAAGTATGAAAAATGCAACTTCTTTAAAATCCTCCATATAAAACGGCAACCTACTATATTTTTTGGACTTTTTCGCCATATTTTTACACGTAATAAACTTGAAAATACTATAATTTGATGTAAAAACGTTGGCAACCATAGGGTTGCATATTGTATACTTCTTTGTTTATAATAAATAAAATAAAAAAAATAATAAAAAAATTGGGCCCGCGTGGTGGGTTATGGCCCGTCCTCCTTATCCACCTATAAGGAAGGCCTGTGCCCCAGCAGTGGGGACATTAAAATGGCTGATGGACAAGCTTTCTGTACCTTAGGTATAGACCTAAGGTACAGAAAGCTTGTCCATCAGCCATTTTAATGTCCCCACTGCTGGGGAACACGACAATAGCTAAACTATGTGGTAAACCTCGAAAAATAAATAAATATCAATTTTGAGATATACAAATATAGGTTACGGCGGGTTGCGATCTTTAAAACTTGGGTTAAAGTATCTATAATTTCGTAATAAATAACTATATCACAACGGCAAACGGTAACCTTTTTGGTGATTTAAATGTTCTACGGGCTACTGTCTTTTCATGGTAATAAACTGCAAATCGGTATACTAAGCTATAACTATAACTTCTTGGTAGTAGGAATTCTTTTTTGTAAGCTTTCTGGCAGAGCTCGGTGGCGCAGTGGTCTAGTGCCTGGCCCAGCGATTGCGCAGGTTAAGCAACGTTCGCAAGGGTCGGTCATGGGATGGGTGACCAAAAATTTATTATCTCGAGCTCCTCCGTGCTTCAGAAGGCACGTTAAGCCGTTGGTCCCGGCTGCATTTGCAGTCGTTAACACCCAACAATCCGCATTGGGCGAATTAAGTACAGTCTATTATAGTATAAACTAAAAGAAACTTAAGATCCCACAGTCAAACCGACTAGTTGGTTTTGTGGGACTATTTTGTAACCGCATATTGTATACTTCTTTGTTTATAATAAATAAAATAAAAAAAATAATAAAAAAATTGGGCCCGCGTGGTGGGTTATGGCCCGTCCTCCTTATCCACCTATAAGGAAGGCCTGTGCCCCAGCAGTGGGGACATTAAAATGGCTGATGGACAAGCTTTCTGTACCTTAGGTATAGGGTTGCCAACGTTTTTACATCAAATTATAGTATTTTCAAGTTTATTACGTGTAAAAATATGGCGAAAAAGTCCAAAAAATATAGTAGGTTGCCGTTTTATATGGAGGATTTTAAAGAAGTTGCATTTTTCATACTTACTAACATTTTTATAATTTATTCAACAACCATAAACACAAGAGTTTAAACACAAAATGTTTGTTTGATAGATTTATTCGCTTAAAAATATATAAGGTTTGCCTATTTTATATTTAAAAAAACCAGCCAAGTGCGAGTCGGACTCGCGCACGATGGGTTCCGTACCAAAAAACGGAAAAAAATCACGTTTATTGTATGGGAGCCCCCCTTAAATATTTATTTTATTCTGATTTTAGTATTTATTGTTATAGCGGCATCAGAAATACATCATCTGTGAAAATTTCAACAGTCTACATGTTGTCGTTATTAATATCGAGCAAAAAACGGCAAAAAAAACACGTTTGTTGTATGGGAGCCCCCTTTAAATATTTATTTTATTCTGTTTTTAGTATTTGTTGTTGTAGCGGCAACAGAAATACATCATCTGTGAAAATTTCAACTTTCTAGCTATCACGGTTCATGAGATACAGCCTGGTGACAGACAGACGGACAGACAGACGGACAGCGGAGGCTTAGTAATAGGGTCCCGTTTTTACCCTTTGGGTACGGAACCCTAAAAAAAATAGTGGGCGAGCCCGCAATATATGTAGTAGTATACTATATTATATGTATAGTAGGGTTGGCAACCCTATTAAGTATAAAGTTTACCATTCAAAATTTGTTATACAACGTGTTATTGAATGAACCAAAAATGGAAAAACCGTTTCTTCGGACTATCAAATTGAACAACTTTTACTACGGGACCAACTCTGAAATCGCGAAAAAAAGCAGCTGTTTCATACAAACATTAAGGCTTATGTTTGAATGTTCGATCACTATACTAACCTAACCACCAGCATTAGAAAATGATCACCAAATTACTGGGTGGTTTAGAATTTGGTGATCATTTACTAATTTTAGAGAACAAAATGTTTTGTTTATACTAAATACTTTATAGTATGTTAAAGTATTTAGTATTGAGGAGCTCGGTGGCGCAGTGGTTTAGCGCCTGGCCCAGCGATTGCGTAACTTAAGCAACGTTCGCAAGGGTCGGTCATGGGATGGGTGACCAAAAATTTACTATCGCGAACTCCTCCGTGCTTCGGAAGGCACGTTAAGCCGTTGGTCCCGGCTGCATTTGCAGTCGTTAATACCCACCAATCCGCATTGGGCCCGCGTGGTGGGTTATTTCCCGTCCTCCTTATCCATATACCCATAAGGAAGGCCTGTGCCCCAGCAGTGGGGACATAAAAATGGCTGATGGACATGTTAAAGTATTAATTCCCAAAAATTAATAACAAAAATATCAAAATGCAACAGCTGATGTTTTTCGCGATTACAGACTTGCTCCCATAGTAAAAGTTATTCAGTTTGATGATCCAAAGAAACGGTTTTCCCGTTTTTAGTTCATTCATTAACATTCTGTAATAAAGTCCAACCATTTTAATCAGGTCTTAAATCTGAGTATGGTTACTTTTTATAGTCTTACTTTTATCTGTGGCAATCAAACGAAGCTGTAGAACACGACAATAGCTAAACTATGTGGTAAACCTCGAAAAATAAATAAATATCAATTTTGAGATATACAAATATAGGTTACGGCGGGTTGCGATCTTTAAAACTTGGGTTAAAGTATCTATAATTTCGTAATAAATAACTATATCACAACGGCAAACGGTAACCTTTTTCGTGATTTAAATGTTCTACGGGCTACTGTACTAAAGTGATTTCTGATTCGAAATAAAGAACGACATCCTTATCAGAAGCATTCCTTCTTATTCTATTGTCTATGGACGTTTCATTTTACGAGAAGTGGTCGTAAAATGGTTGTAAACCTTTACAATTGCGAATAAAGTGATTAAGCAGCTGTTTTATACAGATATAGGGCTAATCCCATCAGACATTTAGTATTGATAAAAGTAAAATATACTTAAACGCTGAAATTTTAATCGTTTGTTTCCCCGCAGAGTGATCCCAGTCTGTTCCATTCATGATTTCAAGCAACTTTTATTATGAGGCCAACTCTAACATCCCGAAAAAATAAGCTGTTCCATACAAAAACGCAATATCTACTCGACATTAATGTATGGAACAGCTGATTTTTTTTTGGCCCCATAGTAAAAGTTGCTTGTAATCATGAGTGGAACCACCCCACTGCGGGAACCAAAAGATTTAAATTTCACGCTGCATTTAAACAATAAATAAATAAAACTAATACATGTTTAGTTTTATACAAAAAAAAGAGGTTCTATGTTCGTCTGTATGTTTCTTTTGTCTAATGGTATGCCATATTCATTACATGTTTTCTATCTTGACTTAATACGCTTCAATGTTACTCACACATCATAGCACAACCATTGTCAACACTGTTCTCACATTTATAAAATATGTTACCTACCTATTTATTAGCAAATGCTTTTAAAACACAAAAACATTACTATTAGGTACTTCAGACAATATTTGCGTCAAGCAAACAATGTAGATACGATTAGATTCTCATTTATTTACCATAAGCTTTTCAAAGAGTACCAAACACTTGGTGCACAACGGGATGACACCTCAATCAAGGACTTTAGTATCTCGAAATGGTCTACATTGTTACGAAGCAAAGGCACTTTTGTTTGAATTAAATGAATTTAAACATTATCTTATTATACTTGTCTGACATTAAGTAGATAATGGAGACTGTTCTGACGTTCATTGTCTACTTCATAGGAATTTACAATGTATTCAAGGTAATGGTAGGCGGGCGATACAATCAAATGATATTCCTGGTCGCATAAAAAGGTTATGATATGGCAAATCGATATCAAATGTGCAGTAACTTTTGCAGAGGTCGGGTTTAAGATGGGTGGACAATTTTCTTGTTGAGCAAATGTGTTAATTCAACAAATTATCGTAGTATTTTGCTAATATCAACCGCATCTGTGGTCTAGTGGTTCGCCCAACCGTGTAAGATGCAGGGGTCCCGGGTTCGATTCCCAGGAGGGGTAGAATTTGTACTCGGTTTGGTTGGTGGTAGGGCTTATTTCAAGTCCGCCTGGCTAGCTACCACCATATTACCTAAGTCTGACGCCATAATAACAATTTAAAAATTGTTGTGTTCCGGCAGTTAGAGGTAGGTAAGATAGCCAGTTCTGTGGTGAGGATTCTGGGTGTAGTGCGCTTCCACATTTGGCCTTATTGTCACTTAACATCAGGGGGCCAATTCCCGCGTACTGCGACATTTCTCGAATTCGAGATTATCCCTAATCACAAATCTCTATTAAAAATGTCACTAAAATCTCTATTGCAGCCAAAAAAAGTATTCTCAGCGATTTTCGACGTAACTCTTTGCAATCTCTACGATTTCTTTACTTTTTCAAGATATCTCGAATTTGACATTATGTCACGCGCCCGAGAATCACCTTAATTACGAATATTTTACCCTTTCTATGCGAAATATCTTCCCAAAATAAACGTACGTAGGTAATTGGCTTGAACGAAATTATTATAAGTAATTCCACCCCCTGTTCAGTTTAAAAGCTAGCACGAATGTAAGCAAATTCAATATTATGTTTTGGTGTTGAGTCTAAGTTATAAGAGCGACGCTTATATCACCGGCATGACCATCAGCCATTTTTAATGTCCCCACTGCTGGGGCACACGCCTTCCTTATGGGTGGATAAGGAGGATGGGCCATAACCCACCACGCGGGCCCAATGCGGATTGGTAGGTGTTAATGACTGCAAATGCACCCGGGACCAAAAGCTTAACGTGCCTTCCGAAGCACGGAGGAGCTCGAGATAAAAAAAAAATTGGTCACCCATCCCATGACCGACCCTTGCGAAAGTTGCTTAACCTCCGAGCTCCTCACCGTCATAACAATTAAAAAGTGTTAAATTAGAATTGGCATTAATACTTTAGCATACCTAAATTTTAGCGTACATAAATGCTCACCAAATCCTAAGCCGCCCAAGATTTGACTAATTCTGGGTTAGGTGATCATTTAAACATAAGCCAACAAAAATCACAGGAGTTAAATGCGTTTCAAATAAACGTACTTAGGTGTTTCACGAGTCGTTGCGTGAAGCGATTGAAATAAAAAAAACGTCCAAATATTATTCAATCGAGAAGATGGCTACAAATTATCTGCATTGTGGAATCCAGTAATTGCAAATGAAGTCACTTTTGTCCGCGGTCAGCTAACTACCAGAACGGTGTCAGACTTAGGTATGATGATGGTAGCTAGCCAGGAGGACTTTAAATAAACCCTACCACCAACCAAACCGAGTACAAATTGTACCCCCCCTGGGAATAAAACCCGGGATCCCTGCGTCTTACACGGGTGGACGAACCACTAGACCACAGAGGCGGTTAAACCTATATCATTTACCTCTATATTATTACACTGGACTGGCTGCTGTCAAACTGCTCTTGTGCCTATTTGATTTCCGCCATTTTGGCGCTGTAGGACGTAGCGTGAGCATAGCGTGAGGAACATGGTACTAAAGTCGTAAGTCTGGAGAGACCATCACGGCAACCATTTTCATTGTACACGTCAAAATTAGTTCTTTAGACTCACGCTAGTGGCGTTTCAAATAGGCACAAGAACTTTGCTGTCAAATCATACAGACAGCCAGTCCAGTTAATAAGAAAAAAAAATTTTTTCATGTCAGTGACCTATACCTACTAGTAAAGTGGGGAAGTTACGTGTGAGTGTGATCTTCTGTAAGAAATTTCTCATTTTGCCATATCGCTAAATCTTATAACTTGCGCAACTAGACTAGAAATTGTCTTACGCTAAAATTTATAAGTTACTTTCGCAGGTTGTAACCGAATTTACTTACCCTAATTAGGTGCATGGGTGAAATTCCTGATTATAATATTTACACGATCCTGTTTAATTTTGATTAAATAATGTTGACATCGTTTTCTAAGTTACGGGTTTGATTCTCAAACAGGAGGATGTAATATACCGTAGCTTAAAAAAAACCGGCCAAGTGCGAGTCGGACTCGCGCGCCGAGGGTTCCGTACCATCATAATTGCACCATCAAACCACACTGCAGAGTAGAATAATAAAATTAGTATTGCAGTTTTAGGTCAGCGCCATCTCTTGACCGATAGTGGAACTAATGTTAACTTTTTTAGAAATTTTTTTAGAATTAGTATGCTATATTGAGAAATCGTTTTAATTTTCCTGTAATCTTTATATAAACTGCTATCACATAGAATTATTTCAGATTTTTCTCTTTGCAAACTTCGGAGATAAGGGGGGGGGGGGGGAACGGTATTTTTTTTACATTTTTCATCATAAGTCGAAAACTATGAAAAAGAAAAAATGTTTGAAAGACGTGCAAACGGCGCTCTTTCATATGATACCCCACATGCCCTAGTGGCCCTACTTCAAATTTTTAAGACCCCTTTTCAGTCCCTGTTGTAAAAAATATATTTATTTTTTTATTTATTTCTTATTTGCAAAATAGTTGGGCGAATGTCATCTTAAACTATTCCAAATTTCAAGTTGATACCATTCGTAGTTCTCGAGATATCCAGCTGTGACAGACAGACTGAGTCACACCCATAAGGGTTCCTTTTTTACTATTGTGGTACGGAACCCTAAAAAGGTGATTTTAATGTAATAAAATGCAGCGCGAAAGATTATTAGTGTAAAAATGGAAGATATGGCATTATCGTAGGGACTAACGCCTCATGAGTGCGACACTAAAATCAGGCTAAAATGGTCTTCTTGCTTAAGTTCTAGCAAATTCTTATCCAAAATTCCTATCTCCAGTATTTAGAGCACTTTCCCAAATAGATTAAAAAAATCCACCGTGTATAACCGCAGAATAGGTAGGTATAACTTCAAAAAAAGGCCACCCATCCCAAAACCGGCCACAGCAAACGATGCCCAACGGTCGTCAGATTTCTCAACAATTGAATTGAACACTCAGTAAATCTGTTCGAAGTATAGGTTTAAATCAATTCACCTCGACTAAAGTCAATAAAAACCTTTGCCCGGGTTAACTGCTATCTCCCCTCTTGCCTCTTGTTAATTAGAGAGGGTCGGAACCTCCTTTAATAACTTTTTAATTTTATTAGTTAGAGACATTCCATATTTGAAATTTTAATTTGGAAGCTTTTAAAAAGAGAAGAGATGGTAAAAAAAACCGGTCAAGAGCGAGTCGGACTCGCGCACCGAGGGTTCCGTACCATCATAATTGCACCACTAAACCACACTGAAGAGTAGAATAATAAAATTAGTATTGCAGTTTTAGGTCAGCGCCATCTCTTGACCGATAGTGGAACTAATGTTAACTTTTTAGAAATTTGATAATTTCTAAAAAAGTGTGCTATATTGAGACATCGTTTTATTTTTCCTGTAATCTTTATATAAACTGCTATCACATAGAATTATTTCAGATTTTTCTCTTTGCAAACTTCGGAGATAAGGGGGGGGGAACGGTCATTTTTTTTACATTTTTCATCATAAGTCGAAAACTATGCGGTCTAGAAAAAAAAGAAAAAATGATTGAAAACGTGCAAACGGTGCTCTTTCATATGATACCCCACATGCCCTAGTAGCCTCACTTCAAATTTTTAAGACCCCTTTTCAGGCCCTGCTGTAAAAAAGATATTTATTTTTTTATTTATTTCTTATTTGCAAAATAGTTGGGCAAATGTCATCTTAAACTGTTCCAAATTTCAAGTTGATACCATTAGTAGTTCTCGAGATATCCAGCTGTGACAGACAGACAGACAGACTGAGTCACACCATAAGGGTTCCTTTTTACCATTTTGGTACGGAACCCTAAAAAGACAAGTCAACTGAAAAGATGGAAACAAGATTAAATATTAAAGGCAACATTATATCATGCAGTCGGAGGCATGCATAAAGAAAGTGACATTATGAATGATTTTGAGTTGTATGCCTCCGACTGCATGTTATAATGTTGCCTTTAATATTTAATCTTGTTTCCATCTTTTCAAATGACTTGTCTTTTTATGCAGGCGGGTTTTTTTTATATTTTTTTTAAATTTATTTTTTATTTATTTCTTTTTAGTTATTATTTATATGATATACCTTTTTGAAATCCTTATAATAATCCCTTTAATTTGACACCCATATTGCAGTATTCAAAAAAAAACATTTTTTTCCACTACGTATAATAGCACCGTTCAGCCGCCATGTTGGTTTTTTTATAACGCCACCTTCTTAAGAACACTTGGGCTGACGAGACAAATCTAACGATATGTTAATCATGGAAATCCGTTCAGCCGTTTGAAATATATGAGATAATAAAGAATATTACATACAAACACACAAACTTACAAGATACGCGCGAAAAATATAACCCTCTTGTTGCAGTCGGGTAAAAAGGTTACGTGTTATATTTTTTCAATGAAGGTTTTTCAGAATGACAAAAAACTGTGGGCTCGATAGATGGCGTTGATAAAAATGTATATATGTCAATGTGGTTTTTTTTTACTAAGCTTCGAAGAGTACTCAGGTAGGCAGGCAGATGTAACCCTAAAATGTTTCTCTTTGGTTAGATGTCAGCCACCGAGCGATTACTTTCCTCTTTGGTAAAGGCCGTTTATTTTTTAAAGCCAATTTTGACATTTCTCTTTCTACTAACGCCAAGTGAGGCGAATAGTTATTGTTTTTATTTGTCACTTTGAAAAGCCCTTATTGGAGGCTTTTTATTTAAAAAGAGATTGTGTGAAAAAAATATTCGAGTGTTATTTTTTTTATTGCATTTTCTGTAGATTTTTTTATTAGCTCAGAAGCAAGACAATAATAAAATATAAAATAGTCGATTGTCATAGTTAATAAAAAGTTTTTAAACTTCAGTACTTATACAATAAAAGTTATTTCAACAGCAAAAAAACCGGCCAAGTGCGTGTCGGGCCACGCGCAGTAGGGTTCCGTAGTTACATTATACCATACCATATTATTATACCGCTATCATTTTTCACCTAAAAAAAATTACTTTGTTTTTCACAGTGTTTGTATGAACGACAAAGTTATATTTGCGGTTTTAGAAAATGTACTATATTTCGAAAACTTTTTACTGTATCTCGTTCAAACCAATTTTCGTTGAAAGTGTTTACTAAGATCTATATCATATATTTTTTTTAGATTTTTCACTCTCTTACTTTAAAAGTTAAAGGGGGGGGGGGGGACACACATTTTACCACTTTGGCAGTATATTTGTTTCAAACGGTTGACTTTGTGAAAAAATTGTCTTAGGAACCTCAATGTCATTTTTAAAGACGCCGCAAATATTGGTTTGTTGAAAAAAAATCTTTTCTGTTTCAGTTCCATGTATGGAGAGACCCCCTTAATCTTTTATTTTTTTTTATTTTTGTGAAGAAATCGTAAAGCGGTTCACAGAATTTATCTACCTACCAAATTTCAACTATGTAGTCTTAATACTTTCGGAATAAAGTGGCTGTGACATACGGACGGACAGACAGACAGACAGACAGACAGACAGACGGACAGACAGACATGACGAATCTATAAGGGTTCCGTTTTTTGCCATTTTGGCTACGGAACCCTAAAAAGCAAAAGAAACTTGCCTGCAAACTTAGAATAATAACGCCTGCAAAGAAACATTTATGAGATCTAATTAAAACTAAACAAGTTGAAGCAAAACAACTTAACTTTTTTTACCTTATTCAGTTAATGATTTAGTAAGGTACTTCTCGTACAATAATTATACATACCTTCATTTTCAATTTAAGGTTATTTTGAAAGAAAATTTATAACGCAACGCGTCACAAGGACAAAATAGCCTTGAAAATGAAGGTAATAATTGTACAGTGAAAAGTCGTTCCAATAGTTAAATGAACGCATAGTATTTTTCCCTTTTATTCTATAGGCTAAAAGCCAAATTAAGCTCATTAACAAGAACAAATACGCATTTAATTTGACACCCTGCGAACGTCAGAACTAACTAGGGTTGTCACATTAGGCTCATCATCTTTTCTATGTATGATTGTTGAGTTCCGGAAGAGTAGAGTCCAGTTTTTTTAAATCATGGAAAGAAGAAAGGGTTTCCTGGAGGGGTTGTGAAGGATTTCCAAAAAACTCATCTACAATCAATCAATCACATCACACATACAATCAATGACATCATCATCAATTCTGTGGGGAATTTTGAAAATTGGTGGAAAAATTGGTGAAGCAGGTCTGACATCTTTGGGCTCATCCCTTGGTTAGGATTGTTGCCCTTAGATGTCGGGCAAGAAAAAGAGATAGACAGAAGGAGGAAGATAGAAGTATAAAAAGAAAGAGAATAGAGGAAACAAAGAGGAAGAAGGGGTTAAGATAGCCAATTCTTCAGTAGTTGTATTCCTGGTGTAGTGCGCTTCCACTTTCGGCCTTATCGTCACTTAAGATCAGGTGAGATGAGAACAAGTACTGACCTGCGGTGGTAAAATAAATTAATAAATATTAGACTTCATTATCTCCCTGCAATTATCCCAATTTTTGGACTCGGCTGAGTACGTTAACAGTCCGGCGAACCGTGAGCTTCCCATACAAACGTAATATCAAAATGTTTTGGAATTTGAACATAATTATCTTTTTTTGTGACTTGTGATTCGCATCAAGACAATATTTGTATAGGGTTTTAAAAAAAATCCAAATTACCAACGCCATAAAAAACAGTTTGTTCTTCCCTTTCATTATTTTCATAATCTTCTCCAATCAAAGTTCTTAAACATCACTTTTCCAACAACACGCCTTTCATCCCTTGTATTGTAATTGTAACATGTCGATACCAAGCCAGACGATTCCCTTCCAACTTTTCTATTATTGGTGCTCTTTCAAACATCATTTTATTGATAGCACTTTGGTAATTAAGTAGTTGATATTTGGTTTGTTTTGATTTTTCCGACGTTTCGGCACCTTTGCAGCTATGTGGTCACGGGGAACTGAAGCTGCTCATGAGCCTACCCTCAAGCGATGAATTTATAAAGACGTTCAGAAATTAATATTAAAAAGTATTTTATTTCATGTCTAGTGAACGCGTAAAAGCTTGAGAGGTGAATAAAATAATTAAAGCAAAGTTTCGAAGATTGATAGTATTTTTTTCAAGCTTTTTAATAGGGAATATGCATCAATTTTGTTTTTAATCAAAATCAAAAGTATAATGCATGGGAAAATCAACTGTAATATTAAAACTTTTCTCTTGCGTTTTTTTCTCGTGATATAGTTACGTACTTGAAGTTAGCACTGATTTCATCGTGTGATAAAACTAAAATATTTTTTTTATGTATTTTCTGTTTTATCATGTTTTTACTAGAGTCTGCAGCGATCAAGCTCAAATTTATCAAAATCGGTGACTTATGCATATTCCCTATTGACACAGTAGTACTATAACATCCCTGATTGACTGAGAGGTAATGCCTACGATCAAATCCGCCATTTTACTGTGTACCTATGTAAAATGCGATAAAGATTACTCAAATGAATAAATTGACAACCCTAACTGTTTAGACCTTTTTCTTACCTTCACAGAGCGACGTTTAACTAAAAGGTAACGAAGCAAGGACACTCTTTTCGGAAATTTTCTCACTGTTATTTTCGCCTAATGTACTACGATTTCATACAAATTACTAAATACTTAGGTATATTTCTCTACTTTCTTGTTTATATGGCACTTAGATAAGGGGTTGGGTGAAATGGGAGCAATTGTATTTTTTTACAAGCTTTTACATAGATTCACCTGTCGGGTGTTTGTTTGTTTGTTTTTTTAGGGTTCCGTACCCAAAGGGTAAAAACGGGACCCCATTACTAAGATTCCACTGTCTGTCTGTCTGTCTATCACCAGGCTGTATCTCATGACCTCATGACACAGAATACATAATAGTACAAGTACAGAAGATCCACTCCGCAAAGTAATTTAAATAAATAGCGACTCTATCCCTTACACAATAAAGTGCAATTCAGGTCGCACACCGCTCCCACCCTACAGTTATATTCACCTAGAAGTTGCCTCTCTTTCTATCGCGTAGCTCTTATCTCTTCTAACGATTTTAGGGTTTGTTCTTCTAAATAATAATTAAATAATAGGTACTTAATGTACTTAAATACATTTCAAAAAAAACCTAGACTAGGTACAGTCGACGCCACATTAGACTATACATGCTGACTTTGAGGCAATTTGCTTTTTTACGAAATAACATTGTCATTAATAATTAACTTTATTTCGAAAGTAGGTATGTAGTACCTACCTCATCTATAAATTATTATTGCAATAAATACCTAGTTGGGTGAAGATTGTTTAGCAAATAAGACAGGTAAGTACCTAAGAATAAACGGATACTAAATAATAACTAGGTAGTAGACAAGCACTTCTTACGTTTCGATGTCGTTTTGAACTTTTGGAAGTGTGAAAAACGTGAAGTTTGGATCCTTTATTAGATGATATTAGATGATATTAAGATGAACGCGGCGAGTGAGTGACTATCGATATTGAACTACTAACAGCCAGCCAACGGCGGCAGCCCTCTGAAATTAGTCCGTCCGGACGGACCCGCTGGCTACTTGTAGCTTCGTACCTAAAGCGCGGAGTGCGCCTAGCCTGCTCATGAGTCATCAAATTTTTGTAGAAAGTATTGTGATTTTCCTTGGAAAAACGTCACATGTAACCCCATTTTTTAAGTGCTTAAAAATATTTTTTTAACGGTAGATTTGAGCATAGTTTATTTTGTGCATATTATGACTGGGCACATTGTATATCCAGCACGCGTAGCATGAGCAAACGGTACTCTTGTCTACGAAGACTTGTCGTCTCGATCTTCTCGATTGCTGAGCACAGTTTGACAGACAGATGGGACTCGCTCTCAGAATTTTACAACCTTTTTATGTCTTTTAATACAAACATGAGCGTAGCCAGCCATGGGTTCAGGGTGGGGCAGTAGTCTAAAATAATATGTAACTAGCAAACTACACCCGCGATCTTACCCTGTTAATTTTTTTTTCTTTGCATTTTCCATGCATATTTTGTATTGCTACGGGCCTATCTCATTAATTCCGCGTCATTTTTATATTTTCATACTTAGGTAAGATTAGGTAGGTACCTCACAAGTCAGAGCCAGGGTGGGGCAAGCGCCCCACCCTGCCCCACCGTGGCTACGCCCATGAATACAAATATGAGTTTTAAAAGGTAATATTTTTATTTCAACATCAATAAACGTCGAAATTATCTAAAATGATTCGAAATGATATAGTTTAAACATGATACTTATTTTTTAATAAGTTCTAAGATAAAGAGACACTCAAAAAAGCTCTCTCGAGCTCGAGAACGTAGGAATGCGAGCATGAGTATCTCGATCTCAACCCGACAAAAGTGACATTTCGGTGTAGACAAGCCATTATTCTGTGAGTCGAATCTTATCTCGATGTTGGTCATGCTACGCGTGCTGGTAGTGGTTATGGGCTTCGCCGTACCTATCAATAAAGAAATTAATCGATTTTTTTTGATGATGACAAACTAAGGAAATAACTATCGAACAAAACTTTAGCTAGCCTATTTCTTACTAATACATCATATTCTACGAAGTATTAATCATTTTTATTCCTGAACTCATCTCGACTTTTAATAATGTAAGTAGGCCGATAAACCAACGTATTATAAATTATCTTGGCCGAATTTCCTTACAAATCTTACCATTTCGAGCTTATTCCATAACCGTGATAAGAATGTTGTAAAAAAAAATGGCTTCCCGCAGTGAAAACTAGTCCACAGCAGATATAACGAGCAACGAATGATAGCCATTAATCAAAATATAATTTGTTTTGATTGTTCACCATAACGATGTAAGAATTGAAGATTTATTGCTATCTCAAATTACCTACAATCGATTTCAACTTTTCTTTTTTAAGTGGTATGATAGTTTTATTTTTGAATTTTGAATATGGAACGAGAAGAGAATGCGTTCAGCCTTGTGGGCTTGTACAGGCTTGTACGGATAGCTCTCATCATCCATTCTTTTCAAATTAAAAGCTTCAAAATATGCAACAAACTGTAAAATTACTCATCATCATCATCATATCAGCCGCATGACACCCACTGCTGGGTATAGGCCTCCCCCAAAGATTTCCACGACGCTCGGTCCTGCTTGGCCCGCATCCAGCGGCGCACCGCGACTGCGCACCTTCACGTCTCGGTCCACCTTGTCGGGGTCCTACTAGGGTTGCCAGATGGCCGGGATTGTCCCGGAATCACGTGCCTTGTCCCGTGTCCAGGAATTATACTTTAGTGTCCCGGATTTCAAATTCCTACCAGGCTACCACTGGGCCTACCCATACCCACGGAGGCGTCGTCCGGTGTGCGGTCGCCATTCCAGAACCTTTCCGCCCCAACGGCCATAGGTTTTTCTCGCTATGTGTCCAGCTCACTGCCACTTCGGCTGAGCAATCCTTCAAGCGATGTCGGTTGCTTTAGTTCCCCTGCGGATCTCCTCATTTCTGATTCGATAAAATTACAACGTTTCGAACATTATCGTTTTCGTTATAGAAAATTATCGTTTTCACACTTTCCCTCATCCATCACACATCACACATCGAGATAGTTAGAAGTCGCACAATATTTTTTTCTTTGTTCTGTGGTCTCACTTCTAATATTCTATCGATTTTATTATTTTGGTCGAAAATCATTAGATTTTTGTGTCGAAAATAGAGCAATTTAAAAGAGTTTAAAATAAGATATTAAAATTATGAAATACGGCCGTCCACTAATAGAGATTATGGTTATGACTATGACAGGGCTCATATTAATAAAATTAATTGTTCAGTCAGTACATTTTATCTCGATATTGTTCACAAAGCATTTTCGCTCGAACTATCACAAAATTAATACTAATATATAAAAGCTTCCAACTTTACTCTTGTTCGTTATAAAGTTGGAGACTTTACCTACCCAAGAGTAGGGTTGGCACTCGAGAAAAAACCATAATGGTCATTTAGAGAAAATTAGTTTACTTATTGCTTTCCAGAATTTTGAGTACATACGAGATACTAGAAAGGCATGTATTTCTTTATACTCTAAACGTAGAAATATTTTAAGTTGATAATTTATTTATTTAAACATCCTTACAGCACTGTAGGAAAAAATAACGTTTAGTAAAGTTACCTAAACTATCTCTTATATAATAATGAAGGGGTGACTGACAGACTAACGCCCAGCCCAAACCACTGGACCTACAGATTTGAAATTTTGTACATTATAAACATCCACTAAGAAAGGATTTTTGGAAATTCCACCCCTAAAGGGGTGAAAGGAGTGAAATAGATAGTTTGTATGGAACAAAAAAATTAAATTGATAATTCAACTTGAAATTTCGTGGGAGTACTTCTAGAATCAAATGAGCAAATACATGTTTCGTGGTTTTCTGATACTCAAGCCCTTAGGGGGTAAATGGGGTAAAAAGGGGGGTATAGGGGTCGCGGGCAAAAGCTACTTTGTTTCATTTTAATCATGTTTAGTGTCAGATAATTATAAACTATTTGAATCATACTTAAATGATTTAGTACTATTTACTTATGTAGAGATTTACCTAAAGTATACTTAAACTAACTTTCGCAACGACTTCGTCTGCGTGGACATTTGAAAATCTCTTGGAAACCTTGGGGATCTCTTGGGGACCGGAATAAAAGTATTCTCTGTAATCCAGGCTATAAACTATCTGTGGGCCAAATTTAATCCAAATCCAATCAGACGTTTTTGCATGATTGAGTAGGTAATAAACATCCAAACTTTATGATTACTTACATGCAATGCAATGTGATAAGAAAACTATTAGATAGTCAAATAAAAACTACTTTAAATCTGCAAAAGAGGCCATAGTTATTATTTTATGGCAATTTATAGAAAACAATAACTCAGCACCGACAACCCTACCGATATCGCTCTTGTTCTGAAACAGATTATTTGCTACCCCTACGTCAAATTAAAGCCACTATCCCGTATAATTATCGAAGGGACGAGACAGTCCTGAGTCCATACGATTTATAGCGGACCAAGGAAGCCGATAATTTCAGATTTATTGTTGAATACGAGGAAAATATTCTAGAACTATGGGGACCAACTGGGTTCAGATATTTTACTTGAACCTTAAGTGAGCTAAGGTACGGAAAACTTTTTCACTTGAATTCAAATCAAGTGGAAACAAATTATCTCTAGATATTAAAGTCAGTTAATTAATTCAGTCCTGGCTGTTACAAGAACTTTTAGCATTTTGGATAGCTACAGTATTCTTGGAAGTTTTGAAACCATTTGGCGATTAAAGAATTGTATAAAACTGAGAGTATCGAGAAGAATCAGCAAGAAATTTGGCAACGTCTGATGTTTCCCGTGTTTTATTAATTTTCTTAAAAAATTTTCGTGTATTTCGTACACAATAATCGTATAATTGAAAAGTCAAAAGAATAATGGGCCGTACACATGCACGCGGCCTGGGCCTGGCCTGCAGTATGGAGAGGCGCGGACTTCCAGCTGAATCTCAGCTTGTGTAGGGGAGGCGCAGCCTTTTCTGTCTTGAGGAGGCCGCGCCTCCCCCCACACACACTGAGATTTGGCCGGAAGGCCTTGGGAGGCCGTGCCTCTCCGTTCCATCGTGCAGGCCGGGCCTGTGCAAAGTTTTTTTACCAAAAAAGTGATAACGCATTATGGTGGCCAATCACACAAATAATTAAACAGCATGTCCGACAACCACACAACTAAACTAAACAGCATGTCCGACAATCACACAGCTAAACTAAACAGCATGTCCGACAATCACCAGCTAAACAAAACAGCATGTCCGACAATTACACAGCTAAACAAAACAGCATGTCCGACAATCACACAGCTAAACTAAACAGCATGTCCGACAATCACACAGCTAAACTAAACAGCATGTCCGACAATCACACAGCTAAACTAAACAGCATGCCAGACAATCACACAGCTAAACTAAACAGCATGTCCGACAATCATACAGCTAAACTAAACAGCATGTCCGACAATCACACAGCTAAACTGCATGTCTGACAATCACACAGCTAAACTAAACAGCATGCCAGACAATCACACATGTCCAACAATCACACATGTCCAACAATCACACAGCTAAACTAAACAGCATGTCCGACAATCACACAGCTAAACTAAACAGCATGTCCGACAATCACACAGCTAAACTAAACAGCATGTCCGACAATCACACAGCTAAACTAAACAGCATGCCAGACAATCACACATGTCCAACAATCACACAGCTAAACTAAACAGCATGTCCGACAATCACACAGCTAAACTAAACAGCGTGTCAACAACCACACAGCTAAACTAAACAGCATGTCCAACAATCACCAGCTAAACAAAACAGCATGTCCGACAATTACACAGCTAAACTAAACAGCATGTCCGACAATCACACAGCTAAACTAAACAGCATGTCCGACAATCACACAGCTAAACTAAACAGCATGTCCGACAATCACACAGCTAAACTAAACAGCATGTCCGACAATCACACAGCTTAACAGCATGTCCGACAATCACACAGATAAACTAAACAGCATGTCCGACAATCACACAGCTAAACTAAACAGCATGTCCGACAATCACACAGTTAAATTAAACAGCATGTCTGTCAATCACATAGCAAAATTAAACAGCATGTTCGACAATCACACAGCTAAACTAAACTGCATGCCCGACAATTACACAGCTAAACTAAACAGTATTCCAGACAATCACACAGCTAAACTAAACAGAATGTCCGACAATCACACAACAAAAAAGTATGTCCGACAATCACACAGCTAAAATAAACAGCATGTCCGATAATCACACAGCTAAACTAAACAGCATGTCCGACAATCACACAGCTAAACTAAAGAGTATGTCCGACAATCACACAATTAAACTAAACAGCATGTCCGACAACCACACACCTAAACTAAACAACATATCCGACAATCACACAGCTAAACTAAATAGCATGTTCGACAATCACACAACTAAAAAGCATGTCCGACAATCACACAGCTAAACAAAACAGCATGTCCGACAATCACACAGCTAAACTAAACAGCATGTCTGTGTGAGTACGCCATTTCGGGAGTCTTTAGTGGCATTAATTTTTTGAGTTTATTTCTATTATAAACAAATATACAAAAAAAAAAAAATTATTCCTCATTATAATATTAGTCAGATGTGGCACAAGTTTGCGCACAGGTAATTTATCATCGGCGATTAGGTGAACTGGTCATTAGAAAATCAAACAATGGATTTCCAATTATTTGAAGGATTTGTCAGACAACTTGTAAATCAATTGTACTTGAACTAAAGAACCAATGGAGGGTCTCTGACTAAGTTTATAGTAAACAAATCAATTGAAACATTCGAGAGCTTTGAATATGCAAGATTGACTAAATTTCAATATTATCTTACCCAATAATAGCTAAGTGGACATCCTCTAACAGATTATAACGCTGAGTCGCTGACCGATCGTTAGCAAACTAAATTGAAATTCTGGGGAAACTTTAAGTACCCACTTAATATGGGTGGATAATAAATTAAATTACTTACCCATTTAATTTTTGGGGTGAAATCTGCCTGTGTTAAATATTTGGGGTGTAAATTAAAGTAGTTTTACTTACTGAGCACAATGTATAGAAAATTCGCAATTGATATTAAGTATTGTTATTGCAAAATCCACATCGCGATTCTTTGTGACCCAATCGCGCTAGTTCTGAACGATAAAACCAAAGCCGTTACGTTGTCATCATCATCATCATATCAGCCGCACGACACCCACTGCTGGGTATAGGCCTCCCCCAAGGATCTCCACGACGATCGGTCCTGCGATGCCCGCATCCAGTTGCTTCCTGCGACCTTCACCAGATCGTCAGTCTACCTTGTCGGAGGCCTACCCACGGAGCGTCATCCGGTGCGCGGTCACCATTCTAGAACCTTTCCGCCCCAACGGCCATCGGTTCTTCTCGCTATGTGTCCAGCCCACTGCCACTTCAGCTGAGCAATCCTTCGAGCGATGTCGGTTACTTTATTTCGCCTGCGGATCTCCTTATTTCTGATTCGATCACGCAGGGAAACGCCGAGCATGGCTCTCTCCATTGCACGCTGGGTGACCTTGAGCCTCCTTATGAGACGAATAGTTAGCGACCACGTCTCACTGCCGTAAGTCATCACAAGCAACACACATTGGTCGGTCATAGACTTTCGTCTTGAGACACTGAGTTACGTTGTCATGTAGGTTATATTTCCTAAAAATCTTTGGTTAAGTTTACTTAAATTAACCACGATTTTCATCCAAGGCTCCCCAGGCATAGTTTTCAACAATTTTAATAAAACTAAAGCCCATATGGCGTGTATTTTTCTGTAAATTTAAACGGTAACGATTTAGTTTTGGTTTTATCGTTGAAAATTAGCACAATTAAAACTCCATTCTCCAGTATATCTCAGTGTTATATTGACAAATCGCCGAATTATTATTGTAATCTGGATCGAGAATATCGAGTTTACTGATCCCGATCTTGATTGAACATTGTAATGGCTGCCTATGGTCTAATAAACTACCAAAATAAAGCCCTAGCAGACACCTCAGATCAAATAAAAAAGGAAGATGGAGCGGCGTTGCGCAGTGGTTGCGAACAACTAAGTGAGGCCGGTTTTTGATGGTATATGTGTGCGTACTAGAGGACGGGCGGGGGCCGGGCGGCAGGGTTCGATATGGAACGCCCAATGACGAACGAAAGCCAAGGCGTAGTTTCGTTACATATGTGTGCGTAAACTGTGTATGTACTGTGACGCCCTGGCCGGGCGGCATATAAGCAAAATGTAACTCTCGAGTTTTGATGGTGATCTCTGATTGGTCAAGAAACTCAGTAGTTAGATTTTGCGCGCAAACTCTAACTCCCCAGTTTCGTGCTAGTTTCGATAGTGATCTCTGATTGGTCAAAAAACTCAGTAGTTAGGTTTTGCCCGCAAACTCTATCTACTGAGTGCGCATCCACCAATGAGCGTGCTTCAAAATTTGAACATTACTGTAGTAGCGTATTTTATTTTTGAAAAATGACTTCTAATGTTGCAAGTTTTTGGGAATATAATCCAGTAAACCCAGATCTGAACGCAAAAGTAGCGCAACCATATAAGACAAATAAGAAATAGCAATTATTATTCGTTGCGACGCAGGTTTGGTTTTCTGGACAATCCATTTGGTCAATTTTATTCAAAATTCTTGTATCTATATGCTACAGTAGTATTCGTTGCGACGCAGGTTTGGTTTTCTGGACAATCCATTTGGTCAATTTTATTCAAAATTCTTGTATCTATATGCTACAGTTCTCCAAACTATAATATTGGATCCTTACCTATGAAATCGGTGATTTTTTCTCAAACACTGAGAACCACATAACTTCAGTGATTTAAATTGTTTATCAGTTGCTGGATATTACGGCTATACACCGTTATTTTTAAAAGTATATCCAAAAATTTAAAAGGGGTGTTCAGACCACGTTAATGAACAATTTTTACTATGGGGCCAACCACGAAGTCGCGAAAAAAAATCAGCTGTTCCATACATTATAGTCGAGTCGATATGTTGTACTTTTCTATGGAACAGCTGATTTTTTTTTCGCGATTTCGTGGTTGACCCCATAGTAAAAGTTGTTCATTAACGTGGTCTGAACACCCCTTTTAATTTTTAGATAAACTTTTAAAAATAACGGTGTATAGCCGTAATATCCAGCAACTGATAAACAATTTAAATCACTGAAGTTATGTGGTTCTCTGTGTTTGAGAAAAAATCACCAATAATATGAATTGATTTGATTGTTCTTATGAATAATTAAAATTATCTAAAAATACATTGAAAGTGACTCCTTTTTTGTTGGTAAATATGACCAATTTATCCGTTGTAACATAGCCTAAACATATTTTTTTCGATTAAATTATGTTGCCTAGGTTAGCTTAGTTTATAGGTAAGGAATATTTAGTTTAGCAGAAAAAAAACTTTTGCATTCAGATCTGAGTTTACTGGATTATATTCGCAAAAACTTGGATGTATAGAAGTCATTTTTCAAAAATAAAATATGCTACCACAGTCGTGTTCAAAGACAATTGACAACTAGAAGCGCGCTCATTGGTGGATGCGCACTCAGTAGTTAGAGTTTGCGCGCAAAACCTAACTACTGAGTTTTTTGACCAATCAGAGATCACTATCGAAACTCGAGAGTTAGATTTTGCTTATATGCGGCCGGGCGCCGGGGGGACGCAGGACCCGGCCCAAAGAAAAATGGGGGTTTGGGGGACACACGTTGAATGGGGGACGTGAGGAACTGAGACCTGATGAACTGGGGGACACCTTGAAAGTTCCATAAGAACTAGGTGGTCTTGTGTGTGGCAAGACATCTCCAGGTCCTGATCATAGTTCCGCACGAAGATCATGACTGCCGGATCCTCTGATTATTGTTCAGGTTGAATTTTTGGACAATTTTGACGGGCTCCGACGTTCATGGAATGTCAGGATAAGAACATAGTTTCGCACGAAAATCATGACTGCCGGATCCTCTGATTAGTGTTCAGGTTGAAAGTTTGGACAATTTTGACGGGCTCCGACGTTCATGGAATGTCAGGATAGGGTTCTTGGAATAATAACAAAGGGCTTAGTTATTGTTCTAAGATAATGACAGTATACTCTTTTCGAAGTGTCAACACGAATCATAGACGATTTGTTTTGACATTAGGAAGGAGGCACATGGTTGTTCTGTGGTTTGCTGACATGGTATGACAGGTCACAGAACGGATAATGAGATTTGTGTTCGTTTGCTTTATGATCTGTCTATGGTCATCAGTTTATGGTCAGGGTAACCATGACTAAGCTTCTTGCCATGACTAAACAAATCCTGACATTCTACTTGACTATGGGTATAAAGAGAGAGTAGGGTAGTTGACATGAACATAGAGTATGGTGGTTGTAGGGCTAGCTTTGAAATTCTTACTCTATGTATTAAGGTTAGGAATGTGCTGTGTGTTCGGCTTTTTGGTGGGTTTTTGCCAACATAAAGCCAACGCGTGGGTCACGTGGGTCTTTTGGCATAGATAACTGAGAGCATAGATAATGGCCCATGTGCAGGCTCGCCTGTAGTAAAGGCCAGCACACATGAGTGTATGATGATATGATTGTAAAACCCTTCCCACACTAGGTAGGATTAGGTGTAGGTCGTAATTGTAAAGGACAAGGCACAAGCGAGAAAATTTATTTCTTTTCAAAGAAATAAATTTTAACGGCATCCGGGGGATGTGACGCCCTGGCTGGCGTCGCTTGCAAACTTTTTGCATGATTTGGTTTTTAAAAAAAAGTAAAAGAAGAAAAGTATTTCGTTTTTGAATTTATAGAATGAACGCGGGGCTCATTCTGGAAGCCGACCCGACGCAAGTAACACTGTTTATATTCGAGGAAATAAAAAAGATTTTAAAAGGAGTTGAACGAAGTTTATATGATCTATCGCCTTCGGCCATTTTAGTACACAGCCAAGGCGTAGTTTTACTGGCCTTACCGCTTTGTCGGAAGACTCCGTCTTTACTTTTTTATTTGGTCTGAGGCAGACACAATACTTTAAACATCAGCTATCGACGATTTTCACCAGTGGATATAATTGCAGTCCATAAAACACATTTTCGAATCCAATAAATGATACAAAATTTTTATAATCGCTTAAACATTAATAACCGATGTTAAAAGTATCGTTTGCCGGCACCAAATGCTTTTTATAACACTTCATCCATCCATCAGCCATTTTTAATGTCCCCACTGCTGGGGCACAGGCCTTCCTTATGGGTGGATAAGGAGGATGGAACATAACCCACCACGCGGGCCCAATGCGGATTTTTGGGTGTTAAAGACTGCAAATGCACCCGGGACCAACGGCTTAACGTGCATCCCGAAGCACGGAGGAGCTCGAGATGATAAATTTTGGTCACCCATCCCATGGCCGACCCTTGCGAAAGTTACTTAACCTCCGTAATCGCTGGGCCAGGCGCTTAACCACTGCGCCATCGAGCTCCTCTTTTTTAAGGGTTCCGTAGCCTAAATGGCAAAAAACGGAACCCTTATAGATTCGTCATGTCTGTCTGTCTGTCCGTCCGTATGTCACAGCCACTTTATTCCGAAAGCATTAATATTACACAATTGAAACTTGGTAGATAGATGTATTCTATTAAACGCTTAACGATTTTAAGACAAAAATAAAAAAAAATAAAAGATTAAGGGGGATAATCCCCATACATGGAAGTGAAACTGAAATTTTTTTTCTTCAAACCAATACTTGCGGCGTGTCTATAGATAGGCCTTTAAAAATGACATTGAGGTTTCTAAGACAATTTTTTACCAAAGTCAACCGTTTGAAAGATATACACCGCCAAAGTGGTAAAATGTGTTTCCCCCCTTTAACTTTTGAAATAAGAGAGTGAAAAATCTAAAAAATATATATACTGTAGATCTAAACACTTTCAACGAAAATTGGTTTGAACGAAATATGGTAAATAGTTTTTGAGATATAGCACATTTTCTATAACCCCAAATATAACTTTGTCATTAATACCAACACTGTGAAAAACAAAGTTATTTTTGCAGACGAAAAATGATAGTGGCATTAAATATGGTATGGTATAAGGTAACTACGGAACCCTACGGCGCGTGGCCCGACACGCACTTGGCCGGTTTTTTTGTTAAACACTTGCGGTGACATAACTTAAAACATTATTTAGCTAGCAAATTGTTTCTCATTATTTTCCTTAGACATTTCGCCTTGTCTCAACTTCGCGTTAATTTCAAGTGTAACACTTTACAGTTCTGTTAAGTTTCGCCTCTTGTATGCACTTAAGACATCTTTCGCTCTGTGCAATTGTAGTGCACTCAACTTGAATTAAATTTTACTGTTTATAATGGCCTTTAAAAAGGACTTTTTCATTTTATTCTAATGATTAATGATCCCTTCACAAAGACACGTTTTCGTTCAACTCTCAGAAAAGTAACCTTTATAATATAAAAAAAATCTGATTAAAGTTAAAAGCTTACTACTATGAATTAAGTTATATATGTCGCAGGCAAATTGTATGATTCTGCGTTTTACAAACGGCGTCGTCCGTTTACAAACGTTCGCTGTTTTGTAAAATGCCGAAGGCAAATTGAGACGACTCAATCCATTATTAAAATTTCAATTGATTGTTTTAGTAGGGTGAAAATCATAAAACAAAGCTTACACACGCTCATTAAAATCTCGAGATATTGGTTTAGTTACAATGCCCTTCTTTGGTATGTTTCTCATTGATTCGCAGTTAGGATATAATGACGCGAATGTCTATTGCTATTCGTACAATAATAAACCGGTCTTTAAGTTTGTACTGAATTTTGTCCCGACCACCATGTCCACAGTTTAAATGAATATCTAACAACATATCATAATATTCTTCTAAAGGTATTACACGGACTGCTGGACTCGTAGAATTTGCACTGCTTTCAATTATTTTCTGTGTTATTAAACCACTACTAGACGCCATTTTTATTGTTCTGATTAACAGCGCCGCGCGTAGTAAGAAAAAGAACTAAATACTTCAATTTGCCGCGTCATTTTGTAAACGGTTATTGAATTTTTTATCAAAGGTTATAGCATTTTATATAATGACAAGGCAATTTCCAATTTGCCTTCGGCATTTTGCAAAACAGCGAGCGTTTATAAACGAACGACGCCGTTTGTAAAACGCGGAATCATACGATTTGCCTGCGACATATATAACACGAGCAGGATTCGAACTTGCATCTCCTGACCTAAAAGCAATTGGCTAGCAATTGGCTAGTGCATGAGAATTCCAGAGGATTAATTAATTTATTTATTGTAACTTGTGCCAAGAAATTTACTGAAAAAAAATATTTTTGGAATAAAAAAATACGTTTTTAAAACGGAATAAAAAGTATTAAATAATTTCTTCCGAACAGATTTATAACCCTATACCACATAATAGATATAAGTACTGCCTACACAGTAGTTTTAATTAAACCTTAAAACGTGGGGCGAATTTTGCAATATTTATCATCTATTGTTTTTTCCATCATCAGATCAGCTCAATGACACCATAATATTGCATTGTCTTCCAGTTCTGACCTATGTTCAAAGTTTCAAGTCTCTAGCTCATCGGGAAGCTAGTATAAAACCGTTTGCTAAATTTGAGGACAATCAAACAAAAAAACGAGAAAGCAACGTGTTTAAAAAAAGAAATATCTATTACCTAAAAACTTAAGGCATTTCTTCGGATATAGACCGTTAAAAGTAGGAGTTGGCGAATCACGAATTGGCGAATCAGGAATTGACGAATCAGGAATTTAGCGAAAAGGAAGTTGGCGAATGTGGAAACAGGGATAGTTACGCTTATCTTCAGACATGTGGAAAACAAAAACTACTTTCTCGGCTGCATCCTGGCTCTTTCACGGTAGTTCGGGAAACTCTCCGAACTTCGCACAAAGCCTTAGGAATCCTGTCCTGTGTATTATTAACCAAACGCTGAGACGTGAACGCTAGGGATGGCACACTATGTAATATTAAGATGGACATTTTGTCAATTTTATATAATATGGACAACAATCTGGGCCCTATTTAATAACGTGACAATTGTCAATTGGTATAACAATTTGGTTTACATTGCATTATAGCTATGAGGAGTTTATTTTATTTTCAAGTTGGTTAACGCAATGGATGTAAAATTGTCATCACAGGTGACAAATTGTCATGTTTAATAAATAGGGCCATGGAGGGTATTACAACCTCTTAAAGCTTGCCAGCTATAGCAACATCTCTTTCTCGCTGTATAGCAAATAAAGGAGACGCATTGATAGCCATTCAGAAAACTGGCAAGTTTTAAGAGACGTTGCAATACGAGAGCTGGGTCCTAAATTATAAACATGACCATTTGTCACCTGTCATAACAACTTAATGTCTATTGCGTTAACCATTTAGAAAAGAGAAAAATGCCTTTAAAAATATCTGCTAAAATATTAATAAAATAGTCTTTGAAAGGTAAGAAATAAAATAATGTATGTATCATTTACACGGGTCTATTTTCTAGGTGACTTGCTTGGCGACTTTAGTCGAATAGGGTTTTTTGTCGACAATCGCTTGTAAAATCGAATCGCAAACCTAATTTCAACGAGGTGACGATTCGATTTTACAAGCGATTGTCAATAAAAAACCTTAGTCGACTGTCGCCTGGAATTGACCCGTGTAAACGTACCATTTATGCACATAATACGAAATAAACGAAATTAAAGAAAACACTTTTTTAACATTATACTCAAATTGATTCTTCTACAAAAACGGTCTTTACAGAAAAACAGACAGGCCAACAATTTAGGGGAAAAGGCTTTCTTTTTTCCTGAGGTAAGTAATCCTGAAAACACCCTAAAATAATATCTTTTTTCCCTAGGTACGTAACCCTGAAAACACCCCAAAATAATAATGTTTTTCCTTAGAGCCAGCCCTGAGCACAGGTGATGCACGGCGTTGGTTTTATTTACTCTCACACGTATTCCTGACTGCAGCATTTGTCATCCCTTGCTACGTTTTAGTGCACTGTGTCTTACCTGATATGAAATATTACGGGTGCTATTTTAAAAAGTTAAATAATTAAGTAGTATTACTGGTATAGGTAAGGTAACCACTTAAGGCCGTTGTATGACCGAAAGTGGCGCCCTCAGAGGTTTTTATTTAATAAGTCATTAATAGAAAAAGATTTTAATAATGTCTCTCGTGGAGATTTTAGGGCCCATGGTCTAGTATTTTTAGAGGGTATCACTACATGCCCTCGTAGTCATTCGTAGAAGTAGATAGAAAATGTGTCAAAAACGGCCACTTTTAGCAGTTTTGCTATCTACTTCTACGAATGACTACGAGGGCATGTAGAAATTACTTCTAAAAATACTAGACCATGGGCCCTAAAATCTCCACGAGAGACATTATTAAAATTGTGTTTTAGAATTATGATATTAAATAAAATTCACCGCGGCGCCACTTTCGCTCAGGGTACCGCCTTAATGAGCTTCGAGCGTCAAGGGGTATTAAAACATGATTTGTTAAGAACAAAAAAAAATGCTTTACTTTAAAAAAAAATATAGTCTTGAAAACTCTATACTGTAAAACCGAAGAGTTATTTACACGACTGCCCAAAGCAAAAAGAGTGTATATGTGTTCAGGGTTCATGTATGTGGGTATGTGAGTTTCTTTATTCCACCATAACTTCTAAATGCCTGAACTGATTTGGAATTTGGATAAATGGGGTATCGTTAGAATCCTTACAGCATCTCGAGTGACAGTGGCTATATCTTTTTTAGAAAAAATCAATAAAGCGACGGTACGACGCCATTTTCAAATGTGAAAAAAAAATTTTTTCTTCTATTATTACAATATGGACATCAAATGAAATGCCTTGATGAGCACATTCCAAAACTATATAATATGTCACTAAAATGTGTGAAATAAAAACAAATAAATTAAAAAAAATATTAAAAACATGACTGCCCTGCCAAAAACGAACTAAAAAGTTAAACAACAAGTGTCAAGTCGGGGGACCTCATTCATCAAAAATTGTTCATTAATAAGGTCCCCCGACTGCAATTACACTTGTTGTTTAACTTTTTTATTCGTTTTTGGCAGGGCAGTCGTGTTTTTTTTTTGTAGTAGTTGTTTTCCAAAACTTTAAGTCTAGGCTGTACAAGCATAATGTGAAAGCCTAAGAAACTTAACTTGTCTAAAGAGGCCATTTTTGCTCTTTTGTCTACTATTTCTACAACTAACTATAATTTTACTGAGGAAATTGATTGTGAATAAACTATAGACCTATAGAACCAGGTCGAAACCTGTACATGTAGTGTAGTCAAATTAGTTCGAATTTGCAAAAAGATCGGAAGTAATTCGTGTAGTTGTATTTTTTTATGGAATCATTAGAAGACATGAATATAAGTTTCCTCCGAGTTTGCATCATTCTTGCTATGTACGGAACATGGTTTAATGTTAGGTATTAACATTAAAGTCCCAATATTTTTTTAAATATTATACATACAATAACAGTTTTTTTCATGTTTTGTTACAATTTTAATTACCTATCAATGAACACCTAGTTTGCTTAAATCAAATACAAAGTTACCGAGACTATTGACAAAATCTAAACCTAGGAGCGCCACCTTTGTGACGTCGTAGATACTTGTTCCACTACTTTAGCGAGGAACAAAAAGTTATTTGATAATCAGTAACGCATACGCAACGCGAAAGTAGCGGAACAAGTACCTACGACGTCACAAAGGTGGCGCCTCCTAAGATTGGATTTTGTCAATTATCTCGGTAACTTTTTATCTGATTCAAGCAAGGTAGGTATGCAATGATAGGTAATTAAAATTGTAACAAAACATGGAAAGAAACTGTTATTGTAGGTATTATATGAAAAAAATATTGGGACTTTTATTTTAATACCTAACATTAAACGATGTTCCGTACATAGCAGGAATGGTGCAAACTCAGAGGAAACTTATACTCATGTCTTCTAATGATTCCATAAAAAATTACAACTACACGAATTACTTCCAACCTTTTTGCTAATTTGACTATACTAATGTGAATTTTATTTGTGTGTCCATCATGAGGGGGGATTTGCCATAATCGCCACGCTTGGCAGGCGGGTTGGCGATCGCAGTAGGCCAAGAATTTTGGAAACGCTGCTGCCCGTCTCCTGATGGCTGTGTTCCCTTAGTCGCCTTTTACGACACCCACGGGATGAGAGGGGGTAGTGCTATTCTAAGCCGGCACAAGGTGGACCGACGATCTGGTGAAGGTTGCCGGAAGCCACTGGATGTGGGAAGCGCAGGACCGATCGTTGTGGAAATCCTTGGAGGAGGCCTATACCCAACAGTGGGTGTCGTGTCGTGCGGCTGATATGATGATGATGATGAATGTGAATTTTCGATATATTATGTTCTTAGCGAGCGATTAAGATAAGGGCGCCACTTTAAGGTACATATGGACTTTAATTGTTAAATATCCTCAGTATACAATATCTGTCAGGTTACATTCAATTTATTGTTCTAACTAGCTGCCGCCCGCGACTTCGTCTGCGTGGACAGTTTTTTCGCTATCCCTCGGGAACTATACGTTTTTTCTGGATGAAAGGTACCCTATGTCCTTTTCTGTACCCCTGACAACGTGTATGCAAAGTTTCATGATGATCGGTTCAGTAGTTAGGACGTGAAGGCGTAACAAACAAACAAACAAACAAACAAACAAACGGACTTTCGCATTTATAATATTAGTAAGGATGGCGTTAACAATATTTTGGTTTTTTTTGCAATTTCTTTCTTACAATACGTTTCTAAAACAGAAAAACCAAAATCCATAACAAGATTATGTCCCTTTCTTGCAACAAAATAAGGGATTAAAATATAAAATGAAGGGAAAATCTAATAAACTCCATTTTATTCTCACACCTGCGACCTCATCCTTTTCTTAAATTTCGTTGCAAGAATTTATTCTATTTCGCCTTTATTAAGGAAAGGTGCCCACTTTTAATTATACGAAAAGGCAGATGTTCTTAGTTCTGTGTTAAGCTTTCTGTACTTAATTTAACTTCTGCTCGTTCTAAAGACCCGGCGGACATAAGCACTTAAGTCAATTTTTGTTTAAAAAATTTATAAAGTCACAATACGCGTGTTTTTGTTCAATGCGCCGACTGGTACAAACACGTAAGTCACTGCGGCCCATTACGTCACAGAATAACTAATAGTACAAGTATTCAGTATTCAGTATTCAGTATTTTATTGCATACCATAAAGTAAATACATAGGTGGTAATTTTATAGAAAGAGAACAATATGGACCCAGTAGGGTATAGCAATTGAAGGAGGAGAGGACACCTTATTAAAAAACAAATTACAATTATTAGTATTTCAAAAATACATAGTTTTGAATTGTGTATGGTCACATAAAAGTCACAATAGATATAAGTAGTATGGTATCGTTAAGTATATTAGTATAATATTATTCTATTATTTAAGTTTATATTGAGTAAGTATGTATATCTTTAGGCATTTATTTTATCATTCAAATACTCTTTTACACTATAGTAGCATTTATTTAATAACATATCTTTTAGGCTTTTGTTAAACAATTTGTTATTTTCTTCATTTATTAATTTTTCAGGCAATTTGTTATAAAGTCTTATAGACATATTATATGCATTGGAAGAGCACAAATGTAGGCGAGCTGTTGGAACTTTTAGCTTATTTTTATGCCGTAATGAATACTTTGACTGGACATCTTTTCGTTTAGTGTATAACTCTATGTGCTTTCTGACAAATTTGCAGATTTCAAATATATAAATACAAGACAGGGAAAGGATTTTATGCTTTTGGAAGTACGGCTTGCAGCTTTCTGTATTATCTATATTGACTAATATTCTGATAAGTTTTTTTGCAGTATGAATAAGGATGAGACTTCTGTACTATTTCCCCACATTATTATTCCATAATTAAGCCAGGCGTAAGCATATGCATAATATGTAACCAAAGCTGTATTCAGGTCAGTTGTTTTTTTTATTTCTCTAAGTGCATATGCGAAGCTGGATAATTTAGACTTTAATTTCTCTATGTGCGATTTCCAATTTAAGTTTGAATCTATATTAATGCCGAGCAAAGTGAATTTATGAACACACTCGATATTTTTATTTTGGAATGTATATTTTAATTCTAAATGATTTTTTTGATGAGGGTGAAACGTAATTAATTTAGTTTTATCAAAGTTTATTTCTAAGTTGTGTTCTTTCAGCCAGTTATAAGTTTGTGATTAGGGCTTGCAAATATTCGATAAAATCTAGTATTCGAATATTCGAAAATTTTTAAGGAGGTATTCGAATATATTCGAATATTATTCGAATAATTCTGTAAAATAAGACAGATGGTCGTAATTATTAAATATTGCTTATTTTTTCAAGCTAAACCAAAATTAAATGCTTCGTTTAATGGAACGCATTGTGTAAAAATTATCCTCAAATGACTTTTTTTGCCATCGCCCCACGTTTTTAGTTTAAAAACTTCTTTGTAGAGTTATAAATCTTTAAAGGGGAAATTATTTTATGTTTATTAGTCCGTTTTTCTAGTTAATTTTAAAGGCATGTTTTGAGTCCGATTTTGATACTTTTTAGTTCATGTTTTTTGATTAGATTGTCAGTAAATGTTTGTTTTTTGCTTTTTAGCCTTATCTGTGTTTTTTTAGGCTTTTTTCCGGCTTCATTATTAGACCAGAGTCTAGTACTATCTCTCATCAGAATACATGTCAAAACGAATCAAACGAGCCCAAACTTGATGGGGTTGTATGGTATTATTATAGAGATCCTGTACCCTTCTTTCGGCTCCATCACTAGATCCTGGAAACTATTTCCTAACAGATTACTTGTCCAGACAAATCAAACGAGCCCAAACTCGATGGATTTGTATGGTTTCATTACAGAGTTCCTATGGTTTTCTTCCGGCCCCATCATCAGACTCTGGATACTATTTCCCAGCAGAGTACTAGTTAAGACAAATTAAACTAAATGGAGTTGTATGGTTTTATTACATTTTTTTTTGTGGTTTTCTTCCGGCTTCATTATCAAACACTGGCCACTATTTTCTCAACAGAATACTTGTTGAGACGAATCAAACGAGCCCTCGATGGAATTGTATGATTTTATTAAAGAGTTTCTGTGGTTTTCTTCCGGCTCCATCATCAGACTCTGGACACTATTTCCCAACAGAGAACTAGTCAAGACGAACCAAACGAGACCAAATTAAATGGAGTTGCATGGTTTTATTACAGAGTTCCTGTGATTTTCTTCCGGCTCCATCAATAGACTTTGGACACTATTTCTCAACAGAGTGATTGCCAAGACGAATCAAACAAGCTCAAACTAGATGGATTTGTATGGTTGCATTACAGTTCCTGTGGTTTTCATCCGGCTTCATTATCAGACTCTGGACACTATTTCCCAACAGAGTATTAGTCAAGACGAATCAAACGAGCCCAAACTAAATGGAGTTGCATGGTTTTATTACATAGTTTTGTGGTTTTCTTCCGGCTTTATTATCAGACCTTGGACACTATTTTCCCAACAGAGAACTTGTCGAGACGAATCAAACGAGCCCTCGATGAATATGTATTGTTTTATTACAGAGTTCCTGTGATTTTCTTCCGGCTCCATCATCAGACTTTGGACACTATTTCTCAACAGAGTGATTGCCAAGACGAATCAAACAAGCTCAAACTAGATGGATTTGTATGGTTTCATTACAGTTCCTGTGGTTTTCATCCGGCTCCATCATCAGACTCTGGACACTATTTCCCAACAGAGTACTAGTCAAGACGAATCAACCGAGCCCAAACTAAATGGAGTTGCATGGTTTTATTACATAGTTTTGTGGTTTTCTTCCGGCTTCATAATCAGACCCTGGACACTATTTATTTTCCCAACAGAGTGCTTGTCGAGACGAATCAAACGAGCCCAAACTCGATGGATTTGTATTGTTTTATTACAGAGTTCCCGTGGTTTTCTTCCGTCTCCATCATTGTACCATGGACACTAATTTTGAACAGAGTTATTGCCAAGACGAATCAAACGAACCCAAACTTCATTGATTTGTATGGTTTCATTACACAGTTCCTGTAGTTTTCTTTCGGCTCCATCATCAGACCCTGGCCAATATTTCCTAACAGAGTACTAATCAAGACGAATCAAACGAGCCAAAACTCGATGAATTTTCATGGTTTTAGTACAGAGTGACAAACATAGGCCCTGACTCAAAAGCACTATTTGAAGCTAAGAATATGCCAAAGAAAACGAAAAGAAGCTTAATAGGTGTTACGCTGAAAGACCGTCAAAAATTAGAGGAAATAAGAAGAAAAAAATAAAACTAGAAGACATAATAAGGAAAATAAGACTGTTAAAATGGTAATGGACGGGTTAAATGGCAAGAGAAAGCAAGGAAAAGTGTACCAAAATTATTACAGAGTGGCAACCATGGGACAGAAAAAGGAAAAGAAGAAGACAAACCAAAAGATGGGCAGATGATATTATGAAAACTGGAAGAACAATTTGATCGCGAAAAGCAAGAGATAGAACAGAATGGGAACAGCTGAAAAAGACCTACGTGTCGCAAGACACGCTGATCACTAAAGCCAAAAAGGAATAAAATGAACAAAAGAAAAAATATATATTTATTTGAGACAATCACACACTTGTACTTGTCAAGACGAATCAAACGAGTACAAACTCGATGGGTTTGTATGGTTTTATTACAGATTTCCTGAGGCCTTTTGGTTCCATCATCAGATCAGCTCAAGACACTATAAGATGTCATTGTCTTCCTGTTATGACCTATGTTTTAAGTTTCAAGTCTTTGACTCATTGGGAAACTAGATTAAAATGGTTTACAATTTGTGGAAAAACAAACAACATAGGTAAACAAATAAATAAAGGACAAAGTGAACGTTAACGATAGCTTCATTGTATGCTCATAAAAGCTATTCGGGTATTTAATGAATGACTTTTGCCTAAATCCAAAAAAGTGGAAAATATTCGAATATCACCGACTTGAGTATTCGAATAGCAAAATAAGGCGAATATTCGAATAATTCGAATATTCGGATTTCAAGCCCTATTTGTGATATTAGCGGGTCTAGTTTAGTGTTTATATTGTCACTGTTTTTACAAGTTGTCAAGAGTGAGATATCATCTGCAAATAAGACGCAAGGTTCATCAATGATTTTAGGGAGGTCATTGATGTAAATTAAAAAAAGTAGACATCCAACGACGCTACCTTGCGGAATCGAAGCGTTTATAGTTATCTTTTCAGATCGAATGTTTTCTATTTTCTTGTTAGTATGGTCAAAGTACTCTATTTCAGTATATTGCTGCCTGTTCTGTAAATAGGATGAAAACCAATTGTATGCCATTCCGCGGATACCTATTCCATATAATTTTTTAAGTAATATATTATGTTGAACTCTATCATATGCTTTGCTCATATCGAGCAGAATCCCGATGGCATATTTTTTATCTTCTAATGCTTTAAGTATTTGTTGAATGTATTTATACACAGCCGAAGTAGTAGACCACGTAGTACAGCACGGCTAGCACAACTTAGCGCGACTCGAGTGAGAAAGAGTCGCGGGCGCGACATAAGCCTATGTCGCGTGCAGCTAACACAACTATTCATGTGACATAAAGTGAGTGAGTGATTTTATCTCGATTTTTGTCGCTATGGTTAGCACAACTATACGAAAAGCGATATCCGTGTCACTTTTTGACATAAAAAGACGACAGTTTGTCTTTTTGTCGCTATAGTTCGCACAACTTTACGGAAAGCGACATCACTTGTCACTTTTTGACATGAAAAGACGACAGTTTGTCGTCGAGGTATTCAGGCATGCGACTGACGCGACGTAGCAGTAAAATCAATTAATGTGTGATTATTACCGGCAAAATGGCCTATTTCTTTATAACTAATGAGGAAATATACAATAGGAAGATACAGCGCCGACATATAAGAGAAAAATCGACATTTATGACCCAAAAAAATTGAACAATGAAGGCTGGAATAAGCGATAGAAAGATACAAATTATTGTTCATTTAATTTCCGTAAACACGTTCATTTTCTGATATTACCAAAAAATAGAAACTTACCTCCACTTCAAGAGTAAAATAATACATAAGGAAAAGAGCGCCCACTCGTGGCAATTTTTTGAAACACCGATTTGAACTACTAACTCAGTGCGAAACTAACGTAAAATTATAATCACTAAAAATGTGTTTTTTGTTCCTTATATAATATATATTCTCGTAGTTCCTTTAATTTTCTTTAATAATATTAATAAAAAGGATAAATCAAAGTAAAAAACACCTAAAACAAAAATGCGACCTTTGGCTTATTTGAACATGGTGTTCACCGATCGTTAGTAGGTAGTGTAATCCGCTACGCTACGGGGTCTTTAATTAAAGTGTTGAATTTTATCATTATATAAGGTGCCTTGTAATTAGTGTCAAATATTTTCAGGGCTGAACATATAAGTCATATGGATCACATATAAAAAATATTTCGAAAATCTACACGCTAGTTTAGAATTTAATTTTTCAAACAAATAAATAATGCCCAAGTTTTTATAAAATAAGCTCATACTGTACATGTGCACTCACACCATCTTAAGACTACGCACGCATAGCATTCATATCACACAATTATCGTTGTGTGTGTGAATGAACTTAAAGACACTCACCCACAGGCGCGTTTTTATCGGCCGATATGATAATATCGGTCGGCGATCCTGCTGCCCCTGCACTGATGATACGATATGATGACACTGAACTGACACTGAACGACACTGAATGACACTGAACTTTCAAAATGCCATTGTATCTGACAATTAATGCACAATCTGTCAGTCAATGCACACAATAAAACTCACTTGGATTCCATGAACCTCAGTATCACGAAACAGCCTACGGCTTCTGGTAGGCTGTAGATGGCGTTATGATTATTATTTAGAAGGGGGACCCCAGTGAAGCCGGACGAGTGATCAGTCACCGTGATCGGAAACATTTCTCCAAATCCCCTGAAAGCTGAGAGCAGGGGTGACGTCATGATAGCACAACACAATGTTTAAATAATCCGCGTTATTATAGCAATAGTTCTGCATTTTGTGGCTTACGGCCTTACGCACGCACGCACGACAATGCACGCACCCGACCGAACGAAAGAATTTCCGCAACTGACGGACAAGGTCAAGCGCGGCGCGTGCACTGCACTGCACGCAAACTACGACATACTAGAGATGTGACATGACATGACGTACACAATTGATTAATTGATTCAACGACGATTAAATTAATTTATTTTATTTTTATCTTAAGGGGATGCGTCCCTTTGAGAAACTAACATGCAAATAGAGCCACCTAATACTTACTAGGTATTCAGAATCACTGTAATCATTTATTATCCATTTACGATTTCATTTTCTCATATTTTTTTTATAAAATCAGCTAAATGGCAAGTTATGGTAAAATAAAAATTATAACTGCCAAATAAACATTAGCTTATCAAATTCCAGATTATAAAAACTATTGTACAAATACAAAATTCTGTAATGTGATACTGTTTCCTGTAAATGCCCGATAGCTTTTACTTTATTCGTACATGAAACTAGTGAATCAATTCAGAAAAAAAAAATAAGAATAGGTAATAATTTTCTATTTGTTGCATATTACTAATAAGTAATTTAATCAATCCTATACTTAATTACTGTATGTACATCAAGTAGATTTGCTTTTGCAACCAATCCTAAGCTGCTAACCTTAAAAAATTACGCCTGATGTGCACTTGATTTTATTAATATGAATCAATCAAGAATCTTTAAATCAATCGATAATTACAGCACTAGGTCGGCTTTTCATTGAGTCAGTCAGTGCAGTCGGCCGCCCGCAGCGCGGCGGGTAGGGTTGCCACCTCTCCCGGATTTCCGGGAGTCTCCCGGAATCGTGACCAGGGGCCCTATTTTAAATCGATTATTTTTCGAGTGATTATCGTTCGACATATGACTCAAAACAATGAGATGTCGAACGAAAATCAGTAGAAAAGAGCGCTCGACTGGCTTCGAGCGATTCAAAAATAGGGCCCCAAATAAAAATCTCCCATGTCCAGGAATTATTTCACGATAATCCAAATTATCCCAGAATTTCAAATTTGTCAATATTCGAATGGAATGTAGAGTTTTTTAGATTTGTGAATTTCTTGCGAGCGCATTTTTAGCCCGGCCACTTTACAAACGGAATTCCGAACGGAATTTCAATAATGTATGAAGATTCCGTACGGAAAAATCTCGCATGTGTGTGGATTATATGGATTAGCTGCGTTCGGAATTACGTACATACGGAATTCCGTAAAAGGATTGCGTCTGTATGTGGCCAAGCTAAGCCCTTGGTCGGGCTAAATGAAAAAATGTCAAAGCAGAAGGCCAGAGACATTCGTCAATTTTCGAATGGAATGTACTTAGAGTCTTTTTTATCGATTTGTGAGTTCTATTCTAAACCAGAAATTTAAAAAAATAATAAAATGTGTTACTAAATTAAATACTTGTTTTATTTTGAAGTTTTCCATCTCCCGAATTCAAACGGCCAAGAGGTGGCAACCCTAGCGGCTGGGGCGCTAATTGATCGATCACGCGGCGCGTCATGCATGCCGGCTTTACATATTCGCCGAGCATCGGCACAATTCATCGTACGTTGCCGGTTTTGTAAGAAATGCTTCAAAGAGGTTATTTCAAAACCGGCAACGTACGATGAATTGTGCCGATGCTCGGCGAATATGTAAAGCCGGCATGACATGAGACAATCGGTGAAATCATGTGTTGCGTATTTGAAGGGTTCTTCCCAACTAACACTTCTGTTTTGGTAAACGACGTGTGCAATAAATGAAGTCATAATATGATTATGATGTTGTTCAGGGGCCTTATTTTTGTATCACTCGACTGGCGTCGAGCGCTTGTTTCTACTGATTTTCGTAGGTCCCCTGTAGGGCCCCAGTAGAATCGCTCGACTCCAGTCGAGCGCTCTTTTCGATTGATTTTCGTTCGACATATGACTCAAAACAATGAGATGTCGAACGAAAATCAGTAGAAACGAGCGCTCGACAGCGGCCGAGCGATTCAAAAATAGGCCCCCTGGTCATGTTTTACATAAAAGTACACTCATTAAATCCACAGCTGGGCATAGGCTTAAATTTAATAAGTCTAGACCTAGTTATTTACCTTCCTTTTTGTTTTAGTTGTTAAAAGAAGGTTGAGTTAGACATTTATTAAAAAGTTAATCCACTGCTGAACATCAGGTTAAGTATTGAGTAGGTACCTACCAACTAGTGAAAGCGCTTTACGTATCCACTGTCGGGTAAAGTCCAAATTTAATAAGTCCACTGTTGATCTTAAGCCTACTAAGCCATGTTGTAAAAAGCTAGTCTTATTCTAAACAAAGGCGCTTTTTCTAATAAGTAGGTCCATAGTTAAAAGTAGGATTAGTTTTAAATGAGCATAGTTTTTGGTAAACTCAAAGTTTATTGATACCAATTTAATACTTTTTATTTTTAACATACCTACGACAAATTTTTTTTGTGAATCAGGAATAACCCGCGCTTCGACGTTTGTGTGTGCGTGTTGGGGGCCCGCATCCGCACTCGGCGGTCGATGGCCCGGCGCATGTGTTCAGTACGCTAGTGTGTGTAAATTGTTTAAATGTAGTTGTTAGTCAGCTGTAAAGGGTGATATTTTTTGTGATTAGGTAACCAAGTTGTTTTCCTTAATATCTCGGAAACTAACCTGCAAATAGTACCCCATTTTTTGCTGACCTATGTATTATGACTTGTATTTTCAGCCCTGAAAATATTTGACACTAATTACATCGCACCTTATATTGTATTCGTACCATGACCATTCTCAAAACATTTTAAATTTTTTTAAGCTATTTTGTTTTGAATTACTTTATACTGGGTACAGATGCCGGCATATATATTGGCAAGAAAATGAAAGAGACAAAAGATGCGCAGTAGCCATAAACTTAAGTGTTTATGGCTACTGCGCATCTTTTGTCCCTTTCTTTCTCTTGCCAATATATATGCCGGTCAGTATATAAAGTAATTTAAAACAAAATAGTATTTAAAATAACTACCTTCATTGTTCTGTCTTCTTTATTTACATTTTAATTTATTTTGAATATTCTATAAGTACGATTGCAGAGACATCTTTTGGCAAATTTGAAGACTTGGTTGTGAAAGTTGATGGTTAAATACAGAGATGACGCTACTTTTTAAGACCGGTGTGAATTACTTTTCAATTTCATTAAATTTTAACATAAAATTAAGTTGCCAATTTAGTTATAACTTAATCGCTTGACCCATGTAAACAAAGTGTTTTCGTATGAGAATAATTTGATAGTAATTACTTATTTTGTTCCAATGGCAACACATGTATGTCGCCGTCGAGTTGCCGTCGAGATAGCCATGTCGCGTAGATGCGTAGCATCACCGTCGCATAGCAACGGTGATTTTCTCACTCTGTAAAGTTGTGCTACGAAAAGTGACAAACGTTTGTCGAGTCGCGAGAAACCTTTGTCGAGTCACGGTCTATGTCACTTTATTATAAATTGTGTTAGCCGTGCTGAAGCAGCACTCGGCAAAGTCATTTAAATAAATAGCGACTTTATCTCCGATACAATAAAGTGCAAATCAGGTCGCACAGTTCACCTAGTAGTTGCCTCTCTTTCTATCGTGTGCTCTTACCTTTTCTGACGACGCAACGTTAGAGTTGTATTCTTTTAAATGAACTGCGTAGCATATATCATAATGTGATAAACGACAATTGTTTATTGGTTTTTTGATTTTGATATCCGTACACGGCACAGTAATGTTGATTCGACATTGTTACTATTATAAAGAGGCAATATCTACGCAGGCAATAAGATGCCGCGTGACTACGCAGGCGGGCGTGTGGTGGCGGCCTATTGCTCACTTGTTCGTTCGAACGAACGGCTAGCGGTAGGTGCTTATCGCGCAACCTTGAGCGAGTGAAGGAGGCCTGTAACTCACACTCACACTGTTTACGTCTGTAACTCACGACTATTCTAAATAACTTATGTTTAATATGACTCATTTATTCTTCAACAAAAACCAGTTATGTCTGACTTAAGTCGTTTACGCTGACTTTGACTTAAGTTCTTATTCCTTCCGGGTCTATTTTTAAGTTATTTTAATCTGTAATTAGATCTTAATGACTGTTTTTAAGACTAGATTTAACTAAAAATATATTGGATTTGAATAAAATTTGGCACATAGATAGTTTATAGTCTGTATTTGAATAAAGGATACTTTTATCCCAGTTCCCTTGGGATTTTCCGTATGTCAACGCGGACGGTGTCGCGGGCGGAAGCTAGTTTTGCATGAATACCTACGTAATGTTATTAATGTTTAATCAAGGAAAGGATCATGCCGCATTCTGGGCCATGATGCGCATAGAATATGAATATAAGATTCTTGGCATTAACCATACATATATGTGACAGACTCATGTCAAAAAGGGGTAGATAACAAAATGTCATATAATAGGAAAATGTAACCCCAAACGGCTCCTTGAGATTTCTCTTTTTTCTCGTATTATATTTTAATGATATTCTTCCCACGCAATCACTATAAAATTACTATAGTATTTTGGTTATTTCATCAAAGCGCATCATGGCCTAGCTTGTATAATAAAATCGGCATAATCCTTTAACACATCAAAAATTTACAAAAAAAACCCATTGCATTGTTTTGCAAATTATGTTGCTTACGAACATTTTGCTGTCATTCCAATGAACTCCACAAAACACACCCATTACCTGCAAAAAGAGAAAAATAAATCAATTAAACTATTTTCATTCTTCACCATTTCATTTAATAGATAAAAATAATTTAATAATTTCAATAATAAATAACAATATACATATAAAAAAAATTGTAATACAAAAGAAACTCGCCTTCAAGCACTCGTATGGGATTCATGAGATCTAGTTATCTATACTAATGCGAAAGTACCTAAATCTCTCTGTCTATCACGTTTTAGACCACTGGACCGTTTTTTAAGAATAATTTATTTATTTATTTATTTTTTAGTAGTAGGTAGGCCTAACTTTTAATAGTTAACGCATTGCAGTAACTGAAAATCGATCAAACTACCCCTTCAGATAACGGAGCACGCGATTTTAACTGTCAATGTAAATAACGGTTAAATTGTTCGTAGAACGGGTTAATTGCGAAGTTATTTTTCAGGGGTTAATTACAAAGTAAACAAGTACCTATTGTTAAGGGTTTTTTAATGCAAGTGCAATAAAAGCGCTTTCACATTAGGCGATTTAGTCGCAAAATTCCTTACGAGGTATTTACACGAGTCAATTGGCAGGCGACTTTAGTCAACTAGAGCTTTTTAACGACAATTGCTGATAAAATCGAATGGCCAACTCGTTTAAATTAGCTTTGTGATTAGATTTTACAAGCGATTGTCGATAATAAGCGCTAATTGATTAAAGTCTCCTGTCAAGTTGAATTGTATAAATACCTCGTAAGGAATCTTGCGACTAAATCGCCTAATGTGAAAGCGCTTTTATTATACCGGTTTTTAGGGTTCCGTAGCCAAAATGGCAAAAAACGGAACCCTTATAGATTCGTCATGTCTGTCTGTATGTCTGTCTGTCTGTCTGTCTGTCTGTCTGTCTGTCCGTCCGTATGTCACAGCCACTTTATTCCAAAAGTATTAGGACTACATAGTTGAAACTTAGTACGTAGGTGTATTCTGTGAACCGCTTTACGATTTTTAGACAAAAAAAAATAAAAGATTAAGGGGGGCTCCCCATACATGGAACTGTAACTGAAAATATTTTTTTTCATCAAACTAATACTTGTGGGGTGTCTATAGATAGGTCTTTAAAAATGACATTGAGGTTCTTAAGACATTTTTTTTTAAAGTCAACCGTTTGAAAGATATATGCCGCCAAAGTGGTAAAATTTGTGTCCCCCCCCTTTAACTTTTAAAGTAAGAGGGTGAAAAATCTAAAAAAAATATCAACTATAGATCTTAATAAACACTTTCAACGAAAATTGTTTTGAACGAGATACAGTAATTAGTTTTCGAGATATAGTACATTTTCAAAAACCGCAAATATAACTTTGTCATTCATACAAACACTGTGAAAAACAAAGTTATTTTTTCAGACGAAAAATGATAGCGGTATTAAAATATGGTATGGTATAATGTACCAACGGAACCCTACTGCGCGTGGCCCGACACGCACGTGGCCAGTTTTTTTTAATACTGACCTGGTTTACGTGTAATAAAAAGAAATGTATTGGCGATTGACGGCGCTAGTGGACCGATATAAGCGCCTTAATATTGAAAATGTTATCGTAACAAACACGATCTAAGTAAAGCTCACATTTTCAAAAATAACAAACACAATATAGTGCTCACATTTTTAACGCATCACTGCTTCGATCGTATAAACCGTATAAATGATCGATCGAAGTTTCACTATGTCTGTCTGATTGGAGTATGTGCGACGAGTGCTGTAATGTGCAAATACCTTTATTTAGTTGCAATGTTGCAATGAATTTAATAAAAGTGACAATTTGTCAACCAATTTTAAAATATAACAAACGACATGAAATGTTTACATTGCGTTGTAGCTTTGAAGCCTGAACGCAATGTAAATCAAATTATCATGACAATCGACAAATTGTCATGACAAATTGTCAGGTTAATTAATAGGGCCGAGGTAACTTCCCCTAGTTTCCGCTCCAAATTGACTAGCAAATTCATATACTTACTCATAAAACTACTCGTCGTATTTTTATTAATAAGTACAATAGTTTATTCTTCACTACCTATATCGTAGCCTTGTTCGCACAAAAAGCTCCAACAAAAAGAAGATAATGGTTGGTAAACAAACGATTTGGCCTACATTCTAGTTTTCTATCATTAATCATTGCGATTCAGCATTTCTCCTTCCATTCTCTATAATTCATTATTAGGGTTCCTTAGAAAGGATTCTTTTAATAAGAAGATTGTTCTTACTATTACCACAGAATAAATAATAGTACAAGTACAGAAGCAGCATTCCGCAAAGTCATTTAAATAAATAGCGACTTTGGTTGTTGAAATTAGTAACGTTAAAAAAAATAACGTTAAAACTGGAAATTAATAACGGTAAAACAGAATTTATCGTTAATGTTTCGTTCTTTGATAACGTTATTATGTTACTGTATAAAAATATTTAAAAGCGATGTGTAATTGACGTTGACGCCGTGACGTGATCAGTCAGGGGATAGTGCGCTATTAAAAACCAAGCTTGACAGTCTTTCCCACCGCCGTGAGTGAGAGTGTAGCTTGTGTGGCGGTGTTCTACAGACTATATTTCGGAGAGTGTGCTCTTGAGCTGCATGAGCTCATTCCGCCATCCCCGTTCTACCATCGGACATCCAGACGCACGGCAGGGTTTCACCCCTATTTGGTTGACATTCCATGCATGCGCACGAAGCGTTTTTCATCTTCCTTCTTAATGCGCACAGCCAGGGAGTGGAACTGCGTCTGTATTCCCGAAAGAATATAACCCAGCGATATTTAAGGCACGAGTGAATAGGCTTCTTCTGGGCAAGCTCGCTTCATCTTCGGCCTCTTCTTAGCCTTATGGTTCTCGAATGTGGCCAAGAGTAAGCCTATTAAATGTAAAAAAAAAAGTCTCTGCGGTAGGCACTAGGTGGTAGAGGTACCTACCTACAATACGCAATACTTATAAAGTTACGATTAAAAATAACGTTATTTTTAACGATATCTAATAACATAACCTTAATATAACGTTAAATTAATGTTATACGATACCTAGATCGCTAAAAAAAATAACGTTATCAAGGTATCATATTGAAAATAACGTTACGTAACGTTATTTTTACTATTAATTTGTAACGTTATAAAGCCCTGCATTACATACCCTAGCAGGACCACAAAAACGCGATATGATATTTTAACCGCCTCTGTGGTCTAGTGGTTCGCCCACCCGTGTAAGACGCAGAGGTCCCGGGTTCGATTGCCAGGGGGGCGACTTTGTACTCGGTTTGGTTGGTGGTAGGGCTTGTTTCAAGTCCGCCTGGCTAGCTACCACCATCTTACCTAAGTCTGACGATAACAACAATTAAAACAGTTGTTGTGTTCCGGCAGTTATAGATGAGATAGCCAGTTCCTCAGTGATGAGGTTTCCGGGTGTAGTGCGCTTCCACCTTTGGCCTTAGGCTGCGTTCAAACGATAACGCACGACTCGCCCTCAACCCGAACTCAACTCAAACTCTACTCAACTCAACCGGAGCCCACTCCTTCAAATACAGCGCTTAGAATTTTGAGTTTTATAACACATTAATAAGCTCCGTTATATTTTGTCGATGCAACTGCACACGCCTCGCCCTCAACCTGAACTCAACTCAAACTCAACCCGAACACAACCCGAACTCAACTCAAACTCAACCCGAACTCACCTGACACTCACCTGAACATTACACAAGAGCTTATTAATGTGTCATAAGACTCAAAATTGTAAGCGATGTATTTCAAGGTGGGCTGCGGTTGAGGTGAGATTGAGGTGAGTTTGAGTTGAGTTCGGGTTGAGGTCGGGTCGTGTGTTATCGTTTGATTATTGTCACTTAACATCAGGTGAGGTGAAGACCAAGCAGTATCCCGTTGTGCATAAAAAAAATTATAGCGATTAGCGATCTATTTCTTCCTTATACCAAAAACTAATACCAATGGTATTTGTTTACTGTCGCAATTAATTTTCTATTCCGAACGAATACCATTCATAAACGAATCCTAAAACAAGTTAAATGAATAAATTTAGACTTCATTTAAATATTTGGTGTTAGTTAGGAATAAAAAAAATATTACGACTTAACAAATTTAATACCATTGGTATTAGTTTTTGTTTTGGTATTACAAAGGAATAGATCCGATTAGCGACTAATCATTAACCACGTTTTTAACCGACTTCAAAAATTTGAAAAGGAGGAGGTTATCTATTCGTCGCGTATGTTTTTTTTTATATATGTATGTACACCGATTACTCAGACGGCTGAACCGATTGAAATGATTCAAACATTATAACATCAGGTTCTTTCCCAAGTTGTTCCCATATTTTGAAATTTTGAAATCGGTTCAGTAGTTTTCAAGTAATCTTGAAAATACTGTCGTTTTCGTTACCATTTTATACGAATTCAGATGTTCAACCATTACTTTTTTCTTTAAGAACCGATTTAGCTGATTCTTTTTTGTTTGAAAAAAGACACCTTAGGGATGATACCATATCAATTTCCTTGGTATTAGACTTTTGATTATGAAGATACACAAGGGAACTCCTCAAAATCAAATAGGTACTGTACAGTGATTGAAATATTGGTAGGTTTATGACAATCAAAAACAAGTTAAGTACCTATCTATTGTCAAGGACGTTCGGAACTAGAGTTGAACTGCGAAGGCCCAACGGAACTTCTGCGGAAATTGAGTTACGAGTTACTAGTTTTATATTATTGAAAAATGTGAAACATTAAAACGTTTTATTTTATAAAATCATCGTTTACATACCTACCACAAAAAAGCATAAAATAAAAAAGCTTTTTAAAAAAGCGAGACCTCCTTCAAAAACCTCAAAAAACAGCTCTATAAAAAGCAAGAAATAATGTTCAAATCGATCAATCAAAATAACTAATAACTTAGCATAGACTTATTATATATGTAACTTAGCATTTTATTTGATTTCTACTCTTTCTGGCCAATTTGTTATAGAGTTTCGGTGGTCATGCTATCATTTGGGTCACATGTGTTTCACACGTGCATTAACTAACTTCTCATAAGTAAATAAAAAGATAACTTAGCTTTGTGTGACTGACAAAGAAGTCATAGCAAAACTAGGCACAAACAATGTAACCGATGTGGTAGCACGGAAGCATGCAATGCAATCTTCTTCTTGACAGCTACTGACAGTTCTATCAAGATGAAGGGATTTCATGTGTTCATTTGTTTTATATAAAGATATCGCGAGTAGGGCGGTTGATCAGAAGGTGAACACTTAAGGACTTTGTCACAGCCTCATAAGTCTTGTTCAATAAATTGCCTGCAATTGCAACCTTACTATGAACGTAATAATTGGCATGAGATGGTTTTAAAGTTGTCATAATGATGTGTCGATCAGATGACTAACGAACCGATCAGTTGGAATAATAAAGTCTAGACTACTGAAAAAATTCGTTTTATTTTAGCTCATGCAGACTGCTCAATATTTCTTATTAGTATTTTTCGAGCATGAAGGATTTAAAAAATCATCTGCAAGAGAAAATCTTGTAAAAATATTTATATTGGAACAGAAATAATCCCCTCAACTTTTCATAATCCAGATTTCGCACTTGGCATTTTTTCTGCGCCAGATATTAAGTCTAGGTTTTTTACAGATAATTTGGCCTCAGGACGGTAATATTTCATCACAGCTCATAATTATGAGTAAAATACTTAAGCCTTTTTGTCACCTGAACAGTTTCGAAGTTCTGGATAAAAAGGGGTTGGGCTCTCAGTGTTAGAATTATTTTCAAGTTCAAAGAAGTAAAAAAAAGAAATTAAAGAAAAAATAAGAGTAATGAAAGTGATTATACTTAAAATACCTATCATTATCACAGAATAAATAATAGTGCTAGAGTCCATTATCATTAAACGATTTTACATTACAAAAGTAGAAAAAATCCTTTTGAAAAATTGCTAACCTTTCTATTTACTCAATCAAACATAGTTAAATTATACTAAGCAGCCCCCGCAACTTCGCACAAGTGAAATTCTGTTTTCAACCTTAAGGGTTGAAATTTGAAAAACTCTTTCTAAATACTCGCCTAAATCATAAAAGAAAGCATTGTGCAAAATTTCAAGTTCCTTGTTTAAAAAGTTTCGACTTTCTTACAAAAGATTTCCTTATTTTCATCCTTATGAGAGGGTTGAATTTCCGATAATACTCTTTTAGTAATTAATCGTAAAAGAAAATATTATATAAAATTCTACCTAGCTTTGATTTATGTCAGTCGAACAGTTTTTCCTATAAATAAAAATGTATGTCTGGAAAAACAGGTTATTATTTTTACATACCAGTAGGTGGGTACACAGATTATGGAAATAATAAATAACCTCATGGAAGGGATCCCCAATCAGATATACTCATTCCCAGCGGTCCCTCGGGAAATCTCCGTAGTTTTGCAGAAACGAATTTAATCCTAAGTAAATAAGGAATGTTCATGGCAGAAATATAAATGAGAGTTGCAATTAAAGACCTTATAAATAAATCAATAAAAACTACTTGATTATCAATGGGTAAAATACGAATTGAAGAGGTAAGAGGCTGAAAAAATCGACTTTTTTGCATTAAGGCTCCGTTATGCAAAATCATTTGTCTCTATCTTTTTCTTTACGTGTAAAGAGTAAGGAAAATAACCTCACTTCTGCACTTTTTCGATGTTTTTCGTTGTTTTTTCATCGTTATCTTTAGCACAATGATCTTTCTTGAAAAAAAGTTATTGGAGCAACTGCACAGTACGTTAAAGTGTATTTTGATGTAGAATTCAATACGTTTCCGCTATTATTTACGCCAAAAATATGGCCCGCGACAAGCGCTTTTGATAATATTCTGATTTTTCTTTACAATCATCTGTGAGGTTTATACGCAGTTTAATACTTGTAGCAACTAGATAATCTCTTTAGCTTGTCATACGTTTTTTTTTGTGGCTAAAACTTTACGTTTTCTATATAAAAATATAAAGTTTTCCTATTATGGCCCCTTAACATACGGTTTAAGAGATGATAAATCGACTGATGAGCTCAAAACACGCAAATTTTGATTCGTGTCAAAAATACAGACCCTAGCAAAGGTGTTAACTGACAAACTTGCATACATTTCAGGCTTTAACATAATTTTCAAACACACAACTCATTTTGAACACCCCTTCATTCAATTATCTCTATTTTCTCATAAGATTTGAATGATTTAACACCATTATATAAAATTTCATCATAAGTAATGAGTTGATACTTAAATAATTGAATGCTAAGAAAAGAAGGCATATTTTACAAAGTAATACTTCTATAGTACAGTTTTGTGAGTTGTAGTGTAGACCTCGCGTTGGTGACATTTTTGATAATTTTTCGAAATGACTGAAATAAGTAATTATTTTTGGAAAAATTTCGAAAAGATAAATCGACAAAAAAAAATATTATCGAACGTGATCACAAAATTTCAGGAGAATCGGTTGAGAAATGCTACTTGTAGAGAAAAACAAACGGACAGACAAGACGCTTCGTTAGTTTTTGTAACCTTATAAAATCTTCATCACTGGGCACGAAAACAACAAAAATAGTAATTTAATGATGATATTGATTGAAAAAAATACGTAGTCGTATATTTTCGGTCACCCATCCCAATCGTGACCATTTTAAATGTTAAGTAACATTTGCTACCGATTTAATCTTCTTTTTATTAATAGAAAAGCTACTCCTTTAAAACTAAATACACTCAGCAACAGTTTAAAAGATGTATCACACTCACACACGTTTCGAATTAGTCTTGTCACACCATAAATGTAAGATAATGAATTATCTACTTTATTTATTACCACACAGAATACAATTTATAACCAGCTACCGTATAAGAGTAAAAATTAATAAATCGACTACAATGTCTCTAAATAAGGTAAACACGAGAAAGATGGTCACACTAATAGTGTCAGGGTTGCCACAAGTTATTGCAAAATATTATTTATACCTATATCACTTTTTCCATTAATTTTATTTTTGCGTTTTATTTTATTTTAATTCGGACCTATTTGATATTAACATATTTTTAGTTCTACTTAAGCGAAAGGGTAGATATTAAAGAAGTAAGATCATTCCAGTACTATATTTATTCTGTGGCATTATATTATAGTAATCTAATAGTATTATAAGAAAATTTTATGAAAAAACTGATAAATGTAAAATAATATTTTCCTAATTTGTGCAATAGTTTAATTTTCTTTCAAATCTACTACAAAATATTAAGAATTAAGTAGCACTTCTTCGTAATATTTCTTATATATTGCTTTTATATGGTATCTGATGTTACCAAACCCAAAACAATGGTTTGAGTAATAACACGCAAAAGGCAACAATGATTTGTGATGAGAGATAAGTAAAAATACTTTCAATAAATTATTTAAGCTGTACCGTAAAGATTTTACGGGTCTATTTTAGTGTTGTCCAATAAAATAATACTTTCGTAGAGGTATAGGTACTTACTTATATATCTATTCAATATAAGTTAAAAGGATTTACAATATCAGCAGCAATTTTTTTTTACAACATTTTACATTACTTACTTACAAATATTAACTTTTAAATATAAAACTAGCCTTTGCCCGCAACTTCACCCGCGTTTCGTTTTCTGTTGGAGTTTTCAGAATAGCAAAGGGTTTTTTTTAACATTACTCAAAATACTGAACGAGTTAAAAATCTTTTCCATTAATAATATTACGGATAGGAGGCAACCCTAATAACCAGATTTATCAACTCAGTAGAAACATGTTAAGCGTAAAATAAAATCTAGTTTGTTTCCCTCGAGACCTACCAAGGAGACCTTTGAGTAGATACTAGGTAAGTACCTAAATTACATTCAAGGACTACGTTAGATGTAAACAAAACATCCTCTTACTTATTTATCCCAAGGGGATATAAAAATGATAGGTGGTATTAAATATGGTATGGTATAAGGTAACTACGGAACCCTATGGCGCGTGGCCCGACACGCACTTGGCCGGTTTTTTGATTTTGACATCCGTACTCGGCACAGTAATGTTGATTCGTCATTGTTACTATTATAAAGAGACAATACCTACGCAACGTAAGATGCCGCGCTTGTACACAGGCGGGCGTGTGGCGGGCCTCTCTGCTCACTTGTGCCTCCGTAGGCACGGCTAGCGATAGGTGATTATCGCGCGACCTTGAGCGAGTGAAGGAAGCCTGCTCCTGCGTCTTAATTAATGAAATGAATTGAATGAATTTAATTAAATGCGCCTAGTGACAGGTTGACGGACTGTCACTTATGGGGGCTACACATGCACAGGCCCGGCCTTGGCCTTCCGGCCGAATCTTATTTGTGTAACATACAATAAGGCGCGCCCTTACAAAATCATCATCAGCCGCACGACGACGCCCACTGCTGGGTAGCCTCTAAGGACCTCTATCTAAGGTATCTGCACGGCAATCAGTCCTGTTCTGCCCACATCCAGCGGCTTCCCAAAAGTTGCAACAGATCGTGGGTACACATTGTTAGGGGCCTGCACTAGCGTCATCCGATGCACAGTCGCCATTCCAGGGGCACTATTTTTGAATCCTTCCGCTAACGTCAGGCGCTCTTTACAAACTTATCTGACCCGGTGGCCAAAACTGGAACTAAGTGTTATTTGTGACCTTGGTTACGCCGTCGTCCATAGACGACAGCGACGTCGTCACCGAGTCAGATAGGTTTGTAAAGAGCGCTCGACGCCAGAGCCGAAAGATTCAAAAATGGCCCGTAAACCTATCTGTCTCAAAGGCCATTGGCCTTTTCTCACTATAATATTATGTAAAGATAATTCATTTAACATAAAAAATACTAGAAAAAATCGACTCACCCGTAGCAGCTCAGACGGGATTCGAACCCACAGCCTTGGGATTCCGGCCCAATGCACTGACCAATTATGCTACCGATGAGAGTGGCGAAATTTTACATTTTCGCTGTAAGCCAGCATTATTGATGACCTAACGCTGGCTTACAGCGAAAACGTAAAAAGTACTAAAAAATTTTGCCGCTCCCACTAGCGACTCGGTAGCATAATTGGTCAGTGCATTGGGCCGGAATCCCAAGGGTGCGGGTTCAAATCCCTTCTGAGCTGCTACGGGTGGGTCGGTTTTTTCTAGTATTTTTTCTATTAAATTAATTATCTTAATAAAAAATAGCATTGTGAATGCCTAAAATCTAGAATTTCAATAAAAATAATATTATGTCCCGCCCACTGTCACTTCAGCTCAGCATTCCTTCAAGCGCTACGACAGATTGGATTGCTTACAAATAAGACATTATAGGAGTTATATTCTTCAACTGACTTTTTACATCTTGCGCTAGATTCTATGAGAAATATATAGCAATTTAAACAATAAAGTTGTCCATTAAAAAAATTAACGGTGAAGACATTAAAAATACAATCGAATTACTTCATTGAAGGTGTTAACATCTCCGCCACACCTATTAAACCTTTTGTAGTCTAAAAACATCAGAAACAGGTGTGGCCCTTTTTTTAATTCACCAATGTAATATTCACAGGTTTATATCACACAATAGGAGCTGGCACAGCGGGAGGTCGTCCAATAATATGTGCCTTCGCCTAATGTAAGGCTTTATCTTTAAAAAAAAATGGATGCCACAGAACAATGAGTTTTTGTGTGAACCCCGCGCTTTTTTGGGTATGAACTTCGGCCTTTTGTTAGCAAGTGTAGGTGGTGATTTATGCGTCCAAGAAATTCTCTCTTTTTTACGTTTTTGAATTTAGAATTCTCTGAGAATTTGACTGTTTCGAATGTTGCGTTGGCTGGGTTGGCTGTATGAAGCGAGATTCGTGCCTTGCTTTGATTTTCATTATTTGGCGTGCAATGTTATGTCTTTTTCGTATTTAGCGAATGCGATTAAGTATTTTTTTCCTGAGACAAATTACAATCTATAACTTCTTAATTATATCTACTATACTACCATATAAAAAAATAACTATTGAAATGGAACTCACAGTTTTATATTAGGTGAAGTATATCTACAGATTCTTATCTTTTGAGTGTAATCGCCAGAGCCATAAATGTATGTGTCGAAGTAGAAAAATTTAAAAACACATAGTACATAATATAAAGAGTAACTATATCATTGCTCCAACTTAATTATCTCAAATGAAGTAACTGTTGGTACAGTCGTTTTTACCGGCGCTGCAACAATTAAATTCCGGATCAAATGGGCATTAAGTCCGGATAACCGGCGGATGTGGAAGTAATCCGGTTATAATTAGACTGGGTACGGCACGAGATATAGTGTAATGTAATTAAGAGAAAAAGGTGCTTAGTATTTATCGTAAAATGATACACAATATGGAACTTTGTTACATGACCAATCGTCGTGGAAACCCTTGGGAAATCCTTGGGAAATTTATAACAGCCTGGCCACGAGATGTAGCGAACAGCGACGCGACCAGCCAACTTGTAAGGCCACGTACGCACTAACATGCGGCTTGCTTAGCGCCTAGCAGGGATGAACAGACCGCAGCCCGCGGTTGCGCTGGTAATATGCCAGTGGTCCGCCAGCAAAAATATTCCCTCGTATATTTTAAGGAAAAAATAAATTTCTGACTAATTTTATGTTTTTAATTTGTGCTGGTGGCCCGCAATTAGTTCATCATTTGCCCAAGTGGCCCATGGTCTCAATAATTCTGTACAAGTGCATCCATCGCCTAGAGCCTGAATAGTCACCTAGCGTGTAGCTAAGTGAAAGGAACGTTCTATTATGTTCGCAGCCGGGCGCACTGCGCGATTGGCGCCTTCGCTATGCGAACGGTTGCAAACATTTAGCTAGGTAACTCGCTAAGCTCTAGGCGCTGCGGCCGGTTGCAAACATTATAGGACGTTCCTTTCACTTTGCAACACGCTAGGTGAAGTGAGGTGAGGCCGCTAAGTAAGCCGCCTATCGGTGCGTACGTGGCCTTATAAATGGCGAGATGGGTACCGCAGAATGTGTCATTTAATATTAAACGCTGTGCGGTGAGCGAGTCGAGCGCTTCGCTCATCGCTTCGCTCGTCGCTTCGCTGTTCGCTTCTTGGCGTGGCCAGCCAGACGCTAAAAGACCCAGTATCTGTAACTCACTCTGCCATGCCAAGCATCACGTTCCCATACTACATGCAGATTTTTGTAGAAAAATCACGCCGCCACGTGAAACCATGGGGTATTTTTAAACAAACTTGGCAATTTACACGTACGATTCTAAAATCCTCAGCCACGCATCGCATGCGATTCATAACGTTTTTATGAGTTATTTATAATACCGACGAAATAAAATCAAAGATTTTGCCAAATAATATTTGTGGATTGGATTTTCTATTCGTCAAATATTGGTTTTCTATCTGTTGAATTAGTTACATTTCTATTTTTGCCAACGAACGTCTCTTGATCTTTTAGATATGTCTGCGATAGTCCTTTATGTATAGCCTATGTATATTATTGCTAGAGTGACTATAATTTACGTCCGGATAAATAAGTATTGAATATAAGAGGAGCTCGGAGGCTGAGCTGGGCTGGCTGGAGTGATCCGGACGCACATCCTCTGACGCAAAATAGGCGCAATAGATGTCGAGTTGCGGAAACCGCCTGCATTGATAAGAAGAAGAAGAAGAAAGCTAGGAGGCTCAGTGGTTTAGCGCCTGGCCCAGCGATGGAGGTTAAGCGACTTTCGCAAGGGTCGGTCATGGGATGGGTGACCAACATTTATTCATCTCGAGTTCTTCCGTGCTTCGGAAGGCACGTTAAGCCGTTGGTCCTGGCTACATTTGCAGTAGTAAACACCCACCAATCCGCATTCGGCCCGCGTGGTGGGTTATGGCCCATCTTCCTTATCCACCCATAAGGAAGGCTTGGGCCCCAGCAATGGGGACATTAAAAATGGCTGATGATCAAAAAATAAGTAAGTATTGTGTAGATTGTAGAGTGATTTTAAATCACTAATTTATCGATTACGTTGAGTCTCATTACTACTTCGAGGTACTGGATTCAATTTCATCATAAGTAATAAATATTATGTGCAATACTAGTTAACAATTGTTATAAGAAAATTGAATATGGCGTCTTCATTGATGAGGTACTACCACCCACAGAGCAAAGAAATGTTAGTAGCTATATCCCTTAGATTATTATAATCTAAGCTATATCCTAAAAAAACAATATTACTACTGCATTGTTTTGGTTGCCTCTATTATTGCATACTATTATACCAGGAGTCCAGGAGGTCCCTAAAATAGAAACTCAGCTCTTGGATTATTCAAATTATCCGTACCGCTAGAGAGTGGAACTCCTTGCCTAAGTCTGTGTTTCCTGATAGGTACAATCTGGGGGCCTTCAAGTCGCGAGTGAACAGGTATCTTCTAGGCAAGCGCGTTTCGCCGTAGATAGCATCATCGCTTACCATCAGGCGTGATAGCGGGTAGGCGCTTACCTATCATTAAAAAAAATACAAAATGTTCCCAGAAATACAAAAATTAGTAACACCCCAACGACCCGAAATGTGAGACAGAATATAACGCAGTTTTCTAAGGCAAAGGGACTGCAAATAGGAGCATCGAATTTACCTATCCAAATAAAAAATCCAATTACTTCGAACGAATTGAGACCATTCATGCAAAATTCCTCCCTAAAACCCCCCAATACGGTTCAGTATTGAATGCCAAGTTAGTTTCCAGTAACACAAAGGTAGCGTGTAAATAATTGATTTAGTTCTCGCTGAAAGTGAAATTTGCAAGGCAATAATAATAATTTACTGTAACGGAGATGTTTAGTTATTAATAGAAATAGGAGGTGCGTTCTGAGTTTCCAAAACATCTGACCTTTCTATCACCAAAAAGTATTTTTAGTCCACAAAAGTGATAAAACATAGTACCTATATAGGGACCATCAAACTGAACAATTTTTACTATGGGACCTCTGAAATCGCGAAAAAAAAATCTGCTGTTTCATACGTTTTGATATTTTTTCATTTTAATTTTTGTATGAATCAGCTGATCTTTCGCGATTTCAGAGTTGGTCCCATAGTAAAAGTTATTCAGTTCGATGGTCCCTGTTTACCATATTCGGCATTACAGGTGTTTTTGTAACACCCTGTATATTTTCTAATTTACATACCTACAGATAGCATTTAACCGCCTTATGTAGTCTAATAATGGTTCGCCCAGCCGTGTAAGACGCAAGGGTCCCGGGTTCGATTCCCAGGAAGGGATACATTTGTAATCAATCGCATCGGTTGATGTGGTGGTAGGGCTTAATTCAAGTCCGCCTGGCTAGCTACCATCATCTTACCTAAGTCTGACGCCATAACAACAATTTAAAAATGGTTGTGTTCCGGCAGTTAGAGGTAAGATAGCCAGTTCCTCAGTGATGAGGATTCCGGGTGTAGTGCGCTTCCACCTTCGGCCTTATCGTCACTTGGGTGACCAAAAATTTATTATCTCGAGTTCCTCCGTGTCCCGGCTGCATTTGCAGTCGTTAGCATCCACCAATCCGCATTGGACCCGCGTGGTGGGTTCCACGGCCATTAATCTTTATTTCGACTTGAATAACTAATGTTGTTTCTAAATAATTTCGATTTTAAGAGTATTAAAATGTATCGAGCCACAATCACTGATTCGTATTTCTGGTTCTATACGCGTCTAGTCTGGAGCAAGATATAAAGAAATATATATATCTTAATCTCAGATCTCTAGGATCTTTCTGCGACCTATGACAATACATCAAAAACCGGCCAAGTGCGAGTCGAACTCGCGCACGAAGGGTTCCGTACCAAAAAACGGCAAAAAAATTACGTTTATTGTATGGGCCCCCCTTAAATATTAATTTTATGATGTTTTTAGTATTTGTTGTTACAGCGGCAACAAAATACATAATCTGTAAAAATTTCTACTGTCTACCTGTTGTTGTTATTAATATCGAGCAAAAAACAGCAAAAACATCACGTTTATTGTATGGGAGCCCCCCTTAAATATTAATTTTATTCTGTTTTTAGTATTTGTTGTTATAGCGGCAACAGGAATACATCATCTGTGAAAATTTCAACTTTGTAGCTACCACGGTTTATGAGATACAGCCTGGTGACAGGCAGACAGACAGACAGACAGACAGACGGACAGCAGAGTCTTGGTAATAGGGTCCCGTTTCTACCCTTTGGGCACGGAACTACCTAGTTTGTATGTGATAATTTTAATATGGTTTATTTAATTCGAATTGGTTAATGGGATACTTAAATACTGAACCCGGCAGCAGTTTATTTTGTTTGCGACAAACGGGTGACAAACTGTGGATTACAAAAATACGTGAAATGAGCAATTACATGTGGGAGATAAATAATTAAAGTTAACGTTGATAATTCTAATTGAGTGACAAAAATACTGAGTAGGCAACTATTATGCTGATTTACCAGCGTAAATGCATGCGACCATGTTGGGCAGCCCCAACATGGTATTTTTGTCACCTCGATTCGGTTAATAGTCGCCTTTGTTTTAAATAAAAATAAAATATATGCCAAATAAATGTTTTGTGTGCCCTAAGGTTGGCGCCCAAATAGAAATTTAGTCATCCGTTCTGAATAACTAGTTACTCAATTTGTATTTTAAAGTCACCCATTTTTTATACTTGTAGTCGCCCACTTAGTATTTCAGTACGCTATATTTAGTATTTTTGATACCCAAAATGGGAATTTATTGTTACCCGCTTACATACTACCCATTTGAATTTTTAAGTAAAGGCGATATCTCATGTTTGCTGTGCCCTAGCAGGGCCTCGCGTGTACTTAGGGTTGCCACCCGTACTCTTAAATAGAGAATTGTACTCTATTTCATAAAGGTGTAGTGTACTCTATAATTTACGTCAACAATAGAGTACGCTCAAATACTCTATTTACAAAGCTCTTGTCTGTTATTGATTTGTTACTGAATGTGAGCACTTGAGACAAAATAAACTGGATTTTTAAGGATAAATAAGTATAAAGTAAATATTGTGCTGTTTTTATGCTGCGTAGGTATTTTATTTTTGTTCTGGGTACCTAAATGAAAAAATACTCTATTTGTCTGAAAAAAAATGTGGCAGGTAACTCTACTTGCACTGTACTGTACCCTACCAACTCTGTAACAATTTTTAACCTCTGATTGATATTCAAAGCAATGCGTTATAACTTTATTTACCAAAAAGTTCGAGTTATGAATTGAACGCCGCTCATACAGTACAAACTACACGGTAGCCCTAGACTTACACACACACTTGCGCGTGTACTAAAACGTCATCTGACGTCATCTGTTTATAATGGCGCAGTTGCATGGAGTGTCCGGGGTGTGCTTGCAAATAAATCTAGAAATTTAGTTTTAAAAATGGAACATCAATAAGGATGATCAAAACTGAAGACTGGAAATATCGATAAACACCAATCAATTAACGTGGCTCCTTCATCATGTTTCTCGGAGAAATTCTGCAGATTTTCCAATTAAAACCACCAGACAGATGTTTTATTTCTTGCGTCTCCTTTCCACAGGGTTGTCTGATACGTTTGATTTTAACTCAATTTTACTTGCAAAAGTACTACAGACAAATTAATGAAGACACTCAATATTTGCCTTTGATATAAAAAATTCAGTGCAAAACGGTAATAAGAGTGTGTGTAAGGTGTAAGTGAATTGATTTGAAAGAAATCTTTATACTGATTTTCCATACTGCGAGTATGAAGGATTTCCAAAGCGACAACCTTGGAAAATATTCAGAACCAAGCAATATGTTCGAAGGAAGTACTTTTATTATAAAGTGCCAAGTTTGATGCGCCTCGCATGTATTTGTAGCGGAAGTAAGAATTCTTATTCCTTGTGCATTTTCAAATTCACTACTTGTTCAATTTAATACTTTTGGTTTTGTTGATCAGAAGATAAGCTTGACTGAGGTGGTTACAAATGAGGAAGTATTGAAAAGGGTAAATGAAAAACGTCAGATATTGAAAAATTAAAAATCATAGAAGACAGAAGAGGTAGAATGATCGGCCACTTGATAAGACACGAGAAATTTAGTAACATTATAGAAGGGAAAAATAGAGGGAAAGAGAGGAAGAGGAAGACCAAGAAGAGCCTACATGGAACAGATCAAAGAGAAGGTGAACGTCGTGTCTTATCAAGAAACAAGGAACTGGTTTAACGAGTGGAGGAAACTACGCAGAAAAGAGCGCAGCACTTATGTTAATAAGGTTTTATGAAGATAGTTTATTGTGTAACAATAAACGCTTTACTTTAACATAATTTATATAATTTTTCTACAAAATAAAAATGTTGGTAGATGCAATTATGGGATTTTATTAAATAAAAACAAGACAGAGAAGTGCGAGATAGAACTTAGAGAACAAGTTGAAATATATAGGTAACTAGCGGCCGCCCGCGGTTTCACCCGCGTGGTTCCCGTTCCCGGGGGAATATCGGGATAAAAAAAACCGACTTCAAAAAACCTACCTCTAAAAAGCAAGAAATAATATTCGTAATAATAAAAACACGTCTATTGAAGTCGGGTGGGGCTGGAGTACAAATTCCTTTTTTTTTATTCTAAAAGCCCCACCCGACTTCAATAGACGTGTTTTTATTATTACGAATATTATTTCTTGCTTTTTAGAGGTAGGTTTTTTGAAGTCGGTTTTTTGTTTTTTTAAACAATTTTTTAATTTTTAATTTTTAGTGTAAGTACCTTTTCTATTAGGTAGTGTAGGTATATTATTTAGGTAGAAAAATCGGCTCAGCCAAACGTGAGTTAATCGCGAAGAAACATACATACATGCGGGTCAAACTACGAACCTCCTTTTTTAAGTCAGTTAAAGAACTACACTTAAGATATCCCTTTTTAAACAAAAAAATAATTATCTTATTCAGTTCATAAACAAAGAACGATCGATACGACTGATCATCGAGGTAGTTCACACAGAAATCATTCCATTTTCGTGCTTTTTTCAAGATTACTTGAAAAGTACTGAACCGATTTCAAAATTTTAAAAAATGGGACCAACTTGAAAGTTTACCTAATCTAGTAACGTTTGAATCATTTCAATCGGTTCAGCCGTCTTCGAGTAATCGGTGTACATACAAAAAACAAAAAAAAAAAAAAAAAAAAAAAAAAAAAACGGGTCGAATTGAGTACCTCCGTCCTTTTGAAGTCGGTAAAAAGTACCCTATGTTTTAATCTAGGCTATCTACTATCTGTGGGCTAAATTTTAATCAAATCCGTTCAGTAGTTTTTGCTTGATTGAGGAACAAACATCCAAACCCACAAACATTCACATTTATAATATTAGTAGGATACCTAATAACGTAGTATTTGATCTGCTATAATAAAAACCAAATAGCTTTTACAAGGAAAGTTCGAAATCACCCTTGGGAACATATTTTGGTTACCCTTATTTAAAACTAAAATTATAAAAACAAGAAGAAAAAAGTTCTAATGGTTTTATTTTTAGAATCTGACCTATTTTCTAATCCACATAGACCCAAAAGTAATCTATACTACTAAACAACTAAAAGGATACGTGTTCGCAAAACCTATAGCTGGGGGTAAAAGTGGGGGGATTCATGGCATTCTTGCCCTTTAAGGGTGGGGGGAGACGAAAGTGTGTTTTCATGTAAGGACTAACACTGTGAATTGTAAAAAATAGCTCGATACATCCTCCCGAGGTGTTTTCAACAGCCCTAAATATGGCGGTAAATTTTCCCGCGTCTTTTGGGATTCATGGCGTCTTACTGTAATGGCGGCGTTAGTGTTGCCATTAAATTAATTACTTTTTATACCAAACTGAATTACTTAGCTACTTTATAACATTAGGAGACTTTTAAATACTTAAGAACTTTCTTTTTATAGCTGCAGAAGGATGTATCAAGTTTCTTAAACCATTAGTACTTCATGAAAATATATTTGAATCGATGATTTTTAAAAGGGCACTTGTCCATATCCAAGACATTTTTTAATGGCAAGTAACTTTGACGATTCTACGAATAAATAATAATATGTTTGCTTTCATTTTGTGTAAAATAGTCCTGCAGATTTTGGGTCGTACCGTGTTTTCGCGTCCGCATGAGTTTTATTTTTTTATTTTCATTATATTTCGACATTACTGAACAAGATACGAGGGTGTCGCGCCGACACCCTTGAGCATTTCGTAAAAAACGTTTAATAATCTAAGAAGCTACCGCCATTATATAAACCTCTAATTTAAAGATTTTATGAACCCTATATACAAGTGTGGGGTGTCTAATGAAAGGGAATTAAGTGTTCTATAATTTTATAATACACAACATCAGAAGAGTAGTACAGTTCCGAAGATAATTAAAATTTTATGAAAATTCAATCTATAGAAACCCTGATTTTTTTTTTGATGTTACCGTAATTCTTAAACAGGTGCTTTTTTTCTCAGATAAAAAATACGTTAACAAAGCCCATTTAACACAGATTTAATAAAAAGTAATTTTCAAGTACCTTAACGAACAATAACAAGCGAAAAAAAATTGAATTTCGCGTGCCGTAAATTTCTTCTATAGATGGAATAAAAAAAAGTTTTTTTAGATGTAGCAATATGGGCATCAGGTGAAAGCTAATAGAAAGCCAATTTCAAATATATATACATTATGATACTTTTATGTTATTGTTTTGACAGAAACTTTAAAAAACCATAATCAGAAGTATGCAACATTATTTTGATTGAATCAGGCGTCACTTGGCGGAAGTCCCAAACCATTTTGAAAAAAGAAATATATGTAGCTTACTTCCGCAAACAATGTATGCAAGATGCACCGCCCGCCCGCCCGCAAAAATATGCACATGCACACCACAAAATATCAGTGCACAAACCTGCATTTAGCAAGACAGCAACACACCTTGCACCTTCACCAATTAGGCTACTCTACACGTGTTTCGCCCCAACCCGGAGCATCCTCAGGAGTTAGATCGTGCGTAAACCAACACCGAATGAGCTCCTAACGCCTCCGACACCGTATTTGTTGTCCCTTCCTCCCCACTCCGCACCGAGTGACTGACGTTTGAAGAATGTTGCCAGTTTAAAATAAAAAGAAAAAAGAAAGAAAAAATATTTTTAATTTAAATTGTGTACAAATAAATTGATATACATTAAATAATGTGTTTTATTAATAAGATACTTATTTTTAGAATTATTATTATTTGAGAAAATGCGCAGCAATGGCGAGGAAGAGACATCAAGTTGATTGTTAAGTATGGCTCCATCAACATTGTGTTTGATAATTTCTAGGTTTTCCAACACGCTCAGTCGTAGACCTTTACTACAAGTATGTAAAACCTCATAGGAATGACCATCAGATAGCTGATGTCCGGTATTTAATAAATGTTCCGCGAAATGAGATCGCTCTGGATGGCCATTCCTATAGGCAGAAATGTGTTCTTTATAACGTATATTAAAACTACGGCCGGTTTGACCAACGTATACTGAATTACATTGGTTACATGTTAACTTATATATCCCCGACTTCCTGCCAACCTCCGTTTTTTCCTTGCCATTGCAAATGGCACGCCGGACGGTATTAGTAGTACGAAAAGCCACGTGAACGTCGTTATTTTTTAAGAGTTTTGATATTTTATCTGATATTTTACCTACGTAAGCCATACTTGACTGATAATTGTGAATAACGCGTTCACGTGGCACCGCATATAAAAGCCCAGTCACCTGTTTGTTAATTTTATTCCTAATCATGTTATCTATCATCCGCCGATCATAACCATTTGCAACGGCAATATTATAAATTGTATTTAACTCTCTACTATAGGCTTGCCCTGATAACGGTACCGTCATTAAACGATTTATATATGAGTGAAAAGTAGCTAATTTATGTTGCCAAGGATGACAAGAAGTTGCGGGGATAACTACATCAGTATGTGTGGGTTTTCTATATATTTGAAAGTTATGGCGACAATGCTCCCGTGAGATAGTTAAATCCAAGAAATTTAACGAATTATTAACCTCAATTTCTAATTTAAATTTGATTTTTGGGTGTAAACTATTTAAATATTGAAAAAATGATTCTAACTCTTGTCTAGTACCTGTCCAGCATATAATAATATCATCAACATAACGATAATAATAAAGAATGTTATTATTGCCCACTATGAACCTAATATAACCTAACCTAATATGAACCTAATAGGTTCATAGTGGGCAATAATAACATTCTTTATTATTATCGTTATGTTGATGATATTATTATATGCTGGACAGGTACTAGACAAGAGTTAGAATCATTTTTTCAATATTTAAATAGTTTACACCCAAAAATCAAATTTAAATTAGAAATTGAGGTTAATAATTCGTTAAATTTCTTGGATTTAACTATCTCACGGGAGCATTGTCGCCATAACTTTCAAATATATAGAAAACCCACACATACTGATGTAGTTATCCCCGCAACTTCTTGTCATCCTTGGCAACATAAATTAGCTACTTTTCACTCATATATAAATCGTTTAATGACGGTACCGTTATCAGGGCAAGCCTATAGTAGAGAGTTAAATACAATTTATAATATTGCTGTTGCAAATGGTTATGATCGGCGGATGATAGATAACATGATTAGGAATAAAATTAACAAACAGGTGACTGGGCTTTTATATGCGGTGCCACGTGAACGCGTTATTCACAATTATCAGTCAAGTATGGCTTACGTAGGTAAAATATCAGATAAAATATCAAAACTCTTAAAAAATAACGACGTTCACGTGGCTTTTCGTACTACTAATACCGTCCGGCGTGCCATTTGCAATGGCAAGGAAAAAACGGAGGTTGGCAGGAAGTCGGGGATATATAAGGAGCCCCTTAATTAGTGTCAAATATTTTCAGGGCTAAACATACAAGTCATAATGCATAGGTCAGCAAAAAATGAGGAACTATTTGCAGGTTAGTTTGCGAGATAATAAGGTAAACAACTTGGTTACATAATCACAAGAAACATCAGCCTTTACAGCTGGGAAACAACTACATTCAAACAATTTACACACACTAGCCTACTGAACACATGCGCCGGGCCATCGACCGCGGACGCGGGCGCCGGCCGCCGGGTGGGTATCCATTATAATGCCGAAAATTCTACGACCGAAATATCGATGCATAAAACACCTATTTTCAAAATACCGAACATACTAAAAAATGTTGAAATCCGATAGACCGAAACTTAAAAGATCGATTGTCAAATGACCGAAAGTTCGAAATCCCGAAAGTTTAAATCCACGTAAGTTAAAATGTTGATACTTATCACTGTTACTCTACCTACACAAACACATACATTTATGGAAGTAGGCGATGCTGTTAATTTGTTTTACTCAAAAATGCTTGTAAAATGGGCATTATTTTGACAAAATCCACCAATCGAGTTTGAAATAGTTTTTTTCTGGCGCTTCGCTGGCCGCTGCCACGGCACGCTCGCTTCGCTCGCTCGACTTGCGCGCTGGGTTCATGTCAACCTAACATGCTCGTCGCTACGCTCCTCGCACAGTCGCACCTACCTCGTGAACTACGGTCTACGGTTTAGACTCATTTCCGGCAGCTAAATTTGCTATAAGCATTTCAAGTGAAGCCCAAAGACACCTCCACAGCCTCAATTAACCTCAAAGAAGGCGACTCGTTTTAAGATCCAACCCAATTCAAATAAATAATTGTGAATTTATTTGAATTTTTACCCCTTTTGTAATTATTTACAGCTTGTTGTTTTTGACTAACTCGTTAATTCGGTATTAAATAGTTCGGGGTATAAAACGTAGGTATTTAACTTAGGTTTTTTAAGCTTCGGGATTTAGTATTTTCGGTAAAATGTCATTTCATGATTTTAAACGTATGGCCAAACAACCATTTGACCTTTTGATTTTCGGTTTTTCGTCCATGATGGGTCTTGTAAAATTCGGTCTTTCCTACTTCGGCATTGTAACACATCCCCGCCGGGCAGCGCGGCGCTTTCAAAGCAGCGCGCTGCCACGCGCCTGTTGTCTACACACCAACCCACACGCACACACAAACGTCGAAGCGCGGGTTATTCCTGATTCACTAAAATTTTATGTCGTAGGTTTGTTAAAAAGTATTAAATTGGTATCAATAAACTTTGAGTTTAACTTGGATTTTTTTATATCAAAAACTATGCCCATTTAAAATTAAGCTACTTATTAGAAAAAGCGCCTTTGTTTAGAATAAGACTAGCTTTTTACAACATGGCTTAGTAGGCTTAATTAAGATCAACAGTGGACTTATTAAATTTGGACTTTGCCCGACAGTGAATACGAAAAGCGCTTCCGAAGTTGGTAGGTACCTACTCAATACTTGACCTGATGTTCAGCAGTGGATTAACTTTTTAATAAATGTCTAACTCAACCTTCTTTTAACAACTAAAACAAAAAGGAAGGTAAATAACTAGGTCTAGACTTTTTAAATTTAAGCCTATGCCCAGCTGTGAATTTAATGAGTGTACTTTTATGTAAAACATGACCTGTAGCTCTACCATGAGTTGGTATAGTAAACTACAATAGTTTACTATACTCGCTAGCGAGCATCGAGTAACGTTTTGGCCTTTTTCATAGCAATTCGGTACCATGAGTTACTAATTGACAGATGGTATCGAGAAATACCATAACGATAGTAGTAAAGTTACTCACTTGCGTTTTGAGGCGTGAGATCAATGAGTATACCTTTTACTATCCTCTATGGCATAGAGGAATGTAAAAAATAGGTACAACAAAAGAGAATGTAATCAAACCGCGGTACAGCATAGTCATTGGCGTGAATACTTCTATTTTAATTTAATTTCGTATTTTTTGTGTCTAAAATAGTCTAAATAACTTTCAGAGCTTATTTAGCATAAAATATGTGCGCCACAGCTGCATAATGCAACAAAATCAAGGGCAAATTATAAACCGATAAATATGAAAACCCGTGTTAGAAATCCTCTAGTCAGGGGGTGGGTCAGGTTGTGCCCAACGCTGAATAGTGGCCCTTCTAGGTGGGCCCTCCATTCAGTGGGCTTACTAAGGTCACCATTCAAATACGCCGTAACGTAACGCGAATGCGTTACGTTACGGCGTATTTCAAAGTGGAGGAATCTCCACTTTGAAACTAATGTAAAAAAAATTAATTAAGTACTTTCCTATCAAGCATGTTACAAAATTAGAAAATATTGTGTTAAATCTAAATAATAATCTACTTAGTTGCAAATATGTTAATTCCGTCCATATCAACGTAATACAAATAAGGCCTATCTAATTTTAAGTCTTTATATATTATTTAATTAATTATTTAACAGTAGGAATATAAGAAAACAGTTCTAACTAAATCTAATTTTCCGAAAACTTGACTTTGGCCGTAATAAATCGATTACACTTATTAAATTAAGGCCTATAACTTTTTTATTTGAAATTGAGGTTAAATATGAAACCATATTAAATAAAAACAACTTATCAATAAATTTGAATATTTATTATTACAAAGTAAAGATTTATGTTATATATTCCTAAAAAAAGATCTCACTTTAACTCGTAGATTTGTATCATTTGGGGCCTTATTTGTTTATTTAATATCATATTTGAATAAGGCACAAAAAACGTAGGTATCTGCCGCATGTCGCTCTGCCAGGTTGTATTTCGTCCAACTTGTACGTTTTTATTAATTTGGAAGGAAACTGGATATTTTTGTCGATTGTGGGATGATACACACATTATCTGTAATGAAATAAGTAAACCATAAGTTGTATAAGTTGTGGGATTCTCATTAAGCTCTATCGTGTTAAAATAAGAACTAGGCTATTATCGTAATCACGATGTCCCCCTACTCAAATGGCCAACATTCTATGCGTTTGAACGCTACATTATTACGTGTCGTAAGCTTGCCACACAATATCAAAGTCTGAGATTTACATAAGCTTACGACACGTTATTTAATCGTCTATTGCTCATATTTTAAGCTTTAAAAGTAAGGTTGGCAATTGGAGCATGGGGCAGGTCGTCTTTAAAAAATTGCAATTAATGCATCTATGGCCGATAGTAAAAACAAATCAAGGTCATGGATAGCTAATCATAAATATAAAGAAACAATTATTAAGAGAAACTTAAACTAAAACAGCGTAAGGTTTAATAAAAACTTTCATGAAAGTATTTTTCTGGTTGGATTTAGGTTTATCTGAGTTTTCTAATGATTTGTACTTGGACGAATCGTCCGAGGATTTGTATCAAGTACCAACCTTTTATTTCACCTTTCCATAAACTCCTCTAATCGACTGCTTCTAATTTTATTCTTATCAATCTTAACAAGCTAGCGTTTACACAACAAAATACGCAAAGAAAACACAAAATAAACAATTATTAAAACGTGAAAATTACATTTGACATTTTCGATTTGACACAAGGAACATTTATACTCACAGGAAGATTTGACATAAATAGTAACCATAGAGGAAAGTAAAAAGATAGTAACCAACATAAATTCAAAATTCACTTACATTCGGTATACACGCACTAACTAATGATTTTTTACTTAGTCGGATTATAATTGCAAACTACAGCAACTAAGGTAAACGACCAATATTTCGTGTTAGTAAGTTATTTCGTTTAGTTTTTTTTTCTGTCACAAATTATTAATTATTACACCTACATTAGTACAAAATATAGCACATAAACTGTCTAAAAATCAAGTACCAACATTTTGGTGACTGAACTAAGACACGGTTACGGTATCTATCCGTTACCGTGACTGAGGGCAATGCTACGTTCAAAACTCTCAGTCGTCGGCACAGACAGCTTTATGGCGTGTATTCCTTGTCACCACCATAAGATTAGCGCTCGTATGTACCTACTTTTTAAGCTCACAGAAAGTCAATTTGAATAAAACTTTAAATAGTTAAGTAGTAAAATGATCCCATATACTCGTAGTAACTTCCAAACGAAACGTCCGATTAGAATAATTTAAAGAAGACTATATTAAAATCTTTTATTTATTTATTTATTATCAATAGTTTTCACAGTTCACGCTAAATAATTTTATAGGATTTTTTTTGGTAGGTTTTCACTATTGCAATTACTATAGAGGTTATAGATATTTCTATTTTTTAAACAACTATAGCCTATATTTCTCGCTGATTATGCAGCTTTCTATTCTTACTCCTTATCCTTATTTCATCTGGTAAGAATTTTTGGCGTTTTTCCGCCAATTTCGATTTTCCCAAAAAAAAAATCAGAATTTTCAATACTAAAATATCTTTATTTGGTTCTAAATATGAAACCTTTTAATAGCCCATCCGCACATCTATCATATCTGCGATACTACAGGCAAATGACACAACACAATTTCATAAATCGGGGCACTATACTCGATCATGAAAACCTAAAATATTACAATTTTAAAATCTTGAAGTCATCAAGAGTCTTAACATGCCGAAATATGGGACATTTACCTTATCGAGTTCACATTAGCGAGGATGGTAAACTCGTGGATGGTGAGCACTCTTACTATAGATTTTAGTTCTTCGCGTATCCGCTAGAGGCTCTGCTTCAATTTCCCATACAAATTGCTAACGCGGTCGATATCGAGAATGGTTTTTGTAAACTCATGGTAGTGCTACTGAACATCATCATAATCATATTATGACTTCATTTATTGCACGCTTCGTTTATCAAAACAAAAGTGTTATTAGGGAATAACCCTTCAAATACCCAGGAAAGATTTCGCCGAAATGCCAGCGCGCGCGATCTATCAGCGGCCAGCGCCCCGCCGTAGGGTTGCCACCTCTTGGCCGTTTGAATCCGGAAGATGGAAAACTTCAAAATAAAATAAGTAAATTTTTAATAACACATTTTATTATTTTATTATTTTCGTTTTTGCTATAGATTTCAAAATTACTGGTTTAGAATAGAACTCACAACTCGAAAAAAGACTAAGTACATTCCATTTGAAAATTGACGAATGTCTGGACTGTCTGCTTTGAAATGTTTTTCATTTAGCCCGGCCAAGGGCTTGGCCGCACACAGACGGAATCCCGTTATGGAATTCCGTACATACGTAATTCCGAACGAAAAGTTGTGACTTTAAGATAATCCAAATTATCCTGGAATTTAAAATTCATCAATATTCGAATGGAATGTAGAGTTTTTAGATTCACAAATCTAGATTCACAAATCTAAAAAAACTCTACATTCCATTCGAATATTGATGAATTTTAAATTCCGCTATAATTTGGATTATCTTGAAATAATTCCTGGAGACGGGAGATATTTATTTTCTGGTCACGATTCCGGGAGACTCCCGGAAATCCGGGAGAGGTGGCAACCCTACCCGCTGCGCCGCTCCGCGGCCGGCTCGCACTGACTCAATGAAAGCCGACCTAGTGCTGTAATTATCGATAAATTTAAAGATTCTTTATTGATTCTTATTAATAAAATCAAGTGCACATCAGACGTAATTTTTTCAGGTTAGCAGCTTAGGATTTGTTGCAAAAGCAATATCTACTTGATGTACAGTAATTAATTATAGGATTGATTAAATTACCTATTAGTAATATGCAGCAGTAGATATGAGCGCCGCGCCGGCGCGCCGCCGCCGCCGCTAATTTTTCGGCGCCGCCGCCGCCGCGAAAAGGCAACGGCGCGCCGAGCGAGAGGAAATTAATGAATCAGTGTGTGAACGAGCTCATTGTTATGGAAGGACGCCTGCGTCGTCGTCGTCAATAAAAGAACAAAATGTAGACGTTTTTAAAACGATACTAGAGAAAATTACCGTGTTTTCGCTTTCATAATTAAGGTCTAATAAACAGTTACTGTCGGAACTATTACTTTGCGTTCGTGGACTATGAGAGAGCCTTTGATTCGCCAGAGACCCTGGGCGGTGTTGCAATCTCTCCAGCCCCCCTACTCAAATGACCAGTATTCTATTCATTTGAACTCTACGCTTACTATTAAAACTTTAAAATAGGCAGTAAACTATAAAGTTACGTGCCGTTAGCTTGACAATTCGATACAATACGTCGAAGTCTGTAATTTACATAAGTTTGCGACATGTGATTTAATCATCTATTGCTCATATTTAAGCTTTAAAAGTAAGCGTAGCGTTCAAACGAATAGAAAGTTGGCCATTTGAGTAGGGGGGCAGAAGTGATAAGTGGACTATAGGTATACCGAGGTGTTGAAGTACTTATATGAAAATGCCACCATGTCGATCCGAGTACATAACCAGAGCACAAACTCCATCCAACTGCAGCGAGGTTGAGACAGAGAGACGCTATTTCTTCGAAACTCTTCATAGCTGCGTTGGAGGACATCTTTAAGCTCTTGGTCTGGAAAGGACTTGGTATCATCAACAATGACCAGGAACCGTATTATGACCTCTTATTTCCTGGCAGTTTTCTGACTGGCTATCAATCTATCTCTTTTAATTGCTATACAACGAGAAAGAGATGTAACTATAGCAATTCATAAACCTGGCAAGTTTTAAGAGGTTGTAATACCCCCACAGGGGCTACGGCCCGTTAATAAAATACGTTATGACCTCTTATTTCCTGGCAGTTTTCTGACTGGTTATCAATCTATCTCTTTTATTTGCTATACTGCGAGAAAGAGATGTAACTATAGCAATTTATAAACCTGGCAAGTTTTAAGAGGTTGTAATACCCCCACAGGGGCCGTATTATGACCTCTTATTTCCTGGCAGTTTTCTGACTGGTTATCAATCTATCTCTTTTATTTGCTATACAGCGAGAAAGAGATGTAACTATAGCAATTCATAAACCTGGCAAGTTTTAAGAGGTTGTAATACCCCCACAGGGGCTACGGCCCGTTAATAAAATACGTTATGACCTCTTATTTCCTGGCAGTTTTCTGACTGGTTATCAATCTATCTCTTTTATTTGCTATACTGCGAGAAAGAGATGTAACTATAGCAATTTATAAACCTGGCAAGTTTTAAGAGGTTGTAATACCCCCACAGGGGCCGTATTATGACCTCTTATTTCCTGGCAGTTTTCTGACTGGTTATCAATCTATCTCTTTTATTAGCTATACAGCGAGAAAGAGATGTAACTATAGCAATTCATAAACCTGGCAAGTTTTAAGAGGTTGTAATACACCCACAGGGCCCGTATTATGACCTCTTATTTTCTGGCAGTTTTCTGACTGGTTATCAATCTGTCTCTTTTATTTGCTATACAGCGAGAAAGAGATGTAACTATAGCAATTCATAAACCTGGCAAGTTTTAAGAGGTTGTAATACCCCCACAGGGGCCGTATTATGACCTCTTATTTCCTGGCAGTTTTCTGACTGGCTATCAATCTATCTCTTTTAATTGCTATACAGCGAGAAAGAGATGTAACTATAGCAATTCATAAACCTGGCAAGTTTTAAGAGGTTGTAATACCCCCCCAGTACCTAACACACCGTCGTTTTGCCGATGTTAAAAATAGTTCTTATGGCTGAGACCATGAAATACCTGAACACAATCTCCGTAGTGCCTCACAAAGAGTGGGTCTTAGAATGAACATGGATAAGACGAAAATCATATCGAATGCCCATCCATGTTGTACACCCACTCCAGTTCATGTTGGAAGACTTTTTTTTTGTAATAGATAGTCAAGCGCTTGCCCGTAATCACGCCTAATGGTAAGTGATGATGCAATCTACTATGAAACGCGCTTGCACAGAAGATACTTATTCACTCGCGACTTAAAGACCCTCAGATTTTACCTATCAGGAAACACGGACTCAGGAAAAGAGTTCCACTCTAGCGGTACGGATGATAAAATTTGAACCAAAACGCTTAGAGTGAATCAAAGTGAAATATTTTTTATTTAAATAAGCTCACATAATTGGAATATCTACCAAAGTCTTTGGAATATCCATCAAAAACGATAGCGCCGATTCGTACGTCTGGTTGTCCAATGGAAGAAGGGAGATGATGGAATTAGGTGCAATTCCACTGCACACTCACCAAAATGTATACGATACAAAATCGATACGCTTGCAACCTTGCGTCTATGCTCGAGGCTTTTCAGCTTACTACACAAAATATTATCGTTGCTGATGAGCTTCTTGGCCCTCCACTCAATGGATTCAAGCGTCTAGAGCTGGTATTTGGTGGAGCCATCCCTAAGTTATTCACCAACCACACTCGAAGTTGTTGACCATTACGTATACATTACAGACAGTCCAGTTAGGTAAGTCCAACTTCAAGAAAGAGATCTCTCGTCGAACCCAACTTGGATGGGCAGCATTCGGAAAGCTTCGAAACATCTTCGTGTCCAACTTACTTCAGTGTGTCAAGACAAAAGTCTATGACCAGTGTGGGATACCATGCCAGTGATGCCATAAGGTAGTAAAAAGTAGTCGCCAACTATGAGTCTCATAAGAAGGTTCAAGATCACCCAGCGTGCAATGGAGAGAGCCATGCTTGGCGTTTCCCTACGGGATCGAATTAGAAATGAGGAGATCCGTAGGTAAAGTAACCGACATCGCTCGAAGGATTACTCGGCTGAAGTGGCAGTAGGCGGGACACGTAGTGAGAAGAACCAATGGCCGTTGGGGCGCAAAGGTTCTTGAATGGCGACCGCGCACCGGATGACGCTCCGTAGGTAGGCCCCCGCAAGGTGGACGGACCGACGATATCTGGTAAAGGTTGCGGGAACTCGCTTGATGCGGGCAGCGCACGACCGATCGTTGTAAGGATCCTTGGGAGAGGCTTCTACCCAGCAGTGGGTGTAGGGCGGCTGATATGCTGTGTGTTTTCAAAATTCTAATAAAAAGAAGTATTTCTAATCGATAAACTATGCCTTTTTATCATCTCCTGTCAATAAATTAAAAAAAGCATTTAGGGGTCACGCCGCCGACGACGCCGCCGCCGCCGACCCAAAAAAGTCGGCGTGCCGCCGCCGGCCATTTACCCATCGGCGCTCATATCTATGCAGCAGATAAAAAATTATTACCTACTCTTATTTTTTCTGAGTTCATTTGATTCACTAGTTTCAATTTACGAATAAAGTAAAAGCTATCGGGCATTTACAGAAAAAAACGATCACATTACAGAATTTTGTTTTTGTACAATAGTTTTTATAATCTGGAATTAGATTAGCGAATGTTTATTTGGCTGTTATAATTTTTGAAGTGAAATCTTCTTTAGCGGCGTTGTACGCTTTTTTGTGATGGGGAAAAAATGTTGAACTCGCGTCAGTCAGTCAGGATCACGTGACCCTAATCGAAAATTCGTAAGACGGATGTGATGGATGGAGAGTAGACAGCCGGTGGCGGAAGTATCCCTCTCTCTTTCTACGGGGTGCGGCGAAAATAGCTGCACGTCATTTCAAGACGTAAACACTTGTGTCACCATAGCAACGGGCAAATTTTTTAATTCAATGTCAAAACTCTAGATTTTCTGTCAAGCTATGGATAAGACTTTCGTACAATTATTGTTCTGTATTCATAAATTCAAATTTAGAGTAAATTCGTAACCGTAAGACAGCAATTCGTGCAAAATTACTCCCTAACCATTCCAAAATATCAAAAATGCACAACGTTAATATTCAAGTTTTCACTTCTGCCGGCACTCACGGAGTGCACCACGATTTTTAGGGTTCCGTACCCAAAGGGTAAAAACGGGAGGGACCCTATTCTCTGTAGTCTGTCTGTCTGTCATCATGCTGTATCTCATGAACCGTGATAGCTAGAAAGTTGAAATTTTTACAGATGATGTATTTCTGTTGCCGCTATAACAACAAATACTAAAAAACAGAATAAAATTAATATTTAAGGGGGGCTCCCATACAACAAACGTTATTCTTTTGCAATTTTTTGGTACGGAACCCTTCGTGCGCGAGTCCGACTCGCACTTGGCTGATTTTTTATTTTACCATATATAACTTGCCATTTAGCAGATTTATTTATTTAATCTCTTTATTGTACTACAATAAATTAATGTACATAAGGCGGACTTAATGCTAAAAGCATTAAGTCCGCCTTTTTTATACTCCGCCGATTTAAAAAAAATAATGAGAAAATGACGACAGTGATTCTGAATACCTAATTTGGTCTGAGCTAGTAAGTATTAGGTGACTCTATTTGCATGTTAGTTTCTCAAAGGGAGGCATCCCTTTAAGATAAAACTAAAATAAATTAATGTAATCGTTGAATCAATTAATCAATCAATTGTGTATGTCATGTCATGTGATGCCACATCTCTAGTGTGCGGGGCACGCGCTGCGCCCTGCGCTTCGCTTCGCGCTTGTCCGTCAGTTGCGGTTATTCTTTCGTTCGGTCGGGTGTATTGTTGTGCGTGCGCGTGAGTGCGTAAGGCCGTAAGCCACAAAATGCCGAACTATCGCTATAATAACGCGGATTATTTAAACATGGTGTTGTTGACGTTGTTGTGCTATTATGACGCCACCCCTGCTCTCAGCTTTCAGAGGATTTAGGGAAATGGTTTCGATCAAGTTGACTGATCACCCGTCCGGCTTCGCTGACGTCCCCCCTTCGCTGGCGTCCCCCCTTCTAAATAATAATCATGACGCCAACTACAGGCTACCAGAAGCCGTAGACTGTTTCGTGAGACTGAGGTTCATGGAATCCAAGTGAGTTTTATTGTGTGCAGTGACTGACACATTGTGCATTAACTGTCAGATACAGTGGATTTTTTCAAGTTCAGTGTCATTCAGTGTCTGCTCAGTGTCATCAATAGTCATCATATCGTATCGCAGTGTTCGTGTTCGTGCAGGATGTGCAGTGCAGGGGGCAGCAAGACGCATCCGAACGATATTATCGCATCGTCAGATAAAAACACGCCTGTGGGTGAGTGTCTTTAAGTTCATTCACGCACACAACGACAATTGTGTAATTGTGTGAAATGAATGCTATGCGTGCGTAGTCTTAAGATAGTGTGAGTGTACATGTACAGCATGAGCTTATTTTATAAAAATAAGGGCATTATTTTTTTGTTTGAAAAATTAAATTCTGAACCAACGTGTAGATTTTCGAAATATTTTTTATATGTGATCCATATGACTTATATGTTCAGCCCTGAAAATATTTGACACTAATTACAAGGCATCTTATATAAGTTAACATGTAACCAATGTAATTCAGTATACGTTGGTCAAACCGGCCGTAGTTTTAATATACGTTATAAAGAACACATTTCTGCCTATAGGAATGGCCATCCAGAGCGATCTCATTTCGCGGAACATTTATTAAATACCGGACATCAGCTATCTGATGGTCATTCCTATGAGGTTTTACATACTTGTAGTAAAGGTCTACGACTGAGCGTGTTGGAAAACCTAGAAATTATCAAACACAATGTTGATGGAGCCATACTTAACAATCAACTTGATGTCTCTTCCTCGCCATTGCTGCGCATTTTCTCAAATAATAATAATTCTTAAAAATAAGTATCTTATTAATAAAACACATTATTTAATGTATATCAATTTATTTGTACACAATTTAAATTAAAAATATTTTTTCTTTCTTTTTTCTTTTTATTTTAAACTGGCAACATTCTTCAAACGTCAGTCACTCGGTGCGGAGTGGGGAGGAAGGGACAACAAATACGGTGTCGGAGGCGTTAGGAGCTCATTCGGTGTTGGTTTACGCACGATCTTATCCTGAGGATGCTCCGGGTTGGGGCGAAACACGTGTAGAGTAGCCTAATTGGTGAAGGTGCAAGGTGTGTTGCTGTCTTGCTAAATGCAGGTTTGTGCACTGATATTTTGTGGTGTGCATGTGCATATTTTTGCGGGCGGGCGGGCGGTGCATCTTGCATACATTGTTTGCGGAAGTAAGCTACATATATTTCTTTTATGCAACATTAATAAATTATTAGAAAATAAAAAAAAAATCTAGTCAATATCTACACAAAAAAGGCAAAAAAAGCAAACGAGTATTAACTACGATTTTTAAATATGTTGTTAGGTTTCTAGAGAGTAGTTTATACTCAAGTATGCAACCCTGAAATCCTGTGCGACTCGAAAGACTTAGCATTTTTTTTCAATTTCTTCAAAAAAACTACTTTAAGGAAGCATTTTTCAGGTTTTATCGTAATACACTTTTGTAAAGCTAAACTACATTTGCTATAATTTGAGTCTAAACCGAGCAGTCTAGGTCCATTGGTTGCGGAGACTCAGCTAGTCAAAGATGATTTTTTTTTCACTTTTGAAAGAAATGCCTATCTTTGACTAGCTGTGTTTCCGCAACCTACGATTCTAGACTACTCAGATTATGCTTAAACTGTAGTTAATTTAGTAAGCTTTATAAAAGTATAAAACCAAGTAACCCGAAAAACGCTTCCTTAAGGAAGTTTTTTTGAGGAAACTGAAAAAAATGCTAAGTTTTTCGAGTTTAGTTGTGGTTTTCTTAAGTTTCTGTCTAAACAGTAGAATAAAAGTATCATAATGTTTATATATTTGGAATTGGCTTTCTATTAGCTTTCACCTGATGCCCATATTGCTATACCTAAAAAACATTTTTTTAATTCCACCTCTAGAAGAAATTTACGGCACGCGACGTTTAAAATTTTTTTTTGCTATTTTTTGTTTGTAAAGGTACTTGAAAGTTACATTTTTTTAAATCTGCGTTAAATAGGCTTTGTTAATATGTTTTTTTTTCGAGAAAAAAGTACCAGTTTAAGAATTATGTTAACTTAAAACAAAAAAATGGGTTTCCATAGATATAATTTTCATAAAATTTAAGATATTTTCTGAACTGTACTACTCAGACGATGTTGTGTACTATAACATTATAGAACATTTAATTCCCTTTTATTAGACACCTAACACTTGTATATAGGGTTTATAAAATCTTTAAATTAGAGGTTTATCTAATGGCGGTAGCTTCTTGGCATAATTATGCGTTTTTTACGAAACGCTCAAGGGTGTCAGTGCGACACCCTTTCTTATCTTGTTCAGTAGGGTCAAAATATTATGAAAATAGAAAAAAATCTAATGCGGACGCGAAAACACGCTTCGCCCTCATTTGTTCTGAGCCTCGCTCGGAACCTCCGTGAAGATAGCCACCCCATTTCGAGTGCCCAGGTTTTGAGGGTGCAGGTCGTTAGTTTAGCGTTAGTTTTGATTTGTTTTGGAAAAAAAATCGTTTGTTTAGATTTCCTTCATACTTTTTTTTTAAAAACAAAAGTGGGGTGGCTATCTTCACGCTAGCCACCCCATTGCACCAAATGGTTTTATTTAAAGCTTATTCGATAGATATTTGTTAGTTTCGTTTGTTTTGATTAAAATTTTCGTTTGTTTAGACTCCGTATTCCCTAGAAAAAAATGCAAAGTGGGGTGGCTATCTTCACGTGAAGATAGCCACCCCATATGGCAAAACAAAATAAAAATTGCGCATTATGATTGCTTTTCGTTAGTTTTGATTTGTTTTGATAAAATTTTGTTTGTTTTGACAAACCGAAAAAAGTTATGATTTTTTTTATTTTTTTAGAAAAATCTTGCCTGCACGCACTAACAACCTCAATAACTCGTTATATGGACTAGTTTATGTAAGGAATCATTGAATAATGCTAAATCTATGTGAGTACATCAAAATGTACCGTTACTCATAGAAAAAATTGGGCTATAGATAGGTAGATACACAATAAGAAAAATACTCAAATTGTAGAATTTCGTAAGTACGCGTAAAAACGCTATTCTAATATTCGTTTAAAGGAGCGCCCGCAAATGACTAGGTTCAAATGAAAGATGCAAGTGTTAGCTATGGCCTTACATAAGTTTTTTCGTTTGTTTCGAAATAGACAACTGTGTAGACCAGGAGCAAACATACGGTTCGTTAAAGTTACCTACTCACTTCGAACCGCTAAAAGTATTTGTTTTGAAGGAGCGCCCGCAAATGACTAGGTTCAAATGAAAGATGCAAGTCTTAGCTATGGCCCTACATAAGTCTTTTCGTTTGTTTCGAAATAGACAACTGTGTAGACCAGGAGAAAACTTTCAGTTCGTTTTAATTACATGCTCACTTTAAATTGCTAAAAGTATTTGTTTTGATGGAGCGCCCGCAAATCACTAGGTTCAAATAAAAGATGCCAGTGTTAGCTATGGCCCTACATAAGTCTTTTCGTTTGTTTCGAAATAGACAACTGTGTAGACCAGGAGCAAACATACGGTTCGTTAAAGTTACCTACTCACTTCGAACCGCTAAAAGTATTTGTTTTGAAGGAGCGCCCGCAAATGACTAGGTTCAAATGAAAGATGCAAGTCTTAGCTATGGCCCTACATAAGTCTTTTCGTTTGTTTCGAAATAGACAACTGTGTAGACCAGGAGTAAACATTCAGTTCGTTATAATTACCTGCTCACTTTAAATTGCTAAAAGTATTTGTTTTGATGGAGCGCCCGCAAATCACTAGGTTCAAATAAAAAATGCCAGTGTTAGCTATGGCCCTACATAAATCTTTTCGTTTGTTTCGAAATAGACAACTGTGTAGACCAGGAGCAAACATACGGTGCGTTATAATTACCTACTCACTTCGAACCGCTAAAAGTATTTGTTTTGAAGGAGCGCCCGCAAATGACTAGGTTCAAATGAAAGATACAAGTCTAAGCTATGGCCCTACATAAGTCTTTTCGTTTGTTTCGAAATAGACAACTGTGTAGACCAGGAGAAAACTTTCAGTTCGTTTTAATTACCTGCTCACTTTAAATTGCTAAAAGTATTTGTTTTGATAGAGCGCCCGCAAATGACTAGGTTCAAATAAAAGATGCAAGTCTTAGCTATGGCCCTACATAAGTCTTTTCGTTTGTTTCGAAATAGACAACTGTGTAGACCAGGAGTAAACATTCAGTTCGTTATAATTACCTGCTCACTTTAAATTGCTAAAAGTATTTGTTTTGATGGAGCGCCCGCAAATGACTAGGTTCAAATGAAAGATGCAAGTGTTAGCTATGGCCCTACATACATTTTTTCGTTTGTTTCGAAATAGACAACTGTGTAGACCAGGAGTAAACATTCAGTTCGTTATAATTACCTGCTCACTTTAAATTGCTAAAAGTATTTGTTTTGATGGAGCGCCCGCAAACGACTAGGTTCAAATGAAAGATGCAAGTCTTAGCTATGGCCCTACATAAATTTTTTCGTTTGTTTCGAAATAGACAACTGTGTAGACCAGGAGTAAACATTCAGTTCGTTATAATTACCTGCTCACTTTAAATTGCTAAAAGTATTTGTTTTGATGGAGCGCCCGCAAATGACTAGGTTCAAATGAAAGATGCAAGTCTTAGCTATGGCCCTACATAAGTCTTTTCGTTTGTTTCGAAATAGACAACTGTGTAGACCAGGAGTAAACATTCAGTTCGTTATAATTACCTGCTCACTTTAAATTGCTAAAAGTATTTGTTTTGATGGAGCGCCCGCAAATCACTAGGTTCAAATAAAAAATGCCAGTGTTAGCTATGGCCCTACATAAATCTTTTCGTTTGTTTCGAAATAGACAACTGTGTAGACCAGGAGCAAACATACGGTGCGTTATAATTACCTACTCACTTCGAACCGCTAAAAGTATTTGTTTTGAAGGAGCGCCCGCAAATGACTAGGTTCAAATGAAAGATACAAGTCTAAGCTATGGCCCTACATAAGTCTTTTCGTTTGTTTCGAAATAGACAACTGTGTAGACCAGGAGAAAACTTTCAGTTCGTTTTAATTACCTGCTCACTTTAAATTGCTAAAAGTATTTGTTTTGATAGAGCGCCCGCAAATGACTAGGTTCAAATAAAAGATGCAAGTCTTAGCTATGGCCCTACATAAGTCTTTTCGTTTGTTTCGAAATAGACAACTGTGTAGACCAGGAGTAAACATTCAGTTCGTTATAATTACCTGCTCACTTTAAATTGCTAAAAGTATTTGTTTTGATGGAGCGCCCGCAAATGACTAGGTTCAAATGAAAGATGCAAGTGTTAGCTATGGCCCTACATAAATTTTTTCGTTTGTTTCGAAATAGACAACTGTGTAGACCAGGAGTAAACATTCAGTTCGTTATAATTACCTGCTCACTTTAAATTGCTAAAAGTATTTGTTTTGATGGAGCGCCCGCAAACGACTAGGTTCAAATGAAAGATGCAAGTCTTAGCTATGGCCCTACATAAATTTTTTCGTTTGTTTCGAAATAGACAACTGTGTAGACCAGGAGTAAACATTCAGTTCGTTATAATTACCTGCTCACTTTAAATTGCTAAAAGTATTTGTTTTGATGGAGCGCCCGCAAATGACTAGGTTCAAATGTAAGATGCAAGTCTTAGCTATGGCCCTACATAAGTCTTTTCGTTTGTTTCGAAATAGACAACTGTGTAGACCAGGAGTAAACATTCAGATCGTTATAATTACCTGCTCACTTTAAATTGCTAAAAGTATTTGTTTTGATGGAGCGCCCGCAAATGACTTGGTTCAAATGAAAGATGCAAGTGTTAGTTATGGCCCTACATAAATCTTTTCGTTTGTTTCGAAATAGACAACTGTGTAGACCAGGAGCAAACATACGGTTCGTTAAAGTTACCTACTCACTTCGAACCGCTAAAAGTATTTGTTTTGAAGGAGCGCCCGCAAATGACTAGGTTCAAATGAAAGATGCAAGTCTTAGCTATGGCCCTACATAAGTCTTTTCGTTTGTTTCGAAATAGACAACTGTGTAGACCAGGAGTAAACATTCAGTTCGTTATAATTACCTGCTCACTTTAAATTGCTAAAAGTATTTGTTTTGATGGAGCGCCCGCAAATGACTAGGTTCAAATGAAAGATGCAAGTGTTAGCTATGGCCCTACATAAGTCTTTTCGTTTGTTTCGAAATAGACAACTGTGTAGACCAGGAGTAAACATTCAGATCGTTATAATTACCTGCTCAATTTAAATTGCTAAAAGTATTTGTTTTGATGGAGCGCCCGCAAATGACTTGGTTCAAATGAAAGATGCAAGTGTTAGTTATGGCCCTACATAAATCTTTTTGTTTGTTTCGAAATAGACAACTGTGTAGACCAGGAGCAAACATACGGTTCGTTAAAGTTACCTACTCACTTCGAACCGCTAAAAGTATTTGTTTTGAAGGAGCGCCCGCAAATGACTAGGTTCAAATGAAAGATGCAAGTCTTAGCTATGGTCCTACATAAGTCTTTTCGTTTGTTTCGAAATAGACAACTGTGTAGACCAGGAGTAAACATTCAGATCGTTATAATTACCTGCTCACTTTAAATTGCTAAAAGTATTTGTTTTGATGGAGCGCCCGCAAATGACTTGGTTCAAATGAAAGATGCAAGTGTTAGTTATGGCCCTACATAAATCTTTTTGTTTGTTTCGAAATAGACAACTGTGTAGACCAGGAGCAAACATACGGTTCGTTAAAGTTACCTACTCACTTCGAACCGCTAAAAGTATTTGTTTTGAAGGAGCGCCCGCAAATGACTAGGTTCATATGAATAACGCAAGTCTTAGCTATGGCCCTACATAAGTCTTTTCGTTTGTTTCGAAATAGACAACTGTGTAGACCAGGAGTAAACATTCAGTTCGTTATAATTACTTGCTCACTTTAAATTGCTAAAAGTATTTGTTTTGATGGAGCGCCCGCAAATGACTAGGTTCAAATGAAAGATGCTAGTGTTAGCTATGGCCCTACATAAGTCTTTTCGTTTGTTTCGAAATAGACAACTGTGTAGACCAGGAGCAAACATACGGTTCGTTAAGGTTACCTACTCACTTCGAACCGATAAAAGTATTTGTTTTGAAGGAGCGCCCGCAAATGACTAGGTTCAAATGAAAGATGCAAGTCTTAGCTATGGCCCTACATAAGTCTTTTTGTTTGTTTCGAAATAGACAACTGTGTAGACCAGGAGTAAACATTCAGTTCGTTATAATTACCTGCTCACTTTAAATTGCTAAAAGTATTTGTTTTGATGGAGCGCCCGCAAATGACTGGGTTGAAATGAAAGATACAAGTGTTAGCTATGGCCGAACATAAATTTTTTCGTTTGTTTCGAAATAGACAACTGTGTAGACCAGGAGTAAACATTCAGTTCGTTATAATTACCTACTCACTTCGAACCGCTAAAAGTATTTGTTTTGAAGGAGCGCCCGCAAATGACTAGGTTCAAATGAAAGATGCAAGTCTAAGCTATGGCCCTACATAAGTCTTTTCGTTTTTTTCGAAATAGACAACTGTGTAAACCAGGAGAAAACTTTCAGTTCGTTTTAATAACCTGCTCACTTTAAATTGCTAAAAGTATTTGTTTTGATGGAGCGCCCGCAAATCACTAGGTTCAAATAAAAGACGCCAGTGTTAGCTATGGCCCTACATAAGTCTTTTCGTTTGTTTCGAAATAGACAACTGTGTAGACCAGGAGCAAACATACGGTGCGTTATAATTACCTACTCACTTCGAACCGCTAAAAGTATTTGTTTTGAAGGAGCGCCCGCAAATGACTAGGTTCAAATGAAAGATGCAAGTGTTACCTATGGCCCTACATAAGTCTTTTCGTTTGTTTCGAAATAGATAACTGTGTAGACCAGGAGAAAACTTTCAGTTCGTTTTAATTACCTGTTCACTTTAAATTGCTAAAAGTATTTGTTTTGAAGAAGCGCCCGCAAATGACTAGGTTCAAATGAAAGATGCAAGTCTTAGCTATGGCCCTACATAAGTCTTTTCGTTTGTTTCGAAATAGACAACTGTGTAGACCAGGAGTAAACATTCAGTTCGTCATAATTACCTGCTCACTTTAAATTGCTAAAAGTATTTGTTTTGATGGAGCGCCCGCAAATGACTAGGTTCAAATGAAAGATGCCAGTGTTAGCTATGGCCCTACATAAGTCTTTTCGTTTGTTTCGAAATAGACAACTGTGTAGACCAGGAGCAAACATACGGTTCGTTAAGGTTACCTACTCACTTCGAACCGATAAAAGTATTTGTTTTGAAGGAGCGCCCGCAAATGACTAGGTTCAAATGAAAGATGCAAGTCTTAGCTATGGCCCTACATAAGTCTTTTCGTTTGTTTCGAAATAGACAACTGTGTAGACCAGGAGTAAACATTCAGTTCGTTATAATTACCTGCTCACTTTAAATTGCTAAAAGTATTTGTTTTGATGGAGCGCCCGCAAATGACTGGGTTGAAATGAAAGATACAAGTGTTAGCTATGGCCGTACATAAATCTTTTCGTTTGTTTCGAAATAGACAACTGTGTAGACCAGGAGTAAACATTCAGTTCGTTATAATTACCTACTCACTTCGAACCGCTAAAAGTATTTGTTTTGAAGGAGCGCCCGCAAATGACTAGGTTCAAATGAAAGATGCAAGTCTAAGCTATGGCCCTACATAAGTCTTTTCGTTTGTTTCGAAATAGACAACTGTGTAAACCAGGAGAAAACTTTCAGTTCGTTTTAATAACCTGCTCACTTTAAATTGCTAAAAGTATTTGTTTTAATGGAGCGCCCGCAAATCACTAGGTTCAAATAAATGATGCCAGTGTTAGCTATGGCCCTACATAAGTCTTTTCGTTTGTTTCGAAATAGACAACTGTGTAGACCAGGAGCAAACATACGGTGCGTTATAATTACCTACTCACTTCGAACCGCTAAAAGTATTTGTTTTGAAGGAGCGCCCGCAAATGACTAGGTTCAAATGAAAGATGCAAGTGTTAGCTATGGCCCTACATAAGTCTTTTCGTTTGTTTCGAAATAGACAACTGTGTAGACCAGGAGAAAACTTTCAGTTCGTTTTAATTACCTGTTCACTTTAAATTGCTAAAAGTATTTGTTTTGAAGGAGCGCCCGCAAATGACTAGGTTCAAATGAAAGATGCAAGTCTTAGCTATGGCCCTACATAAGTCTTTTCGTTTGTTTCGAAATAGACAACTGTGTAGACCAGGAGTAAACATTCAGTTCGTTATAATTACCTGCTCACTTTAAATTGCTAAAAGTATTTGTTTTGATGGAGCGCCCGCAAATGACTGGGTTGAAATGAAAGATACAAGTGTTAGCTATGGTCCTACATAAATCTTTTCGTTTGTTTCGAAATAGACAACTGTGTAGACCAGGAGTAAACATTCAGTTCGTTATAATTACCTACTCACTTCGAACCGCTAAAAGTATTTGTTTTGAAGGAGCGCCCGCAAATGACTAGGTTCAAATGAAAGATGCAAGTCTAAGCTATGGCCCTACATAAGTCTTTTTGTTTGTTTCGAAATAGACAACTGTGTAGACCAGGAGAAAACTTTCAGTTCGTTTTAATAACCTGCTCACTTTAAATTGCTAAAAGTATTTGTTTTGATGGAGCGCCCGCAAATCACTAGGTTCAAATAAAAGATGCCAGTGTTAGCTATGGCCCTACATAAGTCTTTTCGTTTGTTTCGAAATAGACAACTGTGTAGACCAGGAGCAAACATACGGTGCGTTATAATTACCTACTCACTTCGAACCGCTAAAAGTATTTGTTTTGAAGGAGCGCCCGCAAATGACTAGGTTCAAATGAAAGATGCAAGTGTTAGCTATGGCCCTACATAAGTCTTTTCGTTTGTTTCGAAATAGACAACTGTGTAGACCAGGAGAAAACTTTCAGTTCCTTTTAATTACCTGTTCACTTTAAATTGCTAAAAGTATTTGTTTTGATAGAGCGCCCGCAAATGACTAGGTTCAAATAAAAGATGCAAGTCTTAGCTATGGCCTTACATAAGTTTTTTCGTTTGTTTCGAAATAGACAACTGTGTAGACCAGGAGAAAACTTTTAGTTCGTTATAATTATCTGCTCACTTTAAATTGCTAAAAGTATTTGTTTTGATGGAGCGCCCGCAAATGACTGGGTTGAAATGAAAGATACAAGTGTTAGCTATGGCCCTACATAAATCTTTTCGTTTGTTTCGAAATAGACAACTGTGTAGACCAGGAGTAAACATTCAGTTCGTTATAATTACCTACTCACTTCGAACCGCTAAAAGTATTTGTTTTGAAGGAGCGCCCGCAAATGACTAGGTTCAAATGAAAGATGCAAGTCTAAGCTATGGCCCTACATAAGTCTTTTTGTTTGTTTCGAAATAGACAACTGTGTAGACCAGGAGAAAACTTTCAGTTCGTTTTAATAACCTGCTCACTTTAAATTGCTAAAAGTATTTGTTTTGATGGAGCGCCCGCAAATCACTAGGTTCAAATAAAAGATGCCAGTGTTAGCTATGGCCCTACATAAGTCTTTTCGTTTGTTTCGAAATAGACAACTGTGTAGACCAGGAGCAAACATACGGTGCGTTATAATTACCTACTCACTTCGAACCGCTAAAAGTATTTGTTTTGAAGGAGCGCCCGCAAATGACTAGGTTTAAATGAAAGATGCAAGTGTTAGCTATGGCCCTACATAAGTCTTTTCGTTTGTTTCGAAATAGACAACTGTGTAGACCAGGAGAAAACTTTCAGTTCCTTTTAATTACCTGTTCACTTTAAATTGCTAAAAGTATTTGTTTTGATAGAGCGCCCGCAAATGACTAGGTTCAAATAAAAGATGCAAGTCTTAGCTATGGCCTTACATAAGTTTTTTCGTTTGTTTCGAAATAGACAACTGTGTAGACCAGGAGAAAACTTTTAGTTCGTTATAATTATCTGCTCACTTTAAATTGCTAAAAGTATTTGTTTTGATGGAGCGCCCGCAAATGACTAGGTTCAAATGAAAGATGCAAGTGTTGGCTATGGCCCTACATAAGTTTTTTCGTTGGTTTCGAAATAGACAACTGTGTAGACCAGGAGCAAACATACGGTGCGTTAATTATAACGCACCGTATGTTTGCTCCTGGTCTATAGGTAATTATACCTACTCACTTCGAACCGCTAAAAGTATTTGTTTTGAAGGAGCGCCCGCAAATGACTAGGTTCAAATGAAAGATGCAAGTCTTAGCTATGGCCCTACATAAGTCTTTTCGTTTGTTTCGAAATAGACAACTGTGTAGACCAGGAGTAAACATTCAGTTCGTTATAATTACCTGCTCACTTTAAATTGCTAAAAGTATTTGTTTTGATGGAGCGCCCACAAATGACTGGGTTGAAATGAAAGATACAAGTCTAAGCTATGGCCCTACATAAGTCTTTTCGTTTGTTTCGAAATAGACAACTGTGTAAACCAGGAGAAAACTTTCAGTTCGTTTTAATAACCTGCTCACTTTAAATTGCTAAAAGTATTTGTTTTGATGGAGCGCCCGCAAATGACTAGGTTCAAATGAAAGATGCAAGTCTTAGCTATGGCCCTACATAAGTCTTTTCGTTTGTTTCCAAATAGACAACTGTGTAGACCAGGAGTAAACATTCAGTTCGTTATAATTACCTGCTCACTTTAAATTGCTAAAAGTATTTGTTTTGAAGGAGCGCCCGCAAATGACTAGGTTCAAATGAAAGATGCAAGTCTAAGCTATGGCCCTACATAAGTCTTTTCGTTTGTTTCGAAATAGACAACTGTGTAAACCAGGAGAAAACTTTCAGTTCGTTATAATTACCTGCTCACTTCAAATTGCTAAAAGTATTTGTTTTGATGGAGCGCCCGCAAATCACTAAGTTCAAATAAAAGATGCCAGTGTTAGCTATGGCCCTACATAAGTCTTTTCGTTTGTTTCGAAATAGACAACTGTGTAGACCAGGAGCAAACATACGGTGCGTTATAATTACCTACTCACTTCGAACCGCTAAAAGTATTTGTTTTGAAAGAGCGCCCGCAAATGACTAGGTTCAAATGAAAGATGCAAGTGTTAGCTATGGCCCTACATAAGTCTTTTCGTTTGTTTCGAAATAGACAACTGTGTAGACCAGGAGAAAACTTTCAGTTCGTTTTAATTACATGCTCACTTTAAATTGCTAAAAGTATTTGTTTTGATGGAGCGCCCGCAAATGACTAGGTTCAAATGAAAGATGCAAGTCTTAGCTATGGCCCTACATAAGTCTTTTCGTTTGTTTCGAAATAGACAACTGTGTAGACCAGGAGTAAACATTCAGTTCGTTTTAATTACCTGCTCACTTTAAATTGCTAAAAGTATTTGTTTTGATGGAGCGCCCGCAAATGACTGGGTTGAAATGAAAGATACAAGTCTAAGCTATGGCCCTACATAAGTCTTTTCGTTTGTTTCGAAATAGACAATTGTGTAAACCAGGAGAAAACTTTCAGTTCGTTTTAATAACCTGCTCACTTTAAATTGCTAAAAGTATTTGTTTTGATGGAGCGCCCGCAAATCACTAGGTTCAAATAAAAGATGCCAGTGTTAGCTATGGCCCTACATAAGTCTTTTCGTTTGTTTCGAAATAGACAACTGTGTAGACCAGGAGCAAACATACGGTTCGTTAAAGTTACCTACTCACTTCGAACCGCTAAAAGTATTTGTTTTGAAGGAGCGCCCGCAAATGACTTGGTTCAAATGAAAGATGCAAGGTCTAGCTATGGCCCTACATAAGTCTTTTCGTTTGTTTCTAAATAGACAACTGTGTAGACCAGGAGCAAACATACGGTTCGTTAAAGTTAACTCACTTCGAACCGCTGTACATGCACATGTACAGGTTCGGTAGGCCGCCGGAAGTCGCGCCTCTGTGTACGATCCTGCAGGCCCTTAGAGCATATACTTGGTTGAATGCTCTAAGTGCAGGCTGATCGTGTGCATTTGGAGGGCCCATTATATTCACGTTGTCACCCATTTTTGTCCCTCACTGGGGGATATCGGGAAAAATCTATTTTTTTCCGATATCCGTCTGTGGGGCTTACCAAAGGTGGGGGTAACAGCGGGAATAGACCGATCTGCGTACTGTGGGTACTGGAGTATGAATGTTGGGTCATAGATAAACAACACATACCAGAATACAGATTTATTGACTTAAATTAAAAAAAAGATTTCCTGATGAGCGAACTTCTCAATAGTCAACAGGACATTTATGAAATTTTTCATCCGCTTTTAATTGTAAAAATATGTTTATTAAAAGTAATTTTTCATCCGCTTATAATTGTAAGTAAATAGTCCTGTCAATGTGCCACTATGAAATAAAAGTTTGTGTATGCAAAAAGTATTTTTACAGGAATAACTTGTTACACTAAAAATAGAAAAATTTAAAACAAAGACTTCTTTATTGTATCCAACTGGATTAGTAACAACAACCAAAAAACAACACAAATAAAACATATCCCAACCCGGCTCGTCCCCGTAGGATATTTGACCAACACCCTTCAAGCAAATACATATAAATAAAAACATAAACAAAAACAGAAAACAGTTTTAACTGAATTAAAACAACTAAATTCAACTGATTTAAAACAGCAAATAATTGAAGTTTTTGCTTTTTATTAAAAAAAATCAACCGACTTCAAAATTTATATGAAAATGATTTTGTTTTATTAAAATTGGCTCAAATTATAAGCATTTAGCACTAATTAACTGTAAATATTAAACAGTCAGTGCTAGTTTAGATGTGATTTGTAATTGTATTCTGATTATGATATTATATTTGTTGTTACTTAGTGTAAGTCTAGGTACAAATTAACGAAATCCTATCTTGAGAGTGCGTTAACCCAAGGGATAAAAATCAAAAGTCCGGAGAAAAGGCCCGATATCCATTGAAAAATCCTGAGATTTGTAGCAGTTTGAGAATAACGTACGGGGGGGGGGGGTAGTCGGCAGCGGCGAACTGATTAAATAATAGAAAGCTTATTTATCCTTCTATTAAATGTACTTTTTGTTAAATGTACTGAATTTTATTGAAAATTCTAAAAATCCTGAGATTTCCTTAAATTTTCGAAATCCGGCCGCAATCCTGAGCAAAGTCCAAAAATCCTGAGATCTCCGGACAAATCCTGAGATATGGTAACCCTACTTCCAAGCAAGGGACTGAAGCCACTTTTTTCATGCATTAGTGTGTGAGCCGGTGTTGCCATAGTAATTCATATTACCCCAATGTTATAAAAATAACGCGTTATGAAATAATAACGTTATTTATCACATATCAGAATCAAAACAAAAAACTGCCTTGATTAAAGAGATCATAATACGGTCCCAAGGGGGGTATTACAAGCTCTTAAAACTTGTCAGTTTTCTGAATAGCTATCAAAGCGTCTCTTTTATTTATTACTGATGAAAGAGACGCAGACTATGATAGGCATTCAGCCATTCTGACTCGGGTGTGAGGCGACGGCTACACGCCTGGTACTGTGATCCATCAGTATTTAATCAGGGGCCTATTTCATAAAAGATTAGTAAATTTACTGTAATAATTTACCACAGTTATTATTGGGGTAGAATTATGTTTCTTATTAATTATAAAACATAATTCTACCCCAATAAACTACTACTATGGTAAATTACTTTACTTTTTCATTCTTTTATTAAACAGATCCCTGATAAATAATACAGATGGATCACAGTATTTACCACACGTGTAGCCGTCGCCCAATGATAGATAGAAAAAAACCGGCCAAGTGCGTGTCGGGCCACGCGCCATAGGGTTCCGTAGTCTGTCTACTGCGTTCTGTACTATAATTATAGTATTTGTACTATAATATCACCTTTCGTATAGTATACTATCCGAAGTCCAAGATAGTACACTAATATACTATAATTTTACAGCTCCGTCCGTCGTACCACAGATAATATACTAGTGTCGTACCTATTAAAATTAGTACAATTTTTATTTTAAATCGGTTAAGTATTATTTGTCATAGAAGAAAAAAACGTGAAAACACAGACCATTGAGTTCCTTCCTCTATGACAGTGAGATTCTCCTATTATAGAGGTCGCATTTTCTCAACCGAATCTCGTAAAATTTTGTGAACGGCAACCTAGTCATTTGCGGGCGCTCCATCAAAACAAATACTTTTAGCAATTTAAAGTGAGCAGGTAATTATAACGAACTGAATGTTTACTCCTGGTCTACACAGTTTTCTATTTCGAAACAAACGAAAAGACTTTTGTAGGGCCATAGCTAACACTTGCATCTTTCATTTGAACCTAGTCATTTGCGGGCGCTCCATCGAAACAAATACTTTTAGCAATTTAAAGTGAGCAGGTTATTAAAACGAACTGAAAGTTTTCTCCTGGTCTACACAGTTGTCTATTTCGAAACAAACGAAAAGACTTATGTAGGGCCCTAGCTTAGACTTGCATCTTTCATTTGAACCTAGTCATTTGCGGGCGCTCCTTCAAAACAAATACTTTTAGCGGTTCGAAGTGAGTAGGTAATTATAACGAACTGAATGTTTACTCCTGGTCTACACAGTTGTCTATTTCGAAACAAACGAAAAGATTTATGTAGGGCCATAGCTAACACTTGTATCTTTCATTTCAACCCAGTCATTTGCGGGCGCTCCATCAAAACAAATACTTTTAGCAATTTAAAGTGAGCAGGTAATTATAACGAACTGAATGTTTACTCCTGGTCTACACAGTTGTCTATTTCGAAACAAACGAAAAGACTTATGTAGGGCCATAGCTAACACTTGCATCTTTCATTTGAACCTAGTCATTTGCGGGCGCTCCTTCAAAACAAATACTTTTATCGGTTCGAAGTGAGTAGGTAACTTTAACGAACCGTATGTTTGCTCCTGGTCTACACAGTTGTCTATTTCGAAACAAACGAAAAGACTTATGTAGGGCCATAGCTAAGACTTGCATCTTTCATTTGAACCTAGTCATTTGCGGGCGCTCCTTCAAAACAAATACTTTTAGCGGTTCGAAGTGAGTAGGTAACTTTAACGAACCGTATGTTTGCTCCTGGTCTACACAGTTGTCTATTTCGAAACAAACGAAAAGACTTATGTAGGGCCATAGCTAGTACTTGTATCTTTCATTTCAACCCAGTCATTTGCGGGCGCTCCATCAAAACAAATACTTTTAGCAATTTAAAGTGAGCAGGTAATATAACGAACTGAATGTTTACTCTTGGTCTACACAGTTGTCTATTTCGAAACAAACGAAAAAACTTATGTAGGGCCATAGCTAAGACTTGCATCTTTCATTTGAACCTAGTCATTTGCGGGCGCTCCTTCAAAACAAATACTTTTAGCAATTTAAAGTGAACAGGTAATTAAAACGAACTGAAAGTTTTCTCCTGGTCTACACAGTTGTCTATTTCGAAACAAACGAAAAAACTTATGTAGGGCCATAGCTAACACTTGCATCTTTCATTTGAACCTAGTCATTTGCGGGCGCTCCTTCAAAACAAATACTTTTAGCGGTTCGAAGTGAGTAGGTAACTTTAACGAACCGTATGTTTGCTCCTGGTCTACACAGTTGTCTATTTCGAAACAAACGAAAAGACTTATGTAGGGCCATAGCTAACACTGGCATCTTTTATTTGAACCTAGTTATTTGCGGGCGCTCCATCAAAACAAATACTTTTAGCAATTTAAAGTGAACAGGTAATTAAAACGAACTGAAAGTTTTCTCCTGGTCTACACAGTTGTCTATTTCGAAACAAACGAAAAAACTTATGTAGGGCCATAGCTAACACTTGCATCTTTCATTTGAACCTAGTCATTTGCGGGCGCTCCTTCAAAACAAATACTTTTAGCGGTTCGAAGTGAGAAGGTAACTTTAACGAACCGTATGTTTGCTCCTGGTCTACACAGTTGTCTATTTCGAAACAAACGAAAAGACTTATGTAGGGCCATAGCTAACACTGGCATCTTTAATTTGAACCTAGTCATTTGCGGGCGCTCCATCAAAACAAATACTTTTAGCAATTTAAAGTGAACAGGTAATTAAAACGAACTGAAAGTTTTCTCCTGGTCTACACAGTTGTCTATTTCGAAACAAACGAAAAAACTTATGTAGGGCCATAGCTAACACTTGCATCTTTCATTTGAACCTAGTCATTTGCGGGCGCTCCTTCAAAACAAATACTTTTAGCGGTTCGAAGTGAGTAGGTAATTATAACGCACCGTATGTTTGCTCCTGGTCTACACAGTTGTCTATTTCGAAACAAACGAAAAGACTTATGTAGGGCCATAGCTAACACTGGCATCTTTTATTTGAACTTAGTGATTTGCGGGCGCTCCATCAAAACAAATACTTTTAGCAATTTAAAGTGAGCAGGTAATTATAACGAACTGAATGTTTACTCCTGGTCTACACAGTTGTCTATTTCGAAACAAATGAAAAGACTTATGTAGGGCCATAGCTAAGACTTGCATCTTTCATTTGAACCTAGTCATTTGCGGGCGCTCCTTCAAAACAAATACTTTTATCGGTTCGAAGTGAGTAGGTAACTTTAACGAACCGTATGTTTGCTCCTGGTCTACACAGTTGTCTATTTCGAAACAAACGAAAAGACTTATGTAGGGCCATAGCTAACACTGGCATCTTTCATTTGAACCTAGTCATTTGCGGGCGCTCCATCAAAACAAATACTTTTAGCAATTTAAAGTGAGCAGGTAATTATAACGAACTGAATGTTTACTCCTGGTCTACACAGTTGTCTATTTCGAAACAAACGAAAAGACTTATGTAGGGCCATAGCTAAGACTTGCATCTTTCATTTGAACCTAGTCATTTGCGGGCGCTCCTTCAAAACAAATACTTTTATCGGTTCGAAGTGAGTAGGTAACTTTAACGAACCGTATGTTTGCTCCTGGTCTACACAGTTGTCTATTTCGAAACAAATGAAAAGACTTATGTAGGGCCATAGCTAGTACTTGTATCTTTCATTTCTACCCAGTCATTTGCGGGCGTTCCATCAAAACGAATACTTTTAGCAATTTAAAGTGAGCAGGTAATATAACGAACTGAATGTTTACTCCTGGTCTACACAGTTGTCTATTTCGAAACAAACGAAAAGACTTATGTAGGGCCATAGCTAAGACTTGCATCTTTCATTTGAACCTAGTCATTTGCGGGCGCTCCTTTAAAACAAATACTTTTAGCGGTTCGAAGTGAGTAGGTAACTTTAACGAACCGTATGTTTGCTCCTGGTCTACACAGTTGTCTATTTCGAAACAAACGAAAACACTTATGTAAGGCCATAGCTTACACTTGCATCTTTCATTTGAACCTAGTCATTTGCGGGCGCTCCATCAAAACAAATACTTTTAGCAATTTAAAGTGAGCATGTAATTAAAACGAACTGAAAGTTTTCTCCTGGTCTACACAGTTGTCTATTTCGAAACAAACGAAAAGACTTATGTAGGGCCATAGCTAAGACTTGCATCTTTCATTTGAACCTAGTCATTTGCGGGCGCTCCTTCAAAACAAATACTTTTATCGGTTCGAAGTGAGTAGGTAACTTTAACGAACCGTATGTTTGCTCCTGGTCTACACAGTTGTCTATTTCGAAACAAACGAAAAGACTTATGTAGGGCCATAGCTAACACTGGCATCTTTCATTTGAACCTAGTCATTTGCGGGCGCTCCATCAAAACAAATACTTTTAGCAATTTAAAGTGAGCAGGTAATTATAACGAACTGAATGTTTACTCCTGGTCTACACAGTTGTCTATTTCGAAACAAACGAAAAGACTTATGTAGGGCCATAGCTAAGACTTGCATCTTTCATTTGAACCTAGTCATTTGCGGGCGCTCCTTCAAAACAAATACTTTTATCGGTTCGAAGTGAGTAGGTAACTTTAACGAACCGTATGTTTGCTCCTGGTCTACACAGTTGTCTATTTCGAAACAAATGAAAAGACTTATGTAGGGCCATAGCTAGTACTTGTATCTTTCATTTCAACCCAGTCATTTGCGGGCGTTCCATCAAAACGAATACTTTTAGCAATTTAAAGTGAGCAGGTAATATAACGAACTGAATGTTTACTCCTGGTCTACACAGTTGTCTATTTCGAAACAAACGAAAAGACTTATGTAGGGCCATAGCTAAGACTTGCATCTTTCATTTGAACCTAGTCATTTGCGGGCGCTCCTTTAAAACAAATACTTTTAGCGGTTCGAAGTGAGTAGGTAACTTTAACGAACCGTATGTTTGCTCCTGGTCTACACAGTTGTCTATTTCGAAACAAACGAAAACACTTATGTAAGGCCATAGCTTACACTTGCATCTTTCATTTGAACCTAGTCATTTGCGGGCGCTCCATCAAAACAAATACTTTTAGCAATTTAAATTGAGCATGTAATTAAAACGAACTGAAAGTTTTCTCCTGGTCTACACAGTTGTCTATTTCGAAACAAACGAAAAGACTTATGTAGGGCCATAGCTAAGACTTGCATCTTTCATTTGAACCTAGTCATTTGCGGGCGCTCCTTCAAAACAAATACTTTTAGCGGTTCGAAGTGAGTAGGTAATTATAACGCACCGTATGTTTGCTCCTGGTCTACACAGTTGTCTATTTCGAAACAAACAAAAAGACTTATGTAGGGCCATAGCTAACACTGGCATCTTTCATTTGAACCTAGTCATTTGCGGGCGCTCCATCAAAACAAATACTTTTAGCAATTTAAAGTGAGCAGGTAATTATAACGAACTGAATGTTTACTCCTGGTCTACACAGTTGTCTATTTCGAAACAAACGAAAAGACTTATGTAGGGCCATAGCTAACACTGGCATCTTTCATTTGAACCTAGTCTTTTGCGGGCGCTCCATCAAAACAAATACTTTTAGCAATTTAAAGTGAGCAGGTAATTATAACGAACTGAATGTTTACTCCTGGTCTACACAGTTGTCTATTTCGAAACAAACGAAAAGACTTATGTAGGGCCATAGCTAAGACTTGCATCTTTCATTTGAACCTAGTCATTTGCGGGCGCTCCTTCAAAACAAATACTTTTAGCGGTTCGAAGTGAGTAGGTAACTTTAACGAACCGTATGTTTGCTCCTGGTCTACACAGTTGTCTATTTCGAAACAAACGAAAAGACTTATGTAGGGCCATAGCTAACACTGGCATCTTTCATTTGAACCTAGTCATTTGCGGGCGCTCCATCAAAACAAATACTTTTAGCAATTTAAAGTGAGCAGGTAATTATAACGAACTGAATGTTTACTCCTGGTCTACACAGTTGTCTATTTCGAAACAAACGAAAAGACTTATGTAGGGCCATAGCTAAGACTTGCATCTTTCATTTGAACCTAGTCATTTGCGGGCGCTCCTTCAAAACAAATACTTTTAGCGGTTCGAAGTGAGTAGGTAACTTTAACGAACCGTATGTTTGCTCCTGGTCTACACAGTTGTCTATTTCGAAACAAACGAAAGACTTATGTAGGGCCATAGCTAGTACTTGTATCTTTCATTTCAACCCAGTCATTTGCGGGCGTTCCATCAAAACGAATACTTTTAGCAATTTAAAGTGAGCAGGTAATATAACGAACTGAATGTTTACTCCTGGTCTACACAGTTGTCTATTTCGAAACAAACGAAAAGACTTATGTAGGGCCATAGCTAACACTGGCATCTTTCATTTGAACCTAGTCATTTGCGGGCGCTCCATCAAAACAAATACTTTTAGCAATTTAAAGTGAGCAGGTAATTATAACGAACTGAATGTTTACTCCTGGTCTACACAGTTGTCTATTTCGAAACAAACGAAAAGACTTATGTAGGGCCATAGCTAAGACTTGCATCTTTCATTTGAACCTAGTCATTTGCGGGCGCTCCTTCAAAACAAATACTTTTAGCGGTTCGAAGTGAGTAGGTAACTTTAACGAACCGTATGTTTGCTCCTGGTCTACACAGTTGTCTATTTCGAAACAAACGAAAAGACTTATGTAGGGCCATAGCTAACACTGGCATCTTTCATTTGAACCTAGTCATTTGCGGGCGCTCCATCAAAACAAATACTTTTAGCAATTTAAAGTGAGCAGGTAATTATAACGAACTGAATGTTTACTCCTGGTCTACACAGTTGTCTATTTCGAAACAAACGAAAAGACTTATGTAGGGCCATAGCTAAGACTTGCATCTTTCATTTGAACCTAGTCATTTGCGGGCGCTCCTTCAAAACAAATACTTTTAGCGGTTCGAAGTGAGTAGGTAACTTTAACGAACCGTATGTTTGCTCCTGGTCTACACAGTTGTCTATTTCGAAACAAACGAAAGACTTATGTAGGGCCATAGCTAGTACTTGTATCTTTCATTTCAACCCAGTCATTTGCGGGCGTTCCATCAAAACGAATACTTTTAGCAATTTAAAGTGAGCAGGTAATATAACGAACTGAATGTTTACTCCTGGTCTACACAGTTGTCTATTTCGAAACAAACGAAAAGACTTATGTAGGGCCATAGCTAACACTGGCATCTTTCATTTGAACCTAGTCATTTGCGGGCGCTCCATCAAAACAAATACTTTTAGCAATTTAAAGTGAGCAGGTAATTATAACGAACTGAATGTTTACTCCTGGTCTACACAGTTGTCTATTTCGAAACAAACGAAAAGACTTATGTAGGGCCATAGCTAAGACTTGCATCTTTCATTTGAACCTAGTCATTTGCGGGCGCTCCTTTAAAACAAATACTTTTAGCGGTTCGAAGTGAGTAGGTAACTTTAACGAACCGTATGTTTGCTCCTGGTCTACACAGTTGTCTATTTCGAAACAAACGAAAAAACTTATGTAAGGCCATAGCTAACACTTGCATCTTTCATTTGAACCTAGTCATTTGCGGGCGCTCCATCAAAACAAATACTTTTAGCAATTTAAATTGAGCATGTAATTAAAACGAACTGAAAGTTTTCTCCTGGTCTACACAGTTGTCTATTTCGAAACAAACGAAAAGACTTATGTAGGGCCATAGCTAAGACTTGCATCTTTCATTTGAACCTAGTCATTTGCGGGCGCTCCTTCAAAACAAATACTTTTAGCGGTTCGAAGTGAGTAGGTAATTATAACGCACCGTATGTTTGCTCCTGGTCTACACAGTTGTCTATTTCGAAACAAACGAAAAGACTTATGTAGGGCCATAGCTAACACTGGCATCTTTTATTTGAACCTAGTCATTTGCGGGCGCTCCATCAAAACAAATACTTTTAGCAATTTAAAGTGAGCAGGTAATTATAACGAACTGAATGTTTACTCCTGGTCTACACAGTTGTCTATTTCGAAACAAATGAAAAGACTTATGTAGGGCCATAGCTAAGACTTGCATCTTTCATTTGAACCTAGTCATTTGCGGGCGCTCCTTCAAAACAAATACTTTTATCGGTTCGAAGTGAGTAGGTAACTTTAACGAACCGTATGTTTGCTCCTGGTCTACACAGTTGTCTATTTCGAAACAAACGAAAAGACTTATGTAGGGCCATAGCTAACACTGGCATCTTTCATTTGAACCTAGTCATTTGCGGGCGCTCCATCAAAACAAATACTTTTAGCAATTTAAAGTGAGCAGGTAATTATAACGAACTGAATGTTTACTCCTGGTCTACACAGTTGTCTATTTCGAAACAAACGAAAAGACTTATGTAGGGCCATAGCTAAGACTTGCATCTTTCATTTGAACCTAGTCATTTGCGGGCGCTCCTTCAAAACAAATACTTTTATCGGTTCGAAGTGAGTAGGTAACTTTAACGAACCGTATGTTTGCTCCTGGTCTACACAGTTGTCTATTTCGAAACAAATGAAAAGACTTATGTAGGGCCATAGCTAGTACTTGTATCTTTCATTTCAACCCAGTCATTTGCGGGCGTTCCATCAAAACGAATACTTTTAGCAATTTAAAGTGAGCAGGTAATATAACGAACTGAATGTTTACTCCTGGTCTACACAGTTGTCTATTTCGAAACAAACGAAAAGACTTATGTAGGGCCATAGCTAAGACTTGCATCTTTCATTTGAACCTAGTCATTTGCGGGCGCTCCTTTAAAACAAATACTTTTAGCGGTTCGAAGTGAGTAGGTAACTTTAACGAACCGTATGTTTGCTCCTGGTCTACACAGTTGTCTATTTCGAAACAAACGAAAACACTTATGTAAGGCCATAGCTTACACTTGCATCTTTCATTTGAACCTAGTCATTTGCGGGCGCTCCATCAAAACAAATACTTTTAGCAATTTAAATTGAGCATGTAATTAAAACGAACTGAAAGTTTTCTCCTGGTCTACACAGTTGTCTATTTCGAAACAAACGAAAAGACTTATGTAGGGCCATAGCTAAGACTTGCATCTTTCATTTGAACCTAGTCATTTGCGGGCGCTCCTTCAAAACAAATACTTTTATCGGTTCGAAGTGAGTAGGTAACTTTAACGAACCGTATGTTTGCTCCTGGTCTACACAGTTGTCTATTTCGAAACAAACGAAAAGACTTATGTAGGGCCATAGCTAACACTGGCATCTTTCATTTGAACCTAGTCATTTGCGGGCGCTCCATCAAAACAAATACTTTTAGCAATTTAAAGTGAGCAGGTAATTATAACGAACTGAATGTTTACTCCTGGTCTACACAGTTGTCTATTTCGAAACAAACGAAAAGACTTATGTAGGGCCATAGCTAAGACTTGCATCTTTCATTTGAACCTAGTCATTTGCGGGCGCTCCTTCAAAACAAATACTTTTATCGGTTCGAAGTGAGTAGGTAACTTTAACGAACCGTATGTTTGCTCCTGGTCTACACAGTTGTCTATTTCGAAACAAATGAAAAGACTTATGTAGGGCCATAGCTAGTACTTGTATCTTTCATTTCAACCCAGTCATTTGCGGGCGTTCCATCAAAACGAATACTTTTAGCAATTTAAAGTGAGCAGGTAATATAACGAACTGAATGTTTACTCCTGGTCTACACAGTTGTCTATTTCGAAACAAACGAAAAGACTTATGTAGGGCCATAGCTAAGACTTGCATCTTTCATTTGAACCTAGTCATTTGCGGGCGCTCCTTTAAAACAAATACTTTTAGCGGTTCGAAGTGAGTAGGTAACTTTAACGAACCGTATGTTTGCTCCTGGTCTACACAGTTGTCTATTTCGAAACAAACGAAAACACTTATGTAAGGCCATAGCTTACACTTGCATCTTTCATTTGAACCTAGTCATTTGCGGGCGCTCCATCAAAACAAATACTTTTAGCAATTTAAATTGAGCATGTAATTAAAACGAACTGAAAGTTTTCTCCTGGTCTACACAGTTGTCTATTTCGAAACAAACGAAAAGACTTATGTAGGGCCATAGCTAAGACTTGCATCTTTCATTTGAACCTAGTCATTTGCGGGCGCTCCTTCAAAACAAATACTTTTAGCGGTTCGAAGTGAGTAGGTAATTATAACGCACCGTATGTTTGCTCCTGGTCTACACAGTTGTCTATTTCGAAACAAACAAAAAGACTTATGTAGGGCCATAGCTAACACTGGCATCTTTCATTTGAACCTAGTCATTTGCGGGCGCTCCATCAAAACAAATACTTTTAGCAATTTAAAGTGAGCAGGTAATTAAAACGAACTGAAAGTTTTCTCCTGGTCTACACAGTTGTCTATTTCGAAACAAACGAAAAGACTTATGTAAGGCCATAGCTAAGACTTGCATCTTTCATTTGAACCTAGTCATTTGCGGGCGCTCCATCAAAACAAATACTTTTAGCAATTTAAAGTGAGCATGTAATTAAAACGAACTGAAAGTTTTCTCCTGGTCTACACAGTTGTCTATTTCGAAACAAACGAAAAGACTTATGTAGGGCCATAGCTAAGACTTGCATCTTTCATTTGAACCTAGTCATTTGCGGGCGCTCCTTCAAAACAAATACTTTTAGCAGTTAAAAGTGAGTAGGTAACTTTAACGAACCGTATGTTTGCTCCTGGTCTACACAGTTGTCTATTTCGAAACAAACGAAAAGACTTATGTAGGGCCATAGCTAACACTGGCATCTTTTATTTGAACCTAGTCATTTGTGGGCGCTCCATCAAAACAAATACTTTGAGCAATTTAAAGTGAGCAGGTAATTAAAACGAACTGAATGTTTACTCCTGGTCTACACAGTTGTCTATTTCGAAACAAACGAAAAGACTTATGTAGGGCCATAGCTAAAACTTGCATTATTCATATGAACCTAGTCATTTGCGGGCGCTTCTTCAAAACAAATACTTTTAGCGGTTCGAAGTGAGAAGGTAACTTTAACGAACCGTATGTTTGCTCCTGGTCTACACAGTTGTCTATTTCGAAACAAACGAAAAAACTTATGTAGGGCCATAGCTAACACTTGCATCTTTCATTTGAACCTAGTCATTTGCGGGCGCTCCATCAAAACAAATACTTTTAGCAATTTAAAGTGAGCAGGTAATTATAACGAACTGAATGTTTACTCCTGGTCTACACAGTTGTCTATTTCGAAACAAACGAAAAGACTTATGTAGGGCCATAGCTAACACTTGCATCTTTCATTTGAACCTAGTCATTTGCGGGCGCTCCTTCAAAACAAATACTTTTAGCGGTTCGAATTGAGTAGGTAACTTTAACGAACCGTATGTTTGCTCCTGGTCTACACAGTTGTCTATTTCGAAACAAACGAAAAGACTTATGTAGGGCCATAGCTAACACTGGCATCTTTTATTTAAACCTAGTCATTTGCGGGCGCTCCATCAAAACAAATACTTTTAGCAATTTAAAGTGAACAGGTAATTAAAACGAACTGAAAGTTTTCTCCTGGTCTACACAGTTGTCTATTTCGAAACAAACGAAAAAACTTATGTAGGGCCATAGCTAACACTGGCATCTTTCATTTGAACCTAGTCATTTGCGGGCGCTCCTTCAAAACAAATACTTTTAGCGGTTCGAAGTGAGAAGGTAACTTTAACGAACCGTATGTTTGCTCCTGGTCTACACAGTTGTCTATTTCGAAACAAACGAAAAAACTTATGTAGGGCCATAGCCAACACTTGCATCTTTCATTTGAACCTAGTCATTTGCGGGCGCTCCATCAAAACAAATACTTTTAGCAATTTAAAGTGAGCAGATAATTATAACGAACTGAATGTTTACTCCTGGTCTACACAGTTGTCTATTTCGAAACAAACGAAAAAACTTATGTAGGGCCATAGCTAACACTGGCATCTTTCATTTGAACCTAGTCATTTGCGGGCGCTCCTTCAAAACAAATACTTTTAGCGGTTCGAAGTGAGAAGGTAACTTTAACGAACCGTATGTTTGCTCCTGGTCTACACAGTTGTCTATTTCGAAACAAACGAAAAAACTTATGTAAGGCCATAGCTAAGACTTGCATCTTTTATTTGAACCTAGTCATTTGCGGGCGCTCTATCAAAACAAATACTTTTAGCAATTTAAAGTGAACAGGTAATTAAAAGGAACTGAAAGTTTTCTCCTGGTCTACACAGTTGTCTATTTCGAAACAAACGAAAAGACTTATGTAGGGCTATAGCTAACACTTGCATCTTTCATTTGAACCTAGTCATTTGCGGGCGCTCCTTCAAAACAAATACTTTTAGCGGTTCGAAGTGAGTAGGTAATTATAACGCACCGTATGTTTGCTCCTGGTCTACACAGTTGTCTATTTCGAAACAAACGAAAAGACTTATGTAGGGCCATAGCTAACACTGGCATCTTTTATTTGAACCTAGTGATTTGCGGGCACTCCATCAAAACAAATACTTTTAGCAATTTAAAGTGAGCAGGTTATTAAAACGAACTGAAAGTTTTCTCCTGGTCTACACAGTTGTCTATTTCGAAACAAACAAAAAGACTTATGTAGGGCCATAGCTTAGACTTGCATCTTTCATTTGAACCTAGTCATTTGCGGGCGCCCCTTCAAAACAAATACTTTTAGCGGTTCGAAGTGAGTAGGTAATTATAACGAACTGAATGTTTACTCCTGGTCTACACAGTTGTCTATTTCGAAACAAACGAAAAAACTTATGTAAGGCCATAGCTAAGACTTGCATCTTTTATTTGAACCTAGTCATTTGCGGGCGCTCTATCAAAACAAATACTTTTAGCAATTTAAAGTGAACAGGTAATTAAAAGGAACTGAAAGTTTTCTCCTGGTCTACACAGTTGTCTATTTCGAAACAAACGAAAAGACTTATGTAGGGCTATAGCTAACACTTGCATCTTTCATTTGAACCTAGTCATTTGCGGGCGCTCCTTCAAAACAAATACTTTTAGCGGTTCGAAGTGAGTAGGTAATTATAACGCACCGTATGTTTGCTCCTGGTCTACACAGTTGTCTATTTCGAAACAAACGAAAAGACTTATGTAGGGCCATAGCTAACACTGGCATCTTTTATTTGAACCTAGTGATTTGCGGGCACTCCATCAAAACAAATACTTTTAGCAATTTAAAGTGAGCAGGTTATTAAAACGAACTGAAAGTTTTCTCCTGGTCTACACAGTTGTCTATTTCGAAACAAACAAAAAGACTTATGTAGGGCCATAGCTTAGACTTGCATCTTTCATTTGAACCTAGTCATTTGCGGGCGCCCCTTCAAAACAAATACTTTTAGCGGTTCGAAGTGAGTAGGTAATTATAACGAACTGAATGTTTACTCCTGGTCTACACAGTTGTCTATTTCGAAACAAACGAAAAGATTTATGTAGGGCCATAGCTAACACTTGTATCTTTCATTTCAACCCAGTCATTTGCGGGCGCTCCATCAAAACAAATACTTTTAGCAATTTAAAGTGAGCAGGTAATTATAACGAACTGAATGTTTACTCCTGGTCTACACAGTTGTCTATTTCGAAACAAACGAAAAGACTTATGTAGGGCCATAGCTAAGACTTGCATCTTTCATTTGAACCTAGTAATTTGCGGGCGCTCCTTCAAAACAAATACTTTTAGCAATTTAAAGTGAACAGGTAATTAAAACGAACTGAAAGTTTTCTCCTGGTCTACACAGTTGTCTATTTCGAAACAAACGAAAAGACTTATGTAGGGCCATAGCTAACACTTGCATCTTTCATTTGAACCTAGTCATTTGCGGGCGCTCCTTCAAAACAAATACTTTTAGCGGTTCGAAGTGAGTAGGTAATTATAACGCACCGTATGTTTGCTCCTGGTCTACACAGTTGTCTATTTCGAAACAAACGAAAAGACTTATGTAGGGCCATAGCTAACACTGGCATCTTTTATTTGAACCTAGTGATTTGCGGGCGCTCCATCAAAACAAATACTTTTAGCAATTTAAAGTGAGCAGGTTATTAAAACGAACTGAAAGTTTTCTCCTGGTTTACACAGTTGTCTATTTCGAAACAAACGAAAAGACTTATGTAGGGCCATAGCTTAGACTTGCATCTTTCATTTGAACCTAGTCATTTGCGGGCGCTCCTTCAAAACAAATACTTTTAGCGGTTCGAAGTGAGTAGGTAATTATAACGAACTGAATGTTTACTCCTGGTCTACACAGTTGTCTATTTCGAAACAAACGAAAAGATTTATGTACGGCCATAGCTAACACTTGTATCTTTCATTTCAACCCAGTCATTTGCGGGCGCTCCATCAAAACAAATACTTTTAGCAATTTAAAGTGAGCAGGTAATTATAACGAACTGAATGTTTACTCCTGGTCTACACAGTTGTCTATTTCGAAACAAACGAAAAGACTTATGTAGGGCCATAGCTAAGACTTTCATCTTTCATTTGAACCTAGTCATTTGCGGGCGCTCCTTCAAAACAAATACTTTTATCGGTTCGAAGTGAGTAGGTAACCTTAACGAACCGTATGTTTGCTCCTGGTCTACACAGTTGTCTATTTCGAAACAAACAAAAAGACTTATGTAGGGCCATAGCTAACACTGGCATCTTTCATTTGAACCTAGTCATTTGCGGGCGCTCCATCAAAACAAATACTTTTAGCAATTTAAAGTGAGCAGGTAATTATAACGAACTGAATGTTTACTCCTGGTCTACACAGTTGTCTATTTCGAAACAAACGAAAAGACTTATGTAGGGCCATAGCTAAGACTTGCATTATTCATATGAACCTAGTCATTTGCGGGCGCTCCTTCAAAACAAATACTTTTAGCGGTTCGAAGTGAGTAGGTAACTTTAACGAACCGTATGTTTGCTCCTGGTCTACACAGTTGTCTATTTCGAAACAAACGAAAAGATTTATGTAGGGCCATAACTAACACTTGCATCTTTCATTTGAACCAAGTCATTTGCGGGCGCTCCATCAAAACAAATACTTTTAGCAATTTAAAGTGAGCAGGTAATTATAACGAACTGAATGTTTACTCCTGGTCTACACAGTTGTCTATTTCGAAACAAACGAAAAGACTTATGTAGGGCCATAGCTAACACTTGCATCTTTCATTTGAACCTAGTCATTTGCGGGCGCTCCATCAAAACAAATAGTTTTAGCAATTTAAAGTGAGCAGGTAATTATAACGAACTGAATGTTTACTCCTGGTCTACACAGTTGTCTATTTCGAAACAAACGAAAAAATTTATGTAGGGCCATAGCTAACACTTGCATCTTTCATTTGAACCTAGTCATTTGCGGGCGCTCCTTCAAAACAAATACTTTTAGCGGTTCGAAGTGAGTAGGTAATTATAACGCACCGTATGTTTGCTCCTGGTCTACACAGTTGTCTATTTCGAAACAAACGAAAAGACTTATGTAGGGCCATAGCTAACACTGGCATCTTTTATTTGAACCTAGTGATTTGCGGGCGCTCCATCAAAACAAATACTTTTAGCAATTTAAAGTGAGCAGGTAATTATAACGAACTGAATGTTTACTCCTGGTCTACACAGTTGTCTATTTCGAAACAAACGAAAAGACTTATGTAGGGCCATAGCTAAGACTTGCATCTTTTATTTGAACCTAGTCATTTGCGGGCGCTCTATCAAAACAAATACTTTTAGCAATTTAAAGTGAGCAGGTAATTATAACGAACTGAATGTTTACTCCTGGTCTACACAGTTGTCTATTTCGAAACAAACGAAAAGACTTATGTAGGGCCATAGCTAAGACTTGCATCTTTCATTTGAACCTAGTCATTTGCGGGCGCTCCTTCAAAACAAATACTTTTAGCGGTTCGAAGTGAGTAGGTAATTATAACGCACCGTATGTTTGCTCCTGGTCTACACAGTTGTCTATTTCGAAACAAACGAAAAGTTTTATGTAGGGCCATAGCTAACACTGGCATTTTTTATTTGAACCTAGTGATTTGCGGGCGCTCCATCAAAACAAATACTTTTAGCAATTTAAAGTGAGCAGGTAATTATAACGAACTGAATGTTTACTCCTGGTCTACACAGTTGTCTATTTCGAAACAAACGAAAAGACTTATGTAGGGCCATAGCTAAGACTTGCATCTTTCATTTGAACCTAGTCATTTGCGGGCGCTCCTTCAAAACAAATACTTTTAGCGGTTCGAAGTGAGTAGGTAACTTTAACGAACCGTATGTTTGCTCCTGGTCTACACAGTTGTCTATTTCGAAACAAACGAAAAAACTTATGTAAGGCCATAGCTAACACTTGCATCTTTCATTTGAACCTAGTCATTTGCGGGCGCTCCATCAAAACAAATACTTTTAGCAATTTAAAGTGAGCATGTAATTAAAACGAACTGAAAGTTTTCTCCTGGTCTACACAGTTGTCTATTTCGAAACAAACGAAAAGACTTATGTAGGGCCATAGCTAAGACTTGCATCTTTCATTTGAACCTAGTCATTTGCGGGCGCTCCTTCAAAACAAATACTTTTAGCGGTTCGAAGTGAGTAGGTAACTTTAACGAACCGTATGTTTGCTCCTGGTCTACACAGTTGTCTATTTCGAAACAAACGAAAAAACTTATGTAAGGCCATAGCTAACACTTGCATCTTTCATTTGAACCTAGTCATTTGCGGGCGCTCCTTTAAACGAATATTAGAATAGCGTTTTTACGCGTACTTACGGAATTCTACAATTTGAGTATTTTTCTTATTGTGTATCTACCTATCTATAGCCCAATTTTTTCTATGAGTAACGGTACATTTTGATGTACTCACATAGATTTAGCATTATTCAATGATTCCTTACATAAACTAGTCCATATAACGAGTTATTGAGGTTGTTAGTGCGTGCAGGCAAGATTTTTCTAAAAAAATAAAAAAAATCATAACTTTTTTCGGTTTGTCAAAACAAACAAAATTTTATCAAAACAAATCAAAACTAACGAAAAGCAATCATAATGCGCAATTTTTATTTTGTTTTGCCATATGGGGTGGCTATCTTCACGTGAAGATAGCCACCCCACTTTGCATTTTTTTCTAGGGAATACGGAGTCTAAACAAACGAAAATTTTAATCAAAACAAACGAAACTAACAAATATCTATCGAATAAGCTTTAAATAAAACCATTTGGTGCAATGGGGTGGCTAGCGTGAAGATAGCCACCCCACTTTTGTTTTTAAAAAAAAAGTATGAAGGAAATCTAAACAAACGATTTTTTTTCCAAAACAAATCAAAACTAACGCTAAACTAACGACCTGCACCCTCAAAACCTGGGCACTCGAAATGGGGTGGCTATCTTCACGGAGGTTCGCTCGGACTAAAAAGGCCACAATGTAACTGCTTTTTCCGTAAGTTGGTACGCCATCGAAATATTCGTTTAGAACTAAAGAGGCACTTGTCTTTTGTTTTTTTCGTCTCCTGCAAAATTTTCAACTAGACTCTTAGAGCTAGAGAATACAATGTATCCTTTACTTTCCTTTTAAAAATCATCGATTCATTTGGTTGATACATTTTAATGTGGCAATCTAATAACCTAATTACCTATATACCTTCTTTGCTATAAAGTTCAAGTCAGTTTACAACACAAACACACTTTTGTATAGAATTGCTTGAGCAAATTGTTCGATTAATTCAACAAAAAGCTAATTCATCAAAACTGTAAGTAGCTGAATAAAAAAGCATTAAAGAAATAAAAAAGAAAAAACGTCCGACAATGGGCTTTGAATGGGGGTATTATAATGAGAGATTATTATGCCTACTGAACTGACTTTACTAAGTTGGGACATACGGGGGTAATTTACGACCGCGCCCGCTGCGTTTGCGGTTAAATTTATAATGCGAATCTGTTAAAAAATAAATATTAAACATTCAAAAGTGACCCGTTTCAATATTTCTTTTTTTATTTGGATTCCTACCTACTGTTGAATTTAAACTCTTATTTTAATGAAAGAACAGCATTTTTGATATTGCATGGCCAGTTGTGTTTAATGCATAACGGGATAGTGCTTGGCCTTCACCTCACCTGATGTTAAGTGATGATAAACCAAAGGTTGAGGAAGCGCACTACTCCCGGAATCCTCACCACTGAGGAGCTGGCTATTTTACCTCTAACTGCCGGAAAACAACACTTTAAATTGACACGGGTGGGCAAACCACTAGACCAGAGAGGCAGCTATAATCAATTTGGAATTAACACCAAGAAGACATTTGTTTCACAGCTTCTATGGCACGTGAAAAATAATCAAGAAGTTATAGTTGAAACAAAAAAAACATACTGCATAGACATACCTACAAAGTATGGCGAAAGTCACCCTACTCAACGAGATACCATCAATATTTTCTGTCATTGCCAGAACTTAAGAGTTCCCCGACCAAAACTAATTCAAACTTTTTTGCGCGCTCATCTGTCGATCGCCCATAGAGCTAACACAATAAGCTCCCATATGTTTCGACTTAACCGTCGAGTCATCGGGGTAAAGTAGGCCAATTCCAGGGTGCTTTTAAGTCGCGATTTCTCCTTTAAAGCGACAGGGCGTCATTAAAAGAGATGTCACAGAGTTGAAGGAAGTCGAGTTTCAAGCTCACCTTTTTACATATTTGAGGGGTATAGTACCAAAATCCGCTAAGATATAACTTTCTCAAAACTTTCGCAGATCATAAAAAAACTGAACTTGATCAATATAACTTACCAGATTTTTTTCAGTCTAACTAATTAATTTATGATTTTATGACATGGCAACACTAATTTTAGCTGGACCAACAGATATTTGGTTATAAGGTTATAGGGGCTTTTGATCCTGAATCTGTTTTTTGGTGGTGAATTTCTCTGAGTTATTTAGTTGATTTTGCTACAAAACTAGACGACCATTTTAAGGCATTTTTTTCTTAAAAATTGCTTTAAAATGGTCGTCTAGTAAGCTCTTGCTTTCTAACAATGCTTAGTGACCAAATTCGAGTTAATAGCACTACTAACTCGTATTTAACTAAGCATTATAGCGGATTTTGATACTATACCCCTCATTTAAGTGATACTTGACGTTAAGCATTCACCGTAACCAATACAATGTTCTGTAGCAAGAATCCTGTAACTACCTAGCTCTTTAAGCTCTGCAGCGTCCAGGAAGTCTAGTATCTTACTGGCTTTAAGAGTTTTTATTTTCTCCGGGTCAATTACGTTTCGCCCCAGATGGATACTGCGCATGTGGAACAGGGGTCCAGGAACAGGGAACAGCATAGTCACAGAAGTTTTTGGGCGTTTCCTGCTTCTCATTGCAATATCTGCAAACGTCAGTCTCAATCAATTTCTTATGAAATAGGTGTCTGTTTAGTTTGCAATGTCCAGTTAAGGTTCTAATAATTGTGCTGATGTTCGACTTACTGAACTGTGTCAGCTAATTCGTCCGTCTTTGCGAGTAGCCTTCCACCAAGGATTTGCTGGCGTGTCTCAACTCAATCCTGGCTGTTTAAGTCAGATTGTTTCGACACGTCCAAGAGATTTTCTTTAAGGAGTTGCATAGCCTGGTTTTTCGGGATGCCACAGGTTTTGGGCCGATCTGTTGGCCCCGCGTCCATAAGAATGTCATAACATAAGGTACCAGCATAAAACCAGGGAAATACTATAAAGCTCGATGAGTATCTAAGAAGAGTTTTTGGCGCCATTTCGTCGAATTCGGTTCGGTGACTATTTTAATTATTCGTACGAGTAAATTGATTCATAGTGGATGTTGTGTCTTAAAATTGGTGCAGTTTTGTGGTACAAGTGTCTACGCAACTGAACAATATGTGAGATAATTGAAATAGGCGCGATCTTGGTTGTGTGAAGCTGAGACTTTTATTGTAGTGGTGGCTACCTCGGCAGAACTTACCGAGTAAACTGTCATGCTCCAAGCAGCATTGGAATGCTATGCACCCGCATTTTAATGTAAACTGAAACAATCTACCACTGAACTATTCAACACTTGACACTGGTAAAAATTACATCCAAGGGGAAAGTAGATTGCCAAAACAAAAATAAGAAGAAGAAGAGTATCTAAGACTAGAAAAAGTCTCTTTCATACAAGGTATACATATTTTACGTTTTACGTCAAAATAACATACACAGGATGTATGTATCCACTATTATATCAAACATTTTTATTCTGCAAGACCTGTAATGTTATTCCAAAATGCTCGTCTACTGAACAAACCAGTTGGCAGTATGACAAAAATGTCTGAACTTAGAAATCATAAAAGATTGACCAGTGCTGTGAACCATATCGATACTATTATCGATATAATCATCACTTGAAGGTTCAACCGTTTTCTACTGCAATATTTTTAGCATATTTATTTATTTATTTATCTTTTTTGGGAAACAAACAGCCTTATACATTACATTTAATTACGCTTAATATATGCTCTAGCTCATTTGCCAAAAAAGTTTCCACTTATAATCATTTACATTGAATTCGTTAAGTAAGTACTAAAGAGTTACTACTTATAAGTATGATTTGCACTATTGAATAACAAATAATGAGTACAAGAATTAGGTAGTACATTTATGAGATTACACTACATAATATTTATAATTTCAAATTAAAAATTTGAAAATTAAGGTTGAATATATCAATGTGACCATACTTCTTATTATAGTTATGTAAAGTTTTTGGAATAAATAGATTTTTTGCATACTTTGTACGACACCAAGGTACAGAAAACGTATCACAAGCACGCAGTGATCTTGAGCATTTAAATTAAACTTTGAAACTTTACTTAAAAGGTAAGGTAAGTCTACGTTATTATTTAAAATTTTGTACAGTAACGTTATATCCCTGAGTTTTCTTCTTAAACTTAAAGGAATAATAAAAATATCATCAGTATTATAATTTTTAAACTTATATTTTACACGTTTAATAAACTTGTTTTGAATTCTTTGGATTTAATTAATATGCACATCGTATTGATATTCTAGTGCATTGCCCATTTTGTATTAATAAGTTTTTGCAAAACTCCGGAATCAAGAGCTAAATTGGAAATATGGAAGGCGCTGTCACTGTACCTACTAGTATTTGATTTGTAATTAATTACATACATACTATGACTTATTATTATTTGTTTTACAGAAATGGTAAAACAATATGTATCAATCAACGCCAAATAGCGAGTGTAAAGTTGCGGCTTACGAAGTGTCCCGAGTTTTATACATGAAAATATATATCGATGTTTTTCAACTTGCGACATCACTTCTCCGGTCTATGTATAAAAAAACGGCACAGTATAGGGAATGTACAAAGTTTTAGCAATATTTGCTTCACGGCACATTGCGTTGGCGTCGCGAAACGATACATTTATGGGTTACACAGTTTTTCCTTGAGACTCAAGATCGAAGCGTAAAACGTAACGTAACGTAAAACTTTATTAGGTTACTTAGGTATTTTTATGCACAACGGAATAGTGCTTGGCCTTCACCTCACCTGATGTTAAGTGACGATAAGGTCGACGGTGGAATCGCACTACACCCGGAACCCTCATCACTGAGGAACTGGCTATTTTACCTCTAACTGCCGGAACACAACAATTTTTAAATTGTTGTAATATCGTCAGACTTAAGTAAGATGGTGGTAGCTAGCCAGGCGGACTTGAAATAAGCCCTACCACCAACCAAACCGAGTCCAAATTGTGTACTCCCCCTAGGAATCTAACCCGGGACCCCTGCGTCTTACACCGGTGGGCGAACCACTACACCACAGAGGCGGTTATAATAATAAAAACCGGCCAAGTGCGTGTCGGGACACGCGCCATAGGGTTCCGTAGTTACCTTATACCATACCATATTTAATACCACCTATCATTTTTCGTATGCAAAAATAACTTTGATTTTCACAGTGTTGGTATGAATGACAAAGTTATATTTGCGGTTTTGGAAAATCTGCTATATCTCAAAAACTAATTACTATATCTCGGTCAAACCAATTTTGGTTGAAAGTGTTTATTAAGATCTATAGCATATATTTTTTTTAGATTTTTCACTCTCTTATTTCAAAAGTTAAAGGGGGGGGACACACATTTTACCACTTTGGCGGTGTATATCTTTCAAACGGTTGACTTTGAGAAAAAGTTGTCTTAGAAACCTCAATGTCATTTTTAAAGACCTATCTATAGACACCCAACACGTGTTGGTTTGAAGAAAAAATTTTTTTTCAGTTTCAGTTCCATGTATGGGGAGCCCCCCCTTAATCTTTTATTTTTCTTATTTTTGTATTAAATTCGGTAAGCGGTTAACAGAATACACCTACCTACCAAGTTTCAACTGTGTAGTCTTAATACTTTCGGAATAAAGTGGCTGTGACATACGGACAGACAGACAGACAGACAGACAGACAGACAGACAGACAGACAGACAGACAGACAGACATGACGAATCTATAAGGGTTCCGTTTTTTGCCATTTAGGCTACGGAACCCTAAAAAGCACAGACTTACAACTTTAAACCTCAATAAATCTGAAACGGACCTTACCAGTCAGGATATCCAAAGGTCGCGGGTTCGATTCCCGTCCGAGTATTGATCTGGGGCGACTGCGAGTCGTATTTTTTCCAGTATATTATTGAGTATTTAGTAGAGATATAACGGATATCCGGTAACTATCAGGTATTCGGCCTTTCCGGCGGCCTTAATACTATCCGGCCGAATACCTGATAACTACTATTCGGCCGGATAGAAAAACATGGTTAAAAATATATTTTTTTTAAGTAATTATTTGCTTTATTTAGTTAGTCTTAGTATCACTTAAGAAATATAATTAGTTTTAGTTTTAAATTTTTAAACACCCAATAGTAAATGAATGTAATAGAAAATGAATTGATTAGTACTCATACTGCACTAAGGGCAAAGTATGGTGAATAAATACTAATTTCTCTGCATCGAGAGGTAGCAAAGCGAAACCGCTTGGTTTCGCTTCTCTTCATAAATAAGACCAGCTGTAGAAAAAAGCCTTTCGCTGTACACTCTGCGAAAGATAGATTTTGGCAAACTTTGTTAACACCAAACGGCTAAGTTCCGCCAGATATCCGGCTATCCGACCACATGGTTGGCCGAATATCCGGTATCCGGCCAAACTACTATCCGTTTCATCTCTAGTATTTAGAATTACCAGATACAGTTAAAAAAGTCTGGAACGGGTGGTAGGAAAATATAGACGATTCAAAAGTGTTTAATTAGGTATTAAGTGTATTTGAATAAAGTCATTTTGACTTTGACCACACCAAGCTTTAAAGTGCTTTAAATGTCTACCATTGTATTCTTTCTTAAAAATCCCGCCACCTTTTTGTCTTTTCTCAACATTTCTGAACTCGATTTCTATATTAATCGTCCTAATAGAATCTCTTAGAGATTCGGTGACAATAATTAATTAGAACTGTCTTCTCGTCTTTCTAATCCAGGGCTTGTCAAAGTATGGTTCGCGGACCCTTTTTAATTTATCAGACGACTCTTTCTTTCTTGAATATTGTTAAAAAGGTAGTCTTTTCTTTTTATGATAGCATACACAATTCAAAAATATTGTTTACAAAATTTCAATTCAAAATGTCGGGAACAAAATAGCTCTTTATCGATTTTTGGGACGGAAAACGCCTTTTCGTCTTGTAGTGGATTGCTACGCTCACTCAGACAAAAACACTTTGAAATTAAATTGAAACAAAAATCTAGAATAGGTAGGTAGGTACATATTCGAAATGAAACTGGAAAAAACCTATTAAAGGTTAGGAAGTTTAGTCGTAGCAACTAGCAACGTGTCCATCAGTCTTTCGCCATGACGTACCTATATTTTATCGCAAACCCCTATGATTTAATTTGCGCACCCCTGGAGCCGCGAACCACACTTTGAGTAGCCCTGTCCTAACCTAAAAGTTGATGGGAGAAATCAATCTTGCCGGATTCTTTGGGCTAATTTCTAATAGCGTTTTGGAATCCCTTTGCTCGTTCTTCTAAATTGTGTCTATTAAGAATAAAACTTTGATTTAAAGTCGAACGGAGTTTTATTCTATTTCCTTGGTCGGAACAGGAAAAACTAATTTATTTTGTGCTAATGTTAGTAATTACAAAATTCGTTAATATTTTACATTTAAATTGAAAACACTACGTAGGTACCTATACTAAAACTAGTAGGTACCTACCAAATTAATTTCTTATTTTATCATTTCAACACTACGTTCACTGTTTCAATATCAAATTATTATTAAAACCCATGATTAATATTGTACGAGTTATTTCAGCAATTTATAGTTGAATTCCAGTAAATTTTAAGTAAGTAGAGTAGGTACAAAGGTTTCACGTAATTGTGATCACTCATTATAAAAGTTTTTGATAGATTGATAAATTTAATATAATGTTCTTACATTACCCCATATAGTCTATAATTTTAAATGTTTCGTATTATAAGCACGTATTGTATGTTGAATACAGCAAACTTATCACAGCTTTTCGAAGTGACATCAATGTATTAATCTCAGACAAAAACAAAAGAATGTACATTCCCATGCCGCGTAAATCAGGGCAAACACTTGTCAGTATTCGATATATCCTTACTGGTGTCGTCTCTTTCGCATGTGGGGAGTGCGATAGGGACAGAAATCATACGTTTCGGTTAGCGAATTCGGCGTTCGTTCTTTGAAATTCGATATCCGTGCGGACCAACGCATGACTGACTTTAGGGATGTGGCCTGTGATGTGGCTGTCAATATCGATAATCAATATTGACATTGAATCAGGATTCGATTTATCCAAATCGTTTTATGACGACGTTAATAGTTAGGATTTAGGTATACCCTTAGGACCATAGGCCGTGAATAAATTGCTCATGCATGTATGACATGCATGAACAATTACATTAATATAATATAATGATATAAATGTCTACCAATTTTTATAAATACAGGATTTTTGGTAATACCCCTAATGCAGTTTTTCAAAGTAAAAACATAAATTTTCAGCCATTAATTAGCTATTTCATTTCAGGGGTATTACCAAATGGGTCCAGGAGGGTATTACAATCTCTTAAAACTTGCCAGGTTTATGAATTGCAATAGTTACATCTCTTTCTCGCTATATAGCAAATAAAAGAGACGCATTGATAACCATTCAGAAAACTGACAAGTTTTAAGAAGTTGTAATACAGAGGCAGTACTTAGTTTCGAATGACGCTGTAGCGACACACGTTGTGGCTAAAAAATTTCAGCGTTGGTACACTGGAGCGAAAATCATGGGAGCGAAATCCACACGGTCAAATGACACGATAGCGACAAACTTTGTGGCGAAATATAATTGAATGCTAGTTTGAAACTCAAAAGGCTGAATAATTCAGGACTACCTTCAATGTAATAATTTGTTTAGTGTAACTTTTAATGTAGGCAGTAATTGTTCAGCCTTTTGAGTTTCAAACTACCTAGCGGCTAGCAGACAATTTTATTTCGGCACAAAGTTTGTCACTGTCGTGTAATTCAACCGTGTGGGTTTCGCTGAAATGATTTTTCGCTCCAGCGTACCATGCTAAAATTTTTTCGCCACAACGTGTGTCGCTACAGCGTCATTCGAAAATAAGTACTGGACCATTACCAAACACTCTGTGTACAAATAATTATATTATTATATCATCTCCACTCCATTTTGTATTTGCTCAGAGTCTTCTCTTTATAAAAGGAAAGGGGAATTTATGCAAATATAAGCAGTCAATGACACTATCGATACTTTTGATTACCGTACCGTAGAACATCACTAGCTCGTCATCTTAAACTCATCCCGTTAATTCAAACCGCACTTTGGCGTCACAATTTTGACACATTTTGACGCGTGTACGCAACTTAATACTATGAAAGGAATCACAAAGAGTGAGCTAAGAATAGTTTGTTTGTGCTTTGTCCCTTTCTACGAATTCAAAGCGACAATTGAGTGACGTAAACATAACATTGCGTACTACTAACTATATCTACTAAGCATGTGTGTTCTGTTTATTCGAAAGGAGGTGATGTTTAACTTAATCAAGAAACAAAGGAAGCAAATACATTAAAAAATATACGCAACGAATAGATAACCTCCTCCTTTTTTGAAGTCGGTAAAAAAACAATAGAAGGTCGATGCGTTTTCTTAGTTTTGAATATTATTCCAAAGAGTTTTTTATGTTATCTAACAGTATTTTAACGAAAACACTGATCCAGTGACAAAAATATTTTTTATAAATTCTTCTGCTAATGATACAAATACCGACACTATACTATACTACACTCTACCACAATATAGAGTACAGTAGTTGAGCTTAGCACTTGCGCGCTTGAGCAACGCACACATAGACATCTCTCACCGACACTGTATAACTGCAATCTCAAACCACTCTCAAAACAGTTCGAGTACGTGACGCAGCGGCGAGAGCTGTCTTTGTGTGTGTACGATGCTCGAGCGCCCGTAGTACTAAGCTAAACTTCTTTTAGTCTCTCTATTTTGTGACTGTACTAAAATGTTAAGACCACTGTACAAATTGGGCCATGCATGACATAGCACTGGGTCAAAAAGTAGTGATTCCCAAAAGTCACTACCTACGTTACGTTGTGGCATAATTATTAATATTTTGCATGGGCACCTATCTAAGTCTCGCTATCAAGAGATGGAACAACATTTTTTGATGTGAACACGAAAAACTGACACGGTACTATACGTACACATCAACTTTGTCTAGGGATACAGGTGTTATTTTCATACAAACGAGGTAACTTTGAAGCCTTGGTTTTCTGCCAGGGATGTACCGTGCTGTAATCTGATGATGGCCATCCAGGGACTGAATGAAGTAGATTCAGATCGCTATACACACCCAACTGATCTGATCAGCATTCTAAAAGATTAATGGGTCAGAGTTCTCAGTTTGAGGATTTCCATACATTTTCATGCTATTTTTACGGTTTTTTAAACATGTCGATTACGTTTTTAGAATGCTGGTCAGATCAGTTAGGTGTGTATAGCGATCTGAATCTCCTCCATTCACTCCCTAGATAGCCGCCACCAGATCACAGTCCAGTACATTCCAAGGAGGAAACCAATTAAGGCTTCAAAGTTACCTCGTTTGTGTTAAAATAACACCTGGTATCCCTAGACAAAGTTGATGTGTGTATATAGGTACATAATTATGCCAAGTAGGGTAGGCGTAAGCCTCTATACCACGGTTAAATAGCGGGCATTATAATCTGAATTAAAAGAGGATGTATTAAGATTGAAAATCTGGTCCCGAAACCTTAAAAATCTGCCGAACGTGTGTGTGTGGGAATGGGAACCGATCCCAAGACAATCATTTGCATTAAATATAAAATCTTACATTTGATGAACATAACAATGATTAAAAAATCTTTAAGCGGATACAGCTGTCAACGGTTCGCTTTAATCGGAAAAGATTGTGATGATATCTTGCGATGCGATCAGTTTTTATATTCTTTCTTTTATAATACGAACGCTTTTTGGACCACTTTGCCGCTACAACTCGAACTATTTTTGTTTTTTTTTGTCAAAGGTAAAAAAGCGTTCAGCCTTAAAATCGATAAGCTAAACCGAGAACATTGACCCCGATTAAAACAAAGACCGAAAAATCACTTTTCGAAATAATTTCCGCACATCGATACGAGACGTAATTTGTGTTCGACATTTGAATTTGAGATCAAAGAGTTTCATTGCCTTTTCGGGCATACTTATTTCGATATGGCCGGCGAACGTTTTGTTCAATTTTGCTGAAACTAAGATAAAATCAATTTGATTTTGCCTAAGGCCTAAAGCCAACCGTCAGCAGGAATCTCTACAAAGCCCTGTGGGTAACCGGTGGCCGACGCACAAGATACAAATTGGATGGATTCGAATGACGTCAGAACAGAACATAGTAATTTACGTGACGCAGTAAGGAAAGTTTTACTTTGTAGTCGGTACCTAAACTAGGAACTTGCAGACAGAAATTAACACTGCCAATCTGAGCTGCAAACATAGGCTCAGACATACCTAACCTACCTAGTGTTAAGGTGTGTCCCCACTTAGGTTCGCGAACCACCGCGCTCCGCGAACCTGCACCAAAAAAAATGTTTATGCTGTGCTGCAACAGTGCGCCATAGTGTGTACGTGTGCGAACATGTATGTGAACCTGGTTCACACACGTACACACTATAACCAAAGTGAAAATAAAATGTTTGCTAGGGCGCACTGTTGCAGGTTCGCGGAGCGCGGAGGTTCGCGAACCTAAGTGGGGACACACCATTAGGTGTACGAAAAATAAACATAATAGTATGATGATGATGGTCCTCTTGTCCCTTATTAGCGGCATAGGGCTCTCGGAAGGAACCTCCACTTCTTCCGGTCTTATCCATCAAGATCTGTCCAGCCTTGACTGATTGATGCAGTCTCTTTTTCAACTGAGCGCCTCCAGGTAGTACGAGGGCGGCCGGGTTTTTTCTTGCCATGCGCTTGCCACTTAGACCCTGTTTCGGGATGTGGTTGTCAGGGGCCGTACCGGCTATCGAATCGATTATCGAAAAATCTGAATCGGTTTCAACTTAGAACTGAAAAATCAAAGTAAGGAATTTCGTCTTGTACTTTTTGTTGACGTTATTTGGAAGATAACGATGTTCGTGTGACATCATGAAATGGGGTTCGCCATTTTCGCCCAATTGGGGCTCGATTTATCTGTTTTAATTTAAAACCCAGCAGACTTTTCGATAATCGATTCGTTAGCCGGTACGGCCCCTGGTCTCCGTAACACATGACCAATTCAACGCCACTTCCTTAAAATAACCTCCTTGTCTATCGGCATCGGCATCTGGTCAGTTAACTCCCACAGCTTTGCACTGAATGGTTCGTGGCCACCAGATTCCCAGTTGTTGACGAGCACCTGTAGTATACATAACAATATACGTGTGTCAAATGGCTATCCTGTACATCGATATGCGGTTTTCCATTGATTTTGAGCTCGTACGCCGACCACTAATAGTAAACTGTTTAAAAAGCATAATTTACGGAAAAATATTATCAAATTTATCAAAATTACCTATTATATGAAGCAGCAAGAAGAATTTTAGTTCACGTTTTAGAAGAAGGGCGTATTTTTTCCTTTTCTTACCCCCTTATTCATGCAATTGTTTAGCTAAGAGTTGTATTTACGTTCAAAGTTAAACTCAATACATGGAGCGAATTGGCAGGCGATTGTTAAATCTAATCGCAAACCTAATTTCAATGAGATGGCGATTCGATTTTACAAGCGATTGTCGATATCGACATCGACATCGACTCGGATTGGTCTGAGGAACTGTCTGGAGCTTTCTTTATATTGATAATTTTGTTATTTTGGAAACATAATATTATATTGACGCTTATTACTATTAGACTTGATGTCCTAAAATATTATTATGAGTAGTGTCTTTCTGTTGGGGGACACAATATTGTTTAGGTTATGGCAGAACACCAGAGGCTGTGGGTTTCCCGCGATCACTGAGCCATAAACCTTTTTGTCAAATCGTAAAATATTTAACCATTGCATGTATACTTTTGATTTGAGACAAATAAATAATTTTATTATTATTATTATTATTATATAAAGCGCTGATTGACTAAAGTCACAGAATATATAAAGTCGCATGCCAAGTTGCCTGCCAAATCGACTCGTGTAAATACCACACTTTCTTAGCTAAACAAATCTAATGTTAAATGTTTTAAGATCTATGTTAACCAAAGATCCGACCCAAATAATTTATTCAAACACAAATTAGCAATACCAAACTATCGTTTAATTTCAACTGTGTATTGAATTGCTATCCACCAAATTCCTCCAATGTAATTTCAGGGCATCAAAGGCCAAAGGGAACAAAAAGCCTCTGAACCCTGACTGCTAATATTGACATAGGATCGCTGGAACTATTCTGAATTTGTGACGAAACAGGAATAACTGGCGAATAATAGTGCGTAACGTAACGGAAATAGAGAGAGGGCAGAGGTCAAGCTTAGTACACTACTACGTGCGCAACGCACACACACATAGACAGCTCTCACCCACCGATGACGACACACTCGAACTTATTTGAGATTGGTCTAAGATTCCGGTTATTGCTCGAGGTGCACGTAGTATTAAAGCTTCTTACAAACTGAGGCAAATCCCGCGTGGGACGCAGGACGAGAATCTGAGCAATTCGCTCGCTTGCTTAGCCTCTCAAACTGAGGTGAATCCCGCAGTTCCCGCACGTCATTATTTGTGGTTTTCTAAATGGGAAAACATGTCTTTTGATATCGAAGCTGAGGTTTTGTTGTTATTGGCATTATCAGAAGAATCTCAAGATGTAAGGAAGAAAAGAAGAAAATGGGTCCGTGAGTTGAGTACTTACTCAACGCATAGAATTTGGAGATTATTTTATAGAAATAGGCGTTTTGAAAATTCAGGTATATTTCGCTGCAGCACGTGCGACTATTCGCACCAATGTGAACACGTCAATACAAGTTAGCTGACGCAATCGGCGCGAGCGAACCGCGTCCCGCATCCCGCACGGGATTCGCCTCTATTTGTAAAGCCCGCCGGTAACGATCAATTGCGATTGTCAATTTTTCCGTCAATGCCATTGTTGGAGCAATTGACAATCGCTTCAATTGCACGCGTAAACGATCAATTTTTCCGTCAATGGGCGTCAATTGCGGAAAAATTGACAATCGCAATTGATCGTTACCGGTGGGTTTAAGACTAAGAAGCTTTAGCTTAACTTCTGTCCTCTCTCTATTTTGTGATAGTAGATAGTTAGAAGACATTTCCTTTCTTCTATCTAAATTACACCTCTCCTTATTATCACTTTATAATCTAGAAAACATAATTTCTTTCTTTATTGGCGAACCCTATTGGATGTTAAATACCGAAAAAAGTCAATACACGAGCAACAGTATTTGTACATATTCCAGAATAAGTCGTTACTAACCGGAAACTTAGCTGTGCAGTCGTTACCTAGTGCATAGTAGAACTAAATAAGTAGGCCAACTCGAGCCTCGAGCGAGCGATACAGCTTAAACACGTAGGGCTGTCACATCGCTAGTTTATTCAGTCGTCAAAAAATGCATAGTCAATCTCTATACAAAATATTTTTTCCTTATCGGGTAAGCATCAGTGATCTACAATACAAAGTTTTTTTTTTATATTTTTTTGTACGTAGACCAGCGGGTCTATCGACTAAAATAATGAAGTTAATGTTACTTGTGATTTGACAGATGTCTGTCATTGGCTCTTTCGTTTTGACATCAATAAAAACTTACTAAAGAAAAGTAGCAATGTATCACATCTATCTGTCAAATTACAATTTACATTAAATTCATTGTTTTCAGGAACTGACTACAATGTTTTCATTGCCTACTCATGTTATGTGATTTGAAAACTTACAAACGAAATAGGATTAATTAAAACGTGGCTTTACTAAATAATGTATTTATTCAAATAAAATAAAATGATTATGAAATTTTATTTTTTACACTATTAACTGTTTCTTACTTTTTCATTTACCTACACTTATCAAAATAATAAATAATAAAATTCGGTAATTGAATACTTTCCATAATAGGCATGCATAATAGGGTTTTTCCTGTAGGAATTAGTGATTTTATAACAAAATTACACAATTGATATAAAAAAAAATTCGTCTGTTTTACAAGTACGAAATGCCTTATTATTTAAAGTTAATGTAAAAGATATTCTCATTCTTACAAATCTTTTTGCAATAATATCTTTGGAAAGCATGGTATGTACTGTAGGTAGGTACACGTTGAAATTATTACGAGCGGCGTGGCGGCGTGAAGCGTGCGTGAGCGCGGGCGGGATTACGTACGGCGCAGCCACGACTGTTGCACCTTTATCACCTTTAAATTTTGTCAGTGTGTGCGTGCGACGACGCATACGTACGGGCGCGCTCACATACAAACCGCGTTCGTGCGTATAAAGAGTAAGATGACTTACTTATTTGGTTCTACTATGCCTAGTGGAATGATGTGGTCAAGCTGAACCGCTAAACATAATGCGGTTAAGTTTCAACCATTCAATGAACCATTTATAGTACGTATTCTGTGGTAATACTTATAGGGTACTAGCGGCCGCCCGCGACTTCGTCTTCGTGAAAAGGTTTTTTTTGCTATCTCTCGGGAACAATACATTTTTTCTGGATGAAAGGTACCCTATGTCCTTCTCTGTACTCCTGACAACGTGTATGCAAAATTTCATGATGATAGGTTCAGTAGTTAAGACGTGAAGGCGTAACAAACAAACAATCAAACAAACGGACTTTCGCATTTATAATATTAGTAAGGATAAGGATTTACAGGCGACTTTAGTCAAATTAATTTAAGGTTAAGCAACTTTCGCAAGGGTCGGTCATGGGATGGGTGACCAAAAATTTTCTATCTCGAGCTCCTCCGTGCTTCGGGAGGCACGGCTGGTCCCGGCTGCACCAGTCGTAACACCCACCAATCCGCATTGGGCCCGCGTGGTGGGTTATGGGCATGGCCCGTCCTCCTTATCCACCCATAAGGCCTGTGCCACAGCAGTGGGGACATTAAAATGGCTGATGGACATGGACATCGACAATCGCTTGTAAAATCTGATCGCAAACCTAATTTTCATGAGGTGGCGAAAGGCGATTCGATTTTACAAGCGATTGTCGATAAAAAAAACGCTAATTGACTGTCGCCAGCCAAGTCGACTCGTGTGAATACCACATTACGAATACCGTAAGGCAGCCATTACATGGTCATGCAAGCGTCAGTCAAATTCCATCAGTCATGAATTACGTTTGACTGATTGACTGATGGAAAAAACAAATCACATCATGCAACCATCAGTCACTACATTACACGGTAGGTTAATCGTCAGTCACAGCCCGTGACTGTGGTTAAACTGACAGCAAAACCTACCGTGTAATGGATGCCTTAAACGCAGAGCAAAGTTCAGTAGTAGCCCAAAAGTCTAGCATGTCCCCCGACACTCCCTAAGTCCCGAATTGTATGAGGTTTATAGAAGAATAATAAAATTGTGGACAAGTCAAGGCAATAATATTGTTCCAAACTAAAGCAAAGCTTGTAGGTAAGGTGACTAACATTTTAATGCGATTCGCGGCATCAAATGGACTTGCGTCCACATTTTGTTTTGACGTTCAGCCACAGAATACATAATAGTACAAGTACAGAAGATCCACTCCGCAAAGTCATTTAAATAAATAGCGACTCTATCCCATACACAATAAAGTGCAATTCAGGTCGCACACCGCCCCCACCCTACGTTATATGCACCTAGAAGTTGCTTCTCTTTCTATCGCGTAGCTCTTATCTCTTCTAACGACTTTAGGGTTTGTTCTTTTAAATAATAATTAAATAATAGGTACTTAATGTAGGTACTTAAATACATTTCAAAAAAACCTAGGCTAGGTACAATCGACGCCACATCAGACTATACATGCTGACTTTGAGGAAATTTGCTTTCTTACGAAATAACATTATCATTAATAATTAACTTTATTTCAAAAGTAGGTAAGTAAGTACCTACCTAATCTATAAATTATTATTTCAATAAATACCTAGTTGGTTGGAGATTGTTTAGCAAATAAGGCAAGTAAGTACCTAAGAATAAACGGATACTAAATAATATCTAGGTAGTAGACAAGCACTTTTTGTACAATCAAACAAACTTACCAAGTGATGTTCGATTGAGATTATGCACTTGTTTGTCCTGCCCGAAGATGATGAGATTTCACTATTTGTAGTACCGCTCTTTGTACTTACTGGCGCCACATAAGTTAAAAGAATAATAAATGAAGCGTTTGGAAATGAATAAAATAACATTTCTGAACGCATCGAGTAACTGGAAGTACTGGAACGCATCCTTGTGCATCTGTTACTGCTGTCAATACTCCCGCGCCGTCATTAAGTTTAAAGTTTAGGTCACATACGCCCTGATGTAGGTAGTTGATGCTGATTCTGCAACTATAGGGTATAGGTACATGTACCAGTAAGGGTGGGAGGGATTCATCATCTTCGGGCAGGACAAACAAGTGCATAATCTCAATCGAACATCACTTGGTAAGTTTGTTTGATTGTACAATTATGCACTTGTTTGTCCTGCCCTCTATGATGAGATTTCACTATTTGTAGATGTTTAAAGTTCAGTTGCAGAATCAGTTTTTTGAATAGGTAGAGGTACCTAATCATTTAAAAATTAAATATTTAAGTGTAAATAAGCATCTAAAATAGAGATTTATATTATGTACTTATTTTGAACCACGTTAATAAATAGATATCGTTTTTCCGTAGGTTGACTGGTAGAGAATGTCATTAACAGCAAGTCAGTCTTTTGTACCTTTATATTGTACAATAAAGATTAAAAAAATATATGCTAAATGAAATTTATGTACCTCAGAATTGGTGTCGATTCAATAAGTTATTGACATTTTGGTTAAGTACCAATTAAAATCTTAGTATTGAATAAATTAATGTTTCTTCCAAAAAATTAGAAGAATTTATAATTAAAATTTTATTCATACAATTAGGTATACTATAAATAAGTAATAATGTTGGTTAGTATTAATTCCAAAAAATACTTCACTCCCATTACTAAGTATGGGTATTGGGTGTGGTGTCAATCAAACAATGTTGATGTGAGAGGAATCAAGTCGGCTCGTTATTCTGCGAGAGTACCAAGTTCGCAAACAAAGGTAGGTAGCAAAGTAAAATATCATCATGTAAACACTACTAGTCAGTGGAGAAACTGATGAGGTATATTCAGCTGACAGTCAGAAAAAAAATGTAGTGTTAATAAAATGAGCCTTTTTCAATAAATAAATAGATACTTAAATATAAATATTGAACATCACATACATATTGCTCCAACTCAATTTCAAAGTACCTAGCTGAAGTACTTGTGTAAAGTAAATTAGAGATAACAGTTGTGATTCAAACAGTCAAAACTAAGCCAATCTAGAAAAGTAAATTTTTCTAAATTGACTTTGCCAGAGGTCGAACCGGGAACTCAGAGATGGCAACACCACGAAAATCGGTGTGTGTAAACCACTCGACCACGGAGATCGTCATATGGACAATGTTACTTCAGATAATGAAATTGATTCTATAAAATAGTTAACAACATTCAAATAGAAACTTCCCATTTAAAGTTATATTTATACATTAATTTTGGTGGGCATGGTAAAATAATGTTTACTAAATAAGTAGTATTAGGTATGTGTATTCTATAACAGTACTTACTTACATATAACTAAGTAATTCACCATAATCAAAACACTAATAAAGCCGCGTTCCCACGATCGGCGCTACCACGCACCGCACTGAGCCGCACGAGAGGGCGAGCACGCACCGATCCATTGTGATTGAAGTTACCGGCGAACGCGTCGTTTCCCACGGTGCCGTGTCGGTCTTCTCTCGTGCGTCTACAGACAGGCCGTGGGAACGCACCTTAAGAGGCATGCATGCAACATCAAAACCAAAAATTATTATATACTCCGTGTGCAGCATAACTAAACGACACTTGTGAGTGCTTGCGAGTGATAATAAGTAGGTTAGGTAGGTGCTCTTTTGGTAAAGCAGATAAAAACAAAAAACTACAATTGTTAAAAATTGTTTTATGTTAGGTAGTTAAATGTGTCTTTAGAACGATATTTGGTGAAGGTGAGATCATAATGAAAAGGATGTGATGTATTGAAACTACATATTAAGTAGTTTAGGTAGATTACAAAAAAAATATAGTATAAACAATTGCAGCCTTCAATAAATAAATTGAATTTGCAAACCAATGCATTGTTTCTCTGTAGAGGTGTGGAGTGGAGTAACTATAAAAAGCCTCAAGTAGTGATAGGTAGTAAGATTATAACAGGTAGTTATACAATTTTCAATACATTTGATGCATTAAAAATGCATAAAGTAACATGTAGGTAGGTATTTATAAAAAAAATTATAAGAATAATAGTTAGGTAAATTTCTTAAAGCAAACAAACTAATAGGTCTGGTACTAAGAATCAAGATAATATAATTATATTATTATATAGTTCCCATTCAGTGTAATCTAATATATTTCTTGAAGCTAAATCTTCAATCAAGCTACTAATTTGGTTTTTTGTACCCTGATGTGAAGGTGTTAATCTGATGTAAATCTTCAAAATAGGTACTGCTGAATGGTTTTTGCTATCTTATTAATGTGCAGGTAATTATATACTGTATTCTATCACATCTGTAAATATAACCTACTGGCATTATTAATTTTTACAAGAATTATCATGTTCTGAAAAATTATATGATTAAAACTTAAAGTTTTAAGACTGAATTAAAGTCTAAATGATTTTAGCTATAAGATAAAAATTATAATAATAACAGTATGTTTTATGTAACTGTGATTTATCTTCTCTAGATGGAGTGATGCACTCTTAAATCTGTCTGTTTTCAGGTTAAAATTATTTGTTGATAGATTGACTTATTTAACCAACATTAACATGTCTGGTAAGTTGTTAAGCAACTAAATTATCTTTAAATTTATAAAAATGATAAGTAGGTATATTCCTTTTTCATTTTGAGTAGATCTAGGCAGGTTGTCCTGACAAAGAAATCTTATAGAAAAATCTAGTTTCATTAGTAGTTTGTATGAATCTGTATGTATGTAGGTATGTATCGTCATTGTATTTACCTATATGTATTGAATATCAAACCAAGGAATTTTCATTTTAGAAGGAACAAAATGACATGATTTCTTTTCAATTACATAATTATAAATTTAAAAAATGTCACTCACTTTAACATGATTAGCATTGAGACATGTGACATTTTGTCATACACACAAGACCAAATAAGGGGGAGTTAAGTACTTGATTTTATTAAGTAGGTACTCACTATGTATTGTAAGACATAGGTACATAGTATGTGCTAATATGTATGGAATAATGTTACACATATAATATAACATGCATCTTTAAATATTTTAACTCACACAATAGGTACTGTTCGAATAAATCTAAGTTTATTGTCCGAATTAAATGAACATTTAATATGAACATTGAGTTTCATCGAGTATTGCATTTAAGTACCTATCTATAAAAGAAGCAAAATAAGGTAAATCAGAAATACAATTTAAATTAATTGTATTTAGGTACTCATTAATTAGTAAGTGATTATAATGGCCAATTTAACTCATATAGGCATTGGGTAAAAAAAAAATAAGTATCTTAGATATCTGTATGTAGCTTCTTCCCGTTGTCAACTGTTGCTCTCTGGACCTTTAAGACTAGTACCCCTTCAGTTTAAAGCTGCGGTTGCAGTTAGTTAAAAAACCTTAGTGATCGAGTAATTTCTATTATTATTAAGGTTTTATACAGGCTTTTATACTGTATAGTTTGAATATTAATAATATTGACAACTTTTGACAAAAATGATAAGTAAAAATCTGTATTATGTCAAAAAGAAAATCTTAGTATGCTGCTTTTATAATCTTATTATTCAGGTGTAGTGAAAACACACAATTTTCTAGCTGCATTGTTGAAATCGCACACAATGTCAAATTTATTTCCATTGTTGAAGAGGTGTAAATTCACCATATTAACAATTTATTTTATACTCACCAATTTCTTTGCTGCTAAAGTTGTACCCAATTATTTTTGTATTTCTTCCATAATAATAAACAGCTGCTGCAAGTTCTTGTTTTAACACTGCTGCTTGATACTAAGTTTTGGTCACATTATGATATCCAAAAAACTTACATATAGGTAATTATGTCTCTTTAATAGTTCAGAGTTACCGACTTAATTGTGGGTAAAATTGTTGAATTTCATCTGTTCACATTTTTTCTTCAATCTTAACTCAAGGCACAAAAAATCTTTCCATTCAGGAAAACAATATAGGTACCTATAATATATCTTTCAGAACTGAGCCTGCTTCAACGGTGAACTGTTTATAATCCGTCCCACAATCTGGTGATTATATTGCTTCCTTTTTATGGAATCGATATGCAGGCAAATATGGCATATGGCAGTCATGGTATAACGTATTGTAGATCCAGGATCTAGTGTGTAGTTTAGTAACTACATCACTGACTCCTCCATACCCCGCAGGCAGGTCCGAATTTAAGTATTGCCAATTATAATTCTGTTCCAACTCTTTCATATCTCGGACACAAGTCGAGTTTCATGTAGGTAGGTAGGTACAGCTTCCTTCTCTTTACCTTTGGTATTGGGTATGCACTGACTGTGTATAGCAATAACAACAATCTTTGTTTCATGTTTAGACATTAAGGTTAAATAAACATTAATAGGTACATCTTTGTATTATTGCAAACGAACGTTACGATACAGCTGAACCACTAAGGCAGGCCTATATCCGTTTTGTTCATAGTATGAACTTTGCATAAACATTATAGGTAGGTTAAGTACCTCAGTGGTTTTGATACTTTACAATATAGCGTCATCCAGAAGATGGGCCTATATCAGTAGCAAAACTCATAGCTGAAAGAACAAGGGAACATGTAAAACATACCCTGAACTGAATATCATCGTGTAGAATGCAAACATAGAAGTTTTTGTCGGAATCCAATTTTTTCAATTTTTTGCTTGAGTAACTTTTGTAATTTTCTTTCAATTTTCAAAGTCAAAGTCAAAGTCAAAGTCAAATAAGCTTTATTCAAATAAACTTAATTATTAAGTACTTTTGAATCGTCTATATTTTCCTACCACCCGTTCTAGACTTTTTTAGCTGACAAGAAGAACGGGCGCAAGAAACTTATCAGCTGTAACAGCCATAAGTAACGATATTTACAATCTTGAATATATCGTTACCAGATAATTACAACAGGGTGACAGGATTATTGGCAACAACATAGACTTATTATATTACTTCAACAAAGTACTTATAGTAGCAAGTTATGTGTTACATCATTTCCACGCATTTTGATCTTTAAGATAATCGTCTACTTTATAATAACCTTTACTCATGAGCGTTTTTTTAACATGGTTTTTAAATTCATGCAAAGGAAGATCAATCACTTGTTGCGGAACTTTATTAATAAAGGCTATGCCTTTCCCCATAAATGAACCTCTAGTTTTTGCAAGCCTAAATCTTGGAACGGCAAGTTTATCTTTATTTCTTGTATTTAACTGGTGAATATTGCTGTTCTTAGCAAATGAATCATAGTGTTTCCTTACATAAACTAAATTTTCATAAATGTATTGGCCTGCCAAAGTTAAAATATTTATTTCTTTGAACAATTCTCTCAAGGTATCTCTCCGCCGTAGATTGTATATGGCGCGAACAGCTCTTTTTTGGAGTATAAAAATATTTTCAATACTGGCAGCTGAGCCCCACAATAGCAGTCCATACGACATTACACTATGAAAATAACTAAAATATACTAACCTTGCCGTTTCAATATCAGTTAAAAGCCTTATTTTCTTAACAGCGAATGCCGCTGAACTAAGTCTACTTGACAAGGCTTCAATATGTGGATCCCATTGCAGTCGAGAATCTAGTGTGATACCTAGAAATTTAGTACTCTCAATAAACTCGACTTCATCGTCATTCAGATTAATATTTAATTTTGTCTGCTCAACATTAGGTAATGAAAATTTAACACATTTAGTTTTATTGGGGTTAAGTGCTAAATTATTGCTATTAAACCAGTATGAAACTTTAGAGAGGGCACTATTTACTTCGTCCGAACAGTTACTACCTCTGTTTACTTTAAAAACTAAAGAAGTATCATCCGCAAATAGTACTGTCTCACATAAATTATTCGCGTAGTTGGGAAGGTCATTTATATAAATTAGAAACAGCAATGGGCCCAATATTGATCCCTGTGGCACACCCATATTGATGGGGGCTCCAGTAGATTCAGTTCTATTAATCACTACTTTCTGAGTTCTATTGTACAAATACGATTTCATAAGACTAACTGATTTATCAGAGACACCATAATGTTCTAGCTTCCTTAATAGTGTTTGATGATCAACGCAATCGAATGCCTTAGAAAGGTCACAGAAAATGCCAATCACATCTTGCTTTTCTTCCCAAGCGTCAAGAATATGTTTGAGAAGTGCAATTCCAGCATCAGTAGTACTTTTACCCTTGGAAAATCCAAACTGATTTTTATGAAGTATATTATTGTATGTCAAGTAATCTAGTAATTGGGAATATATAATTTTTTCAAATATTTTACTAAGTGCTGGTAGTATAGATATTGGCCTAAAGTTAGCTGGGTCACTTTTATCCCCAGATTTAAAAAGAGGAATCAATTTACTATTTTTCATTAGATCAGGAAAGACCCCTTCGTCAATACATTTGTTAAAAATAAAAGCCAAATAAGGGGCTAGTATATCAATTATTGATTTAATAATGCTTGTTGACATGCCCCAAAGATCTTCTGTTTTTTTAACATTAATTGTTTTAAAAGCTTTAATGATATCTGCACTATTTATATATTTAAACGAAAAACTTTCATTGCACTTATCAACGCTAGACTCCAGAAGGGAGACAGCGATGTTGGGACAAGCACTAAGAGTACTGGTAGTTTCTACAGGTATTCTAGCAAAGAAATCTTCAAAAACTTTAGCGACCTCATTGTCAGATTCAAAAGTTTGATCACCAGTTTTTAAACAGAAGGAATTTATATTGGATTTTGATTTGCCCGTTTCTTTGTTAATAATATTCCAGGTAGCCTTAATTTTATTGTCAGCTAATTTAATTTTATTTGCAAAGTACTTGGACTTTGCTAAGATACAAACTTCTCTGAATGTTTGTGAATACTTCTTGACAAATTCAATGAAGTTAGGATCACAAGAAGTAGCTTTCTCTGCATAAAGTTCGTATAATTTCCTTCTGCTCTTATATATACCGGGAGTGGCCCAGTCACTAAATTTCGTACTATCATTACATTTGATCACTTTTTGTTTAAAAGTTTCACTGAATTCAGTTTGAACTATGCGAAATAAATGATTATATAGGTTATTGGCTTCAAAATTTGGTTCTGGTAATGTTTCAATTTTACTAGTGACATTGGTTCTGAATTTTTCAATACAGTGTTTTTTTATTGGCCTACACATTATTTCCCGTTTAGGCGGAACATGATGGTGCTCAATGGAGGCTAATTGTCCACTGTGGTCGGATTTAATACAATTTAAAATTGATTTTTCAATGACATTACAGTTACAGAAAATATTATCTAAGCAGGTTGCCGATGTGGGTGTGATACGCGTTGGTTCATTAAAAATGTGTAGCAAATTAAATGATTTAAATAGGTTTATGAACCTACTCGACAATTTAGCTAACTTAGGGTCTAAGATGTCGACATTAAAATCTCCGCAAATCGCGATTTTTTTATTCTTCCTACAAGTCATTTTTAAGACTTCCTCCATAGTGGACTCAAACTCAGAGTAATTCGCGGTGGGGGGTCTATATACGCATACTATAATTATTTGATCAAGTTCCACACAAGACAGCTCAATGGTTCGTTCAATTGAGAGGGATACTACATCTTTGCGCTCTTTACATTGTAAGCTATTTCGATGTTTTATCTTCTAAATTTCTGTTCTTATTCATTGTGAATGTTCTAAACTTGATAAAAACTGGTTTTTTGCACTTATTTTAGGATTACGCGAGAATTTCGTGGCGCCTTTGAAGTGACATAAGAAACGAATGACGGCGCGGGAGTATTGACAGCAGTAACAGATGCACAAGGATGCGTTCCAGTACTTCCAGTTACTCGATGCGTTCAGAAATGTTATTTTATTCATTTCCAAACGCTTCATTTATTATTCTTTTAACTTATGTGGCGCCAGTAAGTACAAAGAGCGGTACTACAAATAGTGAAATCTCATCATAGAGGGCAGGACAAACAAGTGCATAATTACGTTTCGATGTCAATTGGAACTTTTGGAAGTGTGAAAAACTTGAGGTTCGGATATATTAGTATTAAGATGAACGCGGCGAGTGAGTGACTATCGAAATCGAACTGCTAACAGCCAGCCAACGACGGCAGCCCTGACGGACCGGACGGACCCGCTGCCTACTTGTAGCTTCGTACCTAAAGCGCAGAGTGCGCCTAGCCTGGTTCAGCCTTAACAGCAAAAATTCGTCACATCATATCACCAAAGTATGCTAATCCTCACTTCACGATTAAATCTTTCAAATGCTTGAATGCTTTATTTGGTCACGTATTTCTTTAACTTTACACAGCAGCAATTATTACGGTTAAAATCTTTCTTTGCTGGTAAATTTTAACAACATACCAGTAGAACGAGATACTTTTTTTATATCACAAAATACAATAGCGCGACCCAAATAGTTTCTTTTGTATTGTAATCCTTTATTTATATTCTATGCCTAGATTGCCTAGTCTAGATTGGGTCTCGCCATCACAAAACATACAATTATATGAACCTACAATAGAATTCGCTAAAGGGCCCCATACGGTACGATTGATCTGTACGATCCGTCGTTTGAGACCAATCGAAACGACGAATCGTCAGTGTATGTCAAGATCGTGAACGATTTACATAATCAAAGACGATATCGGAGATCGCAACAAAAATCCATGCGATCATGGATATCGTAACGATGAATCGACGGTGTATTGACTCGTTGCGATCAACGATTCGATTTTTGTCTCAGTCTGACGTCTTTTGGATGGAACCTTAATTCATTCAAAATATTTACATGCGTGTACTGATTTCGCTTTAATAGCCTTTGTTAACCCACACTTTTCTAGGTTTTCTTCTTTTCTTCTGTAACCAAATCAAAGTTACCGCCACATAGGTAAGAAAGAGAAGTCCGTTTTCCATTCTAAACGGGCATGTATTAAATTATTCGAGCACGTCTTTATCGTTCCGTTTCAAATAAGTAATGATCGATCGTAATGACCAATCGTTTTTCATGTATGAGCATCATTTTTGAAGCGATCTCTCGTTACGATTAACGTCAGATTAATCGTAGCGATGAATCGTAGCGTATATTATGGGCCCCTAAGGGATTATGTAGGTAATCTATCAGAATAGTACTGTGGTGAAACTACACGTCCATAGTAGTCTACACACAAAATAAAACAAAGTACAACGAGTTCAAAAAAAACCCTTGCCACGCACCCGGTGACTGACCCGACTAAAGCTGAGCGGGTTGTACTTTTTCAGGCCCGTGGCATAAGAATAAATAAAACTTACTAGAACGGACACTCCCGCCCCGAACGGGCTCAAAGTCACGAACGATATTAAACTCAGTCGGGCTGCCACGGCCGCCGGCGCGTCGCCGCACATGTGTTTGCCTGTTTGTGCGTTCCGTACGATCTTGGAAACAAATTACAATAATGGCGTCAAGTTATTGTGATGTGTTTGGTCATACAACCGCCTTAAAGTATAATAAATAGAGTATCAGTCATACCCAGCTTTATACAATACTATTTCGTATCTATTCTGTGATTTCTTTACGTGATGAAAGTTGAAACATAACGAAACAGTAAGAGGATTAAAATAAAACCTAAAAATGTTTTAGAAGAAGGTAGGTACATTTTTGTTTAAAATTTAATTTAATTTCCATACTAAATGTTTATTTACTTTATTTATACAAACTCAGTTGTAGGTAAGTATACTTACCCAGAAAAAGTGAATATTTTATTTTTTGTATCTACTAATTAGACTAAAATAATGATTTAAAACTAAAGAAAAACTCATATTTTAGCGATATTATCCTTAAACGTAAGCAATATTTAACAGTAAACAACCCTGGCAACACGCCTGGACGACAGCGGGGCGTAGCGACATGAAGGGGGAAGTACCTAGTTATATAAATGGCGGCATTTGGGACTCGGATAAAGAAGAGTCCGTTCTAGTAAGTTTTATTTATTCTTATGCCCGTGGTGCCATTTTTTAAACAGTATTTGTTTGCAGTTATATTTCCATAGATTTTAGTTCACTGAATCGGAGAAAATTTTAGTTCGCTGATTAAGACTGTGATACAGACGATGATGGTCAATTTCAGACAAATGATATAAGTATACAGAATCGTGTATGACGGTATTCGTTTTTCGTCTATATTCGACGAATGTATGGAAGAACCAAGTGTGAAGTGACCCAAGTGTAATTTGTGATGAATTACGCATCCTAAATGTACAATCTTTAAATACGATTTAAAATACATAACAAAGAGAGAAAATTTAATAACACGATATGCTATCTTTTACAATGGAATTCATGACGTCAAGCTTCACAATGAGCAAAGGGTATTATAATTTTGTGTCGTATCGTTCCCCAAATATTTGCGACACACATTGTACAAAGGTTGAATTGAACGGACCGTTTGTTAATTGCCTACATTTATTAGTGCTTTTATTTGTCAACAGAACTGAAAAGGGTCAAGCAAATGTTACCTAAGTTCGGTATTGTTATTTATTGTGTGACAAAACCACTGAGTACAAGTTACACACTTTCACAGTCGCACAGGTCGCACTTAGGGCTGCCACCTTTCGACAAGAACAGACCCGGACATTTCTTTTTATTTTTTTTTTAAAGAAATCACACTTTACGTAGGTAATTAATAGTACCCGTCTATAGAAAAGAAACAGCCGCGCAGCGCGATTTTTAGTCAGTTTCATGCACTAATCTAGTAATCTTGCCTGTCTACACCAAAAAACAGCCGTCCAGCGCGATTTTTAGTCAGTTCCATCCACTAACCTGTAATGTTGCCTGTTAATAGCAAAAAACGGCCGCACAGCGCAATTTTTGGTCAGTTCCATCCACTAAACTTGTAATATTGCCTGTCATAGTAAAAAAAAACGGTCGCGCAGCGCAATTTTTGTCCTGTCAGATTATAACACAAGGTACGGTTGACTTTCGCTCGCGTCACCCGGAGACTTCGGTGTTAAAACCGTAGACCGGACATCCACTACTCAAACCCGTAGACTCCGGGTCAAACCCGGAGAGGTGGCAGCCCTAGTCGCACTGAGTATTTGTAACCTTTTTTTTATAGGTACCGCTCTCGTGCGTGGTCCCAATAGGGTTGCCAGATCAGAAGTCCAAAATATCTAAAGAAAAATTTAAGTGTCGGGATTTTCGATTGTTATAAATATTTAAAATAAAAATGTAACTTAAATGCCCTCTGTATAGTAAGAAAATTTGTTTAATAAACAAAAAACTGACTTCAAAAAACCTACCTCTAAAAAGCAAGAAATAATATTCGTAATAATAAAAACACGTTTATTGAAGTCGGGTGAGGCTGGAGTACAAATTCCTTTTTTTTTATTCTAAAAGCCACACCCGACTTCAATAGACGTGTTTTTATTATTACGAATATTATTTCTTGCTTTTTAGAGGTAGGTTTTTTGAAGTCAGTTTTTTGTTTTTTTAACAATTTTTTTTTTTTAATTTTTAGTGTAGGTTCCTTTTGTATTAGGTGTGTAAGTATATTATTTAGGTAGAAAAATCGGCTCAGCCAAACGTGAGTTAATCGCGGAGAAACATACATACATGCGGGTCAAACTGAGAACCACCTTTTTTAAGTCGGTTAAAGAACATCCTTTTCCAACAAAGAAATAATTATCTTATTCAGTTCATAAACAAAGAAGTTAAACGACTGATCATCGAGGTAGTTCACACAAAATCATACTATTTTCGAGCTTTTTTCAAGATTACTTGAAAAATTTTAAAATATGGGACCAACTTGGAAGTTTACCTAATGTAATAACGTTTGAATCATTTCAATCGGTTCAGCCGTCTTCGAGTAATACCGATTACTCGAAGACGGCTGTACATACATATAAATAAAAAAATATATACGCGACGAATAGATAACCTCCTCCTTTTCAAATTTTTTAAGTCGGTTAATCAAATTTTTGAAGTCGGTTAAAAACGGCCGCGCAGTGCGATTCTTATTGGTTTCATCTACTAATCTTGAACTCTTGCCTTTCTATAATAAGAAAACGGTCGCGCAGCGCGATTTTATAGTGATCTTCATCGACTAAACTTGTAATCTTGTTTGTATATTTTAGAAACGCGCAGCGCGATTTTTAGTCAGTTTTATCCACTAATCTTGTAATCTGTGGTTTCATCCGCAAAAAATATTGTTTTCTAGAGAACTTTTGAAAGAGCTGTTTTTCCGGGAGACTTTTAGATTTGTCGAGAGTCGGGAGATTACTTGAAATTCCGGGAAAATCCAGGCGAATCCCGACCATCTGGCAACCCTAGGTCCCTACCATCCCGACCTTCTGTGGTACCGATGTAACTAGATTAAGAAAAAACGTATTAAAACTTAAAATGTTATTTTAAATGAGGATATTAAAGTAGAAATAAGAAAACTAGATATAAACCAAATGTAATGCAAAAATGTAAATAGAATTAAGGAAAATATGTAATAAAAAGTAGAGATAAGATAAATGTACTGAAAAATGTTAATAAAGATAACGTGTTGTGTTCCCTCAGAACCCCCAGAAAAATGAAATAAAGAGATCAGTCTATCTCTTTAGCAAATAGTAAACAGAAGTTAGAATAGGCATCAAACCCAGCTGTTAAGGAATACAAGAGGACGTATGAATGTGTAGTATGCTGTATGAAAGTACGAGAGGAATAAAAGCGAGAACTGGTATGAAAGAGTAGCAAAAACTAAAATTGTGGAAATAGGCTCTGACTATTGTTAGAGTAGTAGAGAAAAAAAAACCCTAGGTCCCACCCAGCCAGTGGCTCGACAGGAATACCCCTGTGTAGAGTTACCAGATGACAGGAATTTTCCTGACATATCAGGAATTCAAGGAATCCATCAGGAAAACAGGGAAAAACTGTAATTTTCAGGGATTATTGAAATATTGCATAATTTATATTACATTACATAATTTGTTAATCATTTTGGTTAAAAAAAAAATCAAACGTCAAGTAAATGAAGAATGTAGATGTAGGTGCACAAAATGTCAGGAAATTTACTGAAAAGTCAGGGAAAAAGTCAGGAAATCTCATTATTAGATCTGGTAACCCTGCCCCTGTGGGAATCGTCTCATTATAACTGGTAGTGGCCACTGGCTAGCCACATAATAGAAAGACTAACTTGACCTTCACTTCTGATGTTAGGTATGTGATGGACGAGTGATGACAATAGGAAAAGCGCTTCACCCGGAATCCTCATCACTGAGAAACTAGCTATCTTATCTCTAACTGCCGGAACACAACAATGTTAAAATGGATGTTATGGCATCAGACTTGGTAACATCTAGCTAGACAGACATAAAAAACCCTAAAACAGATAGTTCTCTAGACCACAGAGGCAGTTCTCAGAAACCACCTATTTACAGAAAAAACAACGCAAAAACATTTCAACAATACACTTTTTAAAAGTAAAACAACCCTACCGTAGTTTTATTGAAACTGTACTAAAAAAATTAAACTCAAAAGCACTCGAACATTTCAATACCGCGACCGCGATGGACTGTAAAGTAATAAATTTGATTTATCGCCTACATATTGCGTAAACTTAAAAAAAGTAACAACCACGTTTCTTCATACGCAATCACCGCAGCGACCGGAAAGTCGTATATTCATAATTTACAACCACTAAACGCGTGCGTGAAACGGAACGTCATAATATTTTAGCGGGAAACGTAAATCTTGGTTTTTGTATATTAAAAGTCAGACAGGCGTTTGAATGAGACAATGTAATAGAGAATACCTAAGCACATAATTAATACAACTCAAGTAGAGAACTCTGCAAAAGCGCTTTGAGCAAAATGGACTCTCGTGTGTGGTAATACAATACGAACTAGCTAGCTTACCGTTTATTGCACATGACATGTGTATTTTCAATGCGTGAGCAAGCCTAATAACACAAAATCCTGGCGTATGATGCTCCCAGTGTCACAGACCAGACAGAATGTACCTCTCGCTACCTATCTATCGCTCCTGAAATCTGAAATCGGTCCAATACTACGATCTCTTTATCAGATAGAGTGATATAGAAATAGTAGTGTTGGACCAATTTCATTGCTTGCCAGAAGCCTGCTGACCTTTTCCTGGTCCAAAGTTGAGGTATTAGATAGAATACTAGGCAAAACTTTTCCACTTAGCCCACTGCCGGATTTAAGAACAGGGTACATAGGCTGCAGCCTAGGGGCCCGCACCACATGTCTTTTTTTGCATTTTTGATTTACGCGGATAAAACAACAGATTACAAAACTAATGGATGAAACTGACTGAAAACCGCTCTGCGCGGCCGTTTTTTTCTCTTTAAACAGGCAAGATTACAGGATTAGTGGATAAAACTTTACTATAAATCGCGCAGCGCGGCCTTTTTTTACAAGAGATACGCAAGAGTACAATATTAATGTATGAAGCTAACAAAAAATCGCGCTGCACGGCCGTTTTATTACGAACTAGCGACCCGCCCTCGCTTCGCTTCGGTGTAGTGTGGAATTTGACACCATGTATTATACATATAAACCTTTCTCTTGAACCACTCTATCTATTAAAAAAACCGCATCAAAATCCGTTGCGTAGTTTTAAAGATTTAAGCACACATAGGGATATAGGGACAAAGAAAGCGACTATGTTTTATACTATGTATGTAGTGAAGACAGGCACGATTACAAGATTAGTGGCTGAAACACACAAAAAATCGCGCTGCGCGGCCACTTTTATTTACAATATCGATTGTAGGCAAGATAACAAGATTAGTGGATAATGAAACTGACTATAAATCGCGCTGCGCGGCCGTTTTTTTTCCTAAACGTAGGCATGCTGATAAGCCTAGTGGCTTAAACTGATTAAAAATTGCGCAGCGCGGCCATTTTTTTTAAATATACAGGCAAAATTACACGATTAGTGTATAAAACTGACTAAAAATCCGTCTGCGCTGCGCGGCCGTTTTTTTTAAGTGTAGACAGACATTTCTCTGAAAAATCGTGCGTGCATCCTCGATAGGCCCGAGGCTCCACACCGCTCTACAACTGCGCTTTACCACTAGACGGAGGGCCCGCACCGCAGGATGAGCCTAGGGGTCCACAGTTCTTAAATCCGGCCCTAACTTAGCCGCTTCATACGACACGGCTAAAGTTGGGTCCACGCTTCTAACATTTTGGCGTGTCAGATATTGCCACACCACGCCCAACCACAAGCGATGAATGATAAAGACAGGTGATCTATCTGACATGTCAAAATGTTATAAGTGTAGACCGAGCTTAATGTTTACACCTAGGAGCAAAACTATACGGCATACCTGGGGCTGTATTATGACCTCTTATTTCCAGTCAGTTTTCTGACTGGCTATCAATCTATCTCTTTTATTTGCTATACAGCGAGAAAGAGATGACACTACAGCAATTTATAAACCTGGCAGGTTTTAAGAGCTCGTAATACGGCCTCTGATACTTATTCGTAACTCCAAAATAACTCAATAAGTTGATAACAAAGCAAAAGTGCCAACGTTCTCGTCTTTGTTTTTACCGAAATGTACGTCATAGCTAGGGTTGCCAACCGTCCCGATATACGCGGGAAGTCCCGTTTCAAAGACCTTCAACGAGTCGACTCGCTCAGGGTGTGTACGGGACGCTAAATATCCTGCTTTTCGGAATTAGCTACGCACGTACATCATCTACTGCACAAAAAGATCGCGCTGTGCGGCCACAATATATATATATATATATATATATAGTGGATGAAACCGACTTCAGAGTCCCGCTGCGCAGCCGTTTTTTTTTGCTATAGGAAAGAGTAGGTATAGGTACAAGATTAGTGGATGAAACCGACTTAAAAGTCGCGCTGCGCGGTCGTTTTTAGGGTTCCGTACCCAAAGGGTAAAAACGGGACCCTATTACTGAGACTCCGCTGTCTGCTGTCTGTCTGTCTGTCTGTCACCAGGCTGTATCTCATGAACCGTTGCTATCAACGTCTAGCTATCTAGACAGTTGAAATTTTTACAGATGATGTATTTCTGTTACCGCTATAACAACAAATACTAAAAACAGAATAAAATAAATATTTAAGGGGGGCTCCCATACAGCGAACGTGATTTTTTGCCGTTTTAAGCTCGATATTAATAACGACAACAGGTAGACAGTTAAAATGTTTTTATAGATGATGTATTTCTGTTGCCGCTATAACAACAAATACTAAAAACATAATAAAATACATATTAAGAGGGCTCCCTCCCATACAACAAATGTGTGTTTTTTGCCGTTTTTTGGTACGGAACCCTTCGTGCGCGAGTCCGACTCGCACTTGGCCGGTTTTTTTTACTATAGGCCTATAGTAAAAAAAACCGGCCAAGTGCGAGTCTTACAAGATTAGTGAATTAAACTGACTATAAGATCGCGCTGCGTGGCCTTTTTGCGGTTTTTTCTCGTTTCTGTACATTTGTAGGCAGGTCCCGCTTTTTTGGCTAAGTCCCGCCTAAAAATTTCTAATGTCCTGGATATCTGTAAATAAGAGCTGGAAACCCTAGTCATAGCATTTACCCACTGTCAATAAGTATTCTAAATTCAGCTTGCGCACCCATCCAGTCTTTCGTGTATCCGAAACATCGCATAACATTTTTAATAGAACAAAAGCATCTTTTCCGTCCCAAACTTCTATTAAAGTTACACGGTTTCATAAAACTCACTCAAAAGTTTTAATTAAATTACCAATTGTGAAGTTCAGCGCCGAGACCTTTTTTAATTTGCAAACTAAAAACATCATACTTAATTTCGTTCGAATTTCCCTTCTTTCAATTATTCCGTTTGATTGCTTTCTTTGATATTCGAGATTTGCTCAAAGTTTAGAGATTAGTGTCAGGTGTAAGTACTTTCTTTACTATTCTTTCTTGAAGTAAAATGACAAAAAAAGAACAATTTGGAAAGAAATATTCTAAATGTATACTTTACCTTACCAGTCACAGTCGCAAGTCGCTTTACTTACAATGATAAGTCCAATGCGAACTACCGACAATGTAGAGTCCTACATAGTTCAATAATCCTACATAATAATTATAATAATAAAACACTTTATTGCACATTTAAGACAGGATATATTACAAGGAATTACAAAAAAAACAAAGAAACCACACAAAAGGCGGCCTTATTGCTTTGTAGCAATTTCTTCCAAGCTACCTTGAGTTATAAAGTGAAAGAAGAGAGGTCAGTGCGAGGTGGGTGCAAATATGAGGAGGAAAACAGATATAGATTCATAAAATAATATTAAAAAACCGGCCAAGTGCGAGTCGGACTCGCGCACAAAGGGTTCCGTACCAAAAAACGGCAAAAAAAAATACGTTAGTTGTATGGGAGCCCCCCTTAAATATTAATTTTATTCTGTTTTTAGTATTTGTTGTTATAGAGGCAGCAAAAATACATCATCTGTGAAAATTTCAACTGTCTACCTGTTGTCGTTATTAATATCGAGCAAAAAACGGCAATAAATCACGTTTCTTGTATAGGAGCCCCCTTAAATATTAATTTTATTCTGTTTTTAGTATTTTTTGTTATAGCGGCAATAGAAATACATCATCTGTGAAAATTTCAACTTTCCAGCTATCACGGTTCATAAGATACAGCCTGGTGACAGACAGACAGACAGACAGCGGAGTCTTAGTTTGGGTACGGAACCCTAAAAACGAAGAAAGCACACAAAAGGCAGCCTTATTGCTTAGTAGCAATTTCTTCCAAGCAACCTTGAGTTATAAAGTGAAAGAAGAGAGGACAGTGGGGGAGTGGGTGAAAATATGAGGAGGAAAACAGATATAGATATAAAATAAAATAATATTAAAAAAGAAATTAAGTTTTCTAGATTATAGTGATAATAAGGAGAGAAAATAAATTATATAGAGGAAAGGAAATTTCTCTGACTTGATCGCGAAAGAAAATCAAAGAACGAGCTTTCCTGATACCTTCTGGGAGTAAATTCCACAGGCGTACAGCATGCACAAAGAAAGGAGGGTAGTATTTAATCGGGTAACAATAAATTCCCATTTTGGGTATCAAAAATACTGAATACAGCGTACTGAAATACTATAAGTGGGCGACGGAGCGAGGGCAACTACAGATATTGAAAATGCAAATTGAGTAACTAGTTATGCATACTATTTGGGCGACAACCTTAGGGCACGGGCACACAAAACATTAAAAATTTGGCATATATTTTATTTATAAAAATGGTGACTATTACCCTAATCGAGATGAGAAAAACAAAGAAACAAGAAAGCAATCTAATAAAAACGTGTTAAAATACGACGTTGGTTAGCTTCAATCAGTTATATGGTTACCTACTTGGTATAATAGTTGCCCACTCAGTATTTTAGTCACCCATTTAGATTATTTTGTCACCCACATGTGCTCGTTTTAAGTATTTTTGTAATCCACTGTTTGTCGCCCGTTTAGTCATTTTGTCGCCCAAAAAATGAATTGCTGCCCGGTTAATATTTAAGTATCCCATTAACAGTCGCCTTTAATTATTTACAGTCACCCAATTAATTAATTCCCAAGAAAGAATAGGTAAGGGAATCAGTTGAATGGCGTGGGATTTCAAGCAGTAAGATTAGAAGAAGAGCGCAATGGGCACTGTGAGGATGAGGATCGGAAGGAGAACAATTCTTTGAGATAGGCTGGTGACGCTGGATGGAATAGGATAGAATAAAGAAACCGTATGTAAGTTCCTGCGCCGACGAATGGGGAGCCAATTAAGTTTAGAACGAAAATGAGATACGTGATCAAAGGATCATGCCGCATTCTGGGCCATGATGCGCATTAACCATACATATCTGTGACAGACTCATGTCATGTCAAAAAGGGGTCGATAACAAAATGTCATATAATAGGAAAATGTAACCCCAAACGGCTCCTTGACATTGAGATTTCTCTTTTTTCCCGCATTATATTTTAATGATATTCTTCCCACGCAATCACTATAAAATTACTATAGTATTTTGGTAATTTCATCAAAGCGCATCTTGGCCTAGCTTGTATAGTAAAATCGGCATAATCCTTTACGTAGGTTGAAAATGAAGCGAATGCACATATTCTGCAGACGTTCCAATTTGTTAATATTGCCTCAGATAAATCCGTGTAACATACATCAGCATAATCTAAAATGGAGAGAAGAAGAGATACTACATACTATGACATGCTGGCCTTTGAAGGCTCGTTGTAATTTGCTAGTGTATTTTTTGCCAAATTCTTTAATGAATAAGTTGGTACTAAATATTCATACAACGTTTCGATCCACAAACAAACATCTACCTAGGAGGTACTAAGACTCCTGCTCCCCTAGTGTGAACACCGAAACGCGATATGATAAGTGTTTTTACGTTTAACTGTCAAAAGACAAAGGATTTTGACAGTTGAGTGTCTATAAAACGTTATTATGACCAAAGAGAATGTAAAAAACTAGCGTTTTAATTATGACGGGATATATTATCGTGTTACAGTGGTCATGCTGGTGATTGATTGGCGATTTCAAGCTTCGAATTAGCAAATTGATTAATTTATAGATAATGACCGAAGATCTTCATAATTCAATCAATCTATTGGTGATGCGTGCTTATTGCTTGCGGTATAGGTAACAAGCATCTACCTATATGTATAAAATAGGTCACGGCATTATCTCTGCCGTGTATTTTTTATGCACCATGGGATAGTGCTTGGCCCCTCACCTGATTTTAAGTGACGATAAGGCCGAAGGTGGAAGCACACTACACCCGGAATCCTCATCACTTAGGAACTGGCTATCTTACCTCTAACTGCCGGAACACAACAATTTTCAAATTGTTGTTATGGCGTCAGACTTAGGCAAGATGGTGGTAGCTAGCCAGGCGAACTTGAAATAAGCCCTACCACTAATCATAATCAACAAATACAAAATACTTTGAGAAAACAGTGTTTTATTAATTATTTATGTAACTGTACTATAACGAGGGGTATTAAAACACGAATGTAGGTTTATCACATGAGTGTTTTAATACCTAATTATGTACAGTTACATACAAGACTTTATCTACACCCATTTTTTTTTATTAGAAGGGGATACTTCCGCCGCCGGCTGTCTACTCTCCATTCGTCACATCCGTCTTACGAATTTTCGATCAGGGTCACGTGATCCTGACTGACTGACGCGAGTTTAAGATTTTTCCCCATTACAAAAAAGCGTACAAAGCCGCTATTTAAAGAAGTTTTCACTTCAAAAATCAGAATAACATCAAAAGCGCTTGCGGTAGGGTCATATTTTTGCAAAATATCATTGTATTTTTGGCTTAAATAATAGCGGAAACGTGTTGAATTCTACATGAAACAGTAGCTCCCAATAACTTTTGTTCAAGAAAGATAATTGTACATAAGATAATAATGAAAAAACAACGAAAAAACATCGAAATAGTGCAGAAGTGAGGTTATTCTCCATACTCTTTAGTAAAAAAAAAACCGGACAAGTGCGAGTCGGGCTCGCCCACCGAGGGTTCCGTACAGACCTACATCTATACATAAAATAAAGCTATAGAAAAGTTGTGTCGGTACAAAGGAAATATTTTGAAAAATAGTGGTTGGTAGTTATTAGTTTTTTATATGAAAACTGTACTACGGAGAGTTCAAGCTTTATCCCAGGTACCTACCGGAATTATGTGAAAAATTGCTTAGTTTATAAGTTGGACTCCAAGCTACCAAACTGTAAAAAAATACCATCAAAATCCGTTCAGCAGACTGCTATATATAGATAACCATTTGAAATCCTTTGTCGCCACGTAGAAAATAACCCTTCCAGGTATTACGACAAAGAATTGACCACGGGCGAAGTTTGAAATGGAATAGTACATTACTGCAGCGGCACTCAAGACAGGCATTGAACATACGTTAGTCCATCAATGCCTAGTTGCGGCCAAGGCTTGTGTAGTACTTTTAAACTTTTAACTTTTTAGTTTTAAAAGTTTTAAGCTTTTTATTTTAATTTTAAAATACTTACAGTAATTGAAAAAAGAAAATGGAAAGTGGAATGTGCACATAAAGGCCTTTCATTTGATACCCATTTTGCAAAAAAAAAAATTTTTTTGTTTTTTTTTTTCAGTTTTTTTGGAATGTGCTCATCAAGGCCTTTCATTTGATACCCTTATTGCAAAAAAAAAATTACCTTTCTTTTTTATTTTTTTTTTTAGTTTTTTGGAATATGCTCCTTGATGAGCATATTCCAAAAAACTTTTCAAAAAACTTTCATTTGATACCCATAGGTATTGAAAAAAAAATTTTTTTTCGTTTTTAATTTTTTTTATCTTTTTGGAATGCGCTCATCAAGGCCTTTCATTTGATACCCATATTGCACCAAAACAGTTTTTTTTCGTTTTTTATTTTTTTCAATTTTTTGGAATGTGCTCATCAAGGCCTTTCACGTGATACCAGTATACAGAATATTAAAAAAAAAATTTTGGAATGTGCTCGCTCATCAAGGCGACATTTGATACCTATATTTGTGTTTAATTGAAAAGTTCGCTCCATTTCTGAATTACACGTGTGTAATGAGTTTTAATAGAAACATTGCTGGACAGACGCCGGCAATTTTGTATGAAAATCCATTATAACACGTTAGTAATGGATTCTCATACAAATATTGACGGCGCGGTTTAGGTCTGTCCGTAAACTCTGATTTAGCACGAAGAAGGTTGTCAAAATAATGTTCGAATTTCCAAACATTTTTGAGAAAAAATAAAATAATTACAAACCCACCGCACCTGTATAAAATACAAGTACTGTTGATTGTCAACAGATGGCGCTGTATATCAATAGTACACTGTATAATGTTCTGTGAAATGGTTTTATCTATCGCAATGTTATTAGAGAAAATGGGTGTATTCCAACAGGACCCTTTGGTTGTGTGAAGCCGAGACTTTTATTGTAGTGGTGGCTACCTCGGCTGACCTTACCGAGTAAAGTAAACTGTCTTGATTATACTTGGTGCCAAATGCTCCAAGCAACATTGGAATGCGATGCACCCGCATTTTAATGTAAACTGAAACAATCTACCACTGAACTATACAACACTTGACACTGGCAAAAATTACTTCCAAGAAGAAGACCCCCTGTCATACAGCGTGACACACCGCCATGTTGCGAAAATATTTAGAGCCAAATTTATTACTTTTTAATTTTATTTTTAAAAGTAATTAACTATAACAATATTTGAAAGGATTTGAATAATAAATAATAATCAATATTGATATTTTTAAAAGAATTAGTGGCGCGATTAATCCAAAAGTAATTAGAAGTTAAACTATGACCGCGCAATGCCGCGCATACCGTTGTTTCACCAAGATGATTAATAATTACGTATTTTAATGACCATATTTTATTATGATTTGATTACAAATATACAGTTTTCAGATTTATTCCTGTAAGTGTAGTATAAGACGCTATTACCTGCCAAATTTCATAGTTCTAGGTCAACGGGAAGTACCCTATGAATTTTGATTCCTTTGAGAGTATCGAAAATGCGTTTTTTGCGCCCTAAACGGCAGTATCTTTTTTTTACGTTAATTTAGAAGTTTGATTTTTTTACAGCTTCAAGGGCCCGTAGATCTTAGTATATGGTTTAAATTTCAATTCGATACCTCCACGCGTTTCCGAGATAAAGGGTCTTGACAGACAGACGGACGGACGGACAGACAGACAGACGGACAACAAAGTGATCCTATAAGGGTTCCGTTTTTTCCTTTTGAGGTACGGAACCCTAAAAAGACTTAAGGCCAAGAGTGAAAAACGACCCACTTAACTACCTATTGGAGAAATCTAAGGGTACATTTTTTATACAAGGGACTTGCCATGGTTCCATGACCATCAGCCATTTTAAATATGCCCAATTCCCAGGATATGGAACAGGCCTTCCTTATGGGTGGATAAGGAGGATGGGCCATAACGCGGGCCAAATATGGTGGGTGGTACCCACTACAAATGCAGGCGGGACCAACAGCTTAAGGCGTGAAATACACAGGAGCGACGCGGCGCGGATACGGCGGCGATACGGTGCAGATGTGAGACTTTCGGATGCTTTCGGCCAATCAAATACACGTATCGCCGGCATCGCCGCCGTATCTGCGCCTTATCTCCGCCGCATCTCTTCTGTGTATTTCACGCCTAAGGTGTCTTCTAAATTACTGAGGAGGTAATAAGTTTTTGATCACCCATCGCATGACTGACCCTTGCGAAAGTTGCTTAACCACCGCAACGCTGGGCCAGGGACTAAACCACTGTGCCATCCAACTCCTCTGTATACTGGGCGATTGTCCAGTCCACACACGGTTTTCCGCAGAAAAATTCTACGGTTGATTCGTCGTTTATATTTTTACGGCGTCAAACCCGTGTGGATAGTCACCCTTACTACTAGGGTTTCCAACCCTACTATATAATATAGTATCATACTATATTGCGGGCTCGCCTACTATATTTTTTAATATATAGTAGGCAAAACTACAATCTACATCTACTATATTTTTACACGTAAATATCTTGAAAATACTATAGGTATATTTGATGCAAAAAAAGTTGGCAGCCCTACTATCCCTCCTTCACTCGCTCAAGGTCGCGCGATAAGCACCTACCGCTAGCCGTGCCTACGGAGACACAAGTGAACAGAGGGCCGCCAAACGCCCGCCTGTGTAGTCGCGCGGCATCTTAGTGCCTGCGTAGGTATTGTCTCTTTATAATAGTAACAATGTCGAATCGATATTACTGTGCCGTGTACGGATGTCTAAATCACAAAACCAATAAACAATTGTCGTTTTTCACTTTATGATATACACTACGTAATTCATTTAAAAGAAGTCAACCCTAACGTTGCGTCGTCAGAAAAGGTAAGAGCACGCGATAGAAAGAGAGGCAACTACTAGGTGAATATAACTGTAGGCCATTAGCGCTGCGCGACCTGAATTGCACTTTATTGTGTCGGTGCAAAAGTCGCTGTTTATTTAAATGACTTTGTGGCGTGCTGCTTCTGTACTTGTACTATTATTTATTCTGTGGCGTAGTCAAGTCAAGACTTTGTATTATGATTTATAAAAGACCGTAGTATGATTTATGTTTTTAATACAACAAAGAGTTTTGAATAAAACGATTGGATAACAAAATTAATTCCGGCATTTTGCAAATTACGTTATAGCCAGCTCTCTGGCGACTATCCAAAGGATTAAGTCGGTAGCTTCTTTAATATTATATCTTTTATCTCTATAAAAATAGAGTCTATATTTCTATAGCAGTTACATAAAACTTTTTGAGCCGATTCCTTTGTTCATAGATCCTCTGAAATAAGAGGTGAAACTCGGATCATAGTATTGTGTTGCTCTGGAATAAGAAGTTTTCAGCAAAACATTCTTTTACTTACAGAATACTTAGTAAGTCAGAACATAAGTTCATACTAAAGTTTGTGGTAAGCAATTAGGTCATGTTTTATCTCCAACCTCTTTTACTAGGACTTTGTAATAAGTTTAGTAAGATTAAGACCTTTTAGTAGGTATGAACCTCTATACAAAAAAAAAGTTGGGAGTTACAAGTCGTGATAAAGTTTGGCCACATGTTGGAAACTGATCTGTAGGCTGTTCCTAACTAATATTGAGCTGGGCCAAACTATCCTTACATACAGTTCCATACGGCGGCGGGTTGAATAGCGCACTTTTTCCGGCTTCATTCTAAAAACAATAACAATTTAGGTCAAATGTGGTATCATTTTCGGATAAATCAATAACGTAGAATTTATTTCTGATATAAAAAAATGCATTTTATTACGCAGTTTCTGAAAAATTATACATTAACCAACATTTTTAAACGTAATTTTTTTCTTTTAGGTATTGGCACATGTTTCAGTATTTTCAAAACAACTTTTTTTTGTATAGAGGTTCATACCTACTATTTGCTCTCTATCTCGTTTCAAACCATGCATGACAGGGTTATTCAAACGCATCAGACACGAATTTAATTATGTGTACTATACTCTTCTTTCTTTCTTATCGTATGAGGATGAGGATTAGTGTCCACCTCTGGTGCTAGAGTTTATCAAGCCGCCTGTAAGGCTTCTGACTTGGCTTAACGACTGTTATCAGATGACAACCCTTCAAAGCACGGAAGCTCTCAGTTGTAATGCCACTTAACGGTCACCCATCCGATACCTGGCCGGACCGAGAGTTGCTTAACAAACATGATCGAGTACGATCAATCAGTCTGTCAGTAAATTCGATAGTAAAGTCCGTAAATGAACTACAGCTTTCTAACAATATATCCTAAAAACAAAATATACTTATAAAAACCTTACAGAAATTAGCTTGTCGTTTGTATGGAAACCATATCTTATTGGCCCCTAATTTTGGGGATTGATAAACCACATAGGTAGATACCAACAATAAACGTTACATATGAAGTAGCCGGATCCAAGTAATAAGAGTTTTAAATTAAAATTATATCGGCCATACAAAATAATTAGGAAGAGAGATGCGGGCAATATAAAATGTTGAGCAAACGTTTTATTGTTCAAACAATAAAGCTCAATTTCGGACGAAATAAAGTTACGCAAGTGGCCCCCTACGTAACGCGAGGCATAAAGCTAGGGTTGCCAATAGTAATCTTTTATTTTATTAAGATAAGATTTACCAACAATATAAAATGTAATAAGTACTTACAGTTAATAGTTAATAAGAAATACAAATAAAACATCTGTAGGCTGTAGGTAGACAAAAAATGTTTTTCGAATCCGGACAGCCATGAGGGTGTCCCAGGGAACATTAAAAATGTGTAAAATGCAGGAGGGATTAGGGTTACCATATCAAAATTTGGAAAGTCCTGACAAAAAGCCGGACATTTCAATAAAGAGCTTATTACACCTTCCTGAATAACGGATCCGGAATTCAGAGTCCGATTTAGGACGAGAAATTCAGTCGCCAATTAGACCATCCTGAATAACGTATCCGATATCACAGCTTTACAATCATACAGTCATACTCAAAGTGGATTGAGATTGTTTTGAGACATAAGTACATGAGTCGGGCGACTGTGTTACGATCATACAGTTATTAAACGTACTCAAAGTGGTTTGAGATTGTTTTGAGACATGAGTACATGAGTCGGACGACTGTGTAGTATTAAAGACTGTGCTACCACAGCCTAAAGAGTATTTAGTTCATACAGTCAGTACAAGTAAAAGTACTCATCCTAGACTGATGGTGACCTTGAAGAAATGATAGGTCTTAGTGAGATCTTCATTAATTTAGATGACAAACAGATTTGATAGCTGTCATCTAAAATGAAGATCTCACTAAGACCTATCATTTCTTAGCTAGGATGAGTACTTTCCAAGATATTGCTATTTTAAATTTAATATGTTTACGATTTTTATTAGTATTTCGTTATTTTATTCATTAGTCATCATCGCAATTACTTATCTTTATTGTTTTTGCAATTCAAAAAAGCAAATCACATAGTGACAGCCCTTACAATTTTAGTCGTTGCGCCAACTGTCTAGGCGAATGGCGGCTTTGTTTTCGCCAACATAAAAGGCGTTGACTGACTGTAGTACGAACTAAATACTGTGGTACTACTGTGTCGGAGCCGAGCGTCCTGAATGCGATTAAACTGTCCTAATTGCTTCCGATTTAGCATCCGTTACGTCGGAGACCATTTCTATCCTAACTAGGATCCTAAATCGGACACTACCTTCCTTAATGCAATTACACTTCTCTGAATTTAGGACAGACTTCATATCGGATCCGATATTCAGGATGATCTAATAAGCTCTTAAAAGTCCGGACACTTTAAAAAAAAGAACTGACTGACACGAGTACAACAAAACGACATCTTCTGCTATGATTTATTTTTGTTTTGTGCTTACATTTTAATGCACAAGTTAAAACGTTCCTTAAAAAAATAACAAAGCGATTTACAAAAATTGGATTATTAGAAACTGTTTATCGTGTCTTCACCTAATTTTTGATAGGTATACACTGTAGGTCCATGGACGTGGCCCAGGCTCCATACATTTTGGGTCATCACTTTCAAACACTACTGCTAACTGCTATGTTATATGTTTTATAACTAGTAGATCCGGACAAATCACAAAGCCGGACGAAGTCCGAACAAAAGTTTAAAAGATGGTAACCCTAGGAGGGATTGTTTTCTTTAAACTACAATTATTATTTTTTAAGAAAAATATTAGTACCTAATAGAGGCGTTTACTTGCTATTTAGATTTCTTTTTTGCTATTTTAGTTGCGTTGTAAAGTATGATTTTAAAAAGAATGTTTCATGATGTGTTAAAAAAATGTTGGTGGGATTTTTAATTTCTTTATTTTGCATTTATGATTCATTTCGATGACAACCTTATATTATGAGCATATTAACAGGGCCTAGCACAAAGAGTATAATTATTTATTCGGGAAAAGAGTGCCCTCTTGCACTGAATCATGGCCAACTTGTTTGACAGCGCCATCTATCGAGTGTTGCCTCAGCTAAGATTGTAGGGCATTCAAATCTACGCACTTAAACAGCGAATATCACCGAAGTAATTCACAAAATATGGAAGGTGCTACAAACACGCGTGTACGCAAGATGCAGTCACCATTTTCTGTGAGATGTCAAGTGCTACTTGACGTTTGCTGTCATGAATGTCAATTTAGTTTAGTAGCAACAGACAACAGATGGCGTTAGTTTCTTTGATTAAATATTTTTCAAGAGAACTGTCCCCCCCTGGCCTAGCAATAACAAGTTATCGATTTTTATAATTTCACTTCTATAGAAATAGTACCAGACGTACTTTTAATAAAGGGCAAATCACTGTTTATTACGTGTAATTAGAGTTATGCAGTAATTATGGGTTGTAATTACTACCCTAACGTTGGTTCTCCGATTTTTATGTAACTAGAGGTAATTAAACAGGGGATTATAAGGCATAGATTATTTTAGACGACGTGATTACGGTAAGCTCGATTTCAAAAGTAGCTTACACTACAGTACCGTATCACATTACATTAGCATTTTAGCGTTGCCATCTCTAAAAACAAAAAAAGCCGGACTCACCCGTTAAAAAAAATCGGGCTGCACTCCGGGAGTGCCGGCAGAAGTGAAAACTTGAATATTAACGTTGTGCATTTTTGATATTTTGGAATGGTTAGGGAATAATTTTGCACGAATTGCTGTCTTACGAATTTACTCTGCATTTGAATTTACGAATACAGAACAGTATTGTTGTACGAAAGTCTTATCCATAGCTTGACAGAAAATCTAGAGTTTTGAAAAATTAGCGCGTTGCTATGGTGACACAAGTGTTACGTTTTGAAATGACGCGCCGCCATTTTCGCCGCGCCCCGTAGAAAGAGAGGGGGATACTTCCACCGCCGGTTGTCTACGCTACATCCTTCTTAAGAGCTTATTAGATCATCCTGAATATCGGATCCGATATGAAGTCTGTCCTAAATTCAGAGAAGTGTAATTGCATTAAGGAAGGTAGTGTCCGATTTAGGATCCTAGTTAGGATAGAAATGGTCTCCGACGTAACGGATGCTAAATCGGAAGCAATTAGGACAGTTTAATCGCATTCAGGACGCTCGGCTCCGACACAGTAGTACCACAGTATTTAGTTCGTACTACAGTCAGTCAACGCCTTTTATGTTGGCGAAAACAAAGCCGCCATTCGCCTAGACAGTTGGCGCAACGACTAAAATTGTAAGGGCTGTCACTATGTGATTTGCTTTTTTGAATTGCAAAAACAATAAAGATAAGTAATTGCGATGATGACTAATGAATAAAATAACGAAATACTAATAAAAATCGTAAACATATTAAATTTAAAATAGCAATATCTTGGAAAGTACTCATCCTAGCTAAGAAATGATAGGTCTTAGTGAGATCTTCATTTTAGATGACAGCTATCAAATCTGTTTGTCATCTAAATTAATGAAGATCTCACTAAGACCTATCATTTCTTCAAGGTCACCATCAGTCTAGGATGAGTACTTTTACTTGTACTGACTGTATGAACTAAATACTCTTTAGGCTGTGGTAGCACAGTCTTTAATACTAGTCGTCCGACTCATGTACTCATGTCTCAAAACAATCTCAAACCACTTTGAGTACGTTTAATAACTGTATGATCGTAACACAGTCGCCCGACTCATGTACTTATGTCTCAAAACAATCTCAATCCACTTTGAGTATGACTGTATGATTGTAAAGCTGTGATATCGGATACGTTATTCAGGATGGTCTAATTGGCGACTGAAATTCTCGTCCTAAATCGGACTCTGAATTCCGGATCCGTTATTCAGGAAGGTGTAATAAGCTCTTTACGAATTTTTGATCACGGTCACGTGACCCTGACTGACGCGAGTTTAAAATTTTTTCCCCATTACAAAAAAAAGTGTACAACGCCGCTAAAGTAGTTTTCATTTCAAAAATCCAGACTTTTGGATCCTAAGGCCGGACGCTGAGAGAAAAAAAGATTTTATGACAAAAATATATTGATAAGGTAGAAAGCGAGTAGAATTGTGAATTTCAATCTTCATGTTATACATCTAGTTAGAATTTATTTATTTTGTTTCCTATAAAAATACCATGCCAGCAATCACAAAATAGAAAAAAAAGCCGGAAGTCAGAAAATCTGTTTATCGATACCGTATACCAAACCAACTGCCAAGTTCACCACATCACTATTTTATTATTTAGCTTACGGCGCAATTTCAAATCTCAAGTATCCCTTTGACTTATTCCAAGCTCGGGATGTAATTTGTCGGTAAAATGGAAGGAGTATTCCAGGATTTAATGTCACATCATACCTTACGTACGTACGAATACAGTAAAATACAGCTAAAGCAGTAACGGAACTGTTACTGCTAACCTAACGTCATCATCAAAACATCCGTATCAACGCACTTACACAGACACGTTTCTACGAGAGCTCTACAGATAGGCTGCAGCCCACTGCAGCTAATGCAGTGCACTGCATTAGAACAACACGCCAGCTTCAATATTGCAGTTGGATGCAGGCAGAATGCAGTCGTTAGAACTGCAACGAAACTGCAAGCCGAGACGCAGTCCGCTGGTAGTCTGCTTGCAGTAGGCATGAGTTCTATCTAACTTACAGCTAGCCTGCAGCCTGTGTGCAGTCGGCTTGTAGTTTCGATAAAGCTTACGACTGCACGCTGGCTGCATGCATTCTGCAATTTTGCAGCTGGCGTGCAGTTTTAATGCATTCAATGTATGGAGCCATTGAAGCCTTAGCTAGGTTCACACTGCAACCCAGGCAGCCAGTCAGTCGCGAGTGTCTCGTGTCCGTTCGTTACGTCTGCCAGCCATCTACGTGCACTGATGGGCCCCCCACTTGCACAGGCGGCTGGAGAGGCCGAGAGGGACGGAGCAATACAAAGGAAAGAGAAAGTTGTCGTATGTCCTTTTCTTTTGTATTGCTCGGTGCTCCGTCTCTTTCGGCCTTTCCGCCGGGCCTACACATGTGTAGGGCCCATAAGAATGCCAACATTAGCACCTCTGCAACGACACAACGACGGCGGGCGTAAAAAAAGGGCTTAGTTGAGATACTGTTTTAGTTCTGTGTACTGTGGCACGTATAAGAGTCGAGATGTTAGGAATTATTTATTGAGAGCCCGCCTCAAATGCCTTCTGATTGTACACGAATTGCTCCGTTATGAACAATGGTATATTAGGCATGGAGGATTTTATAAATAGGCATGTTGCCATCTTGCTTGTTATTAAAATGTCATGAATTGTTGGTATAAGAAATAAATCAAATGGCTTACAGTCGCTGGTGAAATGAAAAGGTTGCCACAAGCCATTATCTTAAAAGAGTAATTTATAATATAGGTTTACTGAACATGATTTTGATTCTCATATCATATTTCCTGCGTCTTCTTTGTAGTTATCGCTTTGTTCTGTTTTTGGTTTGATGATATATGGAAAACTTTTTATCAACATATTAACATATAACTACTTAAAATATACATTACTTACAATTAATTGTATTTTTGTAACAAAATTAAAAAGAAATCTGCGTTTTGCTCTTCTATAAAGAATGACTAATCTTCTTTTATTTGCTTTAGTCGAAACAATGCAAATATTAAGTTCTAAATATTAGTTTTATTCCTATAAACAAAACTAACATAAAAATCACCAAATTTTTCTTGTCGTGTTGCCAAAACTTTCTAAGCGTAAGCAAGGGATTGTTTTCATGTATAACTTTTTACACGACTGCCCATAAAAACAGAGAATGTAATGTATGTTTGTGGGTATGTGAGTTTATTCCACCATAACTTCTAATGGCTTAACGGATTTGGATGTATGGGGTATCGTTAAAATCCTTACATCATCCCGAGTGACTCTGGATATTTTTTTGTTTTTATTTTTGTAATAAATTTTCTAGAACTTACCTGATTCCTCAATCAGTATCTCCTGCTGGCTCTCCACACAGTAGTTCAGAAGTAATCCTAGTAACACGCTCGTCAGGATGTAAGACCGAGGCAGCGCCATTGTCGATATCGGTGACTATCACGAACTATCGACATTCACGCACGCGCACATCACTAGCACTGACACTACACTTCAGTTGCACATTAATTTTTAATTTGATTCACACAGCGAATTTGTGTTCTCACTTCAGTAATTTTTCACTGGAATCTGAAACAAGCAAAAATAAATTTTATTTTAATGGGAAAAATTATACTTTATGTGTAAATTTATGGATCGTTGATTTCTTTCTACCTTTTACAATTGACGGATAGTTGTGGTTCATGGATTTACAGATTGATTACAGATAGGTAGTTATTAGTTATACATTACCAATTTTTGAAGTGAAAACTTCTTTAGCGGCGAAATTCGACTAAGTGCGATAGTAGGTAGGCACCCCGCTATTAAATCTTTTTGTAATGGGGAAAAAATGCTAAACTCGCGTCAGTAAGATAAGAATCACGTGCCCCTGATCGAAAATTCGTAAGACGGATGTGACAGATGGAGAGTAGACAGCCGGCGGCGGAAGTATCCCCCTCTCTTTCTACGTGGCGAGGTGAAAATGGCGGCGCGTCATTTCAAGACGTAGATATTTGTGTCACCATAGCAACGCGCAAATTTTTTAATTCAATGTCAAAACTCTAGATTTTCTGTCAAGCTATGATAAGACTTTCGTACAATACTGTTCTGTATTCGTAAATTCAAATGCAGAGTAAATTCGTAAGACGGCAATTCGTGCAAAATTATTCCCTAACCATTCCAAAATATCAAAAATGCACAACGTTAATATTCAAGTTTTCACTGCTGCCGGCACTCCCGGAGTGCAACTCGATTTTTTTTTTATTTTTTTATGCACAACGGGATAGTGCTTGGCCATCATCTCACTTGATATTAAGTGACGATAAGGCCGAAGGTAAGGTAAGGTAAGGAAGAAAGGGAAGCACACTACACCCGGAATCCTCATCACTGAGGAACTGGCTATCTTACCTCTAACTGCCGGAACATAACAATTTTTAAATTGGTGTATGTCGTCAGACTTACGTAAGATGGTGGTAGCTAGCCAGGCGGACTTGAAATAAGCCCTACCACCAATCAAACCGAGTACAAATTGTACCCCCCCTGGGAATCAAACCCGGGACCCTTGCGTCTTACACGGGTGGGCGAACCACTAGACCACAGAGGCAGTAAATCAACTTTAAACGTAAACATCTAGTCCATCAGCCATTTTAATGTCCCCACTGCTGGGGCACAGGCCTTCCTTATGGGTGGATAAGGAGGACGGGCCATAACCCACCACGCGGGCCTAATGCGGATTGGTGGGTGTTAACGACTGCAAATGCAGCCGGGACCAACGGCTTAACGTGCCTTCCGAAGCACGGAGGAGCTCGAGATAATAAATTTTTGGTCACCCATCCCATGACCGAACCTTGCGCACGTTGCTTAACCTCCGCAATCGCTGGTCCAGGCGCTAAACCACTGCGCCACCGAGCTCCTCTAAAACAATCTAAGTTCAAGGTTATTGTACCAACGTTCGAAGGCAAGTTGAGAAAGCAAACAGCTCATTTCCTCCCTGTACAAATTTCGGGGAACAGCTTATGATAACATTCTTATCAGACACAAGGCGCCATGCGATGCGACAGGTGATGATTAACTGATAACATGGTGGAACAAGGAATCGGGGCAAATATTTCAAATCTGTGTTTAGTGGCTGTGAGTGCTGTGATCCAAAAGTGGGATCATGGACTGAAAAACTAAAACTTCAAAATTATGTAATTATGAACCCTCAAACGAATCTTAAAGTTAGGCACCCATTACATGCAAGCGTCAGTCAAATTCCATCAGTCATTAATTACGTTTGAGTTGACTGATCAGTCAGATGCAAAGAACAAATCACATCATGCAACTATCAGTCACTACATTACATTACACGGTAGGTTAATCGTCAGTCACACACAGCCCGTGACTGTGGTTAAAGACAGCAAAACCTACCGTGTAATGGGTGCCTTAAGGCCACCTTAAATTCAAAAAAGTTGACAGATTTGACAGAAACTTTATGAAACTGACAGCTTCCTTAAAGTTAAGGAGACCTTAATAGTAGGTATGAACGTCTATACAAAAAAAATTTGGGAGTTACAAGGCGTGATAAAGTTTGGGCGCATGTTGGAAACTGATCTGTAGCATTGTAGGCTGTTCTTAACTAATATTGAGCTGGGCCAAACTATCCTTACATATGAATCCAAACGGCGGCGGGTTGAAGTAGCGTTCCGCCCGGCTTCATTCTAAAAATTATAACTGTCCCGGTTTAGCTAATAGGTCAAGTGTGGTGTCAATTTCAGATAAATCAATAACGTTGAATTCATTTCTAGTATAAAAAAATGCAATTAATGTAACAGTTTCTGAAAAATTGCTCAATAACCAAAATATTCAATACATATTTTTACTTTTAATCACTGTAAACATTAAACTGGTGCATTTATTTCCAAACAAAAAATATGTTATCAAAGCCTATTTAATGCAAATTTGAAATACTATAATTTTTAAGTACCTTTACACATAATAACTAGAGGAAAAAAAAATTTACGTCACGCGACAATAGCCTAGAGTTCACTTTCGAAATAAATTACCAACTTTGACTAGCTATGTCTCTGCAGTCAATGGACATAGACTACTCGAGTTAGGCTCAAATTGTAGCAAATGTTGTTAGCTTTACAAAAGTATAGGACAAATTAACCTGAAGAGTTATGAATCTCCATATAAATTAATCATGGGCGTTACAAGTCCTGATAAAATTTGGCCACATGATGAAAACAGTTCTGTAGACTGTTCATAACTAGTGTTGAGCAGGGCCAAACTGTCCTTACAAAAGAATCCATATGGCGGCTTCTTATGATATTTTTTTTTGTCGAACAAATTATTATTTTTAAGATAACTCAAAAATAATAAGTGCTCTACAAAATCTTTATATAGCAAATATGTTACAAATAAATTTATCTATTACTTTGCTTCTTATAAATTTTTTGATAAATCTAATAGTTTATAAGATAAAATGATTTACAATATGGCGTTTCTTTTTGAAACGATAAAAAAGAAACGCCATATTGTAAATCAGTTTATCTCATGAACTATTAGATTTATCAAAAATTTTATGAGAAGCAAAGTCATAGATAAATTTATTTGTAACATAATTGTTTTATTAAGTTTTTGTGGAGCACTTATTATTTTTGAGTTATCTTAAAAATAATAATTTCTTCGACAAAAAGATAAGTCATAAGTAGCCGCCATTTGGATTCTTTTGTAAGGACAGTTTGGCCCTGCTCAACACTAGTTATGAACAGTCTACAGAACTGTTTTCATCATGTGGCCAAATTTTATCAGGACTTGTAACACCCATGATTAATTTATATGGAGATTCATAACTCTGCGGGTTAATTTGTTCTATACTTCTGTAAAGCTAACAGCATTTGCTACAATTTGAGCCTAACCCGAGTAGTCTCAGTCCATTGATTGCAGAGACATAGCTAGTCAAAGTTGGTAATTTATTTCGAAAGTGAACTCTAGGCTCTCGGCGCGCGACGTTTAAATATTTTTTCCGCTATTTATGGTTTGTAAAGGTACTTCAAAGTTGTATTATTTCAAATCTGCATTAAATAGGCATTGATAACGTATTTTTTGTTTGGAAATAAATGCATCAGTTTAATGTTGACGGTGACTAAAAGTAAAAAAAAGTAGTTGAATATTTTGGTTATTGAGCAATTTTTCAGAAACTGCTACATAGATTGCATTTTTTTATACTAGAAATGAATTCTACGTTATTGATTTATCTGAAATTGATACCACACTTGACCTATAAGCTAAACCGGGACAGTTATAATTTTTAGAATGAAGCCGGGCGGAACGCTACTTCAACCCGCCGCCGTTTGGATTCATATGTAAGGATAGTTTGGCCCAGCTCAATATTAGTTAAGAACAGCCTACAGACCAGTTTCCATTATGCGGCGAAACTTTATCACGCCTTGTAACTCCCAAATTTTTTTTGTATAGACGTTCATACCTACTATAACGGGCGGTAAGTCTCGCGGACCGTGCGCACCCTGTCCTGCAGGAAACGTACCTTGTTTAGTTTAGAGAGATTATCCCCGTCAATTGGTAATGTGCTGGAACCTTGTCACATTCATCCACGTTGACGTGATCCGCAATTAAAAATGTCATGAAACAAGAAAATTCTAATAGGTAATTTAATACCTAATATTAATTATTGAATTACTAGCGGCCGCCCGCGACTTCGTCTGCGTGGAATTTTTTTTGCTATCCCTCGAGAACAATATTTTTTCGGGATTAAAGGTACCCTTTGTCCTTCTCTGCACCCCTGACAACGTGTATGCAAAATTTCATGATGATCGGTTCAGTAGTTAAGACGTGAAGGCGTAACAAACAAACAAAAAACGGACTTTCGCATTTATAATATTAGTAGGGATTATTTTATAATTGTTTTTCGTTTTTGAGGTTAAAATCATGGCCGCCAGGCGCATTACCAATTGACGGGGATAGTAGATAGAGATAGAGAGATATATCACGACCGAAAACCAGCGTTGTCGTTTTGTGTGTAAGCAATTACACAATTTGTGTGTAATCAAGACCTCTCGTGTGTAGTCCGTGTGTAATAGGAATATGTGTGTACCTAATTGTGTACTATTACAATCTTGGTCGTAATTTTACAAATATATACATTTCTGAATTCTGAGTAGAAGGGAATGCTCCTCACTTTTTAGCGATTTTCCACAAACCTCTAGCACAGATTTTCCACAACACTCTAGGACAGTTTAATGACCCGAAAAAGTTAATTAAGTACTTAAATAACAGTCGAAGACTAAACAATCGTAGGTACCTGTTTGGTAAACATTTATGTTTAAGCTTTGTTTAAGTACATTTTTTGTGCTATAGCTATTTTTTCTCGAGTTTGTTTATAGTTAGTTAGGTACGTCGTAGTAAGTAGGTAACTGAGACGATAATAAAACTAACAGCACATAGGTAATACAATATGTAGGTACCTAGTTCTAAAAGTCCTACGCGTTACGCGTAATAAATAAGTATAAATACCATTAAATTAATAACAAACAGATATTATTACCTGTGTTATCCGTAAGCTTACTTTAACTGCAAAACACTCGTGAATAGTTTTCCAAAAATCTTTTGCACTTTTAAAAATGTTTTACACTTAAAATCTCAACAGATTTGTACACAATTCACAGAAACTGTCCCTATCAACACTATCCTAAATTACATTTATACACAAACAACGTTTTAAATCAAAATATCAACAAGTTTACGGCATTAAACTTCGATCGTAATTTTTTTACACAGAGCGACACAACCACACTCCGAAACGGCTTGGCTGCAACTAACATTTATTTTATTTACAAAACAAACAATGGTCGTTCGTTCCGTTCATTCATCATTCATTCAACAAATGCGCGGGCGTTTATTATGATCTGCGCGTGAAAGGGACAGCGTGTTGTTTTTGTTTGTGATAAGAAAAGGATGGCGTGATTAAGTTTGGTTTCTGATCTGATTGATTGATTTATTAGTTTATTACCAGTGTTGGGAAACGTACAATAATTATTAGATTCTTACAATAATTCGTGATACGAAACTAGATTGTACAATAAAACATAGCTTTCTCATTATTGTACGCTTTTATATAATATTTGCCGATTTGACACAATATATGTAGGTACAATATCATGGCACGAGACACTAAAATTAATAAAGAAACGCTTTATTAATTTTAGTGTCACGTGCCATGATATTGTACCTACATAGGTATATTGATATATTTGACGATACAGATATCGTCACACTTGTCTTGTCTTTTGTCTCTATTAATAGTTGGTAATTCGCTTTCATTTCTTGCTTGCCGACATTGGCATTGGCAATAAACTATCAAGGTTTTTCATCATGCCCTCTCCTATGGAATCATATAAAATTTCCTTTTTTTTAATTTAAAACTCAATATTAAATGTACTTATTTAATAAAAAGGAAACTGCAAAAATAAAAAAAAGATTTATGTAAATCATTAGCTAGCTATTCAAAAAATAAAATTTGAACTTGTATTATAAGTATTGCGATTATATTGAATGTTACTCGAGAATTTATTAGAAAGAAAAGAGCAAGCGCAAAATAAGTAGGGTGACTTCAGTTCAGTTGTACTACATTGTAAAATCAATCTCATAATAACGGCCTAAATATTAAAAACTATTTCCAAAAAACGTACACTAATTCGACCCAAAATACAATAATTTTTAGCTTGGCAGGACCATAATTTCGCATCCAACATTTCCCAACACTGTTTATTACAAATGATTAGTCATTAAGTTTGGATTTATTGAATTGTGCTGTGATTCGGATATTATTTTATTATAACAGTAGTCTATTTATTTAAGAGAGTTTTATTTGATAAAAATATAAGTAGGAATAGGTAATCGAAATCCTTACATGGTAGTCCTTACTCATATTATAAATACTAAAGTCCGTTTGTTTGCTTGCTTGCTTGTTGTTTGTTTGTTTGTTACATCTTCACGACTTAACTACTCAACCGACCACCTTGAAATTTTGCATACATAATTTCAGGGGTGCAGAAAAGAACATAGGGTCAATTTTCATCCTGAAAAAAGGAACTGTTCCCGTGATCAAACAAAATACTATCCGCGCAGACGAAATTGCGGACGGTCGCTAGTTATATTATATACCTAAATAAAATAGATTGAAGCTGTGAAAAAATCAAATTTCTAAGTTAACGTAAAAAAAAGATACGGCCGTAGGTACTTAATGCCGCAAAAAACGCATATTCCGACACTCACACTCAAGGGAATCAAAACTCATGGGGTAGGTACTTCCCGCTGATCTAGATCAGAACGATGTTTTTAGCTAAATTTTGTAGTTCTATCTAGACAACTGTCTAGATAGAACTATGAAATTTGGCTAATAACATCGTCCTTTACTACATTACAGGTAAATATCTGTAAACAATAATCTGCGAGTCTCCAGAACCGAGTCCCAGAATAGATATAAGTACTACCGTACAGAAAGGAAACTCTCCGCCCCGCCCCACAATCAATTACCTCACCCCACCGGCGCCCACCGCGAGAGTTCCGTGTGTCGATCGGCACCCTGATTATCTAAAAAGAAACTATTTAGCGACCGGTTTTATTCCACATACATTGCTACTTTTCTTTGGTATGTTTTTTTTTTAATCCAAAAAGAAGTAGCAATGGATCACTATCATCTATGAACTGCAACCGGTCGCTAGGTGGTTTCTAATTAGATAATCAGCCCGCCGTGTGCTCATGCAATAGCTCGCACACAGTTGCGCGTGTGCAAAAACGTCACTGTGTAGCGTCTGTGTAATGGGTAGTTGAAACGCGACGCTTAAGGCTCCGTTATGCGAAATCATTTGTCTCTGTCTTTTTCTTTACGTGTAAAGAGTATGGAAAATAACCGCACTTCTGCACTTTTTCGATGTTTTGCGTGGTTTTTTCATCATTATCTTTAGCACAATTATCTTTCTTGAAAAAAAGTTATTGGAGCAACTGCACAGTACGTTAAAGTTTATTTTGATGTAGAATTCAATACGTTTACGCTATTATTTACGCCAAAAATAGGGCCCGCGACAAGCGCTTTTGATGATGTTCTGATTTTTTTTTACAATCATTTGTGAGGTATATACGCAATTTAATGTTTGTAGCAACTAGGTAAACTCTTTAGCTTGTGGTATGATTTTTTTGGTGGCTACAAGTTTATGTTTTCTATATAAAGATATGGCCCGCGCAAACCATGTTTTCCTATTACCGCCCCTTAAGTATGGAGTGCCCGGGGTGTAACCGAGTCCACGAGTCTCGCAGATTTTTTCATAAGTGTAGGACCTATCCCTCGGTGGGCGAATCCAACTCTCACTTGTTCGTTTTTTATAAGCCTTTTAATTAACTTTTAATTAGCATCGGCCGGTTTGTTATTAAACTCTACCATTTTTCAAATTTCAAGTAGGTAGGTAGACACTGTCACGATCGAAAGCGCTTTTCACACTTGTATCATTAAGGTTATTTTTCATTTACAAAATATACGTGTAAAAAATGATTCATTTTTATTCTACTAACGAGCGTTTATGCGAACATGTCATATATCACCTGTGGTGAAAGGTAAAAGGCACGAAGCAGAAGCGGAAGCGGAAAACGTACAAATATTTTAAACTCAAAGGAGTTAACGCCATCCACCCGCTGTTCCAAGTTTCATAAAAGGAGTGGATAACAACAAAGGACTTCATTCTGACCCTTACCTCTTTAGAATCTAATCATTAGATTAGAACTAGCTTTTAGGTTTTTTTTTTAAATCACGTTTTTAAAACGCACTAAAAAGTATAAAAATCGGACTAAAAACATTTATTTTATTTTATGTTATTTGTTGTTCAAGCATTGTCTATATTATTACACTGGACTGGCTGCTGTCAAACTGCTCTTGTGCCTATTTGATTTCCGCCATTTTGGCGCTGTAGGACGTAGCGTGAGCATAGCGTGAGGGACATGGTACTAAAGTCTGAAGTCTGGAGAAACCATCACGGCAACCATTTTCATTTTACACGTCAAAATTTGTTCTTTAGACTCACGCTAGTGGCATTTCCAATAGGCACAAGAACTTTGCTGTCAAATCATACAGACAGCCAGTCCAGTTACAAAGAAAAAAAAAAATTCATGTCAGTGTGTTCGAGACATACATAAATACAGATTATATTATACGCTACTCTTTAGCAAAAACAAGTGTGCCCATGAGAGTTCGCAAGTTTTGAGCATACTGTACTTTATTTAGAACAGAACATGAAAATGAAAAAGTAAACATGCTTAACTAACAATTTTATTTATAAATACATACAATACATACATACATACAATATACAATACAATATACATATATAATACATACAATATATACATTAAAACGGACTAGTATAATAAAAACATTCTAAAAAGTATAAAATCAATTCTTCTGTAAATATTTTTAACCCCATACCTACTTACAGAAATTTTAAACCTAAAAACGTGGTTAGTACGTGGTACGTCTCAAAAAACCAGGCTATGCAACTCCTTAAAGATAACCTTTTGGACGAGTCGAATAAATTCTGGCTAAAACAGCCAGGATTGAGACATGCCAAATCTTTGGTGGAAGGCTACTCGCAAAGACGGACGAATGAACTTATACAGTTCAGTAGATCGAACGTCAGTGCGACTGTTGGAGCCTTAACCGGACACTGCAAACTAAACAGACACCTATTTCATATGAAATTGAGTGATACTGACGTCTGCAGATATTGTAATGAGCAGCAGGAAACGCCCAAACACCTCTTATGTGACTGTGGACCCCTAATCCACAAGCGTAGTATCCATCTGGGGCGACACGTAATCGACCCGGAGGAAATAAAAACTCTGAAAACCAGGAAGATACTAGACTTCTTGGAAGCCGCTGGGCTTAAAGAGTTACTACTATAAATAGTGGCGAGTCACAATAGATCTTTTAGGTCGCAGTGACTACAGCTTTATCTGAGCTGCATAGCCCCTAACCATCAAATAATAAATAGCACGTGGTTAGTACCTACAATTCATGGTGTCAAAATCCACACTTCACCGAAGCAAAGCGAGGGTGGGTCGCTAGTTTATAATATTAGTAGAGATTAGTAAATATAGTAAGAATATCGATTCGAGAAAAACTTGCAAAATAGTATAAAAAAATAACTAGTCAAATTGAATATAAATCGGCTGCTGTACCTACAAACAATAACATTTGAAAACGAAAAGGTAGAAGAATGGAAGCAAAAAAGTGAAATGGGTATAAAAGATTATAAATCTGTGGGTTTCGGCGCTGTAATTCTTATTGTATTCTTATAACATTGTTTCTTAATCCGAAAGGAATGTTCTATCAAACAAAATAGAATAAAGGGGATATATTTTTTTGTATAGAAACAAGTTTTACCGAAATTATTAGAATCTTGCAATGTTGGGAATTCGTACCGCATACAATTACATACCTACGCCATATAAAATATCTCTTTGACTTCATTTAATGTTCATAATATTAGCACTTGAATTATATTTGATAGAGTTATTTTATACTTATGGGAAAATAATGTGAAATTTGTACAGCGCCATCTATCGCCGAAAAGCGAAATTAAATAGAAAAATAAAGAAATAATATGTTTGTTTCTTTTCCCATTACAAATAATAGAACTTAAGTCTTATATGTCTTGTATCAAGTGTTTTTTGGTTCGAGTAGCAGACAGAGTGATTTCTCAACTAGTTGAAAGTTATTTACTCTCACAATTACCTATCTGAATGTAGTAGATATTTAATTTTAACCTACCTATCCATTCTGTGTAAACTTTTGATAATTATTGTGATGGAAAATGACCTCACTTTAAATGTGGAGCTCATTTTTCAATGTTGACGACTCTGTATGAAATATACAGGGAGAAAAAAGCAGCCCTTGACGAGTTTCTTGCCGGTTCTTCTCGTTACAAAGTCTCCCGCTTAGGGTTTGCGAACCGATGGCGTAGCTTCTATGACATTCACAAGTGCTTGTAACAGCCTAGACTGAATAAATTATTTTTGAATTTTGAATTTAGAGGCAACTTGGCAACTAAGCTACAACATGGAGGGTTTCTGTATTTCCGAAAGGATTTGTGAGAGACTGGTGCCTGAAATAGGCACAGAGGAAATAATCACTAGAAATAGGTTTCAGAGATAGAAACCTGTGCTATGAAATTTTTATCATAGACAATTATTCTGTCGAGTACTGTTACGCGCGTTTTTTTTTTCTTGGTAGATGTTCGTTCTAGGGGTACTGACTGACACACTGACCGATAGAAATTGATAGAATGTGGCATATATAGGTCATTCTAAACTTACCATCCAAATTTGAAGGATGTGTTCGGTCCATGAAACTAAAAAACTTTCTCCAAGAAACATGACTGTGTTGAATTTTGCCACAAAATTTTGGTCATCCCATACTAAATTGATCGTGAATTGACGTGATCTCTTTGATTTGTATGGATAGTCGATTTTTTCACATAATATTTGGCCCTGCGTTCTAAGGAAGTCGGCTGCCCTACGAAGAAGTCAAGTAACTCAGTCTCCAAAAAAAAAAACATTTTCTGAAGTCGCATCTATCATTTTGTTATTTTATTAAAATTCGGTTTAATTCGGGAAATATAGCCAATAATTTGTTTCAAGAATATTTTTCCGTTAGCAAAATCTACGCTAAAACAAAGTATATTTCCCGTTTCTAACTTAAAAACAAGCAAGTCTTATCAAAATACTTGTATCTAAAATAGATTAGCAGATACTTGATTTCTATGTATTTATTTTATAGTTGTAAGGACTATATTCTATGGCTTTATGCAAAGCTGAAAACAAGAATCTACTAAAAGTACAATAGAGAATCTTACTTACTTGTTTAGAACGTAGAAATATTATTGACAAATCAATACATATTTCTACGCGGAACATTATTTTCGTTTGTCAAAATGTAGGTAAGTATGATAACTAATTTTTTTAAACAGAAATATGTTTTTACTTTAAATACTAATGATATTTTAACATTTTAGTGGTCAGAATATCATTTTTTTTTAATAAAAACACTAAATAACGTTTTTAAGCTCTCCTGTAAAGTTTGTCTGGAATGACATACTTGGATTTGGTTTAGGGCAGCCGAAGTTATTCGTTCAGTTTCATGGACTGAGCACATCCTGCTTCTACGGAGAGTTTAAGTGTTTCCCAGGTTCTACTCACACGGATTAGATGAAACATAGCTTAGATTTTAAGTTGGACCCCAAACTACCAAACCGTGGAAATCCCATCAAAATCCGTTCAGCGGTTTTTGAGTGATTCGCGCACAAACATCCATATAAATTTACATTTACAACAATTTCTGTTTAATCTTTCACATTTGAGCTTTATAGAAGCCACGCATATAAATTGCTCGAAAAGAAGGTTGCCCCACCAACGAATAAATTTTAATTCGCAACAGTCAAAGTGCCAGTTGTGGCGACCTTTTTCAGAATATTTCAGACATTTCTGTATCAGTTCAGACATGTGTTCGGCCTTATTAGAGTGTAATTTATATGGTTCGGATTTATATTACAAGTTGGGTAGGAGTTTGGGGCAATTTAATAAATTAATAATTCTGGCAACGTATAAGCACAGAATAACTAATAGTACAAGTACAGAAACAGCATTCCGCAAAGTCATTTAAATAAATAGCGACTTTTGCTCCAACACAATAAAGTGCAATTCAGGTCGCGTAGCGGGCTTAGGGGACAAGTCGTCCCCATCTAAAACTGGGACCAGGGACCAGTTGCCCCCATTGAAATTTGATAATAGGCAAATAGGACCACATCGGTTGAGGCTTTGGGACGATTTGCACCTTTAATATTTACTAGGGGTTTTCTGGTCCCATTGTGATTAGATGGCATCTACTAAGCGCGAGAAACTAACGTGGTATTAATTTTTTATATATTTTTTCATCATCCGAAAAAATCGAAAAAGTTATCCGAGATTTGAAAGTCTAGTAAAAAAACAGGCCAAGTGGGTGTCGGGCCACGCGCCGTAGGGTTCCGTAGTTACCTTATACACCATATTTAATACCACCTATCATTTTTCGTCTGCAAAAATTACTTTGTCTTTCACAGTGTTGGTATGAATAACAAAGTTATATTTGCGGTTTTGGAAAATGTGCTATATCTCGTAAACGAATTACTATGTCTCGTTCAAACAAATTTTTGTTGAAAGTGTTTATTAAGATCTACAGCATATTTTTTTTTAGATTTGACTCTTTCTTATTTCAAAAGTTAAAGGACGACTTGTCCCCTAAGTCTTTGTTCTGTCTGTTTGTCCGTCCGTCCGTATGTCACAGCCACTTTATTCCAAAAGTATTAAGATTACACAGTTAAAACTTAGTAAGTAGATGTATTCTGTTAACCACTTAATGAATTTAACACAAAAATAAAAAAAAAAAATTAAGGGGGGCTCCCCATACATGGAACTGAAACTGAAAAATTGTTTTTTCTTCAAATCAATGCGTGTAGGGTGTTTGTAGATAGGTCCTAGTTTTTTAACATTTTCTTTGGATAGGTATTTAAAAATGTCATTGAGGTTCTTAAGACATTTTTTTCTTAAAGTCGACCGTTTGAAAGATACCGCCAAAGTAGTAAAATGTGTGTCCCCCCCCCCTTTAACTTTAGAAATAAGAAAGTGTAAAATCTAAAAAAAATATATGCTGTAGATCTTAAGAAACACTTTCAACAAAAATTTGTTTGAACGAGATATAGTAATTCGTTTACGAGATATAGCACATTTTCCAAAACCGCAAATATAACTTTGTTATTCATACAAACACTGTGAAAGACAAAGTTATTTTTGCAGACGAAAAATGATAGGTGGTATTAAATATGGTGTATAAGGTAACTACGGAACCCTACGGCGCGTGGCCCGACACCCACTTGGCCTGTTTTTTTACTAGACTTTCAAATCTCGGATAACTTTTTCGATTTTTTCGGATAATAAAAAAATATATAAGAAATTAATACCACGTTAGTTTCTCGCGCTTAGATGCCATCTAATCACAATGGGACAAATAAACCCCTAGTAAATATTAAAGGTGCAAATCGTCCCAAAGCCTCAACCGATGTGGTCCTATTTGCCTATTATCAAATTTCAATGGGGGCAACTGGTCCCTGGTCCCAGTTTTAGATGGGGACGACTTGTCCCCTAAGCCATACCATAATGTAAAAACGACAATCGTTTATTGGTTTTTTGATTTTGACATCCGTCCACGGCACAGTAATGTAGATTCGACATTGTTACTATTATAAAGAGGCAATATCTACGCAGGCAGTAAGATGCCGCGCTTGTACGGCGGCGGGCGTGTGGCGGCCCTCTGCTCACTTGTGCCCTCGTAGGCACGGCTAGCGGTAGGTGCTTATCGCGCGACCTTGAGCGAGTGAAGGAGGCCTGGTATAAGTGACATTACCAATTATTTTAAGTTAAATACCTAAATACTAGTGGCTTGTGATTGTGACCCAATTGGCTGGTGAATTGGTGGATAAAAATTACTGCAAATGCGGCCGGGACCAACGGCTTTATGGACTAAGAGCTATCCCCGAAAATAGGTGGACAATTTACAGAGCGACGAAATACCTTTTGTTAGTGTGCCATACCACAATATAGATAGAGAGAGTACAGTAGTTGAGCTTAGCACTTGCGCGCTCGAGCAACGCACACATAGACATCTCTCACCGACACTGTATAATGGGGAATGTCCGAAAAAAATCAATTTGGCTGAATATATTTTTATAGGTAGGAATAAGTTCCCTTAGTAATAGAAAAAAGTTACAGAATTTTCGATTGCGTATAAATAAGAATATAAAAGAAAGTCACTTCGACTTCACAAATATACGAAAGTAACAGCAGAATGGAAATTATACCTTTGCCACCACCTGTCATAACCACAACATGCTATTAAAAAAAAAGTTTCAACACAAGGTGTCAAAACTTTTCTTTTAATACTTGCTACCTCTAGAAAAATATTCAGCAATTTTTATTTTTCTCGGACATTCCCCATTGCAATCTCATACCACTCTCAAAACAGCACGTGACGCAGCGGCGAGAGCTGTCTATGTGTGTGTGCGATGCTCGAGCGCCCGTAGTACTAAGCTAAACTTCTGTTAGTCTCTCTATTGTGTGGCCATATTATTATTATTAACAGATCCGGGCACCTGACAGATTTTCAGTGGTGGGGGTGGGAGTGGTTGGGCAACAAAGGGGCTGACAAAGCGATTGAAGGAATACAATGTACAGAGCTTTGGAATTGGTGTGGTATAATAGCAGGCCAATCATGTATCTAAATAACATTGCCAGGCATTTTGACTGTTGGAAAAGTAGTGCCACCACTGAAAATCTGTCAGGCGCCCGGATCTGTAAATAATGATAGTATGGCACACTAACTAGAGGGATTTCGTCGCTCTTTAAATTGTCCACCTATTTCCGAGGCCAGCTCTTAGTCTATTCTATAACATGCCTTTCGAAGCACGGATAAGTTCGAGATAATATTGGTCACCCATCCCATGACCGACCCCAGCAAAAGTTGCTCAACCGCCTCAATCGCTAGCCTGCACCATTGAGCTAGTTTTATTGAAGGTCACTCTACTTAAATAGAGAAAAATTGGCGGTAAAAAGCTTCATTGGTTCCGGTATTTACACAAAATACGTTTTTAATGAATCGTTATAAGATCAAATAACTTTTTATTTAAGAAGTAAAATATTTTTGGGTGCCTGAAGGAAATATTTGACTCATTTTTAGGGTTCCGTACCCAAACGGTAAAAACGGGACCCTATTACTAAGACTCCGCTGTCCGTCTGTCTGTCTGTCTGTCTGTCTGTCTATCACCAGGCTGTATCACATGAACCGTGATAGCTAGAAAATTGAAATTTTCACAGATGATGTATTTCTGTTGCCGCTATAACAACAAATACTAAAAACAGAATAAAATTAGTATTTGAGGGGGGCTCCCATACAACAAACGTATTTTTATTTGCCGTTTTTTGGTACGGAACCCTTCGTGCGCGAGTCCGACTTGCACTTGGCCGGTTTTTTTATTCTTATTATTTAGGGTTTAGAATTAAAAGCAACAATTCTCAGAAAAAACCTGATTGTAGGAAAACAGGTACATACATCATGTATCAAAAAACCCTGTCAGATCCTGAAACAGGTGATAGTGTTGCTGAAACTGAACAACATTCTCCATGGAACAAAGGTCTAAAAACGAAAAAAAAATTTCATACTCCCATACAAAATTGGTCAGCTGACCGACTTACTATAGAAAGGCGAAAAAAAAGGACATGTCCCATCGCGCCTATGTCATTTGCCCCACCATTCTCAAAAAATGAAAGTCTGTCGCGTCTTAATCAAAGTAGTATGTCAGAGTAGGTATTTTACTCTAAAATCAGATTAATAATTATTTTCTGCATTAAAAAGTGGGATTTTTAAGTTAAAACGCTTTTAAATCACGATTTTTTATCATGATAGTACTATTTAGTTACATTTTTTTCACAAAATACTTCAGAAAACAACTTAATGTTTTTGTAATTGTTTTTCTAAATATAAAACAATTCTTGACTGATACTATACCTAAATAAAATGTAATTAGCATTTTTTTAATTATGAAAGTAATTAAATAAAATGAAACTGGGGCAACGCTGGGACATCTCCTTTGTTTTTCGATCTATGTTTCTTGGAGAAATGTTGTTCAGTTTTAGTAACACTGTTTCAGAATCTGACAGGGTTTTTTTGATAAATGATGTAAATATTACTTCTTTGTATTTTACTAATTTAATTTCTGTTTAAATATATTGCAGAAAAACATAGAATAACTTCGTTATACTAAATATATCTTCCGTACCCCTAGCACGAACATCTATCAAGAAAAAAAAAACCGGTCAAGAGCGAGTCGGACTCGCGCACCGTTCCGAGGGTTCCGTACCATCATATTTGCACCATATTAAACCACACTGCAGAGTAAAATAATAAAATTAGTATTGCAGTTTTAGGTCAGCGCCATCTCTCGACCGATAGTGGAACTAATGTTAACTTTTTTAGAAATTTTATGATTTCTAAAAAAGTGTGCTATTTATTTATTTATATATACATAATTATACGGGATAGACCCAATTACATAATTATGTGGTAGGTACTACAAACATAACTCACTACAAAGTTAACAAGAGATTTCGAATTGTCCACAAATACATCAAAGTCAGGGTAGGTAACCAGGAGCGCGTTGAGTGCCTCATGCATGCGACACAGCGGCGACTGCCTACGCGCCACCGTGCGACATGGTGGACGCGCAAACAGTCGATGCCTACGACTGGAGCGAATGCGTAAATAATTCTCAGGCACATATAGCCGAAATAATTGTTCCACGCATTCAGGCGAGTCCATACTCCCACGCAAAATCGCTATAGCGGTTGAAATCTCCAATCGAGCTCGCTATATTGGGACATCGTTTTATTTTTCCTGTTATCTTTCTATAAACTGCTATCACATAGAATTATTTCAGATTTTTCTCTTTGCAAACTTCGGAGATAAGGGGAGGAACGGTATTTTTTTACATTTTTCATCATAAGTCGAAAACTATACAGTCTAGAAAAAAAAGAAAAAATGATTGAAAACGTGCAAATGACGCTCTTTCATATGATAACCCACGTGCCCTGTAGCCCCACTTCAAATTTTAAGGCCCCTTTTCAGGCCCTGTTGTAAAATGATATTAATTTTTTTATTTATTTATTATTTGCAAAATAGTTGGGCAAATGTAATCTTAAACTATTCCAAATTTGAAGTTAGTAGTTCCCATTAGTAGTTCTCGAGATATCCAGCTGTGACAGACAGACAGACAGACTGAGTCACACCATAAGGGTTCCGTTTTTACCATTTTGGTACGGAACCCTAAAAAAAACGCGCGTAAAAGCACTCGATAGAGCAATAATTTAAATTTCGCTTTTCGGCAGTAGATGGCGCTGTTAAAATTTCCCATGCCAAATTACATTATCGAATTTTTTTACACGCGTTTTTTTACAGCTACTGTTCTGTCTGTGTAGGTTGGTAGTAGGCCCCCGTATTATAACATTTTAAAACCAGTTTTAAGAGGTTGTAATACTTGTAATACCCCTCCTATTACTATTTATAGGTATATTATTATAGGTATTGTTACATTGTTAGTAGCTATCGCGGTAGGTAGTAGGTACCTTATATTTCTTCATTAAGCAATAATATTATACTTAAGACGGTTGTATGACCGAAAGTACCACTTTAGGGTACCACCTTAACTTAAGGTGGTACCCTGAGCGAAAGTGGCGCCGCGGTGAATTTTATTTAATATTATAATTCTAATACATAATTTTAATAATGTTTATCGTGGAGATTTTAGGGCCCACAGTCTAGTATTTTTAGACGGTATCGTTACATTCCCTAGTAGTCACTGCAAGAAGTAGATAGAAAAACTACTAAAAGTGGCCGTTTTTGACACATATGCTATCTACTTCTACGAATGACTACGAGGGCATGTAGTGATACCTTCTAAAAATAACTAGACCATGGACCCTAAAATCTCCACGATTAACATTATCAAAATCTTTTTCTATTAAGAACTTATTAAATAAAAACCTCTGAGGGCGCCACTTTCGGTCATACAACCGCCTTAAGATTCTCTTTTGATTGTCACTTTTCGTTGAAATTACAAGTGTTTTATTGAACTTTATGTTATTCTTGTGGATTCTCGGCGTTTGCTATGCCTTTATTTTTCAGCCAATCATAATAAAAGAAAATACCACACAAGTTTCGTAATATTGTCGGATGCGCTAATTTCATTATTCTGGAGTGAGCCTCGAAGTCTACTTTACGTGTCTGACCTAGTTCAGCTTTAGAACTCTCACAAGTACCCTTGTGAGAGTTCTAAACCTGTATGCTAAACCTATAGGCTTTATTTGTTTACCAACTATTGTATTAAGTTACTCTACAAGAAAAAACCGGCCAAAATCATAGTCGGACTCGCCCACCGAGGGATCTGTACATTTTTATGATTTAATTGCAAAATATGTATTATTTTCATATTTTTCCCTGTACTTGTAATAAATAAGTCGAGATGTGGTGTTGAAGGCGAATGCTTGGGATACCCTGGACGGCCAAACGCACAAATGTATCTATCCTAACACAAATGTCACGGCTGTCCACTATCTGCTTACATCGCGTACTCTCATACTTTGGCCACATAATGCGAAGAGGAGATGAATGTCTCGAAAAGCTGGTCGTGGTTGGTGGAATAGAAGGCAAGAGAGCCCGAGCTCGTTCGCCAACCAGATGGTCTGACCAAGTAAGAGTAGCAAATGTCATCAAGCAGTGAGAGCAACTATGGACCGAGACCGAGTCCGATGGAGGCAAATCGTAAAGGCAACCGGTGATCACTTGTTCAAATTACTTTTTCAAATTATCCATTTATTCGACTGACGTCCATTTTTCTCACAGCGATGAATGACGTCATACACGCCTGTGATATATCACGATATATCACGAGAGTCTTAATAGCTGAGGATCGTGATATCCAAATATAGATAAATAGACCAAATTTCATAGTTCTAGGTCATAGTGGTAGGTTCCCGTTGACCTATAGGTCGGGAACCCTATAAATATTTCATTTTTTCACAGCTTCAAGGAATTATACACCTGAGTATATAGTTTTAATTTCAACTCGATACAGTACGAGGCATATAACTTGAAATCGGGTGGGGATTGCGCGAAACGCGTATTTTGGGTATGCGTAGCGGTGAGGGGCGCGGGCGGCGGGAGAGGGGCGCGCGCTATTGGTCGCTCACAAGTGCACATGCGCGAACTTATCCCCACTCCGTCGAAAAAATTTCAAGATACATGCCTAGTACTGTACCTCCAAGCGTTCCCTAGATAAAGGGTCTTGACAGACTGACAGACGGAGAGCAAAATGATCACTGACATGAAAACAATTTTTTTTATTTAACATATAATGCAGGTCAATGAAAATGATCCAAACAAGAAAAAAAACGCGCGAAAAAACATTCAACAGAGTAATTTTGTATGGAAATTCTGTACAGCGCTATCTACCGCCGAAAAGCGAAATGAAATTTGACATAGATAATCATTACTCAATAATACGCGCATTTTTTTTTCTCGATTTTTCTCTTCTTTCTCTGTAGTTTTTCTTGTGAACTCTTTTTATTACTGGCTAGAAAGATTTAATAAATTAAATAAAATAATCATATCTTTGTGTATAGTAATCAGTTAGTTTTCAATAGGGAACATGCATCAATTTTTTTTTGTATCAAAATCAAAAGTATAATGCGTGAGAAAATCAACTGTAATATTAAAACTTTTCTCTTGTGTTTTTTTCTCGTGATATAGTTACTTGAAGTTGGCACGCAGCAGCACCCGCCGAAAACGCTCTATACAAAAAGGTCAACATTTGTGACGTCACTCATGTCACGTTTCAGTGCATTAGTAAGGAGTTAGCCAAGAATTTTCAATTATCTCCCTAAATATTGCGTTTAAGTACATATGTGTCATACAAAATATTATTTCTCATTTGATGTTCTATCCGACTGTTAAGTGCATTATATCCGAAAACGAAAAAAAAAATTCGTTATTTTCCCTTGTGTGATAAAACTAAAGTAATACATTTTATTTTTTATTTTTCTGTTCCATCATGTTTTTATACGTGTCCGCAGCGATCAAGCTCAAATTTATCAAAATCGGTGACTTATACATGTTTCCTATATGTGCAAATACACACATAAAAGAGGTAAACTGACATAAAATGCATATTTATTTCTATGGAACTAGAGTTCATATTTCTTCGTTAGGTACCCACTTTATATCCTTAAGCGCCTTCTACACCACGCCGGTGTGCTTTAAAACGACAATTTTAACAAAACGGCTATTTTTAACAGCTTTCGCAGATTGTTAAAGAGAGCATAAATCTTCGGGGAAGCATTTTTATCACGTTCCTTTCCTTTCGGGCTGTTTATCGGTTATGGCCTATTTAGAGGATTATTAAAGCTATGGATTTGCCGCCAATGACGAGAGTTCTATTTACAAACGCCATTTTGGTGTTTTCAAGATGGCGGCGCGGCTAGGGTTGCCAAGCGTCCGGCTAAAGCCGGACATAGGTAGGCTTTTTGATTGAGTGTCCGGCCAAATTAAACAGTGTCCGGCCTGTCCGGCTTTTGTTAGGTTTTTTACATTTACCGCACGTGATCGTTCGAGCGAGCGGCGCGAGGCGAGGCGCAGCGGCATTCATGAATATATTATTTTCCAAGGGAAAACACTACAGTAAAATTAAGAAAATAAAATTGAACAAAACAAAACTTCTTCACTAATGAATAAAATTAACATTTTCAAAATCTTTTTAGTCTAAAGAGATGAAATTGAATAACGAATCAGCCTTAAAACAAAAAATATAACAAAACAAAACTTGTTCACTTTAAGGTAAATCAACTATTTTTTGTTTTAAGACTGATTCGTAATTCTTCTAAACTAAGAAGATTTAAGAAAAAAATAATCATTAGTAAAGAAGTTTTGTTTTGTTCAATTTTTTTTCTAAATTTTAATTTTGTGGTTTTCCTTGGGAGTTTATTTTTATTTCATTAGAATTTAAGAAATTTTATGGTAAATGATAAAAAAGTCTAGTACTACGTAAAAAAAAATGCCGTATTATTACTAAGACACAAAATCCTTAATAATTTAGAGTGTCCGGCTTTTTTACCTAAATGTCCGGCCAAACTGGCTGGTCTGTCCGGCTATAAGGTCAGACGACCTGGCAACCCTAGGCGCGGCGGTTTTCTGGAACGCAAAATGTTAGCTCTCCGTTCAAAGTCCATTCATGAAAATCGATTGGAAGTAAATGGTCTTTTAGAATTATTTATTACTAGCTTCCACCCGCGACTTCGTCCGCGTGAACATTCGGAAAATCCCTAGGGAACCTTTGACCGGGATCAAAAGTATCCTATGTTTTAATCCTATCTATCTGTATAAACTATCTGTGTGTCAAATTTCATTCAAATCTGTTCAGCCGTTTTTTGCTTAATTTAGGAACAAGCATCCAAACCCACAAACTTTAAGCATAGAGATAGTTAAGTACCTAATTAGCTGACTTTTTAGGGTTCCGTAGCCTAATGGCAAAAAACGGAACCCTTATAGTTTGGTCATGTCTGAAAAATCTAAAAAAAATATATGCTGTGGATCCTAATATATACTTTCAACGAAAATTGGTTTAAACAAGATATAGTGATAATTTTTAGAGATATATCACATTTTCCAAATATAACGTTGTGATTCATACAAACACTATGAAAAACAAAGTTATTTTTGGAGACAAAAAATTTTAGTGGTATTCAATATGGTATGGTATAAGATAACTACGGAACCATACTGCGCGTGGCCCGATACGCACTTGGCCGGTTTTTTACACGGTTTTCAAAGCACAAAGTCGGTCTTTCAAAGCACAAACGACAAACTAGTAGCTATGAGTTATATTATTACTTTACTAACTAATTAAAAACAAGCTCTGCGCCACTATAGTGCCCCGCCGGTAAGTAACAACAAAATGGCGGAAAAAGATCAAAATTGCACATAACTGCAATTTAAAAAATAAACACTTCCAAAACACGTAGGTACGATCCCTCGGCTCTGTATAATAACTTCGTTTCGTCGAGCTTATTATGTTTTAATTGGTTTTCCACGCACTGCGGGTCGGTCGGACATTTTGAAATTTGATTGTTTTATTTGTAAGCCCCTAGGGTGAGGTGCTGTAAAGCAAACATCACGAAAATGGTAGCTACCCTACGTAATCTTATTCAACTAGCTTCCGCCTGCGACTTCGTTCGCGTGGAGAGTGGAAAATCGCCAGTAGGTATCCCTTTTCCCCGCGACTTATAATGCGTCCAGTTTTAATGATCTCCTTACTGAATGTAAGCTAGTACTACAGGGAGTTCATGCTGTTTCCCTGGTTCTACCTACCCGAATTAGATGAAACATGGCTTAGATTTCAAGTTGGACCTCAAGCTATCAAACTGTGAAAATCCCATCAAAATCCGTTCGTTGGTTTTTGTGTGATTCGCGCACAAACATTTAGAATTTACAGTTTTATTACCCGACTGCAAGAGGGTTATGTTTTTCGCGCGTATCTTGTAAGTTTGTATGTTAATATTCTTTATTACCTCATATCTTTCAAACGGCTGAACAGATTTACATGATTAACATATCGTTAGATTTGTCTCGTCAGCCCAAGTGTTCTTAAGAAGGTGGCGTTATAAAAAAACCAACATGGCGGCTGTACGGTGCTATTATACGTAGTGGAAAAAAAATTTTTTTTTAGAATACTGCAATGTGGGTGTCAAATTAAAGGGCTTATTATAAGGATTTCAAAAAGACATATCATATAAATAATAACTAAAAATAAATAAATAAAAAATTAATTTAAAAAAATTAAAAACCCGCCTGCCTAAAAAGACAAGTCAACTGAAAAGATGGAAACAAGATTAAATATTTAAGGCAACATTATAACATGCAGTCGGAGGCATATAACTCAAATCATTCATAATGTCACTTTCTTTATGCATGCCTCCGACTGCATGTTATAATGTTGCCTTTAATATTTAATCTTGTTTCCATCTTTTCAGTTGACTTGTCTTTTTAGGCAGGCGGGTTTTTTTAATTAAATCTCTTCGACGAAGACGGGATAATGCGGATTGAACTTCACTTAGGGTAAGTTCATTTGATCATTAAAGTATAAGTACAAAGTCAAAATCAAAAATAGCTTTATTCAAATAAACTAAATTATTAAGTAAGTACTTTTGAATCGTCCTTATTTTCCTACCACCCGTTCAAGACTTTTTTAACACAGATATAGATAGTGGGTGCAGATAAGAAAAAGATACGTTATTAATTAACGTTTAATAACCAATAATTTAACAATGAATTTTTATTAAAATTATTAATAAACAGTCAAACAATTGTGATCCCTACGATAGCTTGCAATTAGGTCGACTTTGATTTTGTGGGTGAACTTTAAATAACACAACGTGTATCTCCTTCGGCTGTTTATTGGCGACTAGTTTAATGCAAGTTTATAGGTTTAACTCAACAAATTGAAATACAGTAACACAAGTCAAATCAATTTGAACACAATCAGACACCATTAAATAAGCACTTAGTAGCTAAAGATTGTATAACCACAGTATAAATTATGTCAGAGATAAGTTAATTTTATTATATTCCTAACACCGTAGGCGTATCGCTATGGTCTTCCTACACGAGCCATAAACAGCGGTTACAACTTAATACAGAGATATGGGTGATCGAGTTATTTTTTTATGCTGTGATGTCATAAATTTCTATAACGTCTTTCTGACGTTAAGTATTGTCGTTGTAATTTTTTTTTAGCTTCCTGGGTGGGCGAAGGAGTTGGGCGTCATAAGTTTTGATGTGTTTGACGGAGCGGTTAGCAAACTAAGCGCTATCGCACACGGGCAACTTAGTCTCCCAGCAACTGTTTTGTCTCTCACATCAAGTCCACGGGTTTATATGGAAGCGCGCACACGAAGCGACACGGTCGTCGGCAACTTTTCATACAAATCACGTGAGAGACAAAAAAGTTGCGGAGACAAAAGTTGCCCGTGTGCGATAGCGCTAAGTGTGAATTGCACCATAACGCTGTCAAAGACGTCAAACTTGTCAAAGGACATCATGCTGGCTGGCAACCTCTTTTTTTGGCTAACTTATGCTTAACCGGTACTATAACAAGCTTGTTATCGTTAAAGTAAGATGGTGCAACTCAGCCTAAGACTTTTCTGCATTATATATGGTCACATTTATTTTAGTATCTTTAGAAATAAAGCAGGCTTTAAAGTAACATAAAAAAAAAAAATTAAAAACACGACTGCCCTGCCAAAAACGAACTAAAAAGATAAATAACAAGGTGTCATTGCAGTCGGGGGACCGTTTTGTGGAACAATTTTCAACTAAAGAGGTCCCCAGACTGCATTGACACCTTGTTATTTATCTTTTTGTTCGTTTTTGGCAGGGCGGTCGTGTTTTTAATATTTTTTAAATTTATTTATTTTTATTTCACACATTTTAGTAACAAATTATATAGTTTTCAAATGTACTCATTATGGCCTTTCATTTGATGCCCATATTGTAATAATTGAAGAAAAAAATTTTGTTTTCACATTTGAAAATGCCGTGCTACAATCGCTATATCAACTTTTTTTAAAAAAAATATAACCAGTGTCACTTGGAATGATGTAAGGATTCCAACGATACCCCATACATCCAAATCCGTTGAACCATTTAGAAGTTGTGGTGGAATAAAGAAACTCAAATTCCCACAAACATACATGAACCCTGAACTGAACACATACACTCCTTTTTGGGCAGTCGTGTAAAAATAGAAATAGTGACTATTTGCCTCACTAGATAACGTACATGGAAAAAAAGAAATGTTAAAATTGGCTTTTAAAAATAAACAGCCTGTACCAAAGAGGAAAGTAAGCGCTCGGCTGACATCTGCCCAAAGAGAAACATTTTGGTGTTAGAGTGCTATTACACTATCATAGAAATATGATCATATATGTATGAGTCATTTTTATATGAAGAACATAGGACGGTTTAATAACTACATGTGATTCATATTGTCTTTGATCATAGTTATGGGATCCTATTTGACAGCGTGCGTACAAGTAGGATCATATTCGTTGCCCCAGTAGGGATTATTTCCTCTATTCGCCTAACTTCAAAAAATGGCGTCTTCAAGTGCAAGAATTTTGATTAGAATATTGAAATAACAAAAATATTAATTACTCTTTACGAGGAAAATGAGTGTTTATATAATCTTGTTCCGGATTACGAAATACGTTTTTACAAAACCCAAATACGGCTTTTATTTTTTGCTTTGTTCTTAACAGTTTTCTTCTTTTTTAATGCTATTAATAAAATAGCACTCATAGCAACGGAAAACACAGCTAAATCGTTATCCTTCTTGATTTATGACATTGTTTATATGATCATAGGTGGATGATAAAGTGTAATATGTAAAAATGAAGGACAGCATCATTTAACTATGATCATAGAATTTGACAGATATGAAATCATATATAAATGATAAATATATGATAATGTAATAGCGGCCTTACATCTGCCTTCCTACCTGAGTACTCTTCGAAGCTTAGTAAAAAAAATACATTGACACATACATTTTTATCAACGCCATCTATCGAGCCTACAGTTTTTTGATATTTTGAAAATCCCTCATTAAGATTTCCGAAACCAATGTTGTGTTCGATCCGAATTAGTTTAGAGTTAAGGGCACAGGGGCTAGTTTGTTAACGTGTAGCCCATGCTTTTTCGATATTTTTTTTATCTTAGATAGGTACTTAAGCGCTTGCCCGCTATCACGCCTGGTGGTGAGCGATGATGCGATCTACGATGAATCGCGCTTGCCTAGAAGTTATCTATTCACTTACGACTTGAAGGCCCCTAGATTGTACCTATCGGGAAACACAGACTCAGGCAAGAAGTTCCACTCTCTAGCTGTACGGATGAAAAATTTGAAGCAAAACGCCTAGTGCGAGTTTTTGAGCACAACCCGAACTCAACTCAAACTCAACCCGAACTCACCTCAAACTCACCTGAACATTACACAAGAGCTTATTAATGTGTCATAAGACTCAAAATTGTAAGCGATGTATTTTAAGGTGGGTTTCGGTTGAGGTGAGTTTGAGTTGAGTTCGGGTTGAGGTCGGCATCTTGATTATCTAAAAAGAAACTATTTAGTGACCGGTTTCATTTGACATACATTGCTACTTTTCTTTGGTACGTTTTTTTTCACCCCAAAAAGAAGTAGCAATGTATCACATTCATCTGTCAAATGAGACCGGTCGCTAGGTGGTTTCTAATTAGATAATCAGCCCGCGGGTCGTGTGTTATCCTTTGAACGCAGCCTAACGGTGGCGCAGATACGTAAGTCTGGTTGTCCGATGAAAGAAGAGGGATGGCAGAATTAGGTTGTGCGATTCCACTGCACTGCACACTCAGTAAAATGTATCCGATGTAAAGTGTCCATATTTGTTAATTTACATTAAATCAATAAATTCACATATCTCTAATATATCTAGCTCTCATTATAATTTTTCATTATATTTATATATTTAAATTTTTATTTAAATTATATATTTTTCATTATAATTATTATTTTATTGAATAGAATTTACGGGAACAAAGGATCTCAAGGATGCTTTTATAACAGCATATTACCATAAGAAAGTATATTTCTTTTCTGAAATAAAAAACAGTTTCAATATAGCTGAATACGAAGAAAATAATTTTACTGATATAGTGAAACACATAAATAGCTTAAGTATTAGCATACCGTAGTACGAGACGATATATCGCCGTAGGGTAATGTTATGAATAGATATCGGATTCGTTGCACGCATTATTTCAGCTGCCGAGTTAAGTTTTGCATACACTAAGTGGAGAGCGACCTTAAGGATGTGTCTTCACACAATAGCTTTTCCGTTAATTTTATCTTTCATCTAATGAATGTTTTAAGATATTCAATAGCCCATGCCTTATCTTCTTAAAAACGTCAAAGGAGAATCGGCACTCGTTATAAGAACAAATGCTTAACTGCTTTTCTATTGTCTAATTTAAAAATCTATCGCAATCGCTTTCAGCATGTAACACATTGAAGCTTCTTTTTGTCACAAATGAAAACTTACCAAAGAAATGCAGCAATGTGTCACATCCATCTGTCAAACGAAAGCGATTGCGATAGATTTTTAAAATTAGACAATTAGCCCCCTGGTCTTTTAATATAGCCAATAATATTTGAATCAAGTTCGTTCTTATTTTAGCACATGTACAAACAAAGCTATTTAATTAAGAATATTTCTTGATATCGAAACACTACGGAAATAACGAGTCATTGAAAAACGTTCCGTTTAAATTTCCATCCAAATAAATTTTCAAAGGGAAAAACAGTCACTATGAAATGTAAAAACGAGGCTGCATAAACTATAATTATTTTCCTTTTTTCATAATTAAAAAATAAAACGAAATGACAAATAGGGTATTTGACAACATTGAAAATATACTACAAATTGTGGTCATCCTAACAGATAATGGCGTAAAAAACGTATTCAACTATTATATACACTAAATTAAGTCTATTAATTGATTAATTTCACCTAGAAAAATGCAATAATTTTTGTTTTTTTTCTGTGACGAAAACGCTCTAAGATTACTGATGACGTCACATGCCTGTAAATAAAATATGGCTTCAGGCGTTTGACACGACCAGATCCGCGATTGATGGCTGTCATATGGCTAAGGATATTACAATGTTTACAGGCTTGTGACGTCAACAAATCATGTGTCCAGCGCCATAGCGTTTTTGGCGCGGTTTTAAAATTTTAAACTTTAACATTGTTTTTTTTAATGAAATACATTGATTTTTCCTGAAATATCAATGTAGTGCGCTTATTACATAATAAAGAATAATTTAAAATGGTTTTCCAAAATTAGACAAATTGCCTATTTGAGTTCCGATTCGGCATTGATCTGTCATTTGGTTGACAGATATCATAGACTTGTAAGTAAAAACCGGCCAAGTGCGTGTCGGGTCACGCGCCATAGGGTTCCGTAGTTACCTTATACCATACCATATTTAATACCACCTATCATTTTTCGTCTGCAAAAATAACTTTGTTTTACACAGTGTTGGTATGAATGACAAAGTTATATTTGCGGTTTTGGAAAATGTGCTATATCTCAAAAACTAATTACTATATCTCGTTCAAACCAATTTTGGTTGAAAGTGTTTATTAAGATCTACAGCATATATTTTTTTTTAGATTTTTACTTTCTTATTTCAAAAGTTAAAGGGGGGGGGGGGGGACACACATTTTACCACTTTGGCGGTGAATATCTTTCAAACGGTTGACTTTAAGAAAAAGTTGTCTTAATAACCTTAATGTCATTTTTAAAGACCTATCTATAGACACCCAACACGTGTTGGTTTGAAGAAAAATTTTTTTTCAGTTTCAGTTCCATGTATGGAGAGCCCCCCTTAATCTTTTATTTTTCTTATTTTTGTATTAAATTCGTTAAGCGGTTAACAGAATACATCTACCTACTAAGTTTCAACTGTGTAGTCTTAATACTTTCGGAATAAAGTGGCTGTGACATACGGACAGACAGACAGACAGACATGACGAATCTATAAGGGTTCCGTTTTTTGCCATTTAGGCTACGGAACCCTAAAAAGTACAGCAGATTAAAAAATAATTAGGTATACAACTTCAGCATACAATGACGGGTCTCCTTTGTATGGCAGCAAGTTGAACTTGAAAGCTCACAGTTTGGAGGCAATCATATTGCATGCGTTTGACGCAAGTTGAATTGAAAGTTGAAGCGACTTGGTGAAAACTTAGATTACGTGCAGTTTTTGTATTTTCACCAGCAAATAGGCGCCATCCAAAACTTGTAAAACCGACACTCAATATGATAAATCTGACATTGGGGATCTGTAGACACTTTTTCAGAAATAATTAACAAAAATAATTACATTAGTTCCACTATCGGTCCAGAGATGGCGCTTACCTAAAATAGAAGTATTCAACACCGCAGTGTATTTATTTATATTAAGGCTGCGCAGTCTGCACACTAGCGCCGCCATTAGAAAAAAAAATCATAGTGCTTAAATAAAGACAAATTTGTAAATTATCTCTCTGGAGTGCACTCCGAACAAGCTTTGCGGTACTTTTTATCACTTAAGCAATATTTTCTAGCCTGTCGTTTAGTTTAATTGACTTTTATTGTTAAAAGTGGCCACTTTTCGCAATAAAAGTCCATATAACTAAACAACAGGCTAGAAAATATTGCTTAAGTGATAAAAAGTAGCGCAAAGCTTGTTGGGAGTGCACTCTAGAGAGATAATTCATAATTTCTTTTTTATTTAAGCACTATGATTTTATTTTCAATGGCGGCGCTAGTGTGCAGACTGCACGCTCTTATGACTAGATTTTTTCTATTATTTTTTTCGGGATCAAATGTTGATGTCCCGAGACCCCTTTTCTGTACCCCTGACAACGTGTATGTAAAATTTCATGATGGTCGGTTCAGTAGTTAAGACGAGAAGGCGTAATAAACAAACAAACAAACGAACTTTCACATTTATAATATTAGTAAATATGGTACGGAACCCTCGGTGCGCGAGTCCGAGTCGATATTGACCGGCATTTTTTTTAACTATTCCACCAGGAGTTCACGTTAAGTTACTAAACCACAACACTTAAGAAACTACTCTTCATCATACAATATTAAAACAAAACCTCTTTGTTCCTCCAGTTCTATCTTCACACGATAAGACTTCAAATAAATAAGTTCCGGCTTCCTAAAACTTTCCGAGTATCTTTAAGAAGTTTGTTTTTATTTCAACCAAGCGGAACACTTGAGGATTTCAGCAGTTAGTAGTAAAGTAAGGTGGTGTAGGAAGTATATAAAAACATGTAGCGTCTGCTCGGACTTTGTATCTATTTAGAGCAAACTCACACACACTATGTTAAGTATATCCAGATGAAGCACATACTGTGTAGTCATAATTAAAACATAAAGGCTGGTTTACATTATCTTAGTCTTTAGTAGAGTGCTTTAGGAGAGTGCTTTAGTGGAAACATGTAAACGGTCGTCTTATGACTAAAGAGAGTAACGTTCTAGTAGCCTTTCTACTCGCTTTCTAGTAGCACCCCCTGCGCGCCCGCTCACCCCCCGCGCGATATTTTACTCGCACTCGCACTGGAAGCATGTAAATCGACATTTTAGTAGCGTCTTTAGTAGAGTGCATTTGCCGGTGAACGCGTGACGTGTAATTGAATTAAATAATAGGTATTAGGTATGGCGAAAATGACACTCTACTGGAAGCGAGTAAACGGTCACTGGAAAGGCACCAAAACTACTAAAGCACTCGCATTCGAATCTACTCGCACGCTACTAAGCACTCTACTAAATACTAAGATAATGTAAACCAGCCCTTACATAACATAAAAAAACATTGCTTCTTAGCTACACGCTACAGTACTGTTTGATTCATTTCCCAAGCTAGGAGCCACAATAGATTGATAGTTCATATTAAAATTTTCAACGGCATTTTGTGAACCATTTTGGCAACGTGACTTTTCCGAAGTAAAAAAGCCTGCTAATAAAGTAAATAAATAGTAAATAGTAAAATAAAGGGCTATTCACCATTTTTTTTTTCTGGGGTAAATTTAGAGGATTTTTGAAAAAAAAAATGGCTGAGAAAATTCCGCCGCGCGACTCAAATCATTTTTTTAACACAGTTACTAGACAAAAATGTTCAAAAAATGTATTACTCTATATAGTGAAATAACTGGGCTATTTACCAGTGTTTTTTTCTGAGGCAAATCCTCATAGTTTTAATGATGTTGAGGATTTTCTGTAGATGAATATAGAGATCTTGAATCAAGTTATTAGAGCGAAACACGCTTGAAAAAAATTCAAGGGGAGCCAAAATTCGGTTTGGCAACATTCAGAATCGAAATTCAGCAGGTTTTTTTACACCGGAAAAGTCATGTTTCCCAAATGGCTTACAAAATACCGTTGAAACGGTAAAGGAAGCCGACTTTTAGAAATTTCTACTAGTCTAAAAACATGTAGCTCCTGCCTGCCCTCGACTTCGTCCGTATGGAATTTAGTTTCTTGTGTATCGGGTAGTGGTAATAGTAGGCAATATCCTATTCGGTATTCCAATCTACCTCTGTATCAAAATTCATCAAAATGTGGTACAGTAGCTTAGTAGCTAAAGCAAGCAAGCTGTCCCATACATTGCCGCCTGCTTATCGAAGTTGGCTCTGCAAAAATGTGTGTGTGTGGAGAATGCATAGTGTAAACACGGAGATCTTCTAGTTTGTAACGTAATAATGTGTAGCGGCATCTACCTTACGCCGCACATACCAACACATGGTTGCAACAAGATTCATCACCATGTTACTGGATGGCGTTAGTGTCGAATAACACAAAAGATTAGTAAGGAATAGCACCTTGTAGTATGGAGAATGTATGGAGAAACCTACATCTCGCTGACGACAGTTTACTCAGCGACGCAGCATATATACAACTGCCAACCATCATCGGTTGGACCGCGGTCCCCGGGGCTAATATCACTCAGCCCGGAGGAAGATCTTCCACTTTGGCCTTCATATCAGTGGCCACCCTTCTCTCCATACTACCTTACTACATCTCCTACAAATGTATTTGCTTAGTAATTTTATCTATTATTAGTTTCTTCACCCGGCAAAAGAGGAAGATGATATAATAAGTACGAAGAGCAGTCCAATGCTGCTCATATAAAAATATTAGTCTCACATGACAGCTAAATAAAATAAACGTCCAGTGTAGTCTGCAGATAAATCCAGCTTCATAGTCTATTCCAACTTCATTGCCATATCACTTGGGATGTGTTCAGCTGTGAAACTTATACGAGTATGCTTCTATAATGGCAGTCTTAGTCCCGCTTAAATATCTTGGCACGGCCATCTTTACGACTTGGCAATGCTTCAAAACTAGGCTTAAAAGCTAGGCTTTGTTAATAGAAAAGACTTTCTTGTATTTCTAGAGGCCAATGATAATAACACCAGAATTAGGAGATTAAACCACAACGACGAAATTGAAGAGGTTGGAAGTGTGTGAGGTGCATCTTTAAAATGCGGATGGGAAAGAAAATCATGGAATTATCCTTGTTAGAGGTTGCAATTGCTTTGAGGACGCTAAACCACGATGGTGTGAGAGGATGTTTGGATTTATCAAGTATCGTCCACCTTACGTCGCTTTTTCAGCAAGGGTCGATGACACAACTTTTAAAACCAAAGGATATAGGTACTCACTGGCTGCCTGATTTTCACTGAATTTAGATTTTTTGATAAACACAGCGGCGCGCGCGCACTTTACAGCTCGGTTTTGACATTCGACTCACACAAGTCCATGTGATAGCCACGTGACGTGACAGCCACGTGCCGTGCCACTTGAAATAGCTCGGATTTCATAAGCTATACATACATAAACCAAAATCCCCGAACAGTTGCCTTTGAATATGCCTGCTAGAGGATAAGATTGAATAAAAAAAATAAAATAAAACCTATAGATGTGCATACAATGTACACTAAGCTTAAGTTTAACTTATAACTAGGCAAGTTTGATTAGGAGTTAAAAAAAATAATTTTTTTTGCTTAAAGTTAGTTATCGTTTTGATTAGGATAACTGCAAATAGAAGCGAGGAAACCGCACATTACATCGACATCAGGCATTTTTAATATCCTCACTGTTAGATACACGCCTTCCAAGGAGGATGGGCCATAACCCACCACGCAGGCCCAATGCAGATTAGTGGGTGTTAACGACTGCAAATGCAGCCGGGACCAACGGCTTAACGTGCTAGTACTAAACACAGAGGAACTCGAGCTAATATTTTTTTGGTCACCCATCCCATGATTGACCCTTGCGAAAGTTGCTTAACCTCCATAATCATAGAGCCAGGCGCCAAACCACTGCGCCACCGCGAGCTCCTGAATCATGGATTTGAGATCCTACCGAAATAGAAGCGAGGAAATTCGCGCAAATACTTATAAATGAGTCCATCAGCTGATGTACATACATCAAATCGGATATTAGGAACACTAAATCATGGCGTACCTCTTTCTTTATCATCATAGTTCAATCAAGGCAGGATGAAGACTTGGTAGGCCTTAACGGCTAGTGAGGATTTCCTGACATAAGAGCTTTTTTGCAGTCAGTGGCTGACATCAGTCATTGTAATGTCCCCACTGTTGAAGCACAGGCCTTCCTTACGGGTGGATAAGGAGGCAACACAAGCTTCTTCGAATTAAAATCTTCGAAAATATTGTCATCATCATCATCTTCTTCTTCTTATCGAATGAGGAATAGTGGCCACCTCTGGTGTTAGAGTTTATCAAGCCACCTGTAAGGCCTCTAACTTGGCTTAACGACCGTTATCAGATGACAACAGCCGGGGCCGACGGTTTAACGTGCCCTCCGAAGCACGGAAGCGCTCAGTCGTAATGCCACTTGACGGTCACCCATCCCACACGTGGCCGGATCGAGCGTTGCTTAACAAACGTAATCGAGTACGGTCAGTCTGTCAAGTTCCGCCATGAGCGCTTCACTATCACATCATCATCATTATTCCAGTTCGAATAATGGACTTCTTTTGATAGTGTAACTATCTTAAACAGTAAGATCCTAAAACTGGAAACATTTAGTTACTAATGTTACTAAACAACGTGTAACAGAATGATTGGCTAAACCACAATATGATAGATAGGGACCATCAAACTGAACAACTTTTACTATGGGACCAATCTGTATTTTCAGAGTTGGTCCGGAATACCTAAAACTAAAAATTTAGGTTTTTTAGTCATTTCAGAACTGACAGACTTATGTTTACTATCTCTATGATTGAAAACTAAATGATGACACGGGTCCCTTACTGATGTCACATGACGTAAATATAATCTTAAAATGTTGACCGGAAGTGGAAGATTTTCTCAAGCTTCCGGCCAATTTTATTTGCAATAATCTTCTGATCCTCGCTCAGCACAACTTTTCCGACCGTGTGCCATGCATTTCATCGTGATGTCATATGACGTAGGCAATACTGTCGCGAGCTCACGGACTATAATCGTTACAGAAGCGGTACTATTGCTGTACTATGTGCTGTATTTGATCGGAAAAGCCTCTCAACATATCGAAACTAAATGGTGCGTAAACTACAAATTGCATTTCTAGCTTGTTAATATTCTAGCATATCTGTTCATTCGGAAATTTACTAAACGACTTGTTTGTATGCATGTCAATTTGCTAGTTAGTTTGCTTATCTTCGAAATTCTGATTGATCACAAATTTGCACATTGTAGGATAATTGTTATTTAGTTATGTACGTGGTTATGGTAATAACACACATTTGTCTGACGCCACGCGTTAACACGTGTTAACACGCCGTCAGATGACATCGGTTTTCATAGTATATGTATGCACTGGATCACACTTATCTTATAATATAAATAAGTGTGATCCGTATAAATACGGCGTGTTAACACGTGGCGTCAGACAAAATGTGCCTGCACCTTAAAAAAAAAGTCAAAGACATTTTGAGGCCCTGTCCTAATTGGCATCGGTCGTGCGATCATGCGTTGCGATTTCATCGTGCGATGAAACTAAACAATAGACAATTTGGTCGCATCGCATGATCGCGCGACCATCAATTAGGACATTCAATAGATATCACTAGGTTTGATCGCACGGTAGCACGACCAGTTTCGTCGGACGGACGCACCATCGCACGACCGATGACCAATTAGGACAGAGCCTGAGGAGAAAACGTAGGCCTTGTCCTAATTGGCATCGGTCGTGCGATCATGCATTGCGATTTCATCGTGCGATGAAACTCAACGATGGACAATCGTATGGTCGCGCGACCGTCAATAAGATATTCAATAGATATCACTAGGTTTGATCGCACGGTCGCACGACCAGTTTCATCGGACGGACGCACCATCGCACGACCGATGGCCAATTAGGACAGGGCTTAAGGGTTAAACATACATTATAAATCCATCTCTAGAAGGAGTACAGTTTCAGCTAACCTCACATAAGCATTCAGTAAATATGTTAATGTTTCTGCTTCCTATGTGTACGAAGCTTAAACTTGCGCTAAGCCAGTTATGTCACACAGCGCGACTTGAATTAAGACTCTTATCTCGACACCGTGACGTCTGCAGGCGCTATTTCTGAACTAGTAGAAGTTTGCGAAAAGCCAACAGCTTATCTTTAAGCATCTTCATTGTACAAATTCTAGTAAACTTTTTGTCTTTGAGATGAAAAAGATGAGCTAATTACGTGTAACATTACTTCATTAGATCACAATTAGGATGATATTAAAATCTAAGGTTGACCGAACCGCAGCCCGTCGAACGCATCCAGTGTGGCAAATACTTTATTGGTTGCGATGATATAAAACACTTTTATCTACACCCACGCTTTAAATCCTCTGTAAGGGGTTCTGAAACAGTTAGCTTACTGCCATCATTACAATATCCCGAGCGAGAGCTGGTCCTGCAGCGCCGCGCGCCCACGCGCGAGCAACGCATTATGAAATTCAGTACAACATTATACAACTCTTGCGAAAAAAACATAATACGAGGAGGGAGAGGAAAGTCAAAGTCAAAGACAAAGACAAAGTCAAAGTCAAAGTCAAAACCTTTATAGAGGATACATATCATGGGTTTAAATAAATATCATGGGTGTTTTTAAACCATATGAATTAAAATATTGTTTGTTTCCCTAATAAAAATAAGAAAAAAATGGGTGTAGATAAAGTCTTGTATGCAACTGTACATAATTAGGTTAAATAATGATAAACCCACGTTCGTGTTTTAATATACCCCTTGTTATAGTACAGTTGCATAAATAACTATTAATGGTTACTAGCGCGGTTTTATTAAAAGTACTTTAGTAATCAGTTGGTATATACTTAGATTGAGTTTTTATTTTCCCGACGTTACGATAGAAATATCATATACTTCAATGCTACAACGTTTATAACTAAACGTATGATCGTAAAGTATAAACCAGCTCAAAATTGTATGATATTACAGAATTTCATAAAAGTATTTGTCGATATTCCTTTATCTTCTTTAAAAACTATTTAAAGAGCTATTCTCTCGATTCCGGAACTAACGCCAGGATCTTCTCCCGTGGAAATTTCCAGGAAACACCTGAGAATTCCCGCGCCAGTTCAACGAGGAATGCCTTTTGGGATTTAATTTAGAATATTTGCAGTATGTTCCTTCTAAGCATTTATCATTTCCAGGGTACTCTACGTTTTGTATGGTTGGAAAGTTTGCTTTGTCGGAACTATAGAAATAGAATGTCAAAGAACAACAATGTCATTAAACAGGTGATCCGAAAAACGAATGCATACATTTTATATGAGATACGTAAAATATGACTTAGATACATAAAATATGATGGCAAACGAAATTAATAAACTATGTTTCATACTGTTTTCTTTGTTGATAAACGAATAAATGTAGCGAAATTTGGTTTTAGCGAAATGTGTGGCAATATCTTATTTACCTGTGAAAAGTGTGATACTTGGATTGTTTCTTTTTGTCACATCACAATTACTTAGAGCACAGGTAAGATGCTGTGGTAACTAACCAGGCGGACTTGAAAGTCCAACCACCAACCAAACCGAGTACAAATTATACCCTCCTCCTAGGAATCGAAGCCGGAACCCCTGCTTCTTACACGGGTGGGCGAACTAGACCACAGAGGCGGTTATTACTCTAGTTAGGACATTTATTACACTCAGAACAGAAAACCCCTAGAGAAATGAATGCTGCAAATAAAAAAACCGCTTCCCGATTTCTGTTCAACCGATCCGACGACAGCCTCTTGAGATGTACGAGGCTTTTTGCCAGTAAGCCATTAGAGTTACAGCGATCGATTTGTCTCACTAATTGCTGCTATTGATTGTTACTGCTACTCATCTACAACTGTCATCATCATCTTATCCTTACTAATATTATAAATGCGAAAGTCCGTTTGTTTGTTTGTTTGTTACGCCTTCACGTCCTAACTACTGAACCGATCATCATGAAATTTTGCATACACGTTGTCAGGGGTACAGAGAAGGACATAGGGTACCTTTCATCCCGAAAAAAAGGATTTTTCCCGAGGGATAGCAAAAAACTTTCCACGCGGACGAAGTCGCGGGCGACCGCTAGTAGTAGAATATTCTTATCAATTCTTATTTGGCAGACAACTTTATTGCGGCTGACAAACAAAAGTTTATGAACATTGAGTAAAACACGGATACTAGCGCAGTTTTTTTGAAAATATTTTTGTAGTTAGTTGGTATTTAGTTTTATTTTTAGTTTTATATTTGTATCTCGGCAGCTGTAAAGGTGCTGAAACGTCTGAAAAATCAAAAATCAAACTAAATACCAACCAATTACAAAAGTTCTTTCAATAAAACCGCGCTAGTATCCATTAAAAGTGTTTTATTTCATGTCCAGTGAGCGCGTAAGCTGAGAGGTGAAAAGTTTATGAAGAATATACCTACCTACTTTCCAGAACAAAATCTCCAAAAGGTTGTCTTTATTCTTAGAAAAACCTATCAAAACGAGTTTGAACAGAAAGCTATAAGTTTGACGCCATAACACAGTTTAAAAATTGTTGTGTTTCGGCAGTTGGAAGTAAGATAGGTCCCTCAGTGATGAGGTTTCCGGGTAGTGCACCTTCGGCCCTATCGTCACTTAACACCAAGTGAGGTAAAGACCACTTTACCGTTGTGCATAAAAAATAGTAAAGGAAGTAAAGAACTAAATAAGTAACGATAATGTGGTATTTACACGAGTCGACTTGGCAGGCAACTTGCCAGAGAATAGTTTGTAAAATTTTACAAGCGACTTATTTAGTCGCTCCATGTAAATACCCCATAACGTTTTGTATCCTTACTAATATTATAAATGCGAAAGTCCGTTTGTTTGTTTGTTTGTTTGTTTGTTTGTTTGTTTGTTTGTTACGCCTTCACGTCTTAACTACTAAACCGATCACCATGAAATTTTGCATACACGTTGTCAGGGGTACAGAGAAGGACATAGGGTACTTTTCATCCCGAAAAAAAGTGTTGTTCCCGAGGGAGAGCAAAAAAACCTTTCCACGCAGACGAAGTCGCGGGCGGCCGCTAGTAATCTATAACTATGAATTAGAGAGTTTTTGGCGCCATTTTGTCGAGTTTGGTTCGGTGTCTATTTTAATTATTTGCAAATTGATTCATAGTGGATATTGTGTCTGAAAATTGGTGCAGGTTTGTGGTACAAGTGTCTACGCAACTGAACAATATGTGGGATAATGGAAATAGGCGCGATCTTGGTTGTGTGTAGCTGAGGAAGCTGAGACTTTTATTGTAGTGGTGGCTACCTCGGCAGAACTTACCGAGTAAACTGTCTTGATATACTTGGTGCCAAATGCTCCAAGCAGCATTGAAATGCGATTCACCCGCATTTTAATGTAAAAACAAATCTACCACTGAACTATTCAACACTTGACACTGGCAAAAATTACTTCCAAGGGGAATGTAGATTGCCAAAACAAAAATAAGAAGAAGAAGAACTATGAATTAAGCACAAGCAAGTTTTGCAATTTGAGTTTGTTTAAAATCATAATGTGCCCCAAAGCATTCAACTTTTGAGATAGAACCAATATTTTCCCATTTTAAACGCAATATGTACGTAACATATTGTATTTAAACTAAAGTAAACAATTAAGAGATTTTTATTTATATGAAGTAAGTCATATATATATTTTTGTTGGTGTTACCAAAATGGACCATCCTATTCATAAAGGATTGTGTATTCCCGCATAATAAAGAAAAGGGCTATATCCGTCGTCTCTTGGAAGTAAAGGCAAATACTATTTCTGAATAACAAATCCATTTAACTCATCTCAGAGTTCTAAATCAGGCGATAGTAATCTTTATCCCAAATATGTTTACGCTTCAAAGTCCATCGCTTCTTGATTTTTCGTTCATCGTCAACAAGATACAGGGAAAAGTCTTATGGAGGGTGAAAATTGTTTACAATAAGTCATGTTTTATGGGGTGTATGATGTTGATCCATTCGACCATGACAATTCTTACTGGTACGTATAATCGAATATTATGGCCCGTGTGAACTGGATGTTAAGGTCTATTCAGATTAGGCGGAGAAGTTTTTGCTTTAACAATGAATTATGAATTGATTAATGATTATGTCACCTTTTTAGGGTTCCGTACCCAAAGGGTAAAAACGGGACCCTATTACTGAGACTCCGCTGTCCGTCTGTCTGTCTGTCTGTATGTCACCAGGCTGTATCTCATGAACCGTGATAGCTAGACAGTTGAAATTTTCACAGATGATGTATTTCTGTTGCCGCTATAACGACAAATACTAAAAACAGAATAAAATAAATATTTAAGGGGGGCTCCCATACAACAAACGTGTTTTTTTTGCCGTTTTTTGGTACGGAACCCTTCGTGCGCGAGTCCGACTCGCACTTGGCCGGTTTTTTTTAAATGAAATACTTGGTCGTCCAAAATATCTTATGGCCGGCATTAAGTTGCAAATACCTACTTGACCTTAATTTTCACAAATACTACCTTTGTAGTATTTTATTATTGTTAACGTTTAGAAAGAATACTGCCATTTGATGAAAATATTTATTTACGAGTACCTACAACATTTATGCAAATATATACTTTTAAAATACACTATGAAAAATTTGGAAGTTAGGTATTGGTTTAGTTAGGTTAGGTTTCGTGGAATCTTAATTCCACGAAACATCAGACGTATGACAAATAAATATATTTGTCATACGTCTGATGTTTCGTGGAATTTAGAGTTAAAAAAAAATTGACTTGACGTATATGCAATTATCTGTAATCTACACAATTCTTACGTAAGTATTTTTAATGAACCTATTTCAGTCGAAAATTCAAAATACACGCTGTAATTTTAATGGTTGATTTCCCGCAGGGGGGTGGTTCCACTCATTATTTTACAAGCAACTTTTACTATGGGGCCAACTCTGAATCGCGAAAAAAAATCAACATCATTTTGTATTCTATTATGTAATTAACGATCACATTGTATTGGTCGGTCAGGTCATCGTTATTGCAGCGGAATCGGTCGATTAAAATTATTTAGTGCGTTCAAATTATAATTTGGGTCCCATTCCCAGTAGTCCAGTTAGGTACCTTTATGTGAATGGTCCTTAACTAAAGGGTAATCAATCGGTTCACTTCACCATGTTGACCTAACTAACTGTATTTGAGTTAGATGGGAATTTGATCAAATTCTTGAACTACTAATAAAATTATTATTAGTTTGAAGCCTTGTTAACTAATTTTACGTAAACTAAGTTCAACAGAATTAATTATTTTCAAACCATGTTTTTGTTGCAAATTAAGCAAAGCTTGTACAACCATAACATTATTTTAATACAGATCGTACAATGTTTTTTTTAATTCTGCCAGTATTTAAAAGTGAAAAACTTTCTAACATTTCCACTAATTCTACTCTACGTCATTAGTCAGAATCTAATCTGTTATAATTTAAATGTTTTTTTTTCCTCAAATTACCAATTCCGTTATTTTAATACAATCTTGATATTTATAGTAACTACAACGAACTTTAGCATCAAATTCGCTGGCTTGATCGCAAAGCGAAAAAAAAAGCAATCATTGGAAAATTAATTAAAAACACGGTTAAGGCTCCGTTATGCGAAATCACTTGTCTCTGTCTTTTCTTTACGTGTAAAGAGTATGGAAAATAACCTCACTTCTGCACTTTTTCGATGTTTTTCGTTGTTTTTTCATCATTATATTTAGCACAATTATCTTTCTTGAAAAAAAGTTATTGGAGCAACAGCACAGTACGTTAAAGTGTATTTTGGTGTAGAATTCAATACGTTTCTGCTATTATTTACGCCAAAAATATGGCCCGCGACAAGCGCTTTTGATGATATTCTGTTTTTTTTTTACAATCATCTGTGAGATTCATACGCAATGTAATACTTGTAGCAACTAGACAATCTCTTTAGCTTATCGTATGTTTTTTTTTGTGGCTACAACTTTACGTTTTGTATATAAAAATATGGCCCGCGCAAACCATGTTTTCCTATTATGGCCCCTTAAGTTGTTACACGGGTCGAATTGGCAGGAGATTTGCTGATCAATTTTACTCAATTAGCTTTTGATTTAAACCTAATTTCCTACGTTAATAACGTTTCGATTTCATAGACTACCCAAACTTTATGATTCAGTTATTGATATTATGAAATGTTCTTACCAATCTCCAACCCACGTTTATAGAAATTTGACAGACGTTTCTCAGAATTTGACAAATCCTTGTCTGAAACAACTGTCCTGGTATGGGAATTAGCTTCGAGTTTTCAACAATTTAATTAACTGTTTGGATTGTCTTGTCTGAGTTGGAAGTTTGGCCCCAGGTGATGTTCTTGTGTCTTGTCTGTGGATACAAATGGTGCCAAGTTTGTGTTAAACTGGTTCTCAAACTTTTGACCATCCATGTCGAAATGTTCATGAAATTTTGGAAACATTTGGTTGCGAGATGCCATCTGTATCGAACCACACTCCGGGCACTCCATACAAGCGCCGCGTTTCAACTACCTATACCTATTACACAGACGCTACACGGTGACGTTTTTGCACACGCGCAACTGTGTGCGTGAAGTCTAGGGCTATTGAATGAGCATACGATTCGGCACACGAACTCGCGCGGTGGGGTGGGGTAATTGTTTGTGGGGCGGGGCGGAGAGTTTCCTTTCTGTACGGTAGTACTTATATCTATTCTGTGATCGAACATCAAATTATCTTGTAAAGAAGCGTTAAATCAGATCCGTGTGCTGTCTTTTTAGGGTTCCGTAGCCTAAATGGCAAAAAACGGAACCCTTATAGATTCGTCATGTCTGTCTGTCTGTCTGTCTGTCCGTATGTCACAGCAACTTTATTCCGAAAGTATTAAGACCACACAGTTGAAACTCGGTAGGTAGATGTATTCTGTTAACCGCTTAACGAATTTAATACAAAAATAAGAAAAATAAAATATTAAGGGGGGGCTCCCCATACATGGAACTGAAACTGAAAAAAAAATTTTTCTTCAAACTAACACGTGTTGGGTGTCTATAGATAGGTCTTTAAAAATAACATTGAGGTTTCTAAGATAACTTTTTCTGAAGGTCAACCGTTTGAAAGATATTCACTGCCAAAGTGGTAAAATGTGTGTCCCCTCCCCTTTAACTTTTGAAATAAGAGAGTGAAAAATCTAAAAAAAATAAATGCTATAGATCTTAATAAACACTTTCAACCAAAATTAGTTTGATCGAGATATAGTAATTAGTTTTTGAGATATAGCACATTTTCCAAAACCGCAAATATAACTTTGTCATTCATACCAACACTGTGAAAAACAAAGTTATTTTTGCAAACGAAAAATGATAGGTGGTATTAAATATGGTATGGTATAAGGTAACTACGGAACCCTATGGCGCGTGGCCCGACACGCACTTGGCCAGTTTTTTATGTTTGTAAAGGACTGCGTATTGAAATGCGCAAACTAGAATCAACGGAAATTTTATTTAACGAACTGAAAAATTCCAAGTTATAAATTTAAGTTTCATCGGCATTATGATACTTGTTCCGACTGAATAAGGTAAACTTTTACAGAATTACTGAAACAGTACCTACACAGTATGAATAATTCACGTCAAATTGAAAGCAGACGGATTCAATAGAGATTCATATTCATTTACACAGTTATTTGCTAAGTGTATTGTTTGTCATAAGTAGGAATACTAAGTTTAGCACTATTATACTGGGTGTATGGGACAGCTTGGCCAAAACTGAAACAGTAGCTTCAGACCATGATTTATGATTGAGAATAGTTGGAATTTTCCTCAGGAAAATTTTCTAATTTTCCGACTTTTCCTCCACTTAATCTGTGATGTGTTGATAACTTCGGAAGAAAGTCGGAAAATTAGAAAATTTTCCTGAGGAAAATTCCAGCTATTTTCAATCATAAATCATGGTCTGAAGCTACTGTTTCGGTTTTGGCCAAGCTGTCCCATACACCCGGTATATCTGTGGTAATACATGTTCTCTGCTACCTATCATTGAATGGTATTGGAAATTTGTAATACCTTTAGAACATGGACTCATTTGAATGAAATAATGAATACATAACATTTACGTATGGTATTGTACGAAGTATATTAGTGGAACGATATTCGTCGCTGTTGCAGATGGAGACCTCTTGTACGTGTGCATAATAATATGGGTTATTTTTCAGGTTTAATTTCAATTGTCTATAAGTTTTTTTTAATTATAATTGTGGAAGTAGGAAAGTAAACGAATTAAAGATTGAATGGGAATTGATTGTTGAAAGAAAAAATGATGTTTTCGAAAATTTACTGGCAACACCAAAAAACTGCATAGCAGTGGCGAGGGGTGAAATTGTGGCGAAGGTAAGCCGCACTAGAATAATGCTATGATCTGCATAGTGGATCAGTGGGGTGGAATTTCTAAAAGGTAAGCCGATGGGAATCGGCTTGTATGGACCCTTCGCCACTGCTGCATAGCAAATAACAAAATGACAGGTATACCACATCTACTAAGTTAGTGCTAGAGTCTGGTCTACGAAACATGAAACTAAGTTGGAAAAGGAACTAATTTTTTTGCCTTATTTTAGGAGTCGGGGGGTTACTCCCGAACGCGAACGAGATATTGAGATCGAGTTGAATTGGAGTAAACGTTAAAACAGTACAATGGAAACCATGAAAACCGTTTTCAATGAACCAAAATTTGTTTTTTTGCCATAGACTTATTATATTACTAGCGTATTTTTTGCCGTTTATTCGATCCTGATGTGAACTCGATCTTATTAATTCCCGTCGAGAGTAGGGCAGTTTCCACTAAGTTAACCTCTTAACGTTAATTTAACAGGGAAAGTTGTTGTAGATCCTATTTGTACTTCTTACTCTTTATTGTATGTAGGTTCCATTGGCGAAGGGTCCATACAAGCCGATACCCATTGACTTACCTTTTAGGAATCCCACCCCACTGATTCACTACATAAAACTTTTGTAGAACGGCTTACCTTTGCCATAATTTCACCCCTCGCCACTGGTAGGTTCTATAATGTAATGAAAAAGAGATGTAGTTCTGTTTTTAAAGTGCGTTACCATATCCTTGTTTGAATGATTGATTATAGCAACCATCCTACATACTTACTGTTTTTTCATTTCTGTATTTCAAATAATTCCAACAAAAGTGAGTGGCGCCACTATTTCAGTCTCATCTTTGATTTCTGTATCAGCCAAATTATCCTGCCATTGAAATTGCGTTTATTTAGTAAAAGGCTTTTCTCTTCAACAACATGTATTATAAATTTTCTTATCTTAGAAAGTTTACATAACAATCGTCTTGCAATATTCCAGTTGCTTATTACCAGCTGCTACTAAATCATATGCTGTCAGGTCCATGCGTAGTCGGTGCATTATTCTTCATTATACTTTGGAGGTCTCGTTTGTAAATACAGTTGCAGAAGAGGGATTATGTAGATTTATGTTTCATACTTTATTGAGTATTTGGAAAAATGTATTGAATCTTGTAACCGGTGTTTAAGTGCCTAAAATGAACATAGGATTTTATTTCTATGGAATCAGTTTCGCATCTTTATTAACTTATTCACTACCTTTATAGGTAAGATTAAGTTTCTGGTTTTAGTCACAGGAAGACTAAATAACTTTACCTACCTCTATTTGATATAATTGATTACAAAAGTATTTTTATTTTTAAGGTTCCGTACCCAAAGGGTAAAAACGGGACCCTATTACTAAGACTCCGCTGTCTGTCTGTCAATGTCAAAAATCACGTTTGTTGTATGGGAGCCCCCCTTAAATATTTATTTAATTCTATTTTTAGTATTTGTTGTTATAGCGGCAACAGAAATACATCATCTGTGAAAATTTCAACTGTCTAGCTATCACGGTTCATGAGATACAGCCTGGTGACAGACAGACAGACAGAGAGATAGCGGAGTCTTAGTAATAGGGTCCCGTCAACGGAACCCTAAAAAGCAACAAACCGAAACTAAATAATTTTAAAATAACATCTGAATTAATAAATACACGTGCTGTAATCCGAAAAAAGTGTTTTATTTCTCCCTCTAATACCTACTTTATTATGAAGATAGAAGCTTAATAAAGATTTACATTTCTATTGGCAATTCCATTTACTCATTAATTTGTTTCTCTTAGTTCAAACAACCCAATATCCCTCAGGGATCATCATTAAGTTTACAACCTTTTCGATTGTACAGAAACATGTCCTTTGTACGCAATTAGTGAATGGAAATGCTATATAGTTTGCAGACAGCTTTATTTGGGTTGTATAAAATGTTTGATTTTCCTATCCTATACAAATTGGAAATTCAATTAATGAAACATGTTGAATGTTGATGAATTCGCGTGTCGTTAGGTCTCTTGTTGAAATCAATGCAATGAAATTCAAGGTATTGGGTTTAAATTTGGATTAATCTGATGTATGGGGTATCGTTAGAATTCTTACATTGTTCCGAGTGACACTGGCTATATTTTTTTGAGAAATATCAATATGGCGACTGTACGACGAAGAAAAAAAAATTTTTTTTTCACATTTAAAAGTGTTAAAAGTGAAAAAACAATTGTTTTCTTCAATTATTACAATATGGGCATCAAATGAAAGGCCCTAATGAGCACATTTAAAACCTCTTTGATAAAAAATTGTTCCACAAAACAGTCCCCCGACTGCAATGACACTTGTTATTTAACTTTTTAGTTCGTTTTGGCAGGGCAGTCATGTTTTTAATACTGCAATGACGTTTGTTATTTAACTTTTTAGTTCGTTTTGGCAGGGCAGTCATGTTTTTAATATTTTTTAGATTTAATCTCTCGTTGTGCAAGGCCAGTAGTTGTCAGTGTAGTATCAATTCCAGTGTCATTTGTGATGTTACGACCATGGTACAATAATATAATGCGCCAGGTATATAGCACTCCGAGACAGAAGAAGTGACGGAGTCTGCACATCCATACGTCTCTTCCTATCGGTATTGAAAATAACGTTAATTCTCATCTTTAATTGAACGGTTTCGTTTGCTGAGAAACAAATCACAATTAATGCATTATAATAATGTTGTAATGAGTATGACAGAAAAAAAAACCGGCCAAGTGCGAGTTAGTCTCGCGCCGGAAGGGTTCCGTACCAAAAAGCGGCAAAAAAATTACGTTTGTTGTATGGGAGGCCCCCTTAAATATTAATTTTATTCTGTTTATCGTATTTGTTGTTACAGCGCCAACAAAAATACATCATCTGTGAAAATTTAAACTCTCTACCTGCTGTCGTTATTAATATCGAGCAAAAAACGGCAAAAAAATCACGTTTGTTGTACGGGAGCCCCCCTTAAATATTAATTTTATTCTAGTTTTAGTATTTGTTGTTATAGCGGCAACAGAAATACATCATCTGTGAAAATTTTAACTTTCTAGCTATCACGGTTCATGAGATACAGCCTGATGACAGACAGACAGACAGACAGACGGACAGCGGAGTCTTAGTAATAGGGTCCCGTTTTTACCCTTTGGGTACGGAACCCTAAAAATACTTCATTATTTGCTTGTTACTATAAAGTCGTGCAACTGGATAGTGACGTATGCCAGTGAATCTAGCGGAATGCCAGACTCTTAGATGAAGTTATAGTACAGTAGCCCGTAGAACATTTAAATTACCAAAAAGGTTACCGTTTGTCGTTGTGATATAGTTATTTATTAGGAAATTTGTAACTTTTACTCCCTAACCCCTTAAACTAGGGGATGGAAGTTTGTATGCGACTTCCGCAAATTTTGATGCTGGAGGTCTGAAAAAATGGGACATATGAAGCTGAAAAATCTTTAAATATTTAGTAATTATTTTTAAGCCTTAGTAAATCACTGTTAAAGTAATGGGAAAAAAGTGGTCATTAAAAAGATATTGTGTTCATTTCAAAACTACTTCTTTCATGGCGCAAAACTCGCACAGACACTATTTTGTTCTTTGCACTGTCACATTCTGCGTTAAAGAGTAAAATAATATCATAGCATAAATAAATTAGTTTTACCACAGAATAAAATAAATAACAGTACAAGTACTGGTTGATGGTGATCGAATTTTACACGATTTTAGAGCACAATTCTGACCCCACCTTGCTTTTTCGGTTTATGGATAGTTACTTACAAAAAGAAATGAAATCCCACCAAAATTATTTTCATGAATAATGTTGCCAAGACTTCGCACTGTCAAAAAGTTATCAGACCTCATGTAGAGCCAAGCTTCTACCTCTACGCGCCCTAACTCTGCAAACCCTAACTTCAAAAACTCTACACCTTAGTCTAAATATGTGGCTTGGCCGTTTCGTTACTACAAAAACTATTGTTTATTAGAAAGGTTTCCAAGTAGCGAAATGGCCGAGCCACATATTTTGACTAAGGTGTAGAGTTTGTGAAGTAAGGGCTTGCAGAGTAAGGGCGCGTAGAGTTAAAAGGTTGGCTCTGCATGAGGTCTGATAACTTTTTACAGTGCGAGGTCTTGGCAACATTATTCATGAAAATGATTTTGGTGGGATCATCGTTTATTTGAAAGAAAATCGCATTAACCAAAATTCAGGTGAGTTTTCCAACATAAAAAATATAATATAGCTTCATTCCATGCTCACAGAATTAATAATAAATATAATTTGCATTTTGGTGAGGTATTTAACTTATTTACTGTTTTGTTCAAGGAGCTCCTATTTGTGTGGGATAATGAGCTATATTTTAATGAGGCGGCATTTACATAATTGGCTTTGATAACTTTTTGAACATGACTGGAAATCTCAAAACCATTTCGAGGAATAAGCTTTTGGTACAGTGTCTACTAATTAAATTTAAAAATAATTCTATATTTTTAAAGATATTTATAATATTCAATAAAAAGCTTTAACCTTCAAATGACCTTCATATGACGTCATCACATACAGATCCCCCAGCCATAATAAAAAAAAGAAAAAAGGGCAAAGACAATTTTGACAATGAACTTGGCATTAGGGATGGTGGAAGGTGGAAGTGAAAAAATATCGATATAGGTAATATTTCTCAGAAAAAAATGAGATGAAATGGGATGATGACTAAGTAATGGATTCTAATTTTAAGGTATTGTAAAACATAAAAAATAGCAAAATAAACCCCTACGCGAAATTTTGGCTCGATTTGACGAATGTTACGATGATTTTTAAGACTCAATAGTAGGAAAAAATCAAAATGCTCCAGTGACAAAATAGTGTCGACTATTAGAATCCATACGTAATTACAAAAAAAAATGTTTTGGAAAAAATATTGTAAAAACATCTATCGAAATATCAGAGTATATCGATGAACTTATCTCGTAATTTTTTCCACATCCCTAATATTAAATGTTTGTAAATAGAAATAAAGTATGCACATATTTTCACAATGTTTATTATGTTATCCTGCAAATTTATCAGTCCACAAGCAATCGTTACAATTTCATCCATGTAGCCTACATCCAAAATAGACACAATACATACAATACATTTCGCAATTTGGGTAGATTGGGCGTGTCAGTTTTTACAAAGTTTTTCAGCTGAGTTTTCACTGGTAAGCATTTTTATTATAATTTTACCACCTCAAAAATTATTGCGGCAAATTAAAAAGGTAGGTTAGAACCGTCACAACTGGATTAAATGAATAAAATAGAAGAAATATTAACTATAACTTATTTGTTTACAAATAACCATAAAGTCATTATGACAGGTAATGACACTTGGCCGTTCTTTTTCTATAAGTAGATGGCAAAGGTTTTCCTTCTTAAACTTTCATGCCACTAATGACGTCATTCCGGTTGACCATATCCGCTCGACAAATATATTTATAAAAAAATAAATACGGGACCAAATGTTAAAATATTCAAATTAGTTTCTTAAATTGGCCTAATCTGTAGTAAAAAAATATAAAAAAAATACCTTTTATTTTTTAACCAAAGCCAATTCTTGTTTACAAACAAAAATATCTAATACATATTTTGTCGTTAATGTCAGACATGTTTCTAAATATAATAAGTCTATGCATGTTTACCATAAATTGCTAGAATACGTGATGTACCGCGAAGAGGCGAGTGAAAATATTCCAGACTTAAAAAGAATAAATGAAAACTGAGAAAGATGAAAACTGAGAAACGGAGGTCGTCGCCTTTTTATTTATATGTTTTAGAAAAGAAGAGAAATATAAAGGTCATTTAAAATCTTCATAACATAATAAGCTAATCTTTTACAAGTTAGTTAATTTCACTTAAGAAATTATTTATTTCATCACATTTCAATTTATGGCCTAACTATGGGCCGTGTAAGTCAGTTTAAATACCTCGGTCATATTGTGACTGAAACCCTGGATGTCAATTGTGACATAGAAAGGGAACGCAGGGCGTTGTCGGTTCGTGAAAACATGGTGAGGCAGAGGTTCGCACGGTGTACAGTAGAGGTGAAGTTAACTTTATTCAAAGCCTACTGTCAAAATTTTTACACCAGTGGTCTGTGGTCCAGTTTTACCCAGCGTGCCTACAATGCCCTGCGTGTGTTATACAATAACATCTTCAGATCCTTGTTGGGGCTCCCACGTTTCTGCAGTGCATCTGGCATGTTCGCCGATGCTAGAAAGGATGACTTCTATGCTTTGATGCGGAAAAAGTCTTATTCCATCATCAGAAGAATACTGGGTAGCTCTAACGGCATTCTGAGGATGTTATCGGAGAGGTTAGATTCTCCTTTGTTTGCAAGGTTCACCGATTTGCATATCAAAAATGTAAATCGGTGCAGCTTGTTTTCATTATTATAATTTTTCAATTTGATTTACTAACATAACGTGTAAGCCGTTTGTTACTAACAATATATATATGGACCCTTGGAAGTCTGAAATAAACAATTTTTTATTTTTTTTTAATTTTTTTTATTCATTAGATAAATAAGTTTCTGTCATCTTTTACAACTTAGCTAATATCACTTACGTATTTATCTACTCTCATATCGTAAAATTCGAATTATGAATTTCAAAGCGAATTTATATTGACATATTTTATACACGCAATACCGAAAAAAAAATTAAAAAGTTATTTTATAACATCCCTTCGCTAACTGAGGTATGCTATAAAATAACTTTTTTTCTCATTACGATACAGGGCAAATCCAAGAAGAAGGCAGTGCTGCGAAATAAAAAAAAAACAATGATATTTCCACATAATTTCCATAATTAAAATGTACTCTATGGTGATCGATGACTTAGCATAACGATAAATCTGCTGGAATGCACTACCTCATTTTTATTTTTACTAATAAAATACGGGTCATGTTTTAATTTTTTATTTTTTACTTTTGCTTAAAAATGTCTGCCATAGTAGTGAGTGTGGACTCCACCCGATATTTTAGATGCGGCGACGGAAAAACGACTGACTTAACCTAGGTAAGTACCTACTACCTACCTGATCGTAGAAAGTCGAGAAACAACTTACCTACTCTTTATTTATATCATTGTTAATTTTTGTAGGTTCAATCACAAATTGTATGAGAGTAGATAAAGTAGTGTATGAAACTGCACATAACTAGGTATTAACTTACACTCGTGTGATACTATTAAAAACCTCGCCTATTGGCCATCAATGTATTAACCATTAAGCATTTCTCTCTCCTTAATATCTTTTTAAGCTTTCAACATCAACAGAAATAGAAAACATGACGTTACCGTAGTGTAATAATAATTTTCCATTAATGGGTGAGACGTGAGACAAACAAAGTACAATCAGCAATGAAAGCCGTATATCACTTTAGTACTTTGTCATAGCAGCTTTTTCGACAGATGTCTCACAGTTTAAAACATTGATCAAAAATGTTTCTTTGACAAAGTGTCAAAGTGTTAAGCGGCTTTCATTGCTAAATCTGCAATGACTGCTGACTACAGTTCACACTTTCAGTACGTATTGAAAAGAAAAGTTTTATAGTAGTCACCTTCGAGGTACCCGGTAGGGGACGCCCTGTTTCCCCCTGTCATCATAGTTGCCCTAAAAATACCCTGAATTTACCCCATTAAGAAAGCATTACGCCATGACATTACGTTGAATAAAGTAATTCTTTAATTGTCACCACTCAAAATAACAAGAACTCGTAATCAAGGAAAGTTCCCCAAAATTGGTTAATTCGTCCTTCCCACCAGTAATTTATATCGAATTATTGCGCCATTCGTCATAGCAGGCGCGGCAGTATGGCCCTCGGCGTCGGGTACGACCATCCGACAGAAGTAAGGTTTTATGGAACCCTTTTTATGGGGCGTTTGGCGTCGACGCTTCTGTCTGTAATTCGTTTCGTCAGGAAGGGATGGGATTGTGTCGATAAAATGTCGATTATTGCTGGTTATGTCGATAGATTTGTCGATGATTGCTACCTATGTTGTTTTAGGTGGCTCTGCGAACTTCGCATTGCCAACGCAGTGTGGAAATGTTGTATTTATCAATACTCAAGTGACAATTTTTATTATATTTAAGGATATTATAATTTTGCGTCTGTCCTGCTACTGGAGTTGGACACAAAAACAATCTCTTTTAGAAGCAGCGAACTAAAATTTATGGAACAAGCATTGCGCTCAATAAATGTCACCACACGAAAAGTACAAATAAGTGGATGGAGCTAAAAATGCTGGTATTTAATTATGCAGCACAAAGCGTCTGAGCACTGGTTTCTTATTAGAGACCATAATTTGTATACTCATAGATAATTTTCTATACTTAAAACGAAAAAATGTATACGTTATTTATGCATATTTTCACTGCCTTCTTTGCGTTTTTTACACCATGTGACTACACAGGACGTCATTTCTAATAAACTTTCTCTTTTTCTCTTTTCTCTACAATACAAACTGCAATTATTGTAAAGAACGTTAACGTCACATCAGTCACCGGGTGCGTGGCTGGCCCGACTAAAACTGAGCGGGTTATAGTTTTTCAGCCCGGTGGTGCTTTTTTTAAGTAACGTTTGTTTGCAATTACACTTCCACAGATTTTAGTTCGCTGTTTAGAAGGCTAATGTGTTATTAGCCAGTTTTTTTTTTAAATTAGTAGTAGATTTTGTTGTTAATGCCATTAGATATTTTAAACGATTTGAAGCGTTATAACTTGCTAAAAGTTCAATCTACCTAATTGTATTTTATTTATTTATTCTGCACATACATACAACTTTAAACAGAAAAGAAATGGACAGAAGAATTGTACAAGGGCACAGCTTATTTCATTTTGAAATTTCTTCCAGCTGGTCCGTGACAGGAAAGACATTGTGACATTGTATGTCAGTTTTTGAATATTGTTTGTTATGTTGCCTAATGTTATATCGATAACAACGACGATGTGCCAAAAGTTAACCACCTAAATGCCACTTGGATCCATTACAGCACATTAGAGCTAGCATTTACCACTAGCAAATATGTTCAGATTTAATTAATTGCTTCCTTAAATCTACTAATCTGATTTTATCGACAATTGCACATCACTACTGAGCAATATCTGAGCAACCCATAGCCCATTTACATACGAATGTAGGGTGCTATGAGTTACGCCTGGACGACGTAATGTCGAGAAACAAGTGGAAGAGGGACTGTAAACTAACACCCCGGTTGTTAGCAATTGGAACGAATGCTAGACGTCTCTGTTGTTTATCGACATTGTGGACAACACTATTTTGTAATATTTTATAAAGTTGGCAAAGGAAATAGAAGTTATGGGACTTGGCATGGCTTACGGCATGATATTTCAATGATAAGTTTTGAAATGGTATTGAATTTATTGAAGACGCCAACAGAAGATGATAGGTACATAGCATTTCTAAAATAAGAGAAATTTATAATTTGGTAGAAATAGTGTTTAAGTAACAGATAAATAAACTCTGACTGAAAAATGGCAGGATTTGAATCTCCTGAAAAAATTGATTGCATTTTGTCAATACAAAGTACTGTTTTATTTTGCCTTGAATAATTGAGGTGACACATAAAATATAATACTTAAAACAGATTTTGTTTTCAAAGAATTTGTACCTAAGTAACATCTCTAACTATTTAACATCAACTCGTTTATCTTTTTCTATACTTTTTTTGAGACTTTTCTATTCGCTATACCCATTTACTTTTTCATTTCTTCCTTCACCTGATCTGATAAACTTCGATCCTGAGAGCAAATGTTGTGTTGTGAAGCTTAGTTCATACACTTCATAACCAGACTAAAGGGAGCAGCCAGGGTTCTTTCTTCCCACCTCCATATTGATCACAAAGAGTGAGGGTTCAAGTAATATTGGACGTTTAACCCAGTTTCCCATTTTTAGAGGACACTTGACACCTTTCGAAGTAGCTCAGGCTTTCATACGAGGCATGGTGTCGGAGTATTTTATTTATTTAAGTTGGAGATGGCGTAAATATTCTGGAGTAGTTGGCATTCAAAATAATGACATAAAATACTATTATATACATACGAGTATAACGCAAATCCGTTCTAATAAGTACTTTGTTTTTTTACGTTTTTACACCTAGACAGCAATACCAATTTCGATGTATTTTAAATAGAGATTGGAATGTAAAAAAGCACTTAAGCTACTATTATTAATAAAATACCTATGAGAAATGAAATAAAACACTTTTTAACGGATACTATAGCGCGGGTTTTTGGAAGTACTTTGGTAATTACTTGGTATTTGGTTTAATTTTTGATTTTCCCGATGTTTCGGCCCCTTTGCAGCTGCCGTGGTCACGGGAGAGTATCCACAAAAAAATTTTTTATTTAAGCTTGAGAGGTGAATATACCTATGAGAATTTTCAGGTGAATAAAGCAATGTGATTTTATTTTTTATGCTATTTATATTAAAATTTTTGTTAAGGTGTATTACATGTCACCGCATCTCTTTATTATTTACTGTAGAAAATACAGGTTTCAATGTATTAATAAAGTGTTTATTATTCAGAACTAATTTAGATTTTCGCATCTATGTATTTATAAGCCACAATACTAGCGAACTTATAACCTTCTCTATATTATAGTCTCTATTTTTTAGGATTCCGTACCAAAATGGTAAAAAAGGAACCCTTATGGTGTGACTCAGTCTGTCTGTCTGTCTGTCACAGCTGGATATCTCGAGAACTACTAATGGTATCAACTTGAAATTTAGAATAGTTTGAGATGACATTTGCCCAACTATTTTGCAAATAAGGAATAACTAAAAAAATACATATTATCTTTTTTACACAGGGACTGAAAAGGCGTCTTAAAAATTTTAAGTGAAGCTACTAGGGCATGTGGGCTATCATATGAAAGAGCGCCGTTTGCACGTTTTCAATTTTTTTTTGTATTGGGCCACATAGTTTTCGATTTATAATGAAAAATGTAAAAAAAAATACCGTTCCCCCCTCTTATCTCCGAAGTTTGCAAAGAGAAAAATCTGAAATAATTCTATGTGATAGCAGTTTTTATAAAGATTACAGGAAAAAATTAAAACAATGTCTCAATATTGCACACTTTTTTAGAAATTATCAAATTTCTAAAAAAGTTTACATTAGTTCCACTATCGGTCAAACCTCTTGACCGATAGTGGAACTAATTTTACTTTTTTAAGCTAATGGCGCTGACCTAAAACTGCAATACTAATTTTATTATTCTCTTTTGCAGTGTGGTTTAATGGTGCAATTATTATGGTACGGAACCCTCGGTGCGCGCGTCCGACTCGCTCTTGACCGGTTTTATTTATTATTACAGCTGAAGGTTTTATCTATGTACTTGAGTAGTTATTAATTGTATAGACCGAAAAAATCTTCAGGTCTTAACTTGTTTCCTAAGACCTTTTTCAATTTCCTAGCTAGACATCTTGACAGAACCAATATTAGAAGTGGCAATATTATATTTCTGATGAACTAAACAGATTCAGTAAAACGTAGCCTCAAAAGCAATAATTCTATTTTTTTAAAACATACGAATTCAAAATACGATCTTGCCTGACCAAACATTCATAGTTAATATACGCTACTTGCACAAGCTCACCTTAAATTGATACGTGGTTTTGTTGGAAAACTTAACATATTTATTATATAGGTAAATCAAATTTTAAATCCACTAATATGGCCGCCGGATAGTGAATGCTGGCCACCTTAGCCTCTAATCCATCCACAGAATTCGTTGGTCCAGATGAACAGAGTACTATCTGAAAAAACCGAGATATTTCAGGAGAGCAATTTTAAAATAATAAAGCTTAGAGTCTGAAGCGCGAAAAGGACGGAGATGCTTATATGCCTCCCGCGCCATTTCATCCCTGATCATTTTAAGATCTAGTTCGAGGAAGATCTCGATATTTTTATTAGGAAAAAGTCATAATTTATTGTGTTAATTGATACTTCATCCAAGTGAACTAGGTACCGAAATATATACCATAGTCGATCCCCCTTGTCTGTGAAACTTGAACATACCAATCCTTTGGTTGAGCCACAGACCTTATCCGTACACAACACAATAATCTTATGGCTTACTATAAATCTTACTCTGCCCATTTTAAAATATGATTCGGAGCGATTTTCAGTCAACGGGACCGTTTGCAATATTCTCTCGTATGTTTCCATTGTCTGATGAGTCAGCCACTTCAATAGGTAACTATTTGGCAAACCCGGTGAGGTTTCCATTATCGTCGGAGAGCCGGTAGACAATATAGAACGTCCCGCTTTTATCGTTCGCTAAGACGGATCGTCATTGATTTCGCAAACCGTGAATAGGAATTTGTGCCAGTTTAATCTTTTCTGGCTTTTGTAAAAAACTAGGGTAGGTTTTAGCTGAAAGAGATTGAAATTTTATCTTTGCACAGGAAATTATAAGTCATTGTTTTTACTAATAATTTTCTGTAGAAGGAATTTGTGTTCTTTTCAATAATATCTTACCCACTTATAAACAGTGTGAAAATATAGCATGGCAAAAATGAGTTTCGGCTTTACTTCAACCACAGATAATATAATACTATACTTTCAACATTGAAATGAATTTCAAATGAACAAAATGTACACCACAACTTTATAATGTTTTAAATATCTTTATAGGTACAACGTGTTCCAAATTGCGAAAAAAAATCTGCTGTCTCATACAAAAATTTATAACGAAAATATCAAAATGTATGAAACAGCTGATTTTTTGCGATTTCAGAGTTGGTCCCATAGTAAAAGTTGTTCAGTTTGATGGTCCCTATCTACCATATTCGGCATTAGGGGTTATTTTGTAACACGTTGTATAGGTGGGTTTTGAAAACCCATCACGTAGGCCCAATGCGGATTGATAGGTATACTATTGGTTTCAATATTATAACTTACCTTTAAAAAGTTACTGCGTCTTTCTAAAACACCGCATTATCTGTAACAAAAAGAACAATATGTTTTAGTCATTTTGTCATATCATAAATCAAGAACATTTTTAAGCATTTCCACATATTTCTATTAAAAGCAAACAAGATTTTGGGCCTCGTTATTTCTTCATAAAGTTAAATCTGTGCTTTAAAGCCCTACAAATGTTAAAGCCCCTAATACGGTGGTTTAAGCCCGGTTTACGTTGTTTTTTTTAATCTTTGACCGTCATAAATAACACATTTGCTTTATGTTGGCGTTTCCATAAAAAAATCTGCGCATGTTTTCATAATGGGATAAACTTTTTATAATATACATGCAAAGTTTTTTTTTCGAAATATCCAGGTTGAATCTCCCTGTTACTTGAGTCTGTCTATATGGTGGTTTATTAAAATTTAAGTTTTTGAGAAAGATTCCACGATTACAAGGATGATAGGAAAGGATTATAGGAGTAAGTTTTTTGATAAATTACGACCCATTTAACATTATAATCATAAAAATGTTGGTTTAAACATCATAATGTCGCCAGTTAACATCATAAAAATGTTGGTTTTGAGACAAATAAAAATGATTGCTTTTGTAGTTGATGATCTATTGTATGTTATGTTTTTAGAGGTAAGTTAATTGCTTATTACCTATTTTTTTTTGTACATTTTAATATGGCGTCATTACCCTATTAACATTTTGATAATAAGAATAAGGGCTTCTTCTTATCGTATGAGGATAAATGACCGCCTCTGGTGTTAGAGTTTATCAAGCCACCTGTAAGGCCTCTGACTTGGCTAAACGACTGTTATCAGATGACAACAGCCGAGACCGACGGTTTAACGTGCCCTACGAAGCATGGAAGCGCTTATAATGCTACTTAACGGTCACCCATCTGACACCTGGCCGTACCAAGCGTTGCTTAACAAACGGGATCAAGTAATATCAGCCTGTCAAGCTCCGCCATGAGCGCTAACACTAATGAAGAATAAGTGCTACATGAGTGTTATAATACAATTTTATCTACACCCATGCTTTAAATCCTCTGTAAGGGGTTCTGAAACAGTTAGCTTACTGCCATCATTACAATATCCCGAGCGAGAGCTGGGCCTGCAGCGCCGCGCGCCCACGCGCGAGCAACGCATTATGAAATTCAGTACAACATTATAACACTCTTGCGGAAGACATAATGACGAGGAGGGAGAGGAAAGTCAAAGTTAAAGACAAAGACAAAGTCAAAACCTTTATAGAGGGTACATATCATGGGTTTAGAGGGTACATATAAATGTCATGGGTGTTTTTAATCCATATGTATTAAAATATTGTTTTTCCCTAATAAAAATAAAAAAAAAATGGGTATAGATAAAGTCTTGTTGTATGCAACTGTACATAATTAGGTATTAAAACACTCATGTGATAAACCCACATTCGTGGTTTAATACCGCTCGTCATAGTACAGTTGCATAAATAACTATTATAAAACTAAGTTGCTATAAAGGCTATACAATTAGTGGTATAGCATGCTAAAACTCTCTTGTATTAGTTGCATTGGACCAGAATTTTTAAGCGAAAGAAAAATTAAAATCTTTTTATTTTCTTTCTTTGTAGGTAAGTTGTAAAACGGCTCAAAACATATAAAAATGTTTCTCCTAAACTTTTTCTTCAATCATTTTTTTTTCAACTTTTTAGGTTGTTCAAAACTCGAAAGTAACCTATTTTTTTACCCAAAACTTTGTTTAACGTTAAAACAAAAAAAGAACTTGCCAAACTACAGCTGCTTTCATTATGGGAAATGGCGGGAAAACTAAGGGCAAGAGTTTAGTGGAGTGGTGGGGGAATGGCGGAACTTTTTTTATGTATGAAGAAGGCAAGAATGGGAAAACTTTCCTTTAGATATCAGTCAGTGCGATGTTGCTGTTTGGTGTTGTTGCGAGCATAATAATGGGGCAGCGTACTTGAATTTTGTACCTACAAAACAATGATAGGATTTGGATTCAACTTCTGTGAGTAATTTTTATGTATGATATCATTATTTTGACTTGAGTCGTGTCGAGAGATTTATCTTTAGAGCGAAAACAACATATTTATTAGTGGTTGTGGATTTCAGTACAAGTGGGTTTTAACGCCGTCTGCTTAAAATTTACGGGTACGAGGGCTTTTAAAAAAAAAAACAAAAGAATGCTTTTTCAGAAAAAGCCCTTTTTTAATACACAACGGGATAGTGCTCGACTTTCAACTCACCTGATGTTAAGTGACGATAAGGCTGAAGGTGGAAGCGCACTACACCCGGAATCGTTATCACTGAGGAACTGGCTATCTTATCTGCCCTACCACCAACCAAACCGAGTAGAAAATATGTAACCTGCTCCTGGGAATCGAACCCGGGAACTTCTGCGTCCTACACGGGTGGGCGACGAACCACTAGAAGACCACACAGGCAGCTGAAATTAAACATTTGAATACAAACAATTCGAAATAGATTGTATAAAGGTATCAAAGTCAGCTCCGCAATAGTCGTTAGCTTTAAAAGCACAATAAAAGCGCTAACACGCAGTGCTGTCACCGCTTTTCCGACGCAGGAACAGAGTCATTTCACTAGACTGTTATCACTTCAATTGAAATTGCGAAGCGCTGTATCCGCTTTCATTACCAATGCCTCGAGTAAAATAAAAGCTAACATAGTGTTCTTTGAATGTTAAGATGCTAATCAGATTTTTATTAGCTCTATACATCTCTATCATACAGTAAAATCATAATTAAAAGGAAAAGAAAAGTCAGTTGATTAATTTCAAAGGCCGTACAACGACAAGTACACATAATTGAGCTACGATTGCACACAGTATTACTTCATTTATCGGTTCAAAAAAAATGTAGATAGTAGATTATTATTATAATACTCAGTTATGTGAAGTAAAGTAATCGAATCGCTCGAAGGATTGCTCAGCTGAAGTGTCAGTGGGCTGGACACATAGCGAGAAGAACCGATGGCCGTTGAGGCGGAAAGGTTCTGGAATGGCGACCACGCACCGGATGACGCTCCGTGGGTAGGCCCCCGACAAGGTGGACCGACGTGAGGGTGAATGTCGCGGTGCGCCACTGGATGCGGGCAGCGCAGGACCGAGCTACGTGGAGATCCTTAGAGGAGGCCTATACCCAGCAGTGGATGTCGTGTAGCTGATATGATGATAATGATGTGATTTACAGAAATACGGTAGCAAAATCTTTTCTCGATAGAAAAAATCGTAAAGTGACTATAATAAAAAAACCTTTGCTAGCTCTTTAGTTTTGTTATTGACAGTATTCCAAAATAAGAAACAGTTTATTTGTAATAATTACAGTATAATATTTATATATTTCGACTAGGAAATTTCTATCAGCGTTGTACGCCCCCTTAATAATTTAAATGTAGTTCAGTTTTTAATTCATCATATATCACAGTATAGTATAGTATATTATATCATATCTATAAAAATAATGCTTTGTTTTAGTAATCTATACCCTAGTAAGAGATAGACCTAGAATTGAAACAGATCTATAGTAAATAGTAGACCTATATCTCTTACTAAAGATAGGTTATATAAATCGGCGGTAAGTAGGTATCTATTTCTAAAAACAGGCCTAACCAATACAATATTTCTGCCAGCGTCTCGCAATTGACACGTATGTTTCATCACACCCGCTCTCTCCGAACACAAAATATTAAAAGATATAACGCTTTCGCGACATCCTTCCTTTCCTATCTTCGATGGAAATGTATTGATACCGCCTTTGTCGCGAAATAAAAGAAATATCACCTCGTTTATACAATATCAAACCCGTCTCGTTAAAATAATTTGTTTCTTACGTTTGAGTGGCCGACAGTGTATCATACCGTGAAAATGAATATTCCAGTTTTGTATATGTGAATTAATACTTAAACTGTCTTCATATAAGCTTCTTTACCATGATATAAGATTTGTTTTTATTGAGAGTTTAATAAAAATAATAAAAAGTGGTAAAATAGCCGTTGCTAGGATTATTGTAAAACATTAATTTAAAATATGTGCATTTATAAATAGGAACACTGAATACTTAAGCTGAAGTAATAAATAAACTGTACATATCGTCAGGGAAAGTGCCTACAAATAAGTAGGTACGTAATAGTAGTACGTAAATTGATTTACGAAATATGCCTAGGTACCGTTGAAATAACAAAGTTATTAAGATAGAACCTTCCCCTGAACAACTAGGTGTGTAGATACGTGTAGGATATGTAGTAGTAGGGTAGAATGGAGAGAAGGTAGCCACTAGTAGGAAGGCCAAAGTGGAAGATCTTCCTCCGGGCTGGGTGATCTTAGCCCGGGGACCGCGGTCCAACCGATGATGGTTGGCAGTTGTATATATGCTGCGTCGCTGAGAAAACTCCGTCAGCGAGATGTAGGTTTCTCCATATATTCTCCATACTACGAGGTGTTATTCCTTACTAATCTTAGTGTTCATTCGACACTAGGCGCCATCTAGTCTAGAATCCTGTTGTAACCGTGTTGCTATGTGCGGCGGTACGGTAGATGCCGCTACATCACTTCCCCCCTGAGACCGGAGGTCGATAGTCCAAGGGTTGTCCAAGCTCAGCTGTCAGTACGTCAGAGCTATGGAGATGCCCCAGTCTGCGGTGAGTCGAGACAGTCTACGGTGAGTCGAGACGTTGTGGGGTAGGAAGGCGCGTCCGCCAGTGCTGCAGGTAGAATCCGTGTCCACGGTGAGTCGGGACCTGTCCACGGTGAGTCGGGACAGTGGAAGGTGACGGTAGGTCCGAGCTGCTGGTGAGATGCGCAGAGCTGCCACGCCGGAGTAAGGGCCCAGTGATGCTTCAGTCGTGGCCTGCGAAGACCAGGTCGGGATAATGCCGTCGAGAGTTGCCGAAGGTCCAGGAAGCGTCGTCAATGATGCTGCGATGGAACCTTGAGGGCTGGTGCTGGCCGCTGTGCGTCTGGTTGCGTTGTGACTGCTGCGGATGCTGGATAAGGTATGAGGAGTGATGGCTGCGCTGCGTTGCTGAAGGTGCTTGATGTGCTCCGTCGGGGGTCACCAGTGTAGGTTATGTAAGTAGTAGGGTAGAATGGAGAGAAGGTAGCCACTAGTAGGAAAGCCAAAGTGGAAGATCTTCCTCCGGGCTGGGTGATCTTAGCCCGGGGACCGCGGTCCAACCGATGATGGTTGGCAGTTGTATATATGCTGCGTCGCTGAGAAAACTCCGTCAGCGAGATGTAGGTTTCTCCATATATTCTCCATACTACGAGGTGTTATTCCTTACTAATCTTTGTGTTCATTCGACACTAGCGCCATCTAGTAACATGGTGGTTGAATCTTGTTGTAACCGTGTTGCTATGTGCGGCGGCACGGTAGATGCCGCTACATACGCACCTTTTAGTTCTTTTAAATCCGCGGATTTGCACTATAACCGACGACATGCATTTAGTAAATTCCCTAAAATATTTTAAACGAATTAATTGATTAGTCATTATTACTATCCATACAACAATTTGTTAATATCAATTAATTTTATGAAGTCCCATATATTAATCTGTCTGAAACAACTAATACTCTGATAACTGAATGTTATTGGTAATATTAGTATAATTAATAGCGGTAATATACACGCTGAAATTTTAATCATTTGGTTCCCGCCGTGGTGAGGTCGTTCCACTCATGATTACAAGCAACTTTTACTATGGGGCCAACTCGCAAAAAAATATCAGCTGTTCCATACAAAAGTACAGTACCTACTCGACCTTAATATATGGAACAGCTGATTTTTTTTGCGAGCAGGAGAGTTGGCCCCGTAGTTAAAAGTTGCTTGTAATCATGAGTGGGACCACCACACGGCGGGAACCAAATGATTAAAATTTCAGCGTGTATATTTTCGATGGTATTTCTAACTATCGATTGATATTATCGACTACCGATAGTATGAATTATTTTGGTCTCTTCGATAAGCAATCAGGCGATCCCTTCCTTCATATTTTTTATGCACAACTGGATAGTGCTTGGCCTTCAGCTCACCTGATGTTAAGTGACGATAAGGCCGAAGGTGGAAGCGCACTACACCCGGAATCCTCATCACTGAGGACTTGGCTATCTTACCTCTAACTGCGGGAACACAAAAAATTGTCGCTATGGCTTCAGACTTAGGTAAGATGGTGGTAGCTAGCCAGGCGGACTTGAAATAAGCCCTACCACCAACCAAACCGAGTACAAATTGTACCCCACCTGGGAATCGAACCCGGGACCCCTGCATCTTACACGGGTGGGCGAACCACTAGACCACAGAGGTGGTTAAAATGCAAATAAAATGGTTATGCAGTTTGGTGCCGCAGTCAGTCCGCCATATTTTACACAGTCGGCCTCAAAAGTAATTGAGCACATTCTTTAAGTTCTTGTAGTAGGATTAATCACTTAAGAAGCTTAATAGTGTAAATTATTGTCACTGACTATTAACTGAGTGACAGTGTATAATTTGGTTTATGTGTTCTTGAGACGTGAATCGTGATAAACAACCTTTAATAGCACTTAAACACAATGTGATGACATGTTGTCTGTCAACGCTTGGGAGAAAGGGATTGAGAGCTTTAAGAAGGTAATAATGTTTATTGAAAAACATACTCGTACACACATCAACTTCTCGTCTACCGATCAAGGTCTTATTTTCATACAAACGAGGTTACTTTGAAGCCTTGGTTTCATGCCAGGGATGCACCGTGCTGTGATCTGATGATGGCTATCCAGGGAGTCAATGGAGGAGATTCAGATCGCTATACATACTCAACTGATCTGATCAACATTCTAAAAGATAAGAGGACATGTTGAAAAAAACCTCGAAAATATCATGAAAAAGTATGAAAATCCTGAAACTGAGAACTCTGACCCTTTTATCTATAAAGCCCGCCGGTAACGATCAATTGCGATTGTCAATTTTTCCGTCAATGCCATTGTTGGAGCAATTGACAATCGCTTCAATTGCACGCGTAAACGATCAATTTTTGCGTCAATGGGCGTCAATTGCGGAAAAATTTACAATCGCAATTGATCGTTACCGGTGGGCTTTAGAATGCTTATCAGATAAGTTGGGTGTGTATAGCGATATCAACCTCCTCCATTCACTACCTAGATAGCCATCATAAGATCACAGCTCGATACATCCCTAGCAGAAAACCAAGGCTTCAAAGTTACCTCAATTGTATGAAAAGAATAACTTGATCCCTAGAAAAAGTTGATGAGTATATTTTCATATAAGTACTGAAAGTTATTTTAAGTCCTTGTCATGGTTAAATTTTTTTGTGGACTTACGTTTTTTTCCTTTTATCAACTACGAAAATACAATGAAAGGTCATTGATCAAAATATTGTACGGGTATGAGGACTTACGTTTAAAATTAAGGTAAAACTGAATGCTTCAAATATTTCAAAACACATTCAAATAGAGGTATATCTTAACTCCAAAACAAATTAGGAGTAAGATAGTACCTAAAGTAAATAAAAATGTAACCCAATTTTAATGTCCCGCAGTGTACCGATAAAGGAATACGACTAAAAGTCGCACAAAATGTGTCAGTTTGCTTCTTCTTTTATTCGCACAGTTGCTTCTGAGAGCTTAATTTATCTTATTGATGTTAGAATCCGAATGAGCTTACGGCATTATACTGACTAAATGGAATTCTGCGTATTTTCAGTATTTATTTCTTATTTTTTTTTGTATAACATTTATTTTTAGCGTAATATGCTTCAAAATAAATAAGGCACAAGTTTATTACTTAGTTGTCTGTCTATTAATATATTTTTTCTCAGAATAAATTAAATATAGCACAAGAAAGGAATAATAAAATTGTTAGTTTCTAGTAATCACTATTCAAAAAAAAACCGGCCAAGTGCGTGTCGGGCCACGCGCAGTAGGGTTCCGTAGGTACATTATACCATACCATATTTTAATACCGCTATCATTTTTCGTCTGAAAAAATAACTTTGTTTTTCACAGTGTTTGTATGAATGACAAAGTTATATTTGCGGTTTTGGAAAATGTACTATATCTCGAAAACTAATTACTGTATCTCGTTCAAAACAATTTTCGTTGAAAGTGTTTATTAAGATCTATAGTTTATATTTTTTTTAGATTTTTCACCCTCTTACTTTAAAAGTTAAAGGGGGGGGGACACACATTTTACCACTTTGGCGGCATATATTTTTTAAACGGTTGACTTTAAAAAAAAATAGTCTTAGAAACCTCAATGTCATTTTTAAAGACCTATCTATAGACACCCCACAAGTATTGGTTTGATGAAAAAAAATATTTTCAGTTTCAGTTCCATGTATGGGGAGCCCCCCCTTAATCTTTTATTTTTTTTATTTTTGTATAAAAATCGTAAAGCGGTTCACAGAATACACCTGCCTACTAAGTTTCAACTATGTAGTCCTAATACTTTTGGAATAAAGTAGCTGTGACATACGGACGGACAGACAGACAGACAGACAGACAGACAGACAGACAGACAGACAGACAGACAGACAGACAGACAGACAGACAGACAGACAGACAGACAGACATGACGAATCTATAAGGGTTCCGATTTTTGCCATTTTGGCTACGGAACCCTAATTAATGAAACCTCGGTGCTTAAGTCAGATGCGATTTCCGGCATTGCTACGACCGGAAACTGGATTTAGAACATCAAAGTGTGAAACACCTTTCCCACTTCTGAAATGTTATCATTATCATTTGAAAAAAGAATGCGGAGCGTTCCACATTGTGGCTGGTTCATCACGTTCCAAGTTTGAAATTCAGTGCGCGGAATGAATTTCAATACTTCCTGATCAAGTATCTATTCCAAATTCAAAACGGTAGAACTTAACCAGCTAGCGTTATTTTTTCGAAACTTTATGGCAGCATGACTGGTCACACGAACTTATTAAAAATTACAGTTTTACTATGAAAATTATATTTCTTCGCATTTGTTGAGAAAAGCAAATACAAGTCTTTACCTGGAAGTTATTTACATTGCCCTCGCTTGCGGCTTGGGCCTCAAATCATCCTCGACAATGTAAATGCTAACTTCCCGTTCTCAGCTGTACTTCCCCCAACCACGGAATTCATAAGACAGGAAATGTAAAATTAAAAATCTCTCCAATAAAACAGTCACTCACAAATATAAGAAAAAAGCGAACTTCCCCGTATTTTTCACTGAGACAGATTAGCTGAACAGTTGAATAACGATGTCGTCACGAAACAGTCCCGGAGGGGACGAAATAAAAGATTTCCCCCACCCCTTGATCAATCGCGCTTTGTACTTTATAATGGCCGGCATTGTAATGATTCGACGAAGAATTGCGTTGACGTTTTAATTCGAGCGAATACTTTTTACGAGAGCGAAAGATTTTAGGATGAGTTTTCCGGAAGCGTTTTCAATTTGAAAGCCGTTTTTTGTGTTATATTTTTATTTTTTTCTTAAGATTTTTATGCTGAAGTTGGTATTGTTGTTTATTTTGATTATTAACTACCTGTTGCTTGCGAATGTTCCAGAACACTTTATCGGAATATTATAATGTAAACGTTATTTGAAGTTGGAATGGAACATTTGTGATATATTAATGATTTTGGGATTATAAGGCGGTTCAAAACAGGAGACATCACGCATATTATAACACAAGGTTAGTAATACATGGGTTAAAAAGTAGCCTACAATAGTTGCCAAACAACCCTCCAACCAAGATGACTTTACTTGTTGTTAACCATGTCGACGTAATTTGGTTGCAAAGTCTACATGTTTCAAAATCCTTGAGAAAAAGTGAAATAAATAAACAATTTGCCAGCCAGTCACCTACAAATAAGTAGGTAAAATAAACCCAAATGCTATAATTAATTTAGATGTAAGTTTTTCTTACGGCCGCGTGTATTGTAAAATTTTTTGGACAAATGGATCAAAAAAACTTCTATCGTTGTATCGTCATATTTTATATACAGCGCATTTCACTGTACTTAGGTATAGTATAACATGTTCCGTAGAAAGATGACACCACAAACTTTTACGCTTGGCAGGCGTTCTGGAGATTGCAGTGTTGGACCGTTCTTATCAGAAAACGCTGCTGGCCATTTTCTAGTCCACGGAGACTTGTAATGGGCTCTCTATATGCACAGGCCTGCGGGATCGTACGGTGGGACGCGGCCTCACGGTCACGTGCCATTTCGGCCTAATCTCTGCATGTGTAGGTAGAGGCCGGGCTTCTGAATCAGGGCTTGGAGACCGGTAATTTTTTGAAACGATTCAATGATATTATAGGTAGATCTTTTTGAAAAAAGTTCTGTTCCAATGAACCGGTTTTTAAACCGGTTTAGAAAATATGGGTATTTTTCATTAACTGGTTAAAATTTTCAATGGTTAGCGCTCCTATTTGGTTCCGTACCAGAACGGATTTTTTCGATAAAACCGGCTTAACCGTTATAGTACCGATTGATTTGGAACCGGTTTCAAGCCCTGCTCTGGATACAATGCCTCTCCCTAAAGACGTAGAGATCTGGTCGGCAGGCTGCGGGAGGCCGCATCTCTTCATAAGATACTGCAGGCCGGGCCTGTGCGTGCATGTGGAGGGTCTATAATGGGCTCTCCACATGCATAGGCGGCCGGGGAGGTCGAGAGGGACGGAGCAATACTAACAAAAGGGAATGTCCCTTTTTTGTATTGCTCCGTCCCTCTCGGCCTCTCCGTCCTCCTGTGCATGGGAAGGGCCCATATGAGACCCTTCACAGAAAACTGTAATTCAATCATAAACTAAAGTACGTAAATATGTACCTACAATTTTGTACGGAACCCTCGGTGGGCGAGTCCGACTCGCACTTGTCCGGTTTTTTTACTAATTTAGTTAAAAGGTAATATGGTAACATCTAATCTTTTCAATAGTCCAAGAGGTAGGCAAAAAGATGAAAACATACACAACTCTTTGATACCAGTTTTATCAATAAAATTATATCGGAATCTATGAATGAGATTAACAAGATTTCATTCGAACTATTCAAATAAAAACCCGGATCCAAACGCGAAGGTTTGAATCCAAATGGATTGGATTCTTTCGAATGATCCATTTTCTTTTAAATCCATTTGATTACGGTGTTATGAAAGACTTGGGGCAATTTATTATGTTTCAATTTAAATGATTAACATCTGTGCTGCCTTGATTCTATTTGATTTGGTAGTCTTTTAAAGAGAGCTTACAAGGCAGAAAAATGTTAAAGTTTTTTTAGATAGCTTTTTAATCTGCTTGTTCTAGATACTTTTAGGTAATAGCATTAAGTTTTTTCGCGCATTAACTTTTTAAGCGCTCATGGCGGAACTTGACAGACTGATCGTACTAGATCACGTTTGTTAAGCAACGCTCGGTCCGGTCAGGTGTCGGATGGGTGACCGTAAAGTGGCATTACAACTGAGCGCTTCCGTGCTTCAGAGGGTATGTTAAACCGTCGGTACCGGCTGTTGTCATCTGATAACAGTCGTTAAGCCAAGTTAGAGGCCTTATAGGCGGCTTAATAAACTCTATTTTTTAATGATTAATATTTTGAGTGAATGGATTTATTATAAAAGTAATCTATCAAATATCACAGTAAGAGTAGAAGTAAAAAAACCGGTCAAGAGCGAGTCGGACTCGCGCACCGAGGGTTCCATAGAATCATAAATATATTTGGATATGTTACTTTAGTACAGTCTTTAAAAAAATAGGATAAACGGCAGACAGGTGGAAGGGCGAACAGGCGGACAATTTAATTAATTTACAAATATTAACCACAGCTGCTTATGGTGACTGAAAAACGTTTCAGCCACTCCAACTGTTTATAATTACTAAGTAGTAACTTGTTCTTCGTTTATTCGTATGGCAAATAGTAGGTAATTATATTAGAACCAGCCACCAATTTATTATTGTAGTATTAGGTTGCGCCATCTCTTGACCGATAGTGGAACTTATTTTTTTTTCTTTGGTAAGCATTTTTAGGACAGCGCCATCTGTTAACTGGTAGTGAAACTAAAGAATTTTTGTTTGTTTTTTGAATTTCTAAAAAAGTGTGTTATATTGCATCACTTTGTTTTTCCTGTAATTTTTACATAAACTACTATCACATAGAATTATTTCAGATTTTTCTTTTTGCAAACTTCGGAGATAAGGGGGGGGGACGGTATTTTTTTATATTTTTCATCAAAAGTCGAAAACTATGCGGTCTAAGAAAAAAGGAAAAATTGTTTTAAAATGTGCAAACAGCGTTCTTTTATATGATACCCCACATGCCCTAGTCACCTCACTTCAAATTTTTAGGACCCCTTTTCAGTCCCTGTTGTAAAAAATATATTTTTTTTATTTCTTTCTTATTTGCAAAATAGTCGGGCAAATGTCATCTTAAACTATTCCAAATTTCAAGTTGATACCATTAGTAGTTCTCGAGATATCCAGCTGTGACAGACAGACAGACAGACAGACTGAGTCACACCATAAGGGTTCCTTTTTACCATTTTGGTACGGAACCCTTAAAAGGTAAGTACACTTCTAAGACTTCTGCGCGTACATCATTACATTACAGCGCGTATAATAATAATTGAGGTGTATTTTAGAATTATTTATAATCAAAACTAAATAATTCTAAAATAACACCTGAATGAATAGCTGTAATCCGTAAAAAGTATTTTATTTCCAAAAAGTCAAGTAAGTAGGTACTACAATAGGCGTGACGAATATTTATTTTTATTTTACGTTACATAAATTACCTCTCAAAAAAAGAAACATTGGTAAAATAATTATTTCGCTAGCATGAAAACTGCCCGAGATATCACAGTTTGAAATGCTACAAATTGGACTCACCCCAAAAACGCTCCATACTAACGGCTACCTAGTTATGACGTCACGCCTAGGTAGTTGCTCGGTAGCTATATTAAATATTGTGTTTATCAAAATGGTTTTTAAGACAAATTTGCTATACATTTTACGGACTAATTAAAGGTATCATTTATTTCACAAAATTTTATTGTTTTTAAATGGACTTGTCATAAAACAAATAATACGCAATATATCGGGTCATTTTGAACTTACCATCCAAATTTTGAGGATGTGTTCAGTCCATGAAACTGAACAACTTTCTCTAAGGAACACATGGTCAAATATCTAAAATAAACATCGACTTTCCATACAAATCAAAGAGATCACGTGATCAATTTAGTATGGGATGACCAAAATTTTCTGGCGAAATTTGACACATGTTTAGTTTCATGGACTGGACACATCCTGAAAATTTGGATGGTAAGTTCAAAATGACCCTGTATAAAACCAAGAGGTATACAAGCTACTCTAAAAGTTCAATATGTTTACAATGTTTATTAGTATTAATTAGTCTTATTAATATTAGTTAGTTTTATTAATTATTTGTCATCCCTACATCATTAACATTATTAAGCAATACACTTCGGGTGTTTATGACTCTTCCAACGAAACTGCCACTTAAAATCCATGCAATTGGACAATTCAAATTAAATACACCCATCCGCTTGACGATAATATCATAATTCGGTACATTACTTCCCATTTTCAACTTGAAAGGTCTTCAGAGCTCTATAAAGATAATCTTAATTAGATTAACCTTCGTAAAGAATGGTCCTTTGATTAAGGTTTTTGGGTTCTAGGGATGAAACAACGGAGAAAGATATCCCTTTTATGGACATGGGTATCATTTATCTATATTAACATGGGTGGAAAAGATTACACCGACGTATTAGGGTGTTAGGGTAAATATAAAATATGTTGCCCTAAAGAAAATGGGTGTCCGGAATTGTTCCTTTTCTTTGGTTAAGATAACGTTGTTTGTTGTAATTTTTTTGGTGTTTTGTTATTTTCTCGATGTAAAAGTATTTATGAGGAGTCGACTGGATGATAATCGGCTATTTGACTAATTTTGGGAAACCATTTTAAATTATTCTTTATTACGTAATAAGCGCACTACATTGATATTTCAGGAAAAAATCATTAAAAAATCAATGTTAAAGTTTAAAATTTTAAAACCGCGCCAAAAACGCTATGGCGCTGGACACATGACTTGTTGACGTCACTAGCCTGTAAACATTGTAATATCCTTAGCCATTTGACAGCCATCAATCGCGGATCCTAAGTCTATGGTCGTGTCAAACGCCTGAAGCCATATTCATTTACAGCAAGAAGCTTATACCTCCAATGGAGATTGCACGGCCAGTGTCATAGTGAAGATTGAAAAAAGGTCCTCCAGTGACGTGACGGCTTATTGCTACCTCTTTCTTTAGTGTTACAATACGTTTTCGTTTCTCACGAACGAACGAACGACGAACACGTATTGTGACACTAAAGAAAGAGGTAGCAATAAGCCGTCACGTCACTTAAGGACCTTTTTTCAATCTTCACTATGACACTGGCCGTGCAATCTCCATTGGAGGTATAAGCTTCTTGATTTACAGGCAAGTGACGTTATCAGTAATGTTAGAGCGTTTTCGTCACAGAAAAAAAATCAAAAATTATTGCTTTTTTCTAGGTGAAATTAATCAATTAATAGACTTAATTTAGTGTATATAATAGTTGAATATGTTTTTTTACGCCATTATCTGTTAGGATGACCA